>NC_047565.1:29825935-30558435 GCF_902806645.1 Magallana gigas | reverse complement strand
TTCATAGCTACTGATGTGCCCTGATTTCATGAGCACTAGAAGTACATGTTTTATATAACACAGTACAAAATGTATATATATACATGTATTATACATACATATAAACCATTATCCAAAATAAAGCTGAAACACTATAAGTACAGATTCATATTTATACGGTATATATATTAAAAGCAAATACCTCGCACACATTTTTAGAACATATATACTCATGCATATGAGATAATAGCACCCTAGTCGTAGAACTCCTTCAATCGGCAGTAAACCAGCTGTTTTCTGGAGTCCTATGATCAATATACAGTTCATAAAATAACAAAAACTTTCCAAAAAGTACATTTATTTTTTTTAATCAAATGCAGTTGAGAGTTGTGGCAAGAGAATGGGCTCCTTTTCTTCTCATGAACTGAAGGAACCCAAAAAGCCCTCTTATGTGTCAGATCAAAAAAAAAAAATCAATTTCAAAAAATAAGATTAATTTTGTTCAATGAATATCATCATTTAATATCACAGGGGAGGGAGAAAATAAAGTGAATTTGACTTTAAATTTACATATTTCATTCGTAGCTACCATAAGAAATATACACATAAAATAAAATCTTAATTGTAGAAGAAAAAAAATGTCTATCAATAATTTTGGCCTAAATATTCCTCAGTAAGTACTGTATATAAAAATTATAAGCAGGCAAGAACTCTAACTTTAATTCTTTGATGGTTTTTCAAATAATTATATAAAGGAATAAATGGTAAAAATAGGGAAGGGGAGAAAACAGCAATAAATAAAGAGGATAACCTCAACAATATGGTTTAAATATTTCACACCCAATGTATATAGCTGAATATATATGTACACAACAACTAATTGCTTCATATAATTGTACATTGTAGAAATACACATGTACGCTTCTACAGCAAAGTAATATATCACACACACATTACATGATCATGAAAAGACCAGCAGTGAAATTCCATGCCGTTTTGAACACTTTCTTCAATACATTACCAAATCTTAATGCAAGAGCCAAACAAAAAGTGTATATTTTGTGGTATATATATATAATATTTCTGTAAAAAATGTAAATGTATCTGGTAGTGGCTGAAAATTAAATTTATTTATAATGCAGATCATTTTATTTCTATCACATTTTGATTCAGAGTAAAAAATACAACCTCTGGCGAGAACAACCAATAAATCTTTTTTTTAAAAAAAATGAAAAAAAAAAAGATGGTCAATAGTTGATATACTAGTAAACAAATTTTCATGAAAACATAAATGCGGTGATTGTTGATAACAGTGTATACGATAATAAGATTTATCTACAAACGGACAACAACTTTTTTCTTCAACACACAATGACAAAAACAAACGTAAGAAATTACCCGATCGAGAACAACAGAGCCCGAATGCCAACAGCGGCATTTTGTTGTGGAAGACGCTACCATCTAAGTTTGTTGTTTATATAATCAACATCTCTGGACAAAAGCTATAGTCTCGTAACTAATACACACTTGATATTGTTTGGGGTGGGGGTACTGGGGAGGGGGGCATTAACAACAAAGAATTGCATAATGATTTATGATATGATCACATTAACATGCATTCCAACTTTGGAGCAATATGGTTACATATTGTTCTCAGTGTGGTTAAACATTTGATTTATACCAGCACAGACAGTATATTTAGACAATGAGATGCTTGCTAATGCATCGTCTAATTCAGCAGTATGTAAAATCATTTTGCTACTGTTAAAAAATCAAGTGGGTTTGATACAAGGATAAAATAGGGTTCTAAAAAGAAAATTCATTCAACATCTTTACAAGTTCCTTCTAACGCATACAAAAATATACATTTGTAACACAGATACAATATCAAGACACACAATAATATTCAATATCCTTGGATGTAAAAATCCCCTCTGGTTTTTCTGTTCCTCTGGGTGGGGGAATGCTCTCTATCCTGTGGAGTTCTCCACCTCTGTGCCAGGGCTTCATTGTGCAATTCAGATCTCTTAAATTTTTTATTTGAGAATAAATAATAATATCTTGCAGCATGACAAAATACACGATTAAAGCTATCTAAGCACTGATCTTTACATGTCCGATGTATCCAGACCAATGTAAGTTATGGTGAGAAAATCATAAACCAATGAAAAGTTAGTTCTCTTCAGTCTTTCTTTCCTTGACCAATCATGACCTTTGTTACAAAATTGACAATGGCAGATGCTGGTTGACCAGGATCTAATTCAGCAAACAGGTGGCAAGTGTTGTCATTTCCTCCGCTCTGTTTCTTTGCCACAAAACCGAATATTCTAGAGAAGAAAAAAATCACAAAATGAGTAAAGGTAGACAATTCAATTTACATTTCATTTTCAGCTAAAATATTTCTTTTCTTATAAAATTTTTGTTGAAAATTTGATACATTTATCATTTAATCTATCATCAGATAAGGAAATTAGTAAACAGAAGTCACTTGAATAATATTAATAGCATAATGATTTTAAAAATTTGGGAAACCAACAAAAATTCACCTAAGCATTCTACATTAATAAGACCCTCTAAGAGTAGAACTATCTAGTCCTATGGATAGACTTACTGTTTTCCTTCGGGGTCCATTCCACAGTATGTGACAGAGGAGACAGGGTAGTGTCTTCTGAAGAAGAGCCTGAAAAAGTGTGTGAATTTGATTACATTCTGGCCTATGTGTTTGTGACTCACAAAAATATTCTCAACATACTTGATCAATATTGTAAATTTTCTTAGAAAATCAATTTTTCTAAAACAAAAAATTTAGTAATTTTCCCATCCTGGATCTTCCACAAAGGATAAGTGCAATAGTGCAGCTCTCTCCAAACTTATTGAGAGAGTGTTACCTCTCCAAAAAATGTCGAGTCAAAATACTCTAAAATCGCTATATTAGTGGTATTGCAGCTAAAGAAAGGATATGCGTTTGCACAGTAAAAATGTTAAGCGTCTAATATATGTATTGCATACTGAATATAAAATGTTCGGTGTATTCTTGTAAAAAATAAAACCAACCAGGGTTCACTATCTGCGTAATTTGATAATTTTGGATACTGTTATTCGATATCCAATAATCCCTAAGAACACTTACTTTCTTTGGTTATCTGTGAGAGTAATACCCTGATTAGAGACTTTGAAATGAACAACAGTCTGCTTTGGTTTCTGGCTACCATCAAACGTCTGCTTGATTGCCTTGGCGACAGCTTGGGGCCCTGTAAGGGACTCCGTGTCCACTGAGTTTAGGTACAGGACATTGCAAGCTAAAAACAAGAGAACAAAGATTTTTTCATTTAAAATTTTGTTCTGAAAAATCATCCAATTGTCTCTAAAATAGGGTGCACAATGTGATGTATTTATTTGGAAAGTAAAAAATATAGATTCCCCCTTACCTGCGCCCTGGGCAAGAAGAGCTGCAGCAGAACTAGGTAGGTCTGGTGATGTTGGGCCATCGACATGGTCATGAATATTGTCTGTATTGGAAGATTCAAAAGCTCATTTACCAAAGTGAAAATAAAGTAAAAATATAATATTTACAAAAAATTGTACTACATATAAATGTATGAACATAGCTATGTAAGATTAAAGTGTGTCCAAAGTTTCTCACCTGGTTCTGGTAGAGCTAATTTACATGGCAAGGCCAATGGTGTCAATGAATGCTGGTACACTAATGAAGCCAAGCTTCCTGTAAAGACCAAGAAAAATCAAATTTAGAAATCAATCCCCTCTAAAAAGAACATGGTTATCTATGTAAAAACCATTCATAAAATTTCCTACTTGTTCCTGCTTTCATTTTGAAAATGAAATTTACAATCAATTTAAGAATCAAAATATCTTGCAATTGAAGAAGAATATTTATTATCCAAATTTTGTTACCAGGAATATTGAAAAACAGATCATATTGCAGAGTAATTTCCCTTTTACTTGGCATGAACATCTATGATCAAACAAAATCTCATTTGGGATATATACCGAAAACAGGTTCATTGTTGCATCCTCGTAGTCTAACACCTTTAGGGGTGGGTTCGATTAGGAAATGCCTAACGAGATCAACTGATGGGTCCCCAGTGGACTTTGTCTGGACATTAGCTGGGACCGTCGCAACCTTCAGCGCTAAACCAAATGCACCCGGGAAAGAGTTACTGTCCCTAACTACAAAGGTTCCAGGTGCTTTGTCTTTCAACAATTGGATGGCTGAAAAAGAAGTATATAAAATATATAATATCATGAGCTCCATGGTTCTGCAATGACAAAGGAAGGAAAAATGGATATTTTCAAAAAATGAATGCACTTCAAAGGTTTAGTTTACTGTAAATATATTGTTCTTTTCTAGAAACTAGAGTTTTTTTCTAGGCATCATAAGACACGTGTACAAACCTTCCTCTCTGGATATGTTGGGCTTGTACCAGTATTTGGAGGTGTCTTTAACAAACTTTGGTGTTGCATGGGTAGCATCTACTGAATCTGAATGGACAAAAAATACACAAGAAATCTTAGTAAGTATAATGCCCTTTTTAAGTTATATGCAATAAACTGATTTCCATGCTATAACAAAGTACATACCAGCTACAGATGACAAGCTTCCCCTCCGAGAGAGTCCGAAGTAGACGCTGGGGGAGCTCTGACCGGTGACCGTGTTAGGACTGAGGGCGGCGGAGTGTGACTGCGACACATTGTTACTGGCCACGTGGAGCTGATGTCTCAGGGTGTTCAGTGTCTCAGGGGAGTGAGGGCTGCAGCGGAACAAAATGAATTGATCAATGCATATATTGGAGCAAGGTTTTTCTATTTGCATTTTGCATTAATAACTGGTATGTGCAGTGAAGTACGAGTAACAGTATCTTTTTCTCACATTATACTCATAGTCTCAAAACTTTCAAAGTATTTTTTTTTAAAATTTGATTCATTTCATTTTTGATGAAAAAATATAACAATAGTGTTTAAAATGCAGAAGTAATTACCACTCTCATCCTCCATATGAAACAAATTAACAATTGTTTATCATTTAAAAAACCCTCAATTCTGACCTTGACCTAAAACACAAGAAAAGGTTATAAACCCCCTTACCTAGCTGGACTCCTTGAACCAATGACGTTGGACATCATTTGAGGGCTGGAGGTGTCTATGTGAAGCGGGCTGCGTGTGCCCATGTGTTGCTGATCCTCTGTCAGGTAATGCTGCTGATGTTGCTGGTGCTGTTGCTGGCTAGTCTGGTAGCTGTGTTGCTGGTGGCTGGTTTGGTAGTTCTGTTGATACTGGAAGTGTTGTTGTTGTTGCTGTTGTTGTTGTTGTTGTTGTTGTCTTTCCAAGGTTTGATTATGGGCTTGATGTTCTCTCATCAGTTGACTGTTGTCTGGGAATGGAAATAATGAAAATGTATAGTTTTTAAAATGAAATACATAGTGAACATTCTGTAACATTGAGAAACAAGATTACTGGGGAAACACTAATGAAACTGGCACATGAGTCAAAGTTGTTGAATCAATAATTCTTTCAAAAAGCTGTAAAAAAAAAATATCAGATTCGACCTATTATATCAAACTCTTTGAACAAGGATTAGCATCTTTGATTATTTGCTGTAAATCATGTAATATGAATCATCATAAAAATATACCCCCCCCCCCCCCAATAATTTTGGTTGTTCCCCAATACATGTACCTAATCATCCCTTATGCAATGTAATGTTCCAAAGCTCAAGTATTCTGTATAATAACACATGTACAATCTTTTCATTAGGAATTTGAAGATTAGAATTGCATAAAGATTGCCTCTCTCAAAAGGAAACCATTTCAATGGAAATAGAAATTTTCTAAAATTTGGAATATGTATATTCACCAATCAAGGACCCTCAGGATGCATATGTGTATACATCAAAAACAATAATATAACTGATTATGACAAATGGATGCATTATGCAAAAAAAAATTGTCTAGATCCATACAATACAGACTTGTACATATTTGTGTCCTTATCATCAATCATATCTGAGCAAATCCTTGCAGAAAAGTTCCATATACAGCCTATTAAAATAACATACAAATAGAAAGCCTTGTATTTACCTTTTAGAGGCTGATTAATTAAAGGATGTGTATAGGATGTCATGGTGGCTCTAAGCACACAAGTTAAGTGTGTTGCCCTATGCACAGAGCATCAGAGAGAGAAGATGTACGTACTACAGTGTATGTGAGATTACCCCAGGTGTTGTTATGTAGTGTGCCCTTCTAAATGTCACGTCCTGGCACAGTAATTACCATTAAACCAACAACTATTCCTAGCTGTGTGAATAATCAGTGATAATCATTCAAATCAGAACTGAAGAATTGTTCACTGATAGAAAATACCTAACTTATACATAAAAAATATGGGAGCACTGGAAATTAAGTTATAAGCTCTTTTTATACACTAATTAATCAATACTATAATTACCTGTGTACATTCCTGGGCTGACCGGAAAACTTGGGGTGGTGGCTGTAGGGAAACTGGGGGTGGTGGAACGGTTTAGGGTTCCCACGTTTGTAGGTGAGCCTTCAGGGCTCCAGGGGCTGCATTCCAGGCCCTATGGGTCTAAGGCTGAAGCGGTCCTCCTCCACAGTCCGAGAAGTCTTGGGGGTGGCGGCATAGGACTGTCCCTGAAACAGCACATGATTTTACTTACATTTCAAGATTCAAGTCAACTTTTCCATTTTCATCTGTAAAATGCTCTTGCTACATAAAAAGCACCGAATCAGGAAAACTGTCTCCAAAGCAATTACTCATGCAAAACTGATTAATATTCGGTAGTATCTGAAGAACATTCACGATACCTTTCTCCCCCTTTTACCTTTGAAGTGAAAGATTCCTATCCTCAACCTTAACCAGGTAAAAACCTCTACATGCTTTGATAATACAAGTTTTTGGTCAAAGGCCTACAGGCTTTTCTCCATTATATCACGTATCATTAATTACAGAACCTGCTTTTGCCTAACCTCGTACTAAAAGGGTTGCAGCACAACATCATGTTTCTGGTAATATTTAACCATCATTGATAATCTGAGGGTATAAATATTATTGATCCAGTTTAAAAATACCATGACCTTTTAAAAGTAAATGACCCCTTATATTTGGCAAGCAGGGCGTAGTACAATAAACATCAATTCATAACTAACAGCCTGAGTCAATAAAATTATTCTGCCATGACATTATATAAAAGTAGTGTAGGTGGAATGGATTTGTTATGAACTGAATCTATATGGGCTAAAAATGGGGAGATGTGCATAATTTGCCTGAAATGGATGAATAAGCAGACGATGGAGAACATGATTATCTGGATGATGCACATTACTGCATTCTGCTCCCCATAAAATGCTCCCCATGAATTGCTCACCATATCAATTCACCGATAATCAAAAGAGGCACCAAATGCCAGTTACCTATGGGTGCAAGCTACCGCACTCATTCCAGTACCAAGTGCACTGCATAAATCACATCTCTGGCTTCCCTCATTTTTTCTTTGAATCATAATGACCTCATGAAAAATTATCTTGCTTTTCCTCCATTTTCACTTTACATTGGCTCTCGTTTGATAAAAAAAAAAACCTCAATGTAGTTAACAGGCTTGAGAAAAACCAGTTATAGCTGCTTATGTTGCATAATGTAATAAATCAAATCATGAAGATTTTCAAAATCAAATTTAAATCTAATATTCTTTTTGATATGGGAAAGGGAAACACAGAATGAGAGAAAAAGTCACATAGTGTTTCTTTGCCTTTGTAGATTAGAAATACATGCATACAAAACTAAACTTCATATAATCCATAAGATCTCAAGAGGGGCTGGGTGGTCTTAGCTATTTTTAGACCGTAATAATTTCATTTAGATGAAGAGCTCTGCATAAAAATACAGAAAAAAAAACCCAATCAATTTTCTTTATAGATTATGGCTAAGAAAAAAAAAATCATATATAAAAACCTTTAAGGAAATTCTAATGGGTAATTTGTTAATGATCGACCATGCAGCCTCCTTATCAACATAAGAGCAACATTTAAAGCCACAAACTTACAAGCATGGTATTGGACATCTGTTGCTCTTGTTGCTGCTGCTGCTGTTGCTGGTAGTTTGTTTCATACTTGCGGGTCTCCACCCTTCTGGTGACAACATGCTCCTGGGTGTATCCTCCCGGCGTGCTCTGTTGGTTCAGATTCGGTTGATTTAGCACAGGTGTTGTTGACCGAACTCAACGACTGTTTCAGATCGTCCAATTTATTTGATTCCAAATGATCTCGCTCAGTCTTGTATGATTTTTCTACGTTTCCTGAAATCCAAAATTACAAATTTTGTTAAGAAAATGGTAAAAACAACCCATGTTCTTTCCCCCAATCATTTCTTTCTTACTGCAACTTGAAAACAACTTATTATTATTCTTTACAGGGTATAATCCTCTCTGATTACTGATAATCATTAGTAATTTTTAAAATTCTTTTATCAAAGCGGATATTATCATACATTTAGTCATTAGTAAATTGAAATAATTTTTCTTATGCATAAATAAGCTTGTAATATCATACAGTATTACACATTGATTATATAACAGAAATACACATATAAGTTTCTATGTGGGTATATTTTTTTCTAGATAACTGAAATTTAAAATATTTTGTCATGGGTAAAAAAAAAACAACCCACAGAGAAACATTAATTTAAACAAACAAACACTATATCTTTTTTTCTAAAACTGTACAGTCTTGTGATAAAATGCTCATTTAATTTCAAACTTTATCACAATGAACAAACTTGACAGAAAACAACAGTCAGAAACATATCAACCTCCAAAGTGGGTTGCACTAAGAAAACATCATCTTTTTTTTCTTTTTTTTTTCTTTATATATATGTTAGCAGCTTTTTTCTCTTCGAGCAGTTGCAGAGAGCTAGATCAGGACTTGGCATTGGTATGACACTGAGCATGCAACAGTTCTTTCATTAGAGCATTCCAGATGGATGCATCATCCATTGGGGTTTAGACATCATGCAATAAATAAGGCATTCCTGCAATAACCTTAAAGCCTTGTTCAGCTTGAGCTCCAGTCTATGTGCAATCGAAGTCTTAGACAACTAAGATGCTTCTACTTTTAGAAAACACACGAAAAAACGTGTTACCTGATCTACCGGTGGCATAATTAAAGACAAAGGGTGATGATGATCTGTCAATTTACAGCTCAACTGAGGAAATTCTGACTAAGAACCTTAATTGTCTTTTCACAAGAGCAAGTTGGCCTCAAGTTCAGAGCATTGTTGGGTTTTTTTAAAACAAGAGAATATGGTTTTTGGACAAATTCCCAACCATCTTAATTACTCAAACTCAAACTTTTTAGTGAAATATTGGACGACGCTTTCTGACAATGATTCCCAATATGACATTGTGTAATAGATAGGAAAATAGGATTTTTCTTGCCATACATGGATAAAGTCAATCAAAAAACGGCTGTTATGTCTGCATAATGAGGTTTTTTAATGTTTTTTTCCCCATAATTGCTAAGAATCTAACCCCTATATAGAGCCCGGCCATGAAAAAAAATATAACTGACTATATTTATAATATTTTGTATTGATGGGACTACAATTGAAATATATATTGTTTACAATTTTACGTGAATTA
Organism: Magallana gigas; assembly: GCF_902806645.1. NCBI lineage: Eukaryota > Metazoa > Mollusca > Bivalvia > Ostreida > Ostreidae > Magallana > Magallana gigas. The sequence goes on along the minus strand of NC_047565.1, from coordinate 30,548,789 downwards.
CTGATTATGAAATTTAAAAAGTGCCTTGTAATGTGGCTGACCATGACCTCGTTACCAAAAGGTCAATTTCAAAAACGGTCAATTTAAGAGCTAGGATACATGTACATGTATATAGATAACTATGACGACAATACAAAATACACTAAGTATATGATTGTTCTGGATTATTATACACACACAGAGAAACTGGACACAAAATAAAAGAGAGAGGGTATAAAGGACATACACAAACGAAGAAGAAAAAAAAGAAGAAAACAAGGTCAAGGAAAAGATGGCTACATTCCAAGGTGACATGCAGTGAAGTCTATGTACACGGACAGTGGAGACATGCTGAGGTCAAGGACAGACCAGGACAAACTCGGCATCAATGAGGACAAGACAGAAAGATTTTGTGACAAAAAGATCTTTCACAAACAAAAAAGACAATAAACTTAAGAAACTAAAAATCTGAAGAACCAAAAAAAAAACCAAAAACCATAGGAAACTCAATTAACACTTTCAAAAAGCTGCCTTTCACTACAGACAATTACTGGTATCTATGAAAGCTTTCAACTGCAGATACAAAACTGATAATGGATATGCACATATTGCATGTGGATTTATCATTTTTCAATGTGTCTTGCAATATATTTTTGGAGCTTAGTGGTTAACTTAATTGGCTTCTAAGCATCAAAACATCTGACTTAGATATACAGTTGAAGCTGGCTGGCAATTACTGCATCTCTGCAAAAAACCTTTCTGATGGGGAATTTCAAATTGAAAACATTATAGCAGACTAAAACATAGTAAAATGACAGTGTACTATTCTAAGCTAATATTTAATCCAAGTGTGCAAGTTGAAGTTAGTGCTCCATCTTTTAATTGAAATAAATGGAATAAATTAAAAGAATAATTAAATAAGGTGAAACTCAAAACATTTCGCTATGCTAAAATAAGTGAAAAATAAACCAAAAAAGTCTAGGAGCAAAGAAAATATAATCTCTATAAATGAGTAGAGGTGAGTACAAACTGGATCCAACTAGCATTTTGTTTTCTTAAAGATCATTATCATCCATGCTTGATCATGCTTTTAGCCATGAGCGACCCTTCTTGCCTATCAATAATATATATCCTTTCCTAAAATACTACAGCCCTAGCAGATGATTTAAATATGACATATCTGACTTTCATGTACGTAAGATGAATCAATAGAACACCAGATAAATTTGTCACAAGAAAAATAAAGAAAAGAAAAAGATAAAGATATAAATATAAAGATAAGCCTCATTTTCAAACAGCCAATCAAATCAAGGGTTAAGGGTCCCAGGTCAAGGGTCATACCTGTGGGCACTGCTCCTGGACTGCGGTGTACATAGACCTCAGTTATATAATGAGATTTTTTCTTGCCTTCTGGTATAGCCGATTCGTGAATTTCTGTGACTTTTGACTTAGTTGCTGCATGTCGAGGTAGGCTCTTGGTTTTGTATTTGTCAGAATCAGAAGAAGAAAATGATCTGTGAGTGGTTTGCCTCATCACAGACGGCTCTTGAACTGGAGGCGTCATGAAGTCCCTCTGAAATGTCTTTCGTTCAACTGGAGGAGACAAGCTAGCAGCTGATCGATTAGAATACCTATATGTACTTGTCTGATAAGTGGGGGAGAAAGGCCGGGGGCTACGGGGAGGGGTTGTAATGGTAATTTGACGAATAACAGGGGGCTGGATATCATCCTTACGGTCAAAGGTCACATCAGAGCTCTGCCTTAGTAGCTTCTGAGGCCCATTTCCATCCACTGCACTATTGCTAAGAGTACGAGATCGCTGCATGTAGTTCTTACTACTGGATCGCATAGGAGGGGAGATAGGGGCAGAAGTTGGCTGTATTATGACCTTTGTTTGCAGCCCCCTGATTGGACTTGTGGGTTTTGTTACTCTAGAATCGAAAGTTGAATCACCTGAGGAGAAAGTGCCTGGAGGTTTCTCTGTAGAGTAGGCATGAGTTCTTGACATCGAGTAGCTGTATCCGTGGGGAGGGGCAGAGGCAGGGGCCGTTTGACAGACTGGAATTTTTCACACTGCTGGCTTCCTCTTCACTCTGAGCCCGCTTTGTCATGTAACGATTTTGGGCCTGAGCGCAACTCTTCAACCAGTTTCTTTTCCTGCTGAACACGAAAATCATCCTTATAATCCTTCTTGTCCCTCAGTTTTTTCTGCTGCTGTTGCAGCCAAGAATCCGTATCCGACACCGTTTTTCCATTCTGCATAGTGCTGTATGATGATGATGACAGATCGGACTGATATCGATTGTCGTAATCCGTTTTATAAGGAAGAGTGTTCGATTTGGGGCTGTCAAATTTACGAGCCATCTCGGGAGAGGTTGTGTAACTAAATGCTTTTGTTGGCATGTACGGAGAAGTGGATTTCTCTGTCTTCACTGTGTAATGCCTTTCCTCTTTCACCTCACCTGGTAGTTTGTAGGTAACCTCTGCATTTTGGTGCACCGTCTTTCCATCCGCTCCAGGTGTGTGTTTCGTAGGTCCTGAACGTCCGGGTTTCCTTGGACATGGTGCTGGCACCTGATTTAGGACTGATCACTTGGTCATTAAGTAAGTTACTCAAAATATCATCTAACTGAGTCTGTTCATCCAGAGGAGTGACGGACTGCTTGGCGTTGGTTGAGTATGAGGTGTTGTAACTCTGGGAGCCGTAAGACTTAGCGTTGTTGTTGTTCTGCATTCTTTTGGTGTCTGTGGCATACGACGAACTCTGCTCATCTCTCCTAAGAACACCTGGTTGAAAGAAAAAAAGAAAGAAAGAAAATCAGTGGACTGCAATGGAAAAGCAATAAAATTAAGCAGAGTTCAATACCTTCAACATGGGTAGCATTTCCATGAGAAATCAAGCTTCAATGAAAATATTTCCTGATATCTGGCACTATTATTTAGGTATCTACTTAATTTACAAAAAACATACAGAAACATTTTTTCCCCAAACTTACACCATGAATTTTCTTTCTAAATATTACAGAATAACGAAGTCTGGCTTTCAGGCTGATATCAATAACATTTCTTTAGAATGGCTGCTGCACCACAAAAATATATCACCTAGTTACACATTACGTCAGATGCAACAACTGCAATAAAATCCATCGGCAAAGTGAGAGCACAGAACAGATAAAACATTACATTCACTCTCGTCAAAGAAAAATACAAGTGTTGTGTTTTTTCTCACTGAACTGTCGGATGCAATCATAAAGTATTCCTTGGATATGTGCTGTTGTTCTATCTAGTACATACACAAGTCTCTCATCTCATCCGACAATGGCTTGATTGTGTTATACAACCAAGGCCAAGTTTGCTTATGAAAAATTGGTCCTCCTTTCTTGGAAAAATATCAAGTATATTACGAATTGGCCGTTTGCTTATTTCCTTTTTATCATCGAAGCTGTATCCAGCCTGTCTAGCATTTGCATTGAACCATTATGTGGAATGGGAAATGTAGGCGGATTTGAATAACTATTTGATGAGGTTTTGTGCACGTTAATCCGAACTGACTTCATCCAGTATTTTGTAATGAAGAACATACATGACCAGTATACTCCTAATTGACAATATGATTAGTAAGTAATGGCCTAATTGATAATATCATGACAGAATTCTTAAAATCAATCAAAAAGAACCAGACGCTACAATACAACTCACTAATTCTATTACTGGTATATAGATGAGAACATCAAATGGTTTAAATCTCAAAAGTACATGTATATTTCTCTACATCCAGCAAAAAAAAAAAATACTCAGGAATATTTGCAAATAATGTACATTTATGTCAATCTGTAATTCTGCATATAATTTTCATGAATTGTCATTCAAAAGCTGATGTTAGGATTGTTATAATGCAAAGTAGCGTGTAGGGCCCCTACACAACAAACTACACCAGCAATCAAAAGTTTACTTGTTCAAATCCCACTGACAAATCTTTAAATGGCCTGTAATGTCAGTAAAGAATATTATTATACAAGTCTCCCCTCCCACTCATTAACCTGACTGCGGGGACTAGTAATGCACCCAGGGGACTTAATAAATAACTCTCATTAGGCTAGTCATAACTGCTGATAATTAAACACAACTGACCGTACCTATGAGTCACACAATGTGGACAGAAATATGCTAGCTTCCGTCATGTGGTTATAAAGAATTATGATCGTCAGTAAAGAACAATTAAAAAGCAAGTTTGTCTTGAGGGTTCTCCACACCCCATGACTTATGCCTTTTTACTGACAGCAAGTCTCAACCTGGAAGATTTAACTGAAATGGGCAATTATTCGTATCAAATCACTCTGTAGTACAGCGAATATGCCATCCAGTTACTGAGCCCGCAGAATTCAAGTTCGAATACAGTAGGGGAAAGGACTTTTGTTCACTTGCATAAATATTTAAAATAGTTTGGTTTTCCTTCGAAAAATTGCAATTGTTTCTAGTCATTTTCAAATTGCACACATGCTATAATATTGTACCTTTTTTTAAGGAAATAGTCATTTGATTTGGGTTTGAGAAACTTTTCCCTAAATTGTTGAGGACCCTTGAAATAAGGAATTTTAATTTGCAAATTGAACATGTTCATCATCCTTAAAATCATTGCATCTATGTGTGTGGGTAGAAGATTGAGTAGGTGTCTTAACATAACAACATAAATTCTGTATCCTCCCATGTTGAAGGGGGCTTCATAAACTTTTAATTAACAAGATAAACACAAACCCTCTTCAAAAGATATTCAAAGTAAAAAAAACCAAAATCCTAAAAAATGATGTGATATGCTTCGGTATTTTGAGTGGGAGGCTGCAGAAAGATAAATCCCATAAAAAAATCCCTGGTGGTTGATGATAGAACCGAACTCCTTGTTCTTATCAAAGTATGAGGTATAAACTCCCACTAAAAGAAACACATCTTCATAATTATCCTAGTCATAAAATACATATAACCAAGCATGTGGAACCAGTCCGTCCATGTATTTCATTATCTCCCTCTCCTAGCTTGTAACCCTATCCCCCCTGGAAAACTCCGCTGCCTTGATCCCCTAGTCAAGGTTACCCTAACAAAAACCAAGAGGCACTGGTAGAACCATCTCATTCTTAATGACTGGATTCACTGTTTCTTGTAAAGGTTAAGACAATAAATACAGAACTGCACTGAGAGAGAGAGAGAGAGAGAGAGAGAGAGAGAGAGAGAGAGAGAGAGAGAGAGAGAGAGAGAGAGAGAGAGTCTATCTCCCCCACACACCAGCTGATGGGATTGTACATGACAGATTTATGATGGATGATTGTGTTTTCAGATATGCATCCTCTGAACGAAAAAGAAACAGGTTGCTGCCAGATTTGCAAGGGGATCATCTTTAGGAATCAGATCATATTGATAATCAAATCAATTTCCGAGTTGTGCAAACAACAGAATTTAGTTGGCATCAACACACTCATAGACACATCAAAAGATGAAGTTTGTGATCATTTGATGCAACTTAACAAACATGAGAATTGGACTCCATTTCAAATGAAATCTAAATAAACAATCCCCCCAAAAAATGAATGAAAACCACCATTCCAAGCATAATGCAAACAGTTTGAATGGGTGTGGTGTGAAAACTAATCAGACAAGAAGTGACAGCAAATCTTCCAAAATCTTTAACTCATTGGCATGGCAGTTGGGGAGTTTTGTCGTTAGGTGGAATTGATATACAAGGATTTTTTTTTTTTGCCGTGGCTCCATGGCAACCTGCCAGACTGACAGCAACAGGATGTTCCTAGCTGATCATCCTCCTCATCTGTATTACATTCTGGAATCTGCGGATTTATAATTATCTTTTTTTGTTTCTGAGGGTTTTCCTTTGTTGTTTTTTTTTTTGGTTAGCACAGAGACAGCTTATTAAATGAAATTTGATGAAATTTATATACCGTAAATTAATATCATTGATCCCATGAAAATGCTAATGTAATTCAAAAGAATCAAGTGCAACTATCAGATATACATGACTATGTATGTATATGTATGATTAAAGATAATCTTTGTATGGTACAGTAAACTGGATTTGAAGAAGAATAAAAGATTCTTCACTTTTTTGACATATCATAAATTCCAACTTTAATTTATCACAATTTGTGAATTCAACTTTTATTTTTAATAAATTTATAGTTTGACAAGTATCAGTATAATGTACTTATGAATTTATTTACTTTAAAGAAAAAACCTTTTCCCCCTTTGTCGTTTAAAGTAATAATTATCAAAATAAATAACAAAGTACTATATATATATATATATAATTGAATTCCATATTTTGCATAATTGGCTTTTAAAAAATTAATAAAAGCTTTAAAAATAAGAGTAGTGAATAAAAATATTTTCTCACCAGATCTAGAAAAATTCAAGTTCCTCTCAGGCATTGTCTCTCAAAATGAATTGTCCTAGCTCCCTTTGTGGAATAATCTTTTAATTAATCACTCAACTTATCATAATTTGTACACCACTCCAGGCAAAAATAAATCTCTATCTCTCTCCTCACACCAGCTAGGCACAGAAATATATGACAATATCTTCAAAGGTGAAAAAAAAAATTGCCAAAAAAAAAAGGTTCACAATGACCACATACTTTTTCTCCCTCCCTGACACAGAAGATTTAATAGATCCTAGCTGTTCACAGAGAAAAAAAACAACAACTACTCTAGCATAAGAATCCAAGGCGAAGTGGGCTAGCTTGCTGGAGAGTTTACCTTTGGCATCTTGAAGCGATTACTCCCCAGTAGGGGGGAACATCTGATGGCAAGGAAGCAGCGAGGAGGAGGATAGAAACAGACACATGTATATGCAATGATCTTATCTCATTTTACCGTAGATGTTCTTATAGTGGTTCACGCTTTTCAGCCGTAAAGCCGGAAATTGCTTTATCTTTGTGAAGCAAGGTTGGATTATAAAAAAAAAAAACTTTGAACAGATAAAGATCGTAATTTTTACACTGCTCCCCTTCCATAAAAAACACCCCACCATGTACCTTTTTAGAATAAGTTGGCTAATCTTAGAATTAAATACTTAGTTCAATTACCACATAAAAGCCAAAGATAACGAAATAAATGGCTATTTCTACACACCATTTACCATGCTCAACACCATTTTCTTGCAAAAAGAAGAAAAAACACACTGAAGAGTTATCCCTTAGAATGCTAAACTTCAGCTCAAAGAAAATGTCCAATTTATTTTCTTGAATCAGGGATTGAGGTGGCGCCTTTGTTTTAATATTTTAATGTACAATACTTATAGATATTCTGATGCCAACTTCCTGTCCGAGTGCCATATGGTCGACTTAGCACCACTAATCCCCTCATGACTATTCATGAGTACTAATAACCTGCAAGGCCAGAAGTACTCACACAGATAAGACGTATGGTAATCCTTTCAATACTATCACAGCCAAATATTATCAAGTGGTTCTGCAATGTATTCTGTGATCAATGGAAATGAAAACCTGACCATAGTCATGATACATGTTCATTGTACATAATCAAAACACAAGAGGATATCAAGGATACCATTAAAAGACCAAAAAAACCCAAAAACATCATCTTTATAGGAAGAAAACCGAAGAAGCTCCAGAGTTCATTACCATATCAAACTAGATCTACAGATTAATATAAATAAATATTATTTGTTTTTCGTATATTTTTGAATACAATACAAATAAATACCAATATTGCAATTACTCTTCATAATAAACAGTTTTTATAAAAGCAGTAAGTTCATTGGGATTGCTGGGATATAAGTATCTTCTTTTTAACCAATGAATTCCATGTTGCCAGTTAGCAGCACCTGGCACCATATTTTGGAGACAAACTTCCTACAGAGTAATCAGAATAGATTAAAAAAGGGTTTTTGTTTAATTTGATGGCATTTAGCAGATTCTGCACAGTAGTAAATGCACCAATAGATATTATAGCATTCTAGCTATCAATTAATTTAAGAGAGATCAGCAGAAGTATGAATTCTTCCAGCAGCGCACCAAACAGGACCCCAACTAGCAAAGAATGTGCAGTACTATCATTTTGAAAAACATGAAAGGATACAGTTTAATGCCTAATTGATCACTGCAGAGTGCATTTTTCATTGTTTTCTCCATTATTTGTTTATTTTAAGCTCCAAAGTGCGTACTTGAGGTCGTATATTCAAAATATCATTCAACGAAAGAGTCACTAAGTACATACAACAGGAGAAAAACCTTTGTACCAAGCAACTATACTTAATGATTCTATGGTGCCACATGAAATGCTTCGCTTTAAAAGAATTTTTGAGAGAGAGAAAAAAAAGAATACAAATGAACTGAATCCTGACTCTTCAAAACCACACAATTATATACAAAAACACAAAACACAAAAACTTTCAATTAAAATGCCACGTTTCCAGAGATAACTGAAATTCCAAAACAAAATAAAGTCTCTAACAGCTGTAAGAAATGGGTTTAAACTTATCAAATTGCAAGTCAAAATTGTCTCAGGAAAAAGGCAGAATCCTTAGAATCTAGCCAATCAGTCTGTCATTTACAGCCTGAAAGGTAGTACCAGCTATCTAAAACTGGAGTTTACACTGTTATTTTTCAAAGTTTGGTGTATAAACTAAAAAAAGTCCCTCCCATCCTAATAAAGAGAAAATATTTCCTAATTCATGGAGAAAGTACTTCACATTCAATTAAAATTACAAACTGCGTTATAAAATTCCTTTAGCTTGAATGGTAGCAATACTAAGTAGAAATATTCTAACCACATCCTTAATGATGGAGGAAGTCTTACAATTGTACCAGTGTAACAGGTCGCACCTATATTATGTAATTCAACACCCTCACAACCTTTGCCATTACTAATCAGACAATCATCCACTGTGTTACTATATTTAGCCACTGGGAGCATGGTGCTCACTTGCTTTGATCAATTTCCCAACATTCCACAGGTCTTTGATGATAACACAGATTGTGCTTCCTTAATTTAAAACATTAGGCTATGCTTCTGAAACAAAGCATGAAAAAAAAGAAATGTTTCGCCAAGAATGACAAAAATATCCTCCAGCAAATAATATACATCCTACAAGAGTTTTTTTTTTTTAGTATCAAGTTCTTGTAAAAGTGCTAGGTCAAGATATTTTTTTTTATCTTTTAAATCTATTAGTATTAAAAAGTATTTTTACTCCTCCTCCTTTTCTATATCAACTTACTTTAATTAGAAATATGTAAGGTACAAGTAATTCTGGGTTATTTTCTAAATCATTTTTAAATAAAAATCTTATGTAGTACTGTACTACTTTGCTGAGGTAAGGTACAATCAAATTTTGAGAGAGAGAGAGAGAGAGAGAGAGAGAGAGAGAGAGAGAGGAACCAACTAATAATTTTTACACTCTGACACTTTAAAAATATGGGCTTTACTGCAATTCTCTTTCAAAAAAATAACACAAACAAATTACAATTTTTCTCCCTCCAATTAACTTTGGTTGAAATTACTCATCTAAAATAAACAGCCTCCCTGCCAATGTAATAAAGCTTTGACTATTTTTAGCACCATCTTAAAGGCTACTAGATATCATCAGATAGGAATGAGTGTATTGCTTAATCTACCAAGTGCAATGACTGAGAAATTGGCAAAATCCAGAGCGATGCTGGAAGAATCAACTGCAGCACAAGAGAACCTACAGCTGCATGGCTGGATGTGATTTGTTAATGTGTAAACAAAATGTCTTACTTTCAATTTTTGTATATCCGTCAATAACCCTTGACTCCTGACCCGCCAGCTCATCCATATTGTCTTCCACTGGAACTGTTACATCCGACTTGAAGTCTGTCACTGAAAAAGTCAATCAAAAATTCCATCAACATACAGCACTGGGATGTAGTTGGATGAGTGTATAGTGTAACTTGCATAATCCAACACCTGAGTAATCCAAACACAATGTATACTGGTCACGCTATGACAAAATCCAACACATCATCACTATGTCAAATATGCCAAAGGTTATTCAGCTCAAACTTAAATTTCTGAATTGAATCCATAATCCATTTAAAATCTTGTATCTGGATCTTAACAATAGTCCTGTAAAGCCTATCCTCCATATTCCCAAACATATCAAATCCCTTCACAGAGACAAATGAATTAACAAATGCTTCATGTCACTTCATGACATTAATGAATAAAGTCAAATTTTCAAAAATTCAAACCTATTAAGTAATATATAGATAACAAGCAAGAAAAATGTTTGAGATAAATATTTGCACTTCAATACATGTATAACAGTAATATATAAATGTCTTTTTATCAAAGTGTTTGTCTTTCACATTAAAAAGATATAGGTGAGAAACTTGAGGACATCAAAGCTAACCTGAATCTTATTCAAATTAAACAGGTAAGCTAAAATAATAAACAAACCTGGTACAACAGCATCCTGATTTGGACCAAACACAAATTCTATTTTCCCATTGTCTGGGAACCTTGGATCTATAAGATACAAAAAATACAATTTGAACAATTTTGTCTTATTGCCAGACATTGCCACTTTTTCTTATTAAAAAGCTGGCATATCACTCAGGAACATATTTCTCTCCACAATAAATTGATGTAATTAATGTCAATAAAGCATCTGGATAAAAAAATATATATATAAACACCTTCTACAGAAAGTGCAAGGGGGGGGCTGGTGCAATGCCCTTTAACAAGTGATCCAAATGTATACCCGAAGAAAAAAAATTGTAGAAAAATGATGGGGAAACTGACACAGCAATAAACAGCAACCTGGGAGATTGACATGAAAAATAAATAGCCCTACCTCGGTCTGCATCATCCAGCTCCTCTTTGCTGAACAAGAGGTTGTAGTTGGAGATAGCGCAGGTATGGAACTGGCACTTCCAGATCGGGTCCTTGTGGCCGGAGTGGGCCTTGTGGTAGCAGTTGATCATGATGTCCCCTCGCAGGGGAATCCCCGGAGATATTGAAATGCAGACCTTCTGCATCTGATCAGTTACATTGCTAGGAAAAAAGTCAATAAAAATCAATAGAATGCAGTAGTTGGATGATCAGGGCTTTTTTTTGCGATTCATAGTAAATATTGCTTTCTGAATATACACAATTATTACAAATGGTAGCTTTTATCTTTTAATTGCACTTACTTTTCTCACCCCCCCCCCCTCCTTTTTTTCAATCCAATTTTACATCCAAGAAAATAATAGAAGTAACTATGCTTCCTTAGAATTTAAAACAATAAAAGAAAGCCAAAGTCTAACTTAGTACTAGAAACTTGCACAACAAGGCTCAAACTCACTCTCTAGAAAATTGTCATAAGCAAGGAAAAGCATAATACTAAATGAGATCTAAAAATGCTACAAAATAATCTTTTTTCATGATTTTTAATTACATGTACTTACTAGACCCCAGATGTAAACACCGGCTGCATGCTCTGGTAGACCGTGATGTAGGGCCGACACCCACCCCGGCTGTCAAAGTTGGGGACTCCGTGCATGACCAGGTGATGGAGGTACAGGGGGCTAGAGTTGATCTTTATTGCACCCGAAAGGAGCCCAGAAAAGTACTCTATGTACCTGTAAATGTTAAAAAAGTCTCTATAAGTTAATATTCCGGTACAAATAGTAGTTAAACCTTGGAATACATGAAAATATAAAGAGTAAGTTTCATCCAAAACAAATTGCACTTGGAAAACAGATGATAAATCAACTGTCTTGAATTGAGTAAATTCACCATTTCAAGGAGGTACTTTTATTACTACTTAATCAATAGGTTTGTAACTGACAGACTACGGAAATATACAGGGTTGATCATTCTCATAGCCGGCAAGGTGAGACGGACACAGAGATGTATCTAGCAGTCACGTGTCATGTTTCAACCAATAAAAGTGTGACATTTCAGTATGAAGGAAAACAATAATTCATGAAAAACTGTTTTGCTGACTAAGTACATCACAGACAGAAACTGTTGTCAAGTTACTGTGATGTTAATTTGATTTCATACATCGACTCAAAGATGCAATCAATCCATAATAATTGGTGTTCAACAAAGAAAATAATGAGTGCAAAGAGGTTAAGGAAAACAGGATTCTCACCTTCTATGGGAAGGCTTTTTGAGTCCACCGAGTTTATCATCATAGAACCGGTTCATAGCCATTCTGTCCAAAAGCTGTTCTGAGCTGTAACATAAAGAACAAGCCTATTGATTGATTGCAATATATCATATGTACATTTATTTGATTGATTGTTGAAGGCCAAAGTTTATTTTCTCTTTGCCTGATTACTCTGTATATTCTTACATTAATTGATTTATAGAATGCACCCATGAGATGCTCAAATATAGTAGAAGTTCTACTAGGGCAGTGACTTAATGTTCCCCATATAATTCATATCTTTGTGAATTTGTGATGCTACACATCTAGCTGCAAAATATTTACTGTGCCCAGTAATTATTATTTGTTCTAGCAATGTAAACACTGAAACCATAGTCAGCACAGTACTATTACTAATCCTTCATTTCTTTGGTTCACAAGTTGGTGAGAATGAACAAGCCATTTACACATCTTATGGTACCTCTCCCTTCCCCTCAAACAAAATTATGAAATATCAACAAAAATAACAAAATCTACATCCACCAAAACCAACAAATTGCATTTAAGGTCCAGCGTGGGAGTCGAGCCAATAAGTCTACTGCATTATAACATAAAACCTGTAAACTGATATCCTTTACATAATATATATTAAAAGTGATCATCTATTAGAAAAGTGCACATTTGGTATTGAACTTCTAACTCTGCATAAATACATTTACCCACTGAGCCAATAAATTCATAAAGCTACACTGATAACACACATGACAAGGCTATATGTAGAATCTACAGAAATTAATAAAGCTGCTCAAGTATTAACAATCAAAGCACCTATGATTATGTTACTGGTCCATACTAATGTATTTTATACATGAAAAGTTTATGGTTCTATTATCTGGATCCAACTTTCAATGAAATTCCTACTCCAAACAATGTGAACAGATCGTACACTCATAAAATAATATCCTGATATGTCATACTGATAATAACACGGTAGCCATAAATTACTTCTAGTACAGGTAAGTACATCATCAGTAACTTATTCAAACACATGTGACATGGCACTCTTTAACAAATGCCAATAACATTTATTTAAAGGCTATAAAATTCAAATATACAACAACCCTTCTTGGATGACATGATGTATCATCTGCTCCTTTTGTAAACTTTGAAACATTTTTGTGTTTCATGCCTCCATTTTACCCAATGCTGAAGCACCATCCAAAACCACTACACTAAAATATCCAACAATATGTTTGTCTTGTGACTTCTCATTTTTGTCCACAGTAGAGAAAATCTTAAACAAACCCAATGGTTTCAAAAAAATGACCTTGAACTTTATGACCTTTAAACGTTATCTTTGTCTTTTCATCTTTAAACTCAATCATATTTCATCAGCTGTGTCTCTAGTAATGTAGGCTAAAACTCCCGCAGGCTTCCTATATTAATGCCCCAACCAATGCCCTTGACATTTCTCATAATGCTTACACTACAATATCTATATCATCTTAATCATACATCATAGATAAACACAGAAAATGATAGACTTTAGATGTGTCTTTAATTTCTCATCACTTGGCAGTTCATGTAATAAGGGTTCAGATGTTCTGTATTGTTGCTGATGTTTTGTAGCTACCACCAACCTTGAGCAGATGTTGCTGTAATTCAGGAAGGCTGCGATGATGACAGCCAGGCGACCCCGCCCACCTTTACAGTGCAGGACGACCACATGACCAAGGTCAGAGTTCAACCAGGAGTCCAGACTCTTGCAGATATTACACAACCGTTCCAGGGGTGGAGCCAGATGCTCCGGCCACCCAAAGTCGATGACCTTCTGGTTATTGGCTCGTTGTAGGTCATCTCTCGGTTCAGAGATATTTATGACCTAAGGGAAAAAAATGAAATTAATTTTAACCTGTTGTATTGTATAAGAACTTTAATTCGCAATGACATAACTTCACAGTTTTCCTGTCTCAAACTAGTTTGCTACAGTTCATTTTTGCTGTCTAGGCTATGTCTATTTTCACCATGATAAGATTCTTCTAATTAAACCTCATGAAATTTTCTCTAACCCATATAAAAGTTTGTTCAGTTTAATAGCATTGAAACTCACACTTCAGCAGTGTGGTATTAATTTCTGTTTATCATATTTTCCAAGTACTTTTTACCAAGGGTCTTATTATAAGATGGTGTTATTCAATCTAATTTAAAGAGGACTTGAAGTTTTTCTTATCTTTTCATATTTCGATCAGTATATGACGACAGATTATCAGCATTTTCCATCCTGTTTTCATGTCTGAAATTCTTCACAAGCTGTGTCAACCACAGTTAATTCAACCACCTTTGTCAGTGTTTAAGACAGGCAACTCACCAAGACATTTTCGCCATGTTTTGTGCGAAGCATATGAAACACATCGTGAAGATCCCTCTGATATTCCACATTATGGCCTTCAGATATAAATGACATACCTGGGGAGGAAAAAATAAAAATACATAAATAAACAGGTAAGTAAGTGTCTGCCTGCCATAAAACAGAACCAGACGCCAGAATCCGCCTCTTATCCGGTTATCCAGATCTTCATCTACTGATGTAACAGAAATTAGCAACATATCACATTCTGCTATCAGCTAAGTTGAATTCATAAATTACTGCTTAGCTGTGTAAGTTACAAACACTGGTAAATCTGTATTTTCAAGCTGGTTTTTCTTTGCCTAATTTTTATCATTCACCTTTTAGCAAAACATTTCTGAAATTCTTGAATTTTTGATTTAAACTACAAAATCATCCGTCATTTTCATCACACATATTTTTTTTTCTTCAAGCAACATTTATCGTTATATTAACAAACTAAAAAAAAAAATTGAGATCAAGGAAGTGAAAAACATATCAAAAACGGTATCCTTATAATAATAAATGTAATAAAAAATGCATGATACATTATGTGTCGTCTATAATAAGAAGTTATAAAATTGTCCTACGAAATGAAATACGTACAATATATCAAATGATTTCAATGTTCTCTACGCAATATTCATAGTTTCTGTCAGAATCAAATCTTTAAAAATTAAAATAAACAGGCATACAGTCTTTGAATAAAACAGTTGAAATAAAATGCCAAATGAACAAAAGAAGCAGAATTAAATTAATACTTACAAATGATTCTATCTGTGACATAGACCAATTCTATTTGGGCCTCTTCCATTTTTGTGAGCTCATCAGACCTGTCAAAGAAACAAAGCACAAACAGCTATAGAATCAATAATACAGACTCAAAAACATCTCACCCACTCAAAGTTGGTTCAAATCAAAAACAAAATAATTTTTCATGCCACGTTAAAAAACATTCAGCATCACAAGTAAACTGTTCACATTTCTTACACATTCGCTAAAAGAACCTTGACCCTGTTTGTTAGCTGTATCGCTAGAAGTTTGGACTCGAGTCTGGACTCTAAAACATCTCACCCACTCAAAGTTTGTTCAAATCCAAGAAAATACTGAATTTCTTTTTCAAGCTATGGTAACAAATATTCAGCATCAATAATATAAGAGCTCCTTACACATTGGCAAAGAAACCTCTTTCACGTGTTATCTGTATCACTAGAAGTTTTGTAATATATGAATAACAATTTCAACATGAAGGAAATCTTACATATCATCAAAAGGGAGTTAAAGATAACCGCGCTCACATTACTTCCTATTTAGCATATTCAAGTTTTATGTCCTAGAACCTATAGAGAAATGCTCAGCTGATTAACATGTACATAATACATGTATTGTACAACACGCAATATAACCCAAATTCATGAAGTCTAGAAGATTACACTTTCTGTATTACACATTTTCATGCAAAGGTAACATTATATTCTGTATAACACCTAGCTAAGTTGACAAATTGGTGATGTATTATGTAAATTACACAAATTTCATCAGATGGTTATGTCTGCATGTATTCTGCATAATCAAACAAATACGGCACATGTAACGGTAGTAATTATATTCTGGCTGTATTACAGTACACAAACTCATCCAGATGTAACACACTAACATTTTGAATCAGTTTTGAATTCATGCATGTACTCAAGGTATTCTAAATTATGATATTGATATAATATATTACACAAATTCTGAAATTCATGTAACTGCATGGTTACAATTGTAACTTATTCTGAATTACAAAAATTCAGAAAACTTATCACTGATAATGGTGTGAAAATATTTAAGATAAATGCCAGTCTTACATCTGTAAAAGTTCATTCACTACACTGATACTGAGTGGGGGTACCAGGATAACTTGCCTTTAATATCGTATGACATGTAGCAAAAGTTCATGCAACAAGTTCCGTGGTCATCCAATGTCAATCACTCACTAGAGTTCAAATTTATTTGTTCATCATAAAAGTTCATGATCTATCAATATGATAAAAATATGTACATTCATAATAATAAGCCAATTTACTGAGGACATGCAGTTAAACTAGAACCGACCACTGACTTGTTCATCTGATTTGGTCACCCTTGTTTATTGAAGTGTCGAATAAGTTTTTTAAACCATGTAGTTTCTCAAATTGTTTTCTGGGAAGTTAATTTTAAAAGTATATGCCTCAATAACTTATCTCCAGTTTATATTTATATGTGCATGATAAAAGTCAACTAATGTCAACTCAGAAACTGGATCATGTTTCAAATGTAAGTGCACCGTATATTAAAAGTGCATTCTGCAGTGGTTACATGTACATTTGAGAAGTACATTGTACCTGGTACAACTCATTCTCCAAAAATACATGGTAAAAAGACATGCTTAATGAAAATAATTTTTTAAAAATTGGACTTACCATCTCATGATCTAGTTGGTGAAAACATAGTTGGCCACCTATGAAAAAGATAATAATATATGAAATTCAACGAATACATAACTACATCAAAATGATGAAATTTTGTGTAAAATTCAAAATCTAAGGCAGTATCAAAAATTGAAAACAAAATTGGAATATTCAGTATACGATGGTTATAATTTTTTTTTTTTACCATAAATTATCTCATTATTTTTTTTAAATAGTGGTATTATATTCTGGCTGATGCATTTGAATTTTCCTTCATCAATTAATTGTTTGATGAATACTAATATACATATTTACTTTAAAACACTAATCCCCCTATTAGCCCAGTTTCTTATTTTCAAGTAGCTCGTACAAGTAATTTACCATAACAAATTTGTCCTTGAACCTATCAATACTTGAAAACTGGAATAAACAATATCCTTCACTTCCAATACACGTTAGATTCACACATCTAAAAATATTTTTCTATATAGCAGTTCATAACCAAATGAATGTGAATGTTTCCAATCGAAAATAGATCCGCAGAATTCATTTACACTGAAAGTACACACACAGAGTCAAATTTCGCCGGTGTTATCAGTCGACTTAATTGTTCCTATATTATACACATAGTACCGAAATTCTCGACCCCCACATATAACTTCTGAGTAAGTACTCGGTAGCATGGGGGTTAAGAATGTGTACATGACTTGTGAAGTGAGATACGGTTTCAAATTTATGCTGCATGTTACATTTACCGAGGGTGAATCATAGCCAGCTAGCTTGCGTATCTTAGACATTCCATACAAGACAGAAACCACAATCCTTCAATTTATGACATAAACAAACACTTTCAACAACCCACACCATTTTTAATGGAAAGCATCATAAGTATGTGCATAGCTTAATCTTGCTGCTTTTTTTAGGTTTAATTTTTGATTGAAAGTACCGGTAATTGCTACTATTTATATACATGGGTTTGTGGTAAGCGAATTCTTGTGCTTCTGTCCATGACTGAAGTCTGCAGAAAAGGTTCAAACCGGTTCAATTAATGATCTGGGTTAAATCAACATCCACCCATCTGTTCATATCCATGGTTTTAACTTCAAACCACTGATTCTATTGGGCTATATTTGTTGACCAATTATCAGCCATATCAAATTAAGAATTCTCTCTCTCTTTTCTCTCTCTCAAATAGCAGGATGTTTAATCATTATTGTAATGCCAGTAACCAATTCGTATATGGACATCTCTTTACATGTACCTATAGAATGAATGGAATAATTGAATTGAATGATAATCTCCAACAGCCCAATATTCATTCATTCACTCTCTCTCTCTCTCTCTCTCTCTCTCTCTCTCTCTCTCTCTCTCTCTCTCAGATCAGCCTGACCTTAACTCCCCAACATACAAACAACAAAGAGATCCCTGCTGTTTGAACCAGTTTATAGATTACACTTATGATGGGACTTGTTGGTATGTAAGCTTTTTGATTTTTTTTTCCTCTCTTAATCTTTTACATGATTTAACATCCAGTCAAAACAGTCAAACGAGTTATCAGCCCCTTGTTGAGGAAGTCTTTTTTATGAGATTGTAGAGATGAAATCAGCAGCTGAAGCAGACTTCTTTTACAGATTTCATCAGCCCTGTACATCTTCTACTGAGGTAAGATCTATTTACAAGATTAATTCCCCTTTGTAACCTTTAATGATTTTAATATTTTTTAACCTTTTATATTGATTTTAATACTGCCATTTTTTAATCAGAATTTGTTTTTTCTTTAGATTGATATAAAAAATCCTTCACCAAATGAGAGACAGTGTCTGCCACTTTGATTACATGGTATACACCGGTTTATATTTTATATATCATTTAAATTTATTTTTAAAAATTCAAATGAGGCAACATACCACATGACTTTTAAATTTCCAAGATGTACAGGAAAACCTCAGGGTGTCCTATACAAAAAACAGCAGCCACCAAGCCCTTCCAATAACATAATCTGGCCTGCTTACATTATAACCACAAACACAGGGACTCTTTATTTTGATTTTCAAGGTATGCCAATGAAATCTCATTCTGCCTGGGTCCTGAGAGAGATCCCTATCACTTTACACATACTATTGTCCCAAATCCCCTCTTCACCTTATAGTTGTACCAAATTAATGGCACATCTATATATACACACAGTCAAACTCGACTGATTGACAAATTCTGATAAACCCTATCTACATGCTTCATTTCACTTGCAATTTTCACAGGCCTCATCAAGGCCAAAACAGTGTAACCATTCATTAACTAACCCAGCTTACATAAGGTTGAATAGATCATGTGTACTAATGGGGCCTTTTTTCTCTTTCTCTCCCTCACTATCTCTTTCTCTCTCTCGATGGGATCACAATTTTATAGGTAATTGTTTTGTTTACAGGTATCTCAAGCTGGCATCCTCAGGTCATCAGTATTAAGTGGCATCTGTTTGAAATAAGATTCGCTTATCTATTCAGAGTGAAGGTGTATACTACTACAGCTGACATGAACTTAATTACGTGACCTTGGGTGAGAGAGGTGACACATTAGGCTCCTTAACTCATTGACAAACAAGAGCAAAGTGATTTTAGATAATGTCTTTTTTTTTGCAACTTCTTTGTGACCACTGACAAATGATGTTATCAAAATATCAAATTCTCTCTCCCTCTCTATCAATAAAGCAGTTATGAAAAGAAGAATTAGGATCTCTCTCTCTCTCTCTCTCTCTCTCTCTCTCTCTCTCTCTCTCTCTTTCTGACACACACATGCACATTCTTTGTCTACCTTAATGCATTTTTTTTATCTGCAGAAAACTGAATTCTTTACAATCACATATAACCACTTTCCCTGATTAAGAGAGAAAATCCTGCCAAACAACAGCTCAGACTAATGGGGAGAGCATTAACAATTTATCTGCATGCAGCAAGTCATTATTGCTACATTATCAACATGTATCACAACACAAAGCAGCAAAAGCGCATCCAGAAGCTGCGTGAAAAAAGCACTGAACTTCTGCAGCAAATCTACCTCAGGACAGATCAAAAGAAGATGGCAAGATTTTAGGAAAGGGGGGGGGGGGGTGGAGATGAGTAGAAGAGAGAGAAAACTATTTTTCCATCAATCACACAAGTTCTACCATAGAACAATATGGGGGAAACGGGAAACCTGACAATAATATATGATAATGGCTTTCAATTAATATGGTGCCCTACCCATTCATCCCCTAGCTAACTGACCCAATCATTGATTAAAGAGGTTAAGTCAAATCCTAAATAAATGAGATAGTAGCTTGGGAATACCTGGAGATAAAGTGAGAGAGGGGAGAGAGGGAAGAGAGGGTAATTAGGGGTCTGAATCAGACATAGCCTTCAGAAACTATCCGTTAATACATTAACAAACTGGGCAAAAGAACAAAGCTACATGTATATGTCACTCGGGGTTTGGCATTCATTCTGTGCCCAACAAATCCATCATACAACCCGACAACCTCCTCATTGGAGAAAGCCCACGAAGCAGAGTAAGTACATGCATAAACGACAGAGAAAAAACCCAAAAGATGGTTAACAATTTTATCTTAATAATCTTTTTTCTCACCTGCAGCTGATAAAACCAAAAACTGTCATTGAATCAAATAGAGTAATTATCTTTTTATTCTTGATTAATTACATGTCCATCTTTTTGCAGAATTCAAATCAATCTCGTAGCTGCCATCAATCATCTCACTGATAATCAAAAGAAATGGAGCCCTGTTTCCGGAAGAAACATCTGGATGTGTTGAAAAAAAAAAAAAAAAAAAAATGCGCAAAAATTCAGCCTTACCTACATCCTATTGATTAGATCCCCAATGTAGAAATCAGAGCTGGTCATTGTGGTGACAATCCATACTCCCATTAAACGAATACAGCTCTCAGTTAATTAGTTTTCACTTAATTACCACAACAGCTCTAACATTTGCCATGTTTATAAAAAGGAGGGGGGAATATGGCCGGCTGCATCCTTTATTTGGACATGATAAATATAGACAGAAGATTCTTCGCATACTACTCACACACAACTGAAGAAAATACAGGGTGTTTTTAAAGTTGGCATTTCGGTTTTGAGCACTTGTGTAGCTCTTGCACAAGAAACTAATATACATCCAGTCCTTTTCGTTTGATTTTTCGAACTGAGGATCTTGTCTGACCAGATTTCCTGGAACTCTGCATCAAGAAAATGGCAGGTTCCAATTGATAACAAGGATAAATATCTAATATTTGAATAGGAGTCTAAAACCAACAGGCAGATGTTGCCCACAAGCCAACTGTTACGAATTCCTTCCTTCTACAGATCTCATATAAACACCTCCGTTTTCCAGACATTTGATAGCAAGTTGGAAAAATGGGTTGTTTTTCTGGAATAAATTACTCCATTACTACAAGGTTTTGATAAAATTTAAACTAAATGTCCACCCCCTCCCCCTCCCTAAAAAATCCAAAAAATAGAACATTCTATGAGGTATTGGGTTACATGACTAAAAAGGAATGACCATTTAAAAAAATTAATGTTTACTTTATACGCCAATTCTCAGAGGTCAAGGGTGGAAAAAAAACGTTGAAAGACATTACTGTTGGTCTCCGAAAATAAAACCAAAAGAAAATTAAATGCCTCCAATCTATCACACTTCAAACCCAGATGAAAAGGCCGTAATGACAGAAAATGTCCACTTATTCATGGCAATCATGATTTGAATGAGCTTTACACCACTAACAGCTTATTCTGTGCCGGCCATTAAACCTACGGACTGGCTCCTTTAACACTCCCTGATTTTAAAGAAAAGACCTTTGACATAACTGTCGGATAAATTACAATGGCTAAATATGAATAAATACCCTGGACACTCGTTCCTGCGTGTGGTGACCTTCAAGCTTCTTGATATACTCTTTCATTCTTTCTTTTTTTATCAGTGTTTCAACTAAATTGACTAATGATTTTTAAAAACCATTGCATCAAGAGGAACAACCTGCAGTTTTGACTAACAAACATGATATAATCTACTGTTTATAAACGGAGCTCCGTCTTTATCATATTATATCTTATAAACAAATAGCAAGTTGCGTAAAAAAGTTTGGCAAACGGTTGTATAGAAACAGGCACGCAGTGTGCAGATTCATATGCCCTGATAATAAGGAAAATATCGTGATGCAGCAGTACTTGTATAATGGGAGTGAAAAGCAGACAGGATAAGAAGAAGGAAAAAACATCAAAGAACTAAGTCCTGAATGTGCTAAATGAAGTTCAAGTGCATAAAACTCTTACTCAGTAACTGGTTCTCAAATGAGCAGTCAAAAACTGGTTCTATTCTGTTCCTATATCAAATGTGGTTACTATGGTACCCTATTCTGACACCTCCCAAAACTACTGTTCACATTGAAGATCGTGCAACATGCCAATTTGAAGTTTAAGAAAGATGAAAAGACCCGACTGATGCACCCACCCTGGATTCTGTAGAATTCCTCAACCCAGTAAATGGGAAATTGATTTGAGGAGTTCACTACACAAGCCAATGGGTGTAGCAGGCACCTGTGCAAAAACTCATAACAAATTCATAAAACCTCCATCAACTTTGTACCCAGAAACCACTGGTAAGATTTGAAGCTAACACACATTTTTCTGTTGGTTTTTTTTACTAGCAAGACCACCCCAAGTGAAAGATCAAATGTAACCTCTCCTTTTTACACAAATATAATTTTGCATATCTGCTAAATCTAGTTGGAATGAAAGAACAACACATTTCGCAAAGACAACCTCAAGATATCAATGTAATGATTATTTTTTGATTGAATAGAAAGGGTCACAAAGTGCGACAGATTGCATCTAAGTTCAATTTAAAGCTGTCAAGCTGACATGCAAATCATTAGCATATTACGCTTATGGCTGCACATGTACAGGCAACTGACATAATTCATATATTAAAACTTCACATTAATTAACAACACAAATATTTTCGTGCCCTATATAAATAATAATAGTCTGAATGTTGCTCAGGTAAATATTCTTTTGCCACCTGGTTTATCAAAGCATGAATGAAATATGATGAAACTTAATCTGAGAATTCTGTTGAATGAAATATGAAGAAACATGATCATCATAAAATCACTTCACACAACAACGAGTCATTAAATTATTCATATATGCACACATAATTTAAACATTACCATTGGTAAAAAAAATAAAATAGATCAAAACTTCCAGGTACGGTATATATCCATATGAAAAATCTCACAGAATCTATGTTTCATCACATCTTCTTACGATTGCAGCCTCAAGTTTGGTGCAGGGAGAGGAAAGAAAGAAAAAAGACACTGGTGTAATTATGCATTACACAATTATGCCTACAGCTGAAAACAGGAAACTTCTTCACTGTCTAACTGTTCCACCCACCATCACGAAATCTACGCCACAGGGGCAGAAGAAGGGAGAATTCCTCAGTCTTGATGCAAGTGCATGATACTAAAAATCTACTCCACAAAAATCCAGAAGAATTTGTGTACATACATGAATAATTTAAAACCTCACGGCTATTACATTAAAGGCAAAATAAACTTTTTTTCTTTTTATCCCTCAATCCCGAAAAGGTCGAGTATATTTTCACCTGTGCTTAGATTTATAAATGTTTTCACTAGAGAGGGGGAAATATGATATGCTTCGCTGAATGTTTGGCAAGTTGAATTTGTATTTTTCACATGTAGGCCCTAGCTTGCTTGCAAGTTTCATTCATGACACAGATCCAGAGATGAAATACCTGCACACTGGGTGGAAATTAGCCTGGTGAGCTCACCTGGTAACCTGATAGCTTACTATAATTACAAAAAAACCATGGAATTGTTTACAAGAATAATTTCAGAAATAAATCTCTGTCAAAGTGGCAATTATTTATGAGGTTTACTGCTTTTAAAACTGACATTTTTGTTTAGTCTGAAAATCTGAAGCTGTTTACATACAGTACTGTACCATATAGCATTGTAAGGTCATAGAAGAAAATATCTCTCTCTCTCTCTTTTTCTCTTTCTCTCTCTCTCTCTCTCTCTCTCTCTCTCTCTCTCTCTCTCTCTAATACTCATGTTGACAAATTAATATTTTACATAAAATATATACATCTTTATAGTTACATATTAAATAAATAAATTGATCAATCATTTATTTGTAAATATCCTCACAAGAGAGCTCAATAATTAATTAACTTTTTATGGACAAATATATCAATTATTGCAAAAATTTGACAGCGATGATAAGGCTAACTAAATGGGCGAGGATTTTTACTCCTTTGTACACAAGACCCAACACCTACATTATCTGATGTACATAGGATTCACAGTTAAACCCCTCAGATGTTCCGACACATACAAGCTTTTACCTGGGGGGTGATTAATTGATGAAAATTATGCAGCTAGTGTAAAGGGAGGCATGAGTTGCAATAATTCCCACTGCCATCAGACAATATGTGTTATAGAGTCAGAACTTGACAAACCAGTTTTTTTTTGGAGGGGGAGAATTTCCAATTATTTTCTCACAATAACTACATGAAATGTCTGGAGCAATTTTTGGTCCCTTTAACCATAATTTTACATTTTTATATAATTTGTAGAATTGGTTTAAAGAAACATCCCAGACGTTTCTTGAAGATCTTGTTAAAAATTTTATTGCATGATCGTGTTTACACAGATATTTAAATGTTGAGAAAATTACATATTCTGAAGCAAGCTTGACCACATGTAAATATCTTTATGCCATTCATACCTTTAATTTTAAACTAAAGTGCTAAAATTTTAAAAGAAAAAAGGTAAATTCTCTCTCTCTCTCTCTCTGTCTCTCTCTGTCTCTCTCTCTCTCTCCACACCTTTCTCCATGGATTAACATTCTCTGACTGTTTTTCCCTACACTGCGATCTTCTTACCTGTGGTATTGTACAAGTCAAAATAAATTGACCCAGTATTTAAATTTCAATGGGGCCCTAGCTGTATAAACTAATTCATTTCAATAGATAGTATCTTTAATGTGTAAATTGAGAAGACATGTCGCTAGAATGCTTGTGCATACTGATTTACACAGAGATCAGGTTGAATTCCTTTTATCAGTGAACAGGGGTAAAAGTAGTACCCCTTCAATAAATCCATGTAAACAGCTTTGGTTCTGATAACTGCTGCCCACTATATTGATCCAAATCGAGACATTATTTAAACTTTGGGGCTCTATCTAAATATTTTCATGGTCAAATAATATGTAATTCCATCAACATGCCCATAGCAAGAATATCAAAATGTTACATAACACCGTTGACATTTTAT
Source organism: Magallana gigas (assembly GCF_902806645.1). Classification (NCBI taxonomy): domain Eukaryota; kingdom Metazoa; phylum Mollusca; class Bivalvia; order Ostreida; family Ostreidae; genus Magallana; species Magallana gigas. Next base: position 30,523,521 of record NC_047565.1, on the reverse strand, counting down.
ATGTCTATCTATCGCACATGTTCCTCCCATTTAGAGAGGTCAAAAATCAATGGAGTAATGGACATTTAATCAAGAGTTGTGAAAGTGCTGATAAATTGTACAGAATAAATAAATGTACAGTACATGTATTTGCAAAGAAGCCACCACAATATAGCCCCCCCCCCCCCCCCAAAAAAAATCAATCAATTATTTAAGCACATACCCCCTGGCACTTTTCAAACTCCCAATCCAAAAAAATAAATTCTGATACATTCATGAACTCTACGTACCCATATATATTTAGCATTTTTGTCTGTATTATATCATGGATTTTTTATATGGTATGGATCAATACGTTATTTGGCAATTGCATCCTAAACCAATGTAGAGTAAATTGGGAGCAACATCCGCTTGTTTCTAATCCAGGAATCATTTTTTGTTTGCCAATCGTTGGTTGAAATATTTCACAAGGGTTTAGGTAATTTTTTTTTTTATTCTAAAGTATTTTTTTTCATACCTTGCTGTGAAACAGTAAAAAATCTTTAGCATATACATGTAGCTATTACTGTACTAAGACATCAAAGATTGCAATTTCTTCATCTCACTCATCTCAACAAATTGATTCATGCTTAGTAATTCACAAACAACTGCTAGTAACAAATTAAGAAGTAAAATAAAATAATTCATGATCTTTCACTCATACATGGTCAAGCTCTCTCTCTCTCTCTCTCTCTCTCTCTCTCTCTCTCTCTCTCTCTCTCTTTCTTTCTCTCTCTCTCTATCTCTCTCTCAAGAAAAAGAGAGCAGTCATGGTGAGAAGAATCAGGATGAGCTACTAGTAAATTTCAGTTTTCAGAGCAGATGCTCTGCTACTTGAGATATCTAGGTTGCTAATGAATTGTCCGACTATATTCTCTCTCTCTCTCCAAAATTTTTCATGCAGCAGTTCATTTTTATCTAACTGAAAAATTTGTATTTCCTTCTTTTTCCCTTTTCCCAATGATTTATTCTAGAGAGATATTAATAAGAGTACTTAAGGAAAAGATGAAAAATCTCTTTTTTTGAACGTGCTGTATGTGCATGAATCAAATAGACAATAATTATATATCCTGGTGCTAACAGAACAAGGTTGTGAGATTCCCCTAACATTAGACATTTCATGTCAAATCCCTCCTCCCAGACCAGTCCCTCAATTAGAAACTTATAATCTTATTAAGTTAACCATTTCGCAGAAAAGACAAAAGAGACAGCTGCTATCATTAATTCACAGTATGAAACCACACTCTAAAATCTCTTTAATATCATCTAAACAATTATGTACTCTTATACTTTAGTCATTGGCAGGATTTTAGCAAAATCACTGCAAGTGCTTGCTATAGATTTTTCTTTCTCCAAAAAGACCCCTCAAAATTCAAATTCAAATCAGAATTGCCCCTATCAAAGAGTGCTTAATTTAAGTTTTGCTTTACAGGAAATGAGTCTAGATATGTTTAACTATTTCCCCTTCATTTGAAATTTGATACCTTTGAAGTTTACTGGAATAACATATATATATAATTTTAAATATTATCTTAAAACTCAATTTGTCAACAAATTTTAAACAAGAAATCAACAGCAAAGATAGAGATAATTTTATTTCCATTCTTACTGGAATATTACTCACAATATTCTAAATTTAAAAAAAAAAATTAAAAAGTCATATACATTAAATAATATCACTGTATTGACAAATTGTTGATATTATAAAGTTTAAATCAAAAGTAAACAGTACATTTAACTTTCACATTTTAATTAAACAGAATAACTTATATATGAAATGCATTGTTTTCTTATCAACTTGAACTATGTATGTTTTACACCTGTAATCTGCAAACTAAAAGGGACATAACTTTGAAACTTTGTAAATGCGTAACTTACTGCATCAACTATACGTGACAGTGGCAGAAAGGTTTTTGATGTTTTGAAAATGAAACATGCTCAAAATGTTTTTAAAAAAATAAACAGTGGTACTTTTTAGACAGTGCATTCAACACTTGTTTTGGATTTTAAAAATGCTACATTAAAGTACTAAGGGTATTAAGCCAATCCCAAACCTGTTTAGATTCCCTCTTTGGACGTTCTTATTTTTCAATCAATTCTTTAAATAAGACTTTGATGTGCGTATTCGATGTGATAGACCCAGGCTTATTGTCCCCTTATCTACAAGTTTTAAGGTAAAAACTTTGCAACTTAAAATATTTACCTTTACCGTGGAATCTTTTGATCTTCATTTTTGACCGGAAATGGTTGTTTACATCCTAAAAAGTAAAACCAAATCGGAAATCGGTAAAATGGGGAACTTGGAATTTACCAGACCGCACTTTCTATCGCACTAATAGTTTTTAGTTGACATCGTATATATTATCTTTTTCATTCAAATCGGATATCAAATAATAATAATAAAAAAACAACCGTTTCAATTTTCGGTTTATAAAGTTCAGCTGCTCTAAGATAATCTATGTTTCTACTTTATTCCATAAACAAGAGGTTTCTGATAATCAATCCTTTATCATTCAAAAGTGTATGGGAATGAACCGAATTCTATGCACATATCGTTTATTTGCGGTGGGTTTGGTTTTTTTTGCGTGTCACAGCATTTACGAAAATATGGTAAATCTGTAATCATTTTTACTTTGTGTTACTTGTGTGAATGTGATTAACGTTAATCGCGAAAAAAAAAACACGAAAATTTGATAATTGCGAAAATAACCGGATATAAGGTATTCTGTATGCAAAACCTAAGGTATCTCTCTCAAGATCCCATGATAAGATCTGTTTTCAAGCCTTAATCATTTACAATTGAATTTTTTTGTCCCCTTATGATTCAATGTTAGACCTTATAATTGGAAAACATTTTTAAAAAATTTAATGTCATTTGAAAAAATGCAACGCGGACAAGTTCAGTGGCGGAAGAAAGTTTCTTTTTGTTTTTTGAAAGCCACGCCCAAAAAAGTCTTCAAATTATAATCACCAGTCGTTTAATAAAAGAGTTTGTGATATTGACAAGATAAACACTTGTTTAATTGAAGGAATACATTTATTTGCTCCTCTTACATGTACCTAACTATTCCTACGTTGAAGACTGTCACCTTTTTCGCATTCTTGATAAAAAAAAATTACCAAAACAAATAGTTAATTTATTTATAATCGTTTTGGGGTAATTCTAATCACTTTTTACAACTTGGTTGCAAAATATGTAACTATATGTATAAAAAAAGTTTTTAATTGGTTGTTTGGTATGAATATAAAAAAAAGATTGTTATAAAATAGATCTATGTCTCAAAAATATTTTTCATCTTTGAAGAAGCAATTTTGACAGGGGATCTCATGACACCACCACTTTAGTGTATTGCGGGTTTCTTCTAGATACTTTGAATCAGTACAGTTAAACTGGCAAAAAACAGTCCGATAAAAATAGTATTATTAACAAATTTATAGTTCATGTCATTTCCATTCTGTCAAAAAGCGAAGAAATCATTACTTTAGTTCATGCGTCTGACTACACATATAACGCCCGTATCCATTGCCTCTCACGCTAAATTGAAACATTGAGGAAACATTCGGATACTTGTAATAATCCACCAACACGTACCGAGTTCAAACCCTATCATTGTAATACATGTATATTATTGCATTGCATAAACAAACACAATTCAAAACACAAAATAATATTTACATGTCAGCAGTCACTCATTTATGTACACACGTGATTCCCAAAAACTGGTGCAACCAAGTGGTCCACAATAAAAATATGTTGGAAAAAGTTGTAGGCTGCATGAAAGCTTATTGATTTATCAATATATAGTTGTGTAATGTTTCGTCGGTATAAAGGAAATATTAAACGTTAATTAACATGCAAATTTTCCCCCAAAAGGACAGAGTACATTAAACCACAAATTAATTTCTTAATGTGTATTTCTATTCTCTTTTGAGAAGTGGACAGGCATAGCCTACATCCACATGTAGGCTATGCCTGTCCACTTCTCAAAAGAGAATAGTGATTTTCCTGTATAAATTTTGAATACCGAAAGCTTATAATATATTGCTGATGATGACTATTGGTTTATTAAACTCTGATACTTCAAATTCCGAAGACAAAAACGTGCGTTGATTTAAAATACTCCAAATGCCTGTATAGAAGCAATCTTCAACAAAACAAGAGTTCCAACCAGCCTCTAATAAAGGCAAGTTCGGCAACAACATATTTTCTTCTAGTATATGTAAAAGACAAACATAGGCAATTGATTTCTTTCATCCTATAGGGAATTGTAGCTTTTTTGTTCCATTTTCTTCCTGTATCAGTACAGAGAGACAACTCTGTCATGTAGTTATTACTCTGCAACCGTGTCATCAGATTTTTGCCATATTTTATCAGGCATTTGGAAAATTCCAACAAACTTGCATCAATAACCATTCTTTCTTATCCATGATTTCATCCATAATCCTTTACTTTACCAAAATAAAAACTCGTCAATAACTTGGAATTGCAAAAAATCATTTATTTTAACGTATCTCACCCTCCCCCCTCTTCTACAAACAAAAATAAACAATGAAATAATTAGCACTATTTAATACAGCTTTTAAGCCATTTAAAACAACAAAATATGTTTTTGGGATAACCCAAAAAGCTCTGGAATTTACCTGTTTTAATACAATCAATTTTTTAGCAATTTACATCAAATCTCATCCTTGATTTAAATACGGGCTTGGAAGATACATTGCTGATCCACAGATACAGCAAAGGAGAAAAAAAAAGAATAGAAAAAGAAGAAGAAAAAAGGTTAACTGCAATGACATGCATTAAATATAATAATCTTTTTCTTATAAAAACTCTCTCTCATTTTTTGTCTGTACTGTATGCATTATGTTTCATCATGTAGAATTTAACAACTGGATTGCCACAGTCCTAAATAACCAAACACGTTTTGGCACAAGCTTTTGCTAAGCGCACAAAACCTACCAAAGTTTTTCTTGATAAAGCCAGAATAAAAAATAGAAGTCATAAACATCATTTTTTCCATTAAAAATATATGTGCAGTTCCAGTTGTTGGTTTTCATTGTTTTTGTGTCCTTCCCAATACAAAATAGCACTAAACTTATAGAGCAGATGCATATTTCATGGTAACGTGTACCTCTATCATTACCTAACTGAGTTGAAAAGTAGCACTGTAGTAAGAAAATAGAACCAGACGCTTTCCATTTCGTACTGATACAAAAAATAATAATAGAATTTCAAAATACGGAACAAGGCCTTGAGTTGGACTCCATGTTTACGTCTGTGGTGTCAGCATTGAAAGACTAAGTGGTAACGTGGACTTCCTTTGTACTGTTGGTGGTTCCCTCTGTGTTTCCTGTGTTTGGTGGGGGCAATTTGGTTTGTTGTTGTGTGGGTAAACAATTGAGATGTCTCTCTCCCCTCACTCACTCCCTCTCTCCCGGACTGAAGTGTTAAGCAAGTCTCTCCCTCACACACCTCACTTCTGCTTGACCTTCAGCTGATATAAAATCCCAACATGGTCATCACTCTGGGTACCGTCCATCATCTGAAAAATAAAATAGAGGCTCTGCATGAACTAATTTGAATTTAAGATATCCAAACAAATAAAACATCTAATACATAGGAATGTAAAAAGTCCTTCTCACACTAATTTTAGACCATAGAATACACAGTGACATTGAAGAGACCTACCACGAGGCGTTTTTCAGTTTGCGTATTTCTTTTGTGGCCCATGTGGCTAGAGTCTTAGCCTTTGTGGCTTTGGAGCGCCGACCTTTGGTGAGCAAGCCTTGAATTGGTTCTTTGTCAACGAGTGGCAACATGCCAGCTCCAAATGCAGTACACAAATCTCTGTAACCCATAAATTTCGATTTCATTATTGTTAAACCAAACTTAATTTTATCATAAACAAAGTTTTATACCTCCCTTTCTATTGAAAATATGAACACATAATAAAACTAAGACTGTCTTTATGGTACTGTTATCTTCAGCATAAATACAATGTTGCATCATGTAGAATACAAATGAACAATTTATAGACATAGAATTTTGGGTTTCTTTCATCAATTATTCTTCATTAAAACTTTTTTTTACCAACCTTTGAATTCTCAAACAAATAGAGATTAACCCTATTTGTGTTAAGTATCAGGACCTTTGTCTTGGCTATGGTACAAAGAAATGTTGTACCTCCTCAAATCTTGAGTCTGTTCAGCAGAGCAGGCACTCAGAAAACACTGGCTAAAACTTATGCAAGAGATGGGATATTCTGGCGAGTGCTCGCAAGCGCCTGCTATATTGAACAGGCCTCTGATTCTAGTATGTGGGTATGATTTATGCATGGTAGCTCAATGCATTTCCTCGTAAATCACAATAACAATCACAAGTACCATTCCATCATATTAGAACAGAATGACAAGTTGCAAATTACACCTCACTTGTCGTACATCTTGTGAATTATTTCTTAAACTTGCAAATCCGTTTTCTTTCGCTTACCCAATAAGTCCACAACAGGCTGATATATTTTCATCTGAGTGATCCTCGTCTAGAGCAATATGTTCTATGAAGGACATTATATGACCAACATGGGGTTGTATTAAATTCACGTCCGCTGTAAGAAAATTTAAGCAAAATAAGTGAAACATGCTAATTTTAATAGATTATATACATGTACCTATATTTTGTGGTATATCTGTCGTCAAATCTGAAGAAGTGCCTATTTCAGTTGTTGAATGTAACACTCTTGAACAAGATCTTACCATTCGGTTGTTCTCCATCCCCTTTCAATCCCTGCACGATTCCTGTATAGGCCTCTAAACAACCTTCCCTTAGCTCATTAAGGTAGTCTATCATGTCATAATCAGTCTGAAATACAATTCAAAGGTAAGGAAATAAATCACTCTTGTTTGCCATGCATATCACAAAACAAGACAAGATTTTAAATAAAATGCCTTTTTTAAAAATAACTACACTAGGATTAACTACGCATTCTACTACACAAAAACTTAGGACAGGGTTGAAAATAACCACTCGCCCACTCGCAAATGCGAGTAATTTTTACTGTGGGCGACTATTTCTTAAAGATCTAGTTGCCCACATGGCGAGTATAAATTTGTTGGGCAATCAAGGACCAACGTAAATTGAATAGTCACTTTTTGATCGGCAACTTCGTTGGAATTTCCTCCGTAAGAGAAGTTAAGGTTGCCCTGTATTATGAGTTTACAATCGTTTGAATTAACCCCAAAGGCAATCAAATGATAATTAACTAATTCTGAAGAAGTTTTCACAGCTTCAGTAAGCATCTGTTGTAATTATTAACTCGAGATTGTCTTATCTTTCGGGGTTATAAATACGGGTGATGCAACCACATACTGTGCAACCGATGTTTATAACTTTTAGTGTTGATATTACTATTAGTTGGTAATTTGTAATTAGTTAATAATTCTGCCAAATTAATGCTAAAATAATCATAAAACCGTTTTTTTACAGTTATCTTTTTAAAAATAAGATTCTTTATATAACGGTTGTAACTGGGTCAAAGGGTTGGACTAATACCTCCAAAATACACAGAAATACAGAGATTAATTTTATTTGTCACTAAGCTAACAATTACAAAACATCTCATCTATAAAATGTATGAATACAAAGAGAATCAAATTTAATAAATTGGATCTAATTCAAGTTAATAATGGCAATTTACAATTTTTATTCTACATGTATATATTTTAATATTATAAACTAACTTCATTGTGAATATCAGTGGAGTGGGCCTCTATAAATTTTTGTGGGCTTCTATAACTTGAAAAGTTGGGAGCCCACATGGCCCCTGGGTTTGAAAATGTTATTTGCAACCCTGTAGGACCTTACCTTCTCCACCTGTGCCTGTGAGGCCTGTTGAAGGGTATTCATGACAATATCTAGGTATTTTTTAAAGTGAGGCCCAATGGCTAATGCTACATCACCAAAGACGGACAGTATCTGGGGTTTCACTGATCTATGTACAGTGGAATTCTGTGGAAGAAAAAAATCATATATATTGTACATCACATTAAATCTTTGACTTGAGTTACCATTTAAAAGTGTCACCATCTCCAATTGTTTCGATCCAAAATAGCAGTACAAAGCTTGATTTCTTAAAAAGAAATAATTACCCCTAAATTCTCCAACAATAACACCATAATTTCATCACAGAATGGCAACATTTTCTGTCCTAAAGCTCGACATAGATCTCCGACTAGACCAACAGCAGCTAAACAAACCTGAAATGTTCAATTGTTTGAATGAATTGAAAATGAAAAACAAACTACCATTTGATATTCCTACCATCATTGTATTCTATCAACATGGTATCTTATGATATCATATACATATCTTATCTTATGATGATATCATATACATGATATCAACATGATATAAAAGATGATATCAACATCTTATCAAATGGTGCATGAAGTAAAATATTGGTATGAAAAATAAAGGAAATCTTACCGAGTACTCCTCTGAATTCTTCAAGCTCACAATCAAACAAGGTTTAAATGCTTCCATATATTTCATAAAATTGTCTCCGAGAACTGAAATGAATTCAAAGTTATCATCATATTAGACATCTAACTCAAAAATGTAACAAAATCTACATGAATATTAAATACACAATTTATACAAACATGAATGAACAAGCCTAGTGGGTTCAACATTTAAAAAAATATATATCATATTGCTATGCATTTTTACAAAGAATTTTTACTATCACTTGAAAGGTATCAACTACATTGTAGAAACTGACACAATCAGTCTAAAGTCTTTTACCTTCAACCAGGGTAGACACGGCCAGTAGAGCATCCTCCTGTACACCACCTGCCTTCCCCGAGGTGCTGAACATGCGTAAGAGCGCACTCATCACCTGGTCCGAAATACTGGGGGCGTCCTCAGAGGTCACCTTCCTTAGAACACTCTGTAACCATACCAATTGTCAGTTCCAGTGAATATCTAACTATACACATTACACAATACGGCACAGAGTCTGTACGTCATTTACTGCACACATCTTATGATGAAAACACAAACAACCATAGAAAACTTTCAGAGGAAAATTAAAATAAGTCTTACCTGGAGTGTAGCACAAAGCAGAGACTGCAGATCATTGTACTGAGCTCGATCAGTGGAGACTTGAATCATATTCTGTAAACGAAAAGATTCACTCATAACACCACTTCAATTAACCACAAAACATCTTGACTTTTATCTTGAACTACCAATAAATGCTTAAAATTTCAGTTTAAATCAAAAGTAGAGGCAATAAAAAGTATTGCACAAAAAAATATCATTTTCACTGAAACAATATGATAAGCAAGGAACTGGTATTACCTCCATTTGTAGCACACGTTCTAATTTTTCTAAAACTACTAGAGTTGTTTTTTGGACAATAGCATAGCAGTCCTGAAATTAAAAGAGACAGAGACATGATAAACCAAGCAAAAATCACTGCATCAATTCAGAAATTGGCACATTTTATATGTAGTTTATATTAGACACCACTTTTATTTTGCTGTACCTTAGGACTGTTTTTAATCATTTCCATAAGTGCCTCATAAGCTGCATTTCTCAAGTTATGCTGATTTCCATCAGATCTACATTAAAAGAAAATAAATATTCCTTTAAATATATCTACATCATTTCCACCTCCAATTTTTTTCTTCGTGATACAATTTCTTTCCTTGAACGAGTCAACAAAACAAGGGTTACCTGTCAGTTGTTTGGATCAGTTTTTCTATTATTGGTTCAAAGTATGTGGACAAACAGTAAGTGGCGGGCTCAGCATTGTCGTCTCCTGTATCAGCACTGTCATAGGCAGCTTCAGCCAAACTGGAGAAAGCCTGCGAAAACAACAGATACAGTCCTTAGCAAAGTAATCAACATTTATATCACAAAATTTTTCCTAGAAACAAGTGATAGATCTTGAATGCTTTCAAATATGGAATTTTATGTTACCCTTTGCCTACAGATTACTATAAACTATAGAGAATCCGGTTTTAAAAACCTACTTCTTTAAAATCTTGTAGATGACTTTGTTATTGCTTCATTCCAGTGTACCTGTCACACAATAGACTTACCCAGCATATATTGCTGGCTACCCTGGGCTCGGCTGCTAGCCCCTCCACCATAGCCTGGAGGAGGGGCTGTAGGCATTGTTCATTGATGACTGCATCAGGCAAGATCTCACAGACACGCCCAACCGTCCAAGCGGCAGTGTCCCTAACCACAACACTCGCATCCTTCAACAGCTCAATCAGCATCGGCATGGCTTGTTCCACTATTGGCTTCAGCTTCACAGGATCTGGACCTTCCAATATGGAACCTGATAACACATGGAAGTCATATTAATTTTAAATAAATAAATCTTTCCTAAAAAAGAAGAAACAAATGCCTTACTTTCTACACATACAAAATCACAACCCACCAAATGCCATGACAGCTGCATCTCGGAATCGCCAGTCCTGATGGTGAATGTTGTCCTTCACAAAGGGCAGGATGTGGGGCACTATGTCGTCCTCACACCCTGTGGCCATCAGCATCAGACAGACCCCAGCCGCCTTACAAGGATTCCACTCGTCATCGTCGTCTACCTCCTCCTGAAATCACAGCTCATATATATAGAGTTGTAACTTTGAAATAGCGGGTTCCTTGATTCAAGGCTTGGCTGTTCATACATAACTTTATAGTAAATGTTGATAAATCAAAGGATGGAGCCATCATGGAGGGGGAGAGATATTTGATATATATGCAAAAAAGAATACCATGAAGGTTGTCCATCTATTAAGGTAGATCCATCATTACCAAAACCCTAACACAGACTCTCCATCTGACACTTAACTTTGAGGCAATTTTTAAGAAGTTTAACTGCATTTATATTTTCATTTTTAAACCGACTTGATACCCTCTAATTATTCCCTCTGAATTATTGATAATTATTACATTAACATTTTATATGTAAAATTGGTATCTAAGAAATTTTAAGATCATTATCTGTAATCCACCTAAAATTCAAGCTTTTTTTTTTTTAAGAAACCCTATACTCATTTAAAGGAAATAAGATTATCTCATATTTTTTTTAATATTATGTTGATATATATTTATATATAAGTTTATAAATGGTATATCTGTGCAAAGTGTTAAAAAAAAACTTGCACCATAAGAACAGCCATGCAAATTAAACCCAAAGATACCACATCAAGGCAAGATATTGAATAGAATACAACATAATAACACTGTGAGTATTATTAAAAAATTAAATTGAAACTCTAAAATACTATAAAGCTTTATCTGTTAGATTTATGAATATAAAGTATAAATAAATAAAATTTTCACCAGAATATATGTCAAATTTTCTCAAGTTAGAAGGAAGAAATCTACACCTTACAAGAGTAAGTCATTACAAGCTGCAGGTCACGATTTCAATTCATAACTTTTTCATAATTTATCAAAATATTGATTCCCTTACCCCCTTCCCTACTTTACAGTTTTTCCTTAGACATTCATGAATTATTACAGGTCCAATTTCCTAAAACCAATATTGATTAATTTAAAAGTCCAGGAATGTTGTTGGGGTGTAGAAAACCTCCTTCACCGGCGCCTACCTGAGGGCAGCAATTTCTTGCATTAGTAACAACAGGTGGTAGGCTGAATACGTACATGCATTACCTGCTTTGTCAAGCTGTGTAACAAGATAGGAGATAAATACTGCAGAGCGCCTTTAGCGTAGAATCGACTGGTTCGTTCTGGTGGTCTCCCTTGCTCAGCAGCCTGCAGGAAAAAAAGGGGGCATAAAACTAATCAAAATTGCTACAGGTTCTAGCAATCAAGTAAAACATCATTATAGAAAAGAACAAGAAAATGTTGAATCTTAATACCTCTGACAATTCAATAGCCAGGTCAACTTCCTCATCACAGACTGTGGACCAGAATTCAATTCCTTGCAGGGCTATTTCATCAACATCACTCTTCATGGCTTCCATAGTTATCTGTATGCAAAATCATTCCATTATAGCAGTCATTTGATACAAAATCTTGAGAATTTCCAAGGAAAGTATCTTCTTGTTATTAATATCTGTAGCCAACACTGAACAAAAATCCCATTTAATTCTACAATAACTTACTGCAAAGAGTGCTGGACCCATGTAATGCTCCATGTATGTATAGTAGAGTGACATAATCTTCACTAAACACTGCAAAGCGGCAACTCTGACCTGAAATATAACAATGAAATAATTTCTAGTCACTATACACTGAACATAAAGAGAAACTAAATCTTTTTTTAAAATAAAAATTGCCTACCCTTGTGTCTGGAGATTGTGTTGCCTCACAAACTACTTGCATTATGAAGTGTCTCTCTGTCTGCAAGTACAAGAACAATAAATTTTAAAACTCACAATTTTCATGCTTGAATGAAAGATGTCACATCACCATGCCAAAATCACACTTCAGCTTTTTATTACCTCTTTGTCGAAATTGGCTTTCGTAAATTCTAACGAATTCAATAATGCATTGGTTGCTGCTAATCTCACATGGTTGCTATACAAAGATAAAACCATAATTTTAAGCAAAGCTTTGTAAAGAAACTTCATGTATTTGATTTGCTTGCCATTTTCTGATAATCTGTTAAACTGCAACATTCTATAAAGTAAATATCTAGCAAAAAAACCTTGGTTCTTCCTTTTTCATTCCATGAACAATGGCTGTGAGGATTTCGTTGGACTGATTTTGAAGAATCTCTGGGTCCTATAATGCGACACAACTATATTTTAAACTTGAGTCAAGAAATAAGTACATGGAACTCTGTCTGTATGCAAACAAATACACTTAGTGCATACATGTATACTGCATAACAAAAATAGTTGATGACATAATATTTATCAGACCTTGCACTAAGTTCTGTTTACTATTACAACCCAATATGCCCTTAATCCATTAAAAGGTGTAAACTTCATATCATTGAAAATTAAACTGCTGACAAAAACATTTCTATAATACTATAATATATGTAGTTAATCTACAATGACAAAAATCTTACAATGTCTTGGCAGATATAACCAATGGCCTCAAGTGTGGCTTCCTTCATCATTTCTGTACTGTTTTGGTTGGTCACGTTGCTTGTTAGAACAGCGATCAAGTCTGGCCACATACCAGCTGGAAGCTCGGCACAAGCTACATAGGCTACGCATTGGGCAGCTGAGCTAGGACGGATTGTTTCTGTTCCCAATGCAGCCAAAATCTAAAAGAATATATAAGACAGCTCAAATTACCAAATTAAAACAAACAAATAATTTATTTCAAGAAATGGGAAGTAAGCAAAGACCTGTACACACAAAATACTTACATTGGCTTTCACTACATTTCGTACATCGTCAGGAAATGTTAGCCATCTTTGTTGATATTCCGCTTTAATGTTGGAGTCTTTGGAATATAGAGCATTTTTCAGCTGTATACCAGATTGCATTCGAGTGACAGGGCTGTTGCCTCCATGTTTTAAGATTTCTGACAAGGACTTCAAAAATTCTTGCTAAAATAAATAAATTGAATCACAATGTTATTTCCTGCAAGGATTTTTATTTATCATGCAGAATATTTGTATCGGGCACCACAAGTAGATCTTTCCCCCAAAAAATGACATTGACGTTCCCAGCACTGGGTTATTCCATATTGAAGTTAATAAAAAAAGAGGTTAAGAATAAATAACTTTTCTATTGGAAAACTTATACAAGTTCTTTATCAACACTTTTGTTTCCGCAACTGATGCTGAAAAAATAAAGCATACTCGAAAGTATTTTGAATTTGCACCAGACTTTTTGCAAAAAGTTAGGAAAACAGGACAATAAACTAAGGAAAAGGAAACAATCAATAAAAAGAAAATCAACAAGTTTGGTCACTTAAAACTATTATACTCCTAATTACAGATGATGAGCTAATGACTTGCACACGTGCACGCAGTCCTAGACCAATGGAGAGGTCAATAACTCATCAATCAAAAAAACTTACTAGATTGGTCTGAGCTGCCTGTTCCAGAAAACGCTGGGCTGCTTCCAACTCTTGTTGATCTACAAAATGAAATTTTCAATCAATAGACGACCATGATTCATTCAATGAAAATTTGTAATACTCATCACTTTTGAATCAAACATGTCATTTTAACTTTCTCTTTCTTCTTGAAGAAAAATCGTTTTTCTGCGCATACCTGGAGATACTGTCTTCTCAAGCACACTCAACAGATCCATGTTGACCGCATACACCTATCAAATTGTTCAGTTATAAATAAGATTAAATACGACAGTTCCTTTCGATTGTACCGGTATATTCCATGTGCAATGCGGACGAATCCAAAATGGCGAGAAAAAGGGATAGAGAGCTAGCCTTTGTGTATCAGAGATTTTAATTGGTTCAGACAGTGGAAAAGTGGGCGTTTCTATGAATAATGAACCAATTACATTTCTTCTTGTTTAAATATGATATAGTCTTACCGATAAAGAAACCTAAACTTTTATAACCATTTTACAGCAAAGTTTTTAATATTATCGAAATGACACAACTTCAATTAATTAGTTTAGGATTTTATATACTGGCCATACATACAAAAGCATAACATATTTTATTTAAGAGCGCGTAATAGAACATGTAAATAGGCGCATCTGTCTATTTCATTATTTTCGCGCCAAAATATTATTAAAGATGTCCAAAAAAAATTAATAATACGTGCACGTACTGTATATGCAAACATTTATCAATACTTTCGTTTTTGCTTATCGTCATCTGTTCTCTGTACTGTTCTCCTCTGTATCCAGATATTTAGTATTAGGTCACGGTTGATTTATCAAATTTTCTTTGAAAACGCAAGTTTATATCAGTCGTGTTTACGATCCAGATTGCTCCTCTACAACAAACAGAATGGATCGTTAGCCATTGGGGCTAGCGAAGATGATAGAAAGGTTGATTCATGTATTCAACTATTTATTCTTTATTTTATTTTTTTAAAATATCAAATTCATTAGCTGATCATGAAAGATAACTGTTGAATTTGGGGGTGGGGGTGGGCAGACTCAAGGCAAGCAAAAAAGAAGGGTAAACTTAATTCCCACAATCATGGAAATCCTAATCCGTAAGGGGCCGGGGGTACGCGTAAAGCGTAGTATACCGTTTACCTGTAATCAGTCGATCACTTTACTTACTGTCACTACACTGCATGGCGTCGGAAGCAAATTGAAAGTGGGGGGGGGGGGGGGGCTAGACTAATCCTCAGAAATATTGAGAAAAAAGTAATTCCCAAAATCATGGAAATCCTATTCCGTGGGGGGGGGGGGGGGTATACCTATACTTCCAACTTACTTACCCAAATTTTTTTTCAAAATCATGAATTTCCTAATCCGTGGGTGGGGGGGGGGGGGGGGGGGGGGCTAGTATGCTTCTGAATCCAACTTCTCAAACTTTCAAGGTAATTTAGGAACAATAATCTTTCCTTCGAGAAAAAGTGGGGGGCTGAACCCTCTATCATGCTATGTTTCTAATGGTTAGGTATAACTTTGCAAAAAAAGTGGGGGGGGGCTAAGCCCCCCCCCCCCGGTTCCGACGCCTATGCACTACAATTTCGTTAACTTTCTTACTTTCACTTCAATTTCAGCCCCCCCCCCCCCAATGCTACGTGCCTGGATAAGATATCATTCCAAGTATAAAAATATAAATAATATACAAGTACAAAGTACAAACGGGACAAATATCATCACACTTGCATTTAATTTTCTAAGTATTTAAGTTTTACTTGAATATACATTATAGTCACATGCGGACCTTAAAGGAGGAAATTCAATTTCTTAAATCTACATAGTAAAATTATCGAAAAAAGCCCCCACCCCGCGGGCTAACATAGATATCAGGGCCAGAAATTCTCTCCCCTTCCCTTTTGTGAATGCTGGAAGAAATTTTATAACGCCAGTTGGTATTAAAATGAATCTTTTTTTTATTGTACATGTATATAGCACGCAAACATTTCCAAAAGTTCATAGTTAGAATAACAAAAATTTTAACTTGAAAATATATAAAATACTTATACAATATACGTATACATGTATATATATATAGTTGTATAAAACCAAACGCGTATTTTTATCATGTTATGATTGCTGATTTATACTTTATTCATATTTTTATAAAAAAAAAAAAAAAGTCAACGCCATTGCATTGAATGACAAAAAACATATTGTCCAAGTTTGTGCATCACATATATAATTCTCCCACAAAACTTTTTTTTATTTGTCGATTTCACAAATGCATGCTCGGTAGTCACGTTTAGAAAACAACTTCTCGGTATTGCTTCCTCTCTACACATATTTATTCTATATTTGGTCCATTTTAGTCTGTCAGCAACAGAAACAAAATCCTGGAATGCAACAGCAACATATCCCGCAACCTATGAGGATGGCAATGATCACTACGGCTATCAACACTGGCGCCCACCTACAAAGAGAATCAAACGTTACTTAATCATAATCAACTCATAAGTGGCATCGATCTGCCTTATGTAAATATCACTTCATGCTAAAATGGTGCTTTTGCATAATATGCTTTCGTATGAAAAATGGTCCGTTTTATTATGTGCAAAATGGTGCTTTATATCATGTGAAGATGCACTTCCGCTTGAAATAGCCACAGAATACAGTCTGATCGAACCCTCTCCCCATCTTCTCCTTACACTCGCCAGTCTGATTAAAACCATCCCTTCTCCTTATACTCGTCAGGGTCAGAACCTATATGAGTATGCACCACTTCTACACGAAAACCCGTCACAAAATAGCCATATCATAAAAACGTCATATTATATCATGAACCAAACAACAAAAGGCAGTACTTGGTGACTTTCATTAAACGTCTATACTATGGTCGATTTATTAAAACAATCATTCACCAAGAATATCTTTCGAATGCGACCTTACAGTCATGTGACCTACAGATTAGAGGATGCAGAAAACCACGAGCTGCAGAAGTCGAGTCGATCCGATCTCTCGGCTCTCATGAAAAAATCACTGCAGCAGTAAAGAGGGCTGTGCCCGCGCACCCGGTCCTGGCAGCAGTAATGACTGCACCACATTGTCTCATGACGAAATCCGTTTGCGTCGTAATGGGCCCTGCAACACTCACCGCCCTCAGCTGAATCTACTACAAACAAAAAATACACCAAAAATTTAAATGAACAGAGATTTAATTCAATTTTTGTTTTGTTGAGGTAGAACAGAGTGATCCATATTTTCTGAGGCTATATAAAACGAAAATTGCATTTCAAATTTATTGAAATATACAAATATATACAATCAGTATTCAGCGTGATGTCCCTTAGTTCCATAAAAAATGGAATCTTTGCAAGAAAAAAAAATCGAAAGCAAATCGCATTTTAGATATATTGCAAGATATTATGTATTTTCTTTCTAATATATAACTTATGTTGATGATTGCTTGGTTTTAAATATTCCCATTGAAACGAAATTCTGCTGACTCGGATCAGGGTAATATGGGGCGGCCAGACATGTTCTGGGTTCGATCCTGAAGGAAATGAATCTTCTGATATTATATATTTTCTTCAACCAGCTAGGATTCATTCTTGAAGTGTGTGTGAATACAAAATGCCTTTTAGGGATATTTTTTTTAAATACTCCTCTTTGTCAAAGTTCTTTGCAAATTCTTTGGCGTGTTCGAGATGATTACCTACACGCTAGTAAAAAAAACCCAATTGTCCGTTATCACACGACCTCCCCCCCCCCCCCCCCCCCCCCCCCTGTATTTTTAGTTTGTGTTTAATCTCTCTTAATGCCTGTTATGCTACTGAAAGTCAACAACTGCTAGATATTTTTTCTGCATAGTACAACTTAGGCGAATGAGTCACCCTGTTTGTTTGGGTAATGACACTTTGACTTTTTTTTTATAATAAAAAAAAACAATGATTTGTAATAACATACTAATTTTCGTTCTAAAATTTTCCGTGTATTAAGAATATATAAAAATATGTACTAATTAGAGATAATCTAATTACGTATATCTAAAGATAACAATTTATATATGTGTACGAGAATTTATGACTCACCCTTAGTACCGAGTCGGTACACGTTGACGAAGGGAAACATATCAACAGAAAGTTAGGAATTGGGGAAACGTAGAAAAACTTAAAAAAAAAAAATATGTACAGCGCTCCTCACGAAGTTAAATCTAATGAATTTGAAGTTGAACATATTGCTAGATTACTATTTTTTCAAGATTTTCTTATGTGATGGTGTGCCTGGGTCAGTCTTAAAATTACTCTTTGTTTTCAACGACATGAAATCCCTTTTACAGGTAGCTGTATATGACGACAAAAGCTGGTGATGGTTTACAAGTTCAAACATTCTCTATGACACTGTCCTTTCTGACATATTTTATTTTTCAAATCAAATCTGCAACATGACTACTTTTTAAGGAACCTGTGTATTTTATTTAGTGGATTGAAATATAGTGAAACCTTTTCATTATGAAAAACTCATTTTTTTACCTGAAAAACAAATTCTAAAATCTACATACCTGAATAAAGTATAAACACAAGAAATCCAAGTAAAAATACAGAATACACAGACGCAGAAGACATGATATTCTAGCAAAGGTAACAATACACTACTGAATGATTAACATACGTACGCTGTGTTCTCCTTGCTTTCGCCGCGGGATGGGGTGCGGATCAAAACACACTCATACCGTGGCTAGCATGTTCTGACTAATTATTTGTGAAATGAGAAAATCGTCATCAGCATCATTAATTACATTGCTCGCGTTCCCTCTAGATCTGATATCTACCTGTGCGTGTAAAGATGAACCATGCAGACCAGGGCAATTTGTATAGGAGGATAAAGTCGGTATGTGTATACAAGAAAGCGTAAATGCTTCACAAACAAAAGAAACAATAAACAAGATGGTACAGGGAAAGTTAAAAAAAACAACAGATATCAAAATAATTGAAAAAAAAAAACCAAACACTTATGTGCATTATAAGATTGCTTTGACAATTTAAAATGTGTACATTGTTTATGTGTGTGTACGACAATTTAAAAAATCACATTTGTATATTAATACGTAAATAAAAAAAAAAAACGTCGTTTATTGGGGAGGGGGTAAAGTTGTTGTCCCTCATCATCGATATAATCAACACAATTTTGCGATAGATGTATAACGCAGTAACCTAGAATATAATAGTAAGCCTACGCTCTATAGGACTCTTTTTCAACTTTTTTCATTTTGATACGTCGCTCATACGAGAGAGAGAGAGAGAGAGAGAGAGAGAGAGAGATTGAGATCATTGAGAGGTAATGTTTTAAGTTTATTTTTGATTTGTTGGTTCTGCAGTCTTTTGTACATGTGTACATTGGAATTAAAGTTTGCCATTTTGTAAAACTCCCTTTAGATTGTTACAACGGTTAATGGAAGTATTTTATTTCTATAACTTACTAATTTCCTCAATATACTGGTATATAGAAAAAAAAAAGAAAACGATCAAAATCTTCCCTGTTATACTATATATGCAAAATCTTTGAAAGGATGTAGTTCTAGTATATGACAATGATGTATACTTGTCTGTAATGCAAGAAAACACCACCCTCGATCCTACACACCTCAACAAAACCACTTGCACTGAACATATTGTATATAGGTAAATCAACACATACATAAATTATCGATGGATCTGTAAAGTTCTTCACATTATACACTAATTAACAGCAAACTTTAAAATTTCTTTGTTGAAACCAAATAAAAATTTCCAGTTTTTCCGAGACCAACCCCCCACCCCCTCCTATAAAAAATCCTATATAAAAGGACTATATATATGATAATAGTCAAATTTGGTACCCATGATTCAGCATTTTTCAAAATTCTTTTGTTAATTCTTGGAATAGTTGGTATATAAAAGGTATTTTTCATCTATTTATCACATTTTATTTCAAACAAAAAACTGAACTTTAATCATTTTATAACGATTGATAAACAAGTTCTACAACTTAAATTAATATCTCTCGTCGGCACGGATGTTAGCGCGAAGTGGTCATTGGTGTGGGAAGAAGCCGAAGTACCCAGAAAGAACCCACGTGTCCAAGCGGGCGATCGCCTTACCCTATCACATACAACCACTGTCGATCACGGGGATCGAACACGGGTCGCAGCGGTGAGAAGCGAGTGCGTTGTCCACTACGCTACTTGGTTAGGGGAGCCGAGGGGGGTCTCAGAAAAATTGGAAAATTTTATTTGGTTTCAGCAAAGAAATTTTAAAGTTTGCTGTTAATTAATGTATAATGTGAAGAACTTTACAGATCCGTCGAATAATTTCAATCACTGGCAGTACATGTATATGACATCAGAAGTGACACTATGTTTAGAATTCAAATAAATAAGTCAAATACATGCATTTTTCTAATCTTTTTGATTGTGAAATATAGATCGTAGCTTCAAACAAGCAAAATCTTCCTTTAAGTTACCTGTAATAGTCTTATAGGATGGATAAAAAATATTTTGTTAATTCAAGCTTGTGTTCAATGTTTTCGGACAGAAAAACTTCCTTAAAATAAGCTGCATTAAGCAAAACGGTGTGTTCCCGTTCCCGTTGGGAACAAACCAGCAAAACATGCAACAAGTGAAAAGCTGTCAATGTGACAGCAAACCGGGTTTTCTTTTATGTAAAGTGTATCCATAATCCATGTCAACCCTTTTCCAGTGAAATGGAGTACCCTACATGTTTATGCAACATTTTGCCAAAAAATGACTAAGTTCAAAAGCTAGTATTTTTTTCATAAATTATCGGAAATCGAAATCCTAGCAATATGCACACCTCTGATATATGTACAATTGATCTGCAAAAGAACAACTTCCTATCTTGAGAACTGTAGGAGGAGTTATCCGTACCATGAGGGTACCCTATATGCAATATTTTGCCAAAAAATGACTAAGTTCAAAAGTTGATATTTTTTCAATAAATTATCGGAAATCAAAATCCTAGCAATATGCACACATCTGATATATGTACAATTGATCTGCAAAAGAACAACTTCCTATCTTGAGAACTGTAGGAGGAGTTATCCGTACAATGAGGGTACCCTATATGCAACATTTTGTTAAAAAATGACTAAGTTCAAAAGCTAGTATTTTTTCGATAAATTATCGGAAATCAAAATCCTAGCAATATGCACACCTCTGATATATGTACAATTGATCTGCAAAAGAACAACTTCCTATCTTGAGAACTGTAGGAGGAGTTATCCATACAATGAGGGTACCCTATATGCAACATTCTGCCAAAAAATGACTAAGTTCAAAAGCTGGTATTTTTTCGATAAATTATCGGAAATCAAAATCTTAGCAATATGCACACCTCTGATATATGTACAATTGATCTGCAAAAGAACAACTTCCTATCTTGAAAACTGTAGGAGGAGTTATCCGTACAATGAGGGTACCCTTTTGGCAGCCGCCCGCCCGCCCGCCAATCCGCCCGCCATTTTCACCATTTTAATAACCGGATTTTTCCGTTGGAAAACCCGGTTAAAAATGGCTGGAAATGGTGGATTTAATGATGTCATACATTTTGAAACTCGGAGCACTTGGATCAAAAAGAAAATTATATTAAAACTTCACATGTACAAAGAAAATTTAGTAGTGAGTCAAAATATGATGCTTATTTTAGGTGCCCCTATTAGTCTCATATCACACGTAGTTCTATCTATATGGGCTTATATTAGCCTTTCAACTGTGAAATCATAAAATCTAATTTAAAATTTGATTGGATATTATATCTCAAATGATATACTTTATATCGATATTAACAAGTAAAAAAAACTGGTTTCCATTATAAACTTTTATTTTTTTTAAATACATATCATGTACATAATAATAAAATTTCAATCTTTAATGAAATTGAAAAAAATAAGAGATATACAAAATGTTATGTGCACCCTACATGTACATATGAATCTTTTGACAATTCAGTCTTTTAAATCTTTTAATTGTGACTCGCATTGATATATTTTTTGTTCATTTGTTCAAATAAATTGCATTAATATCATAAAACAGCATGTTCTTAATATCCTCAAATCAAAATTTGACTTTTACACATCAGAACACACTGCATTGTTTGATACCCCTACAAAGACATACCGATCCCAGTATTTCAAGTTGTTTAATAATTTTTTTTTATTCAAATAAAAAAAAAATTACCAGATAATATATTTTCTATCATTTTTACATGTCTAATTTATATACTCTTTTTTTTTAGCCAATCCAAATTGGTGTCTATTGTTCTATTTGGAAGCCAATGAGCTGTTATTCTAATATCTTTTCCCTGTCCCCCTTGTCTCTCAATGTCATTCTGAGCTGGTTCACATGCACTAGGACATTGTACCGAACACGGGGTTGTGACGACAAATGCTAGGTCCATGCTCATCGTAGTCCGCCTTCGTGTGACACACTTGATAAAATTCAGGCTGTAAAAAAAGCAGTGTCTACATTACATAATAACAATGACTATATACAAGTAATCATAAAGACACAGAGTTTTTGTGGCAAAAAGAAATGAATACATTGATATCTATACCAAAAATAAGATGTGTGAACAGTACTTTCACCCTTACATCTGCTTATTTCTTTTATTTAGCGTTGAATTAATATGAATGTGTTTTGAACAAAATAAGGAAGGAAAACACCTAATTTCCAGGTTTTAAAATGCATGTTAAATGCACTTCAAAACACTGATTGAGAGTGTTTATAAATAAAACTTGAAATGAATACATCCATTGCATATAAGAACAATCACATGCACATGTAAAACCATAGTTAAATGTTTATAAAAACAAAGCATTATTTTATGACAAAAAGGACAAGTGAAAAGCTGTCAATGTGACAGCAAACCGGGTTTTCATTTATGTGAACTGTATCCATAATCCATGTTAACCCGTATCCAGTGAAATGGAGTACCCTATATGCAATATTTTGCCAAAAAATGACCAAGTTCAAAAGCTGGTATTTTTTTCAAAAATTATCGGAAATCAAAATCCTAGCAATATGCACACCTCTGATATATGTACAATTGATCTGCAAAAGAACAACTTCCTATCTTGAGAACTGTAGGAGCTGAGTTATCCATACAATGAGGGTACCCTTTTAGCAGCCGCCCACCCACCCACCCGCCATTTTCACCAGTTTAATAACCGGATTTTTCCATTGGAAAACCCGGTTAAAAATCTCAATCTGACAAAAGAGGGTTGTGATTTTCTTGTTGTGCTTTACTTCCCTCAGTTTGAAATTACCTGTTGTTGTACTACTTTACTTCCCTTATCTTGAAAATGACTGGTAAGAATGACCAGTAAGTAAGACTAGTTAACAGTTTACATCTGAAGTAAAAACACTTACAGTAGATGCCAGCATACTGCCTCCAAACCACACGGCGTATCTTTGCATATGATGAGTGATCACCTGGACATCGATTGGTTTTGGCTGTGAACAGATATTAAAGGTCAATCACTTACAGATACATTCTTTCAATAGTTATAGGTAAGAGTGCTTTTTATGCTGTTTTTTTTTTAAAATAGAGGACCTTCTGGAAATCTTACATTTCTTACTTTATGAAGTGTTTTCTAGAAACTATGATTCCAAATTTCAATCAGATTTGATACACTAATTTTCATTTACAAAATACAACAGCACAGTCAATTGAAATGAAAACTACATATATATTTTACCTTGATTCTTCCCTGACTTAGTTCTTCGCTCATTCTTAATCTTGCATCCACGACCTTTTTCACATCACGCTGAATTTTCCTGCCAAAGTCCTTGAACATGGTCGAACCTCCAGACAACACAATGTTCTACAAACATAGGATAAAAATCAAACCGTGTCATACTGTAACATCTCTCCAACTGTTTTACTCTATTACCGGTACATGTATATTGAAGTGTTTCCACTTAAAACAGTCACAAATCACATCAATACATACTAATACACTTGACAGTTTCTGCAAAGCCTTTTTTTTCTCTCTCCATTTTTTGCATTTTCAGTTTTGATAATATGTACCTTATACAATCCTCTTCGGGTGTCTATGGGACAATGCTGTATAACTGTATCCACCACTTCTGAGATAGGGGTGATAAAATCTGGATTGCAAAACTACAACAACAAAAGTGGAAAAAAAAATTATACAAACGTTAATTTTTTTTTTTTTTTAATATATTCTTTTAAAAGTACTGATAAATATATTTTTCAAAGAGAGAAAAAAAAATTGAAATCTTTGTTGTTGACTTTTTACAAATAAACATCTAGAACTTTTACAGCTTCATATTGAACAAATAAAAACAGATCATACCTCAGGATGGAAGAAAATTTCTGGACCTAAAAAGCGTTCATATCCCACATCAACAGAGAATGGCTGCTTTGAGATGTAGTTGATACTCTCATATTTCTTCATCCATTTGCTAGGGTCTTGGTCGTACTTAGCAAATTCTTTCGCAACGTCAGGACATACATAAGAATACTTTTCCTGTAATCAAACAAGGAAACAAATTTTTAAAAATCACAAAATATCAATTTTTCAAATAAATCATTGACCTTAAAGTGCATGGAAAAGGAATTCTTGTACATTTACTTTTTAAATCAACAAGTACAGTAAAACTCGTTTAGTACAAACACGGATATAGCGAATTCTCAGTTACAGCGAAGATTTTTTGAGACCCTGGTAAAATTTTTAACAAATCTTTGCAAAATTTTGCAGTTAACACGAATTCGGATATAACGAATTTATGGATATAGCGAACTGATTTTGAGTCCCATAGAGGTGATAATAACGAAAGCACAAAACATAAGACCACGAAAAAGAAATACCAGTACAACACATCAGCCACGAAGGTGTACAATAGGGTGTAATGAAATCGAGGGTTTATATACCTAATTGGCATGCCTATTTATGAGTTGTGTTCAGCTTTAAGTATGGTAATTTTTATAGGAAAATTTTGTAAACTTGATACTTATCATAATTTATAATTAAAAAGGCTGAATTTGTCATGTTTAAACTTATAAAATAGGCTCAAGAAAAGCACTTTTTATCTTTGCATTGTTAAAAAAAAACCTTCATGTACAAAACTGACCATTGATATCACTACATATAAATTTCTAGTAACAAACCTTGATGGCTTTGGCGGTTTCTAACGACTGTTCAGGGGGAATCCCCACCTCCCTCTCTCTCAGCAGTTGTTGAATGAAATAGGTGATGTCACGGCCAGCGATGGGGATGTGCTTGATGCAGCTTCCTATTACATAGCCCTCAGCCTGTTCAAATGAAAAAAAAAGATGAAAAATTCATTACTAATTTATTGATGGGTTCTTCATCAAAATTAGAGAGCAAGAAAAAAAAATACAATTTTCATGAAATAATATAGGTATATCAGTAATTGTACCTCAATCCATATCAAATTTATACACTTTTAACCATCAAAACTGGTAAACTTAAGAAATCCTTTCAACTTTTTATGGCTAAAACAAACTTTGTTTTACTGAATTTACAGACATAATGAACTGATTTTGAGTCCCCTAGAGGTGAAATTGTTTTGTACTTTACACCTTTTACAGCAAATTTATTCATAATTTTCAAACTAAAGGAATACCATTTGACACAATTTTTTTTGAAAATTTATTTCCACACAAATCCTTCAACTTTTCATCTAACTATTTTAGGTTTCCAGAGAAGGTTTTTCCTTTTATGTCTTAATAAGCTAAAATGGTAGTAATGTGAGAAAAAATATTTAAAGCAAATTCACAATACTGATTATTATGAATTTGTTTTACAAATATAACGAATTACGGATATACTATAGCGAAGTATATACACTGGTCTATAGGACTTCTTAATGACCAAGTTTTACTATGCATTGATCAGAAACATAAAATGCAAAAGGAATAATATAATTCCAAATAAACCTTGTCCTTATCAGATATAACACTAATTAACTGTGTTTTGTACAATAATCAGAATTAAGAAATGCAAATGGGATACTATCATCCCTATTCTGTATCAAATTCAATACATGTATAACATTGATTTGCCATGTTTCTATAACATTTTGTGTACAGAACAACATTAGATCCCAGTACACTATACTTACAACAGGAATGACGTGAGTGACGCCGTCGCCGGAGTCGATGACGGTTCCTGTGAGGGTTCTCTCTCCAACCTGACGTGACGTCCACGACGCAGCCAGGGCAAGCACAGCCTGAACAGCGATATACAGACCAGGGACGTTGAATGATTCGAACATGATTTCTGCTGTGTATTCACGGTTCTCTGGTGTGTTCAAAGGAGGTTCAGTCTGTGAGAAAAAAAAAATAACTGAAACTTGTTAACTTACATAAGTTAATACTTATATATAAGATTATAAGGTTAATATAAAATACTGATACATGTACTCTTCAGCTTTATAGTACAGCAATGAGTAGCGACTGTGATCACATTTTATTTATGCATTGTTGTGTGATAGATTTATGTTGGCAAATGTAATCTGACCTGTCAGTAAATGGAAAAAGAATTGGTTCACTGATTTTGCATAAGATTATCTTGGCCGACTGTGCCTCACAGGTATTTCATGTGAAAAATACATCTACATGAATATCATGTAATATACATTTCACAAGATACTTTGTAAATTTTTTCACCTGATATCCTTCTGTGCTAAATTTCACTACTTTTTTTCATATACACTT
Organism: Magallana gigas; assembly: GCF_902806645.1. Classification (NCBI taxonomy): domain Eukaryota; kingdom Metazoa; phylum Mollusca; class Bivalvia; order Ostreida; family Ostreidae; genus Magallana; species Magallana gigas. Next base: position 30,496,723 of record NC_047565.1, on the reverse strand, counting down.
CACATGAAATTCATTTTATGTGAATTTCAAGAGAAATTCATGCAAGGCAAAAATTCCTATGAACATGGATTGGATATGGATGCAAATTATGCCACCAACAAGCCCTTAGCACCTTGCTTTACAATTATGATAAAGAGAAAAAAAACCCCTTAAACTTTCACATACATTTTGTTTTGGAAAAAGAACCCATTTTAAGATGTACCCTAGAGCAGGTTATTTTTGCAGGTCGCTATTTTTTGTATATCCTGACCAAATCACCAATGTTTGGAACATGTATTCTCTTTGAAATAGCTGGGAGGCAATACTTTAAAATGTTACGATTGACTTTTCATTTGTTTCAAACCACCAACAATAAAAAAGACTTGTTTTTTTTTTTATTGATATAGACACAATTCAAACTTCCTGAAGCTTAAGACATAAATTTCATATCCATTTCCCTGTTCACAACTAATGGCTACCAGCCTTTACATATTTAAAGTACTTCAGAATGAACTTTCTCCCTTAAGATGTTTTCAGATTACAATTCATTTTTACTTATATCATTTCTCTTATCATCAAGAAGATGGAGTAGTGAGCTCACTTTAAGTTAGCTTGTTTTCCTAATATCTCTCACTTACCAATAAGAAGTAATGATCTTCAGGTTCTGATCGCAGATATTTAAATATGGCCTGTTCTAGGAATCGCTCCATTAAATCCCAGTCCTCAACAATACCATGTCTTATAGGCCACTGAAAGAATAAAATTTACAATAAGTAACAGTCATACCTAACATATATTAACTAACTTATGAGCAAAGTATTGCAAATAGAAAACATCAACTTTCTCTCCAATTCTCAAATATTGATCTATGTATAATTTAAATTTTGAATATAACCTTTAAAATCAATGTATTACAATATAAAAAATATCATAACTTGAGCAATTCACTAATAAGTGAAAAATCTGTGATTTAAAAACTGGTTTCTTAATTAAGCAGTGTAAATTAATGTAAAGTTTCTGCATATACATCTGATAATCATAACAGACACCTGAAAAATGTCATACTAAATGTATTCTTTTGATAGCTCTCCAACATATTATAATAAATATATAAAGTTTAAAGTATAAAAAACTTAAGGATTCCAAAGGATGTGAAAGTTGTTGATTTTTGTATATTTTATATTGTGTCATTTACAAAATTCCACTGTTTGGTTTCCATTAACTTTTTTATAGGCATAGCATGAACCTTAAGTACTTGTCTTCGTTCAGAAAATTTATGAATTTATCATGAAATTTCAGTTTTCAAATCAACATACACTACATTTTCTCATCATATCTAAATAAAAAGATGTGAATACAAGCTGGGAAGAGCATCTCAAATAAAATATAGCATCAGGAAAAGTTTGTTAAATTGATTTTAACGTACATTTATCTTTGATTCTTAATAGTGTTATTCACAAATTCACAGACAAAAATAGTCAGTATTTGACTTTGTAAACTTTCCAAATTTCACCCTCACCTTAACAGAATAGCCTGTTGCATTGACAGCTTCATCCCCAATATAAAAGTCTAAATCTTCCACTCCTTTGGCCTGTCGGCTGCCGATTGAAGCACTTTCTTTCACAGCAATGGCTGATGGAATGATGAACTGTGGTTCAGTGTTACCAGCATATCCCATTTTAGTATACCTGCAGAAATTGTAAATGAAAATTGAAGGAAAGGAAATTTATGAAGATATTTGGTTTGGGTTGTGGTGAAGAGGAAAAGAATCCCTGAACAATCAAGTATGTATTAAAACTATAGTTTCAGAAAACCCACTTAGATACCGCAAACATTGTGATAATATTGTACAATCTTCATGCATATGTAAATGTGTGATATCTATCTTGCAGAAATTTGCTTCCTACTTTTATGATCAATGTACCGGCACAAATTTGCACAAATTCACTGAATATCAAAATAAGTCAAACTGAAGCGTAATAAAAACCAAAACAACTGATTAAATCACAAAAATACTGACAATACTACATATGTATAATTTTCTTTCAAAAAAGAGGAGTTTAAAATGGCTGTTCATCGTGATCCTAGCATCAGGAAACATATGCACAAAGCAATAAAAATAGTACACGCCCTGCTTACATACCCTGTCCCACAGTCAATGATTACAGCGGGTGTCCCCGTGGGGGAACCCTTGAACCCTGCCGACAACGACATGATCACAGAAATGAATTTCACTCCCAAAAACTGTCCCCTATCAAACAGCCCAGGGACCTCCCAAAACTATACACTAAGTCTAAGAGCAGGAAGTATGCGGATGTGAAACATCGAGCCAAGTTTCCTGTTGGATTATACATCATGATCACGTGGTCATTAGACAGAGCCTCGATCTATTTAACAGGAAGAATTTAAGATGTGTCTATTTTAAACTTATTGTGCGAAAATTTGTGAGCAGATAAAAGTATAAAATCCGCCCACCCTGGTACCTTACTGTTGAGGTGTGCATTTCTTGTTTGCTATTGAGTGGGAAACAAATAAATCTGATAGCATACCCAGTTCCATTGTCAATGACAACTGCTGGCAGACGACCTGCCATTATTTCTTTTGTTTTAAGATAGAGTATAATACGTTAAAAAAGATTTTTAGGAATACGGAAGTGACTCAACCGGCTATGGTCATGGCCGTCCATTCAAAGTGACGAAAACGCTTAACAGTGATTTTTACTCTGTGCAGGTCGAGCCCGATACATTTGCAGACGGCATGGAATGTCGGTCAGATATTACGACTACGTGACGTTGCAGGAAACAGCGCTAGCAAATTCAGTTTTAAAAAATGAAAAATCTTAGCAAAAACGATCACATTTTCATATAGTTATCCTTGTACGTAAATGCTTTCCTTCTGTTTGAAACTTTTTGAGACCCTAAACTTATTACACTGGTAAATATTGATACAAATAAAAGCTCTGTAATTGATTTATACTTCCTAAGTTTTTATTGAAATGGAACTAATAAAAATAATACAAAAGGCTTCTTTTGTGAAGTTACCGTGTAATTTTGCACCGGTTTAAACATATAAATTACATGTATGTGATTTTAATATGTAAACGGTGTGACCGTTGGACCGAGCGCAGTGCAGTTTGTTTTGTGTAAAACAAAATTTATTTGAAACGCACACAGTAGGATCCGCCTGGTTGCCTACTCAAATCATTAGCCAAAATTTAACTAAATGTCGCGTGCTCAGTCTACATTATGACGTCATGTTTCAGACGTAAAACGTACACGTTTTGTCTTCGGAAAAAGCCGAAGAGAGTTACGTTATTCCGAACTTTTTTTAAATTTCTTCTTTCATTGTTTATCAATTTAGTTCATATAAATGCCGCGGTAATAAATATGAATACTTTATTCAGTATCTAAAATTTAAGTCCCCTGATCTTAATATTTTTATTTTCCATCTAATAATTTGATAAGACATACACAGAACTAGTCGTGTTTCTTGATTAAAGCACTTTTGAAACTTATCTGGTGTCCTCTTTTATTTCTTTTAATTCAAATTACCTTCTATTTAAATACTGGAACATTTTAATCGAGTTTAGGGGCAACAAACATCGATAAGTACCGGTCAAACAATGATCGAATTAACTTTTTAAAAACAAAATGGCTGCCAATATGGCGGCGCCCATGGCTGGAAGAAAATTTTTTTGGCCTTAGTACCCCTGATTCAACTTTCATTTTTCAATGATTTTTTTATATATACGTGTTACCATTAATCCTCGCTTCGCGAGGCGGGCTTCGCCCGCCTCTCGCTGCGCTCGGTATAATGTATGATAAATATGAACCCGTTGATGCATCTTTGTATAAATACACGTGAATTATTTCATCTAAGTTGTTTTCAGCCACATTGTTTCTTTAAGCTGTCAAAATCTTATACAAACTAAGGCATGTTGCGCGTCAAATGTCTATAGATATTCGTTTCAAGTTGCTTATATTTAACATTTATAGCACATGCGCAAAAGCATTTTGGCAGTAAGCAGCTGGCAGTAACCAGTGAGCAGTATAGGAAGTAAGCAGTCAGTAGATGGCAGCTGACAGTTGGCTGTCCATACTTACGGAGACTCGGGGTTTTTTTGGGGTTTTTTTTTTATTTGTTTGTTTTGTTTTTAACATTTTTTTTCTATTTTGTAGATTTAAATCTCAATAAAAGAAATTAAACTACATAATAATTTTAATAATTTAATTATCAGTCTGAAACAAATATCTCTGTCATTGTAATTTACCTATCGACAGTGACCATTTATATGTTTCCGGTTTGGAAAATTAAAATATACTGGTACACCCTCTCCCCCCAAATAATGGGGAGAGCTACATGTTCATTATTAAACTGCATCTTTACAAATGTAACTTACAGGAATTTCACTATATATTTGATCGTCAACTCACTGACCCCCCCCCCCCCCCCAAAAAAAAAAAACCAAAAAAAACCCCAACCAACTAACACCCCCCCCCCCCAAAAAATGTGCCAATCAGCTAAGCACTACAATAAGATAAGCATTTGCATATTTAATTCTAAAGAAGCGGTTTCTGGAAATCTGATCCTAGGTAACACTTTATTTTTTTTTTTCAAATAACATTTCCGATAACTAATTGTTTTTAATAAGTCAATTTCGTCTTGAATCAAATAATAAAATCATGAATTTTTTTTGTTTCTTCACAGTTCCTTTACGTGCGACCTTGTTATGAAAAGTAAGTGCAAAAAAGTTAAACCCTTTGGCCTTACTTCAAAGCTAGCATGCCGTATGTTGCATTATACTCGGTGTGTTGAACTTTTGTCCTTCCTGCCAGGTAATAATCCAACAACTTTCAATAGGTATTTTTAAACCTTGGGTACAAGACCTCTATGGCAGTCAACTATTAAAAAAAAACTTGTTATTGGTTTTGGGGGGAGGGGTGGGTGGGATGATTAACTTTTTTTTTAAATTGTATTTTTTTTTTGTGTACATGCACCTTTAGCAAATTTATATTACATGGTTGGAAGTGGTGAGTGTTAAAAAAAAATAATGTTGTTGAAATCACAATGAGCATCTAAGTGATGGCGACTGTTTTTCTCACCCAACGCAGTTTGTTTGTCATTTATATACCTCCCTCTTTGCAAACGTTGTTGACCACCTGTAGTTTTTTGTTTTATTTTGTTTCTTTTCTAACCCAGGTCATCTCTCTCTCTCTCTCTCTCTCTCTCTCTCTCTCTCTCTCTCTCTCTCTCTCTGCTTATATTGCTCTGAGTGTCGATGCACAGGTATGTGGTGTTTAAAACCATTGGCGGTTTTCCTTTAAGAAGACAATTTCTTGACTTGAATAATTCACATATGACGTAAAGTATTTATCATGTTTCAATATGATTTAAAATTATAAATAGTTTTGAGAATTTGAGTACTGTGGTCTTTATTCAATCATACAGTACAACCTGCGCTCAAAGTTTAAAATGAGAGCATTGTGTGTTTATATACGACTCGTAAAAAAATACAAAAGATCTTTTAAAATTTGAAATTCTTCCCGCTCTTGCACACAGTGCACGGTGTTAAAAACGTCTCAGTCAAATAAACAAGATATACAAAGATGTTTGAAGGTAAACTTCATGTAGATGTACTGTGATATTTTTACTAAAATTGTTATCATTTATCAGTAAGTTCTCAGAAACATCGTTCAGGCACGTAGCATCAAGGCCCCCCCCCCCCACACTTTTTCTCGCAGCAACTAATTTTTTTAAATTTACATATAAAAAATAGAATTATCATGGAGTTCCCCCCCCCACTTTTTTGGAGGATGTAGGATGTAAAAAGTTAATATGAAAATAAGGAAATTAGGATTGAAATTGAAGTTATATACTATACTAACCCCCCCCCCCCCCCCCCCCCCCCCCCCCCCCACGGATTAGGATTTTGAAGATTTTGTCTATAGTTACAGTTGATTATTTAAACTTTTCTCAATATTCTCATAAACTTAGCAGCATCTAATTAATATACCATGTGAAAAAGTCTGTATGATCATCATACTAGAAGAGAACAGAATGGAACATATGTTTAGACTGGTTTCTGACCCCCCCCCCCCCCCCCCGGGTCTCCATTTGTTCTTTTCGGAATGATTTGATTGATTCGATTATTGGTGAAAGCTTACGAATTTTCAACAACCGACAGATCTCGATTGATTTTTTAAAGGATAAGTTTGATACATATGGCTATAAAATTACTTGGAGGATGATTTATTCAATAGACGACATTTCGATTTTTTTTTCAATTAAGCAAGACGTACGCAAAGGACTTCATTCTTAGTGGTGTGTTTGGTGGAACAAAGTTAAGACGTTAAGGAAAAGTCAAGCCGTAATAGGAAAATCAATTTTCGTGCTTGAACATTTGTCATACTAAAATTTCGATTGAATAAAAAAAATATTCCTTTGGATATATATAATACTGTACAATCACTTTAAAAGTCAGATCACAAAGGAATATTGGCTCAGGCCTAGGTACGTACGAATGTGGAGTGAATTTAAAAATCAACTCCCCAATAACGCCCAATACTTTGGTGTGGAAAAAAATATGTAATCTAAAGAATCTCTATATCAAAATTTTCAGATCCGTAAAAAGTAAAACACAACAAATGTCGAATGACTTTTATATCAATTTAATCTAATAAATATGATTAATGTACAGTTCAACAAAATTCTATATGCATGCTTTCACTGCTGTGACAGTGCACCTGCAATTTGATCATATTGCTGCATTTGTACATATACATGTATAGCTATCTCTCTTGAATTTTACAAGTAAAATGTTCGTGTTTGCAATACTGTCATCTGGACGCGTATTCTTAGCAAAATTTTAAAAAGACCAGGAAAGCTATATAGCGCTGTTTCACATGCATTCCATTACACGTTATGTAAAAAATAAACATCGGTATTTCAAATCGATTCACAGAGTATTCATCCTAAAAATCTCACATCATAATCCTCACATGCGATTTCTTATATGAATCTTCGTATGATCTGTTATATTTTGGGATAAAATTTACATTGAAGTCCCCTTTTTATGGACTTCACTGGCCGAGTGACCGTATTCTTAATTTGATGCCATGTTGTTTTGGCGCTTTGCTCGGTGCTCAATCACTTGTCTTTTTTACCTCCTTGCTTTTCGTTTTGACCCTGAGTAAAAGACGGCCACAAATGGTACATGGCCAGGAGGGGTACCCCTATCCAGACTCCGTTAGGGAAGTAGAAGAGCAGCGTGAGGGTGAGGCTGGAATCCGTTCCGATCCAATGACCCGCCCCACAGATGTCCGTAAACATCAGGAAGTACGTCACTGTTTTCCACATCGTCATGATGTTCACGTTGTACGCCATCAGCCGGGTATGGCGACTGGACTTGTGGTGCTAATGAAAAAAATCGAAAATATGATAATAATAATCATAATAAAACCGTTTTAAAAGAGCTTGGACTTTGGGCATTATATAATTACGTGACAAATTCCGATTTGATGAAGGTGGGGTCTACTCATGGTTAACTGCCCAGTCATTGGCTAATAGACATGAATATATTGAACGCTATGAAATTCGTCCACTTCATCCAGAGATGCTTACATCGAAGAAAAAGGGTAAATTTCACACAGAAGAGATGATCTTGTCAAACAACTTTCCGATTTTGACAGTCTATCTTTCTTAGCGAATTAAATTTAAAAGAAAGGAGGTCAATGTTTGAAAGCTTGTTTTGATGAGCAAACTGGATAGTAACATTCCACAGAAAGACCAAGCTCTTTTTGAAACGGCTCTTATAATAGATTTATCTTACTTAGTGGCATGGAAAATTTAGATTTGTTAATAAAACTGATTCTTATCCTTTTTATAACAAATGCTATAGGCTTACATGAAATAATCTTCTTTAGAAACAATATAGAAATTAAAGTTGACAGAATAAAATAAAATAACTCGAAGCTGTAAGAAATCGCTTTTTGTTACATGATGTATGACATTGTTCATGATTTAAATTTATTTTTAAAAATCAAAAGAAAAATATAATACTTAAATTATATATAAATATAATACTTTAATATAAATACTTACCAGAATAATGGTGAAAATGCTGAGTAATACTTCAACATAGTTTTGTCTGCAAGGAAAAGAAAGCATTTTTATGAGAAGTGGTAAAAATAAATTGTGCAATGAACATTGTAATTCATATGCCAATCTTTGTGTTGCTGTTAATGTAGTCCATTTGTTCTAAGTATTTTACAAAATCTAAAAAGAAAATCGACTATATATATATATGGTAGAGTTTGGATTAAATTCTCTCATGACTCATCATATGAAGTGTACTGTATTGCAGAATCATTATAATTCGTGGTGGCTCAATTTTCGTGGATTTCGTGGGTAGCCCTCACCCACAAATTTACATCTTCGACAAAAACGAATTTTGAAAGAGTTAGTATTCTTACTGAAACTGAAAACCGACGCATCATGAAATTACATCCCCACGAATAAGCAAAAAAAAAAACACCCCACAATCTATGAAAATTGGCCCCGAGAATTTGAATGTTACCACAGTATATATTGGTGGTTGAAAATTTGGTTAGGAGGTTGGTTTGGTAATGTCATACTGTAAATTTTGCATTTACACACATCCAGTAAATTCATAATTGATTAATAAATGGATAATTACAATTACTATTTAATTTTTTTTTTAAAAGTTGATTCGCATATAAAAGACAACTGTATAAAGCAAAATACACAATATGTTTAACATTTTTAAGCCTAGACTATAATAATTTTTTTTTTTTAATTTAACCATACAAATAAATCGCCGTAAACTGGGGAGATATCAAAGATCTACTTTCCGAACACCAGGTTAAAATAGCTCATGAACTTTTAAGATGAAATTCAATAAGCCCTTCTGACAATGACCCAAGGCCACCAATGCTGCACGGGTGCAGTGTTTCTCGACTTGTACAATGTCTTTTGTTTATTTTTGGTTTTCCTTTTTTGTACTTCGTGTGACCTTTTTGTACCGACCCAGCGAGCCTCCAGTCTTCAGAGATTTAAAAAAAAAAATAGAATTGACATAACAGAACATTATCGATCAGATCTGTACTTTTTTGACGTCAATATAGTTTACATCAGATCTAGAAGTTTCATTAATTTTATTTAATTCTTTTGTTAAATTTTTGGATCTTCGATCTACTTTAAAACTTGTTTATTTTCAAGTATGTATTTAATCATTAAATGGCATAGAAATTTATGCACGTGTATTAAATACTGATATATTCACGTATTTTCCATGCTATTGTGTTGCATGCATCTTCCCGAGTCAAGGGTTTTCTAATGACATCACCTTTCCTTAATTGTGCAACATGTGAACTTGTATCATCTCATTAATTAAACGAGATAGAGAGAGAGAGAGAGAGAGAGAGAGAGAGAGAGAGAGAGAGAGAGAGATCTATCCACTTTTCCAGGGTGTTACCGGTAAAATCTAAAACAACAGATAACAGATTGATCAAACTTGCATTATTTAAACTCAGCCGTACTTGGACTCTGGAATCAATCTACACAATACAAACTACACACGGAGTGGGTGGATTTAAGTGACTAACCTAGAAAAAAACAAATCATTTTGGTCTACAGTATGTACAAGTACAACCAAGAAATCATCATAATGGTCAAGCCAGACTTTCGTCTTCATGGAATTAAACGCAGAATATACAATTTGTTTCAAACGATTGCCCATTTTTTAATTCTTGGATTTTTAATCAGTAATGCTAATTAAGAAGCATTTATAAATAGCATGAATGTATTTATTGATATATTGCATATTTGTATATTGTGTGTGAATATATATATATATATATATATATATATATATATATATATATATATCGGTAAGTTTTCGTGTACTTACAGACTGATTGCCTTCACGAATGGGTCACTTGTGTCAACGTATCTCTTGTCAATGTCGACATAATACTTATCTGCAAAAATTGAACACGGCATTATTTAATTTCACGGGTACCATAATTTATAGATATATAAGATAAAAACAAAACACCAAAAAAAACAAAGCGCACACACAAGTAAGCTAAAAATTTTGTACGTGTACTTGTCAGTTATTTAACAAACTCGTCTGTCAGTAATTTGCTCTAGATTAAAGACTCTGCACTTAGAAAAAAAATTAAATCAAGTTGAGTAATTATAGAAACAATGTTATGATATGCCATTGAAAACTATAGCTTTTATTTATTGTTATACAAGAAAAAGGGAATTAAAATGCACTTCTCTATTTTCTTTTTAACATTGAAGGAGAGAAAAAAAATGCCACAAAATAATAAAAATTATTCTCTCGTAACATGATGTTTTTCATCGATTTCAACCGGGATGGGTCTACGGAGGTATTTTGCCGGTGACCCACTTTTGGGGGCCTATGGAATGACCTTGATGAAGTAATTTCTTTACGTTCAAAGCCTCTCCCACATTCCCACAATGGACTAACGCCGTACTCGTCTCTGCCGTATTTTTCCTAATACAGGTAACTAGACCAAAGTACTCAATTTTTCCTTGAAGACCATAGTACTCAATTTCTCTTTAAATCATAAATTTCAAAACATATTCATAATTAATAAAATTTGTAGAATAAAAATGACATTTTTGTTTATTAGAGAGAGATTTGTTTAATTAACTATTTTTAAATAAAAAGGGATACACAGACTGAATTTATGAATGGTATATGAATTTTTCTAAATTGGAAAAAAAAGAAATCGATACTTACAGAAATACCATATCCACGAATATGCACCCCCGGGTAGAGAGTGAGGTCGGAACATAATAAAACTGGCATCCCACGTACAAATGAGGGCATTGGTGTACATCCACCCTAAGATCCATCCTGGAAGACGCCCCCAGTTCTGCTGAGCAGAGACGGTCTTCCCCTTCTTGTTATCTGTCCTCGCCATTTCTCTCTTTCACCCTGTACCCTGGCTGTTTGCTATAATATGTGTACACGGCGAGCTGTGTACTGTAGCGGCTTGAGTTTAAACTGGCAGTGATTATGTACAGTAGGTGATAATACTTCGCTACGTGTTTGTATTTATAAGCTATCTGTCGGGAAACCCGAGTGCAAGATGTCATTTTTGTTTCAAAAATTTAATTATTGGTTGTTATTAACTTATGTACTTCTAATTATCGCGATTCGTTAATTCGGGTAATTAATTAAGATTGCCTGATAGTGTGATAATTGATATTTGTTTCTGATTTAATTTCAATTCGAGATTCCTCGGTGTTGCTGTCATCCCATTCGGTCGTCAAGTCCTACATTTCATCTTTACGTTGTAAACATCCATATAGTTGTTATTTTCTAGGATTGGTTTTAAAAAGGGAAAGTGGAATATATGTAATATTAGCTGTGACGCACTTACGTAATCATAATAATTATCTTAGAATTAAATGACGTACTTATAAACATATTTACTTGGTATTGTTTGTTTGTGGTTTTTCCCCCTTAACAAAAAGTCACGAAATACCATTGGAGAAGAATTATTTGGCCTAATCGCTTGTCGTATTTTGGAAGTAATTCGTTAGTCTCTCCCCCCCCCCCCCCCCCCCATAAAGCCCAAAACACCCCTAATAAAACCAAAAACAAGCACATAGATGTAACGTAACGGGTAACCATAATTCAATTGAGAGAGAGAGAGAGAGAGAGTATGCATATATTTGTTTTATTGTTATGTAAAGTTACCAAACATCAGCAAACTCAATATTTCTTACTAGACTCACTGTAATGACATGTGTTATAAAATAAGCACATATATGCTATGCCGGATGTTTTACTGCTGACCAAATGTATGACAGAATTCTGTACATGACTTCTGATTTAAGATAAGGCGATTGTGATGAATGAATAAAAGCAGTGCGGGACGGCATATGTTAAACATTAAAAAAAAAAATGAAGATTTAGAATGTGAAATCCTGAGTTCATAGTCATCAGTTGCAGATCCACAATTTTAAACATTTTTGGACCGCGATGTTGTAAATGTTGAAAACCAGTTTGTATATTATGTCAATTCTTCAGTTTTGTTTAAAAAAATGTTTGAATTATTCAAAGTTCGAACTGACATTTGAAAAGTTTATTTTTTTTTAAAAATATATGAATTATACTCTCGCAAATTCAAAATTAATGCTAAAAGGGTTTTTAGAAAAATATTATTGAAAAAAAGAGAAGAATTTCTAGGAGTAAAATGTGTTTACAAAAAATATCGATTTCTCACAGTCCGTTCCATAAATCGTTACTTTGGTTTGAAGTGCCTAATTTCTGTACATATGTTTCCAATTATAAGACATCACGAAAACGGTACATTTCGCCACTTGTACTCACGATAACAGAACTACCGTGAGAGAGAAACTAGGGTTGGGTGTTCGTGGCCATTTTCTGACTACAATGTACCCTTATCCTCATGAGAGGAAGATCTCTGTATACACATGTTTTATAGGAAAATATTATTTTTAATAAAATCTTATTCATTTTAAGATAGATAACATGGGCAATTTGTTGACCATCCAACATCCTTAAAATTGTGCTTTTATCTTCATAACTTTGTTGTTTATCTTAAACACTTTATATAAAAATTGTGACCCCCCCTCCCGCCAAAAAGAAAAAGAAAAAAAAGAAAACCCACTATGATGTTTTTTCAAAGTTACGGCATTTTATTCGCTGGGATATAGGAAAATACTGGGAAAAAAGGAGATACCGATACGTATCAACTCTTTGAAGGGCGGACGGAAAAGGTTTCAACATGAAGAGAGCCAAAGTCGATCATGCTTATCAACACGTAATAAAAACAGAAGATGTATTATTACTATTATTAGAACACTGTATAATAGAGTGTACAAGAATTTTACGAATAACTATAGTGGGTGTTTTTGTATTTTTTACAAAAAAACAACAAATCAAAAACACCCCCATACCCAAACAAACAAACCAATAACCAACGTCTCCACCTTAATGCCGATTTGTTACAATGGGTACATTCAATATGTTAAAAGGTATGTTAGCTAGTTTAATGTCATATTAATGTATTCAGGTTAAGCCAAAACATTTTTTTTTATCTAATTTGACCTTGAAAATGTCATGGTAAAATAATTTTTGTACTGTTCGGTAATAAACTCTTATCATGGATTTTTAATGTAATCTCTTGGCACTTTTTTTCTTTTCAGAAACCCACCATCATTTTAAATCTCTTTTGACTTTAACAATATATTAAAATATATTTGTGACGGACAATTTTGAAACCTAAATGGTTTTCACACTCGAACCTTTAACTTCAAGATTTTTAAGATTACATTCTTTTTCACCATTTTTAAGGATGACAAAATAATCCAGACCATTCTGAAATTACAGTAATTTACAGGTCTTTATAGACAAAACAAGCTAGATTCATTGTCACAGTTCAACCCTTGGGACAGTTACTTCCGAAGTGTACCGAAGTTTTTAAAATTCATCTCTGGGTTTGAAGCGATTTTGACTAATGGCCTTGCCCTACAGAGAAATACTAAAGTGACATATCCACTGTAATCTATCTGAGAATCTGACTTTTAATTTTCAATGCTAGATGGCCATGAACATGAAGACTCCTCCAATTCTTTTCCCCCCTTTTTCCCCCCACATATGGCCCTTTAAAGGTCCACATAAAGAAAAAGTATGACATTAGCATCAGAGGAATCTCGGATCAATCATGAAAGTTTAGTTTACATCAATGCAGTTTAAATTTAAATCAATGCAGAATGTATTGGATCAGTTTCATTTTTAATAACAAAACAGAGCAAGCACATAAGAAGCATTAATGGCTAAATAACAGGTTAAAGTATCAATATACCAATATGCATATGATACAAGTAAAATATCATGTCGACTGCAAGCAGAGTACTTCTTCAAATTTCAAAATTTCAACAATAGGCAAAATTTATTCAGTAGAAAACCCTTGTTAAACAACATTGCAAAGACCATCAGAGATACAATAAAAAAAAATTATGCAACATGTACATGAATGGAGAACTCATTGACAACTGACAATAAAACTGAACAACCCGCGTCTTTTTGTACACATAATTATTGGAGTTACTTTCTTTATAAGCCATCTATTCATTACAATATACAACATATAAACATACCAGGTAGTTCTCTTTTTGGTAAAAAAAAAAATGATGTGTTTAAAGTAATCTATAAATACAGATACATTTTAATGACCATAATCTAATCAAAATCTTTTGATAATGGCTGCTATCAGAGTCTCCTGCACCAATATTCTTAGACCCCCTCCTAAAATCTACAGAATTTGTTTTTCCCCTTCTAGGCAGCGTCTGATAATGCTGCAACACCAGGAAGTGTCTTACCTGTGGAAAAAAAAGGATCAGATTTATTATGGAACCAGTTTTAATTCTCACTATTAGTCTGAAATGTGAAATTTTTGCACTTACAATTAAACACCTTTTGATTACCTAAATAACATTTAAACAATATCTGTTTTGCGAACTCCCCAATCTTTAAGCATCAAAATGCTTGGAAAAAATTAATCACTTTTAGCAAAATAACATTTTAAGAAATTATCTTTTTTTAACGCAGAATTTGTTTCAAATGAACATTGTTCTAAAAAAGTTGGTACACGTATTACTGATTCACAATGTTGCAAACACCATTTCAAGAAAGTTCTTAAACTGATTTAGATAATATGCATTCAAAGATATAGGATTCTAAATATTTTGAAAATATCAATTTCAAAATTGCCAAAAGTGTAAAAAAAAAAAAAAATAACGAAGGTTTTTATCTGCCATTTTTCATCAACGCATGTGCATGTGCTTTGTACTCGCAACAAAGATAGTCTATTGGCCCATACTAAAGCAGCTTACAGCAGAAAACAAGCATCAGACTTTATAAGACAGACCAGAGGACTTACCCTCTAACAGTTCTAAACTGGCTCCACCTCCTGTAGAAACATGGCTGACTTTGTCTTCTGTTCCAAACTTGGCTGCACATGTTGCTGTGTCACCTCCACCTTAAATACAAAACATTTTTGTACATTTTCATGTCCATTTTGTAACAAAGCTTTAGACATCTTACAAATTAAGTTATTAAGTATGATTTTTTTTCCCATACCAATGATAGTGGTTGCTCCCCTCTGTGTCGCTGCAACAACAGCATCCATCAGAGCCACTGTTCCCTTCTTGAAATTCTCAAACTCAAACACACCTGGAGGTCTAGAAGAAAGAAGTTATACATGAACTCAGTACTATGGTTGTCAGGTTAAGGTGATAACTGATTTTAGAAATATCAGGTTAAGATGCTTATTACATGTACTAGAAATGCCCATCATGTGACAAATATTCATTCTATGTATTGGACATACCGGTAGTCGGAGGTTTCTTAATGCAAATTATTTAAAAAATTTATTACCCATTCCAAACAATAGTCTTGGCTCTGCCAACAACCTCTGCAAACTTGGCAATGGACTGGGGGCCTACATCCAAGCCCTAATGAAGCACAAAATAAGTCATTGTATTCACACAAGAATTAAGCCATCAAATTAAAAAACACTCACATTATTCAAATTTTTATCTGGAAAAATGACAAATTATCTTGCTTGATGAGTAAATCGCAGACAAAGAAGGAAATTCTTAATTTTTGATTTTTCCCTGTCTCACCATGCATCCATCAGGAATTCCTGCTTCTACTGTGGCGGATCCAACAGTGGCATCCTCAGCAAATTTATCACCGGTTACAAAGTCCGAGGGAAGAGTGATTGTTACATTGTTCTTAGCTGCCTTGTCCATCAGATTTTTGATGATCTTTGACCCTTCCTCGTCATAGAGGGAGTTTCCAATCTTTAAAAGTTAGAAACATAAATAAAATAATTGAATCCAAAAAATTCAAATCCAGAAGTTCTAAAAGCAGTAAGGTAGATCTAACGTGTAGAAGAAAAGGTTAGTTATATTATTCGATGAAATACACCAATTCACTAATAATATATTTACATTTCTTCTTAATTTTGTATGATTTCATTCATTTTAACATGAAATGTTATTGTCTTCTTTTATAGGAATATGACATACATATATTACAACAAGGAATGAGATTTCTGTTCAAAGTTTCTTACCTTCATGTTGTTCAATACTTTCAAGAAGGTGAAGGCCATACCACCTCCAATGATCATTTCATTCACTTTGTCCAACATATTCTCAATCAGTTGGATTTTGTCTGCAACCTTGGCCCTATCAAATAAATGAATTGCCATAATATTTGCATACTCTTGAATGTAAGTTAGGATCAATGCATATAATTTAAGTTTTAGAGGCATGCATTTTGTGAATACATGCACCCTGTATGCAAGAACTTTCCAATAAAATAAATGTAATTACCCTCCTAAGATGGCTAAAAATGGCCTGTCTGGATTTTCCAATGCTTTGGCAAAGTAAGACAACTCCTTCTTTAACAGAAATCCTGATGCTCTCTGTGCAAGCTGGCATCCAACCATAGAACTAATTGGGAAAAAAAATGGTATACATGTATTTAAGTAACAGGTGTAACATGAAGTTTCATTTTTCAAAAATAAAACTTCCATAATTTTCTTAATACAAGCATTTACCTAGTACTTTAAACATTGATTTTTGAGGAATTCAAATATCAATGATAAATATTTTCCGAGAATATTAATGATCATGCAGAAATAAATGCATGTTTATGGCATTTTATGTGCTATAAACATGAGCATTTCCTTGTCATTCACATAAAAAATCCTTATCACATTCTGGACAATTTTATAACCAATTATTATCACTCTGCATGAAATTATAGTTTCTCATGTCTATATTATTTGGGTTTTCTTACAGTCTAATATGATATCAAGTAGAATCAAAGTACTGAAGTACTGAAAGCCGGGCTCTTTTGGTGTGTCTTTATGCATATTGCGTGGTAAAGACTGAAAATCTCTCTCTCTCTCTCTTATGCTTTTAATGTCGGCAAAGCGTCAGAGAGCGACCAAATTTTGTAAGTGGCCATAAACAAAAATATTTCTGTCTAGTAGAAAAAAGTTCAACAGTTGCTGCCTTGAATTTTGCAACAAGCGTGATATATTCAATCCACATTTCTTCAACGCGCAGCAAAGTAGTTCATGAAAATTCATGCGCATTGTATGTATCCAAAATGATAGTCTTGTTTTTAGAACAAGTTATTAATAAGAAAACTAAAAAAGATAGACAATTCTCTCGAAATTAAAATAAAAGAAACAAAATGCCAACACTCTTAACAAAACGTGGCTCTTTGTGTAACTATTTTGTATAGCGGAAGCTTTTACTTTGACGCTGTTTGGTTTTTTGTTTACTTTTGAAGTTGTGCTATTTATAGTAACATTGGCGATTTGCCTGCCTACAGCCAGGACTCTGCTTTCAGCAGAGCCCGGCTAAAAATCATTTGGTAAAAAAAATCTCACCTGTGAGCTCTGTGTGCTGTTCCGAATGCATCGTTAACATACACATCTCCCAGCTTAGACAGGGACTGACGGAAGGCTTCCACAGCTTCCTTTGATGCTTTAACCTTGAAAAATGCATCATAAAACGCATAGGTAATTTCGTAGTTCAGTTTTTACAACTTAATGGATAACTATTCATTCCTGTGCCGATCTTAATGCTTGAAATTTTTTTCATTTAATTTCTTTGCACATAAAATTTCCAGTACACATTACTTACTTCTTAATTTTTAAAGAAAAATGAATGAAAAATATTGAGGAATTGGACAATATAAAATTAAAATGAAGAAACTTTTGTAATGAAATTACCAGGTACGGTAATAAAATTTAGCATCAGGTACATTCCTCAATTCAATTCCTCATTTTCAAAACTCATATCTAACCAAACTGAATTAAAGTAAATTTACAATAGATCAAATAAAAAAATATTAAATGCACACTACCTTAGCCTCTTCCAATTTTTTTGACAATTATCAGTACCAATTAATACATGTTTATTTATGTATGCATTTATTTACCACTACCTTATAACACCTTGACAATTTCTGTAAACCAATTTTCAATCCCAAGTGAGAAATTTTATGAAGTTAGGGAGAACCTCATCAAATTTCTTGCCGTAAACCAGTTACTTAATGTTTCTTAAAATTTTATTTCATATGAAGAAGGCTCAGTCATGAAAGCAAGTTGTGTGGAAATGATCATGATGAATAAATCATAAAATAAAGTCTTAGTGGTTATCATGAATAAATCATAAAATAAAGTCATAGTGAATTAAGTATCAGTGCTAATAAGAGGCTGGATGGTTGAGGCCATTTTTAGACTGTATTGGTCTCCTTAAAAAGAAGAGCTCTACATAAAAATATAGAAAAACACCCAAATTTCAAATATGGATTTTTTCTTCACGAAATAATGATTCATGGCTTTTTTTTTCATTAATTAAAATTTTAGACAGATATGATGGTTTATTTGTTGAACACCGAGCCTCTTTAAATATTCACATATATTTAAACACTACCTTTTCGCCAGCCTCATTGACCCCTTTTCCTTCCTCTTCCAAATGGAAGCGAAGATTTTCTAGCAGGAAAACAGAGCCTGCTGGGGGGTCAGAACACTTAGCCTCCACTTCAGCTCCCACACAGTCAGAGAGAAACTCCACGGGCCTGAATGAGGTAAAAATGTACGCTAATCATAGACAATCAAAAGCCATACACAATGAGCAAATGTGTAAGACGCATAAAACAGCATATTTTGTATGCTGTGCACTTCTTTATACTGACAATAGATTAAGGTAAGATAAATCAAAATACCCAGTATGTAAAATGATATTCAGACCCCATAAACTTCACTTACTTTCCAAGCAATTTGTCTAGCTCAGCTTTGACTGGTAAAAGAGAATACTTGTCTGCCTTTCTTCCATCAGGACGACCAAGGTGGCTCATCAAAACAACTGATTTAGCTCCCTTTTCCAGTGCATACTTTATTGTTGGAAGTGCTGCAACAATTCTACAAAAAAGTACAGCATGTTGCAAGAAAGAATATCGTGTAGAAAATTTGTATCTTTTCATATCTATACATATACATAATACAACACCAAAAGGCCAACTTTAAAAAAATTTTTTTTAATAAAAAACATACAGGTTTTATCCCCATAAACCAATGAGGAATTTTGTTTTGCATGAAGAGTTAGCGGTTACAGGAATGGACGTTAACTTTAAAATCCAAGTGCCCTTCGTACAAGTGAACTCAAATTCTGACGTGCCTAGATGCAAAAACTAGTAATCAGAAAATTAGTAAGATGACATAACCATATTCATAATTTTTATTTGAGTATTGTAAACGCATTACATTTGGCTGTGTATTCTATTTGGTGTTTTTGGCAGAATGTGGCTTCCGCTAAATCAAGTACATCGCTATGCCATGCATATATGTATAAGAATAGTCACATTCAGGAATATGCTAATTCAAATCCATGCTAACTTGTTCAAAAAAATTTTCGTTCAAATATTGTACACAAATATAATACGTTTACAGTATCTCAAAAATATGATGACCAAATGCTTTCTATTTGGTAAGCTGTTTTACTGGTTAAAACACTTATGGACCAGCATTTTTGGCATATGGTGCATATCATACATGTTCCTTGTCAATTATATTTATACCTGTAAACTCAGAGTGATATAAAGCAATTAAACCTTGTTTTAAATACTATTAATAACATGTCTGTGACACAGATTTTTCCTCTTGTATATTTGAAGAGAAATCATTTTTTTATTGGTTTTTGTGAATTTCTCAGGGTCAGGAAAAAAAAAATATGTACTCAATGAAAAAATCTTGGATATTTTTACTTTATCAATTCCAATTGTTCTTCTTCGACAGATGTTTATTTTTGTTTAAAAAAGCGTGAGTGAAAAATAAAATGTGATGTAAACAATAACTGGGATCAAACTATGATAGCCAATATAAATATTTGCTTATCTCTGGTTGCTTACCTCTGATTGTTTGTGATTTTGCCTTCTTTTAAAGGAACATTGAAATCAACTCTGAAAAAGCAATATGTATTTAATTACATGTAATAACAGTCACAAAATCAAATAAACTAAAGTAATATTTATAAACACAATTTACAAACATTGTCAAAAGCTACATAGCAACATCATTTAAAATAAAATCCCATGAGTAAAGAATAAGATTGAAATCTAAAGGTTGCAGAGTAACTGTAAAGCAACATTAAGTACCCCCCCCCCCCCCAACTAAAATAACGATTTTGCGTTTGTACTTTAATGCAATTACATAGAGATGAAAAAAAATAAAAATAATATAAATGAACAATCAGTAACGTGTATCCATCAATTCGTACATATCGAGTGTGTTTACAAATTATGTACATGCAAAATGAACGTGCATGGCCTTGAGTTGAGGTAAACACAAGGTCAGCTTGCCGGTCTTTGTTTTGCGTCACTTAAAAGCCATTCCTCCGAAATTTACCGAAAAGCAGGTGTTCAACTTACCTCATTAGTACTCTTTTACCACTGACGTCTATCTGATCGATTGCCAACTTGTTCAAAGCCATCTTTCAACAAATCTTTCTAAAATAAGCAAAACTCAAGCAGTCGCCAATTTCCCTGTAAACTTTATATCCTTCTTTGACCGAAGAGTTCCTCTGCTTGGTAAAAGAGTAAATTGACAAATTCCGAAATGGACAATTTTTAAACTACGAATTGTCACATAATTCAACATATGTGACCACTTGTTGTTTGCGTATAAAAAGGTGAAATGCATACATCTGAAATAATGCTCGGATCTAAAAAAAAAAAAATGAAAAATAAAGTCCGGGTAATGGGGGAGGGGGGGGGGTAAATAAAATCGCACAAATGCTACATTTTCCCATCAAAATTTCCTTTTTAAAAAATTTCCAGGGGAGGGGGAGGGGATCCGATATGGTTATTTGAGATTAACAAGGGGTTCTGAGGCATGTTTTTGGAAATTTTATTATGTAGATTTAAAGAAATTGAATTTTGCAGGGTGAAAGGGAGTCCGGACCCCCGGACTCCCGTCCTCTAAATCCACGCATGGAGTGCAATACAATTTAGCATAAAAAGCACATTTTCCAACTATACTCAGTTTAAATATTTTAATACAGTACATGTAACTATACTAGTATTTCAACCTAAAATGCTTAATTTCTTTAAGGTTACATATGGTCAATAACAATAGAACCATAATTAATTAAGTCACAAAGTTATTGTTGATTAAAAAAGGTTCGTTTTCCATTTGACCTATGATAAAAATATGAAGCACAGACCAACTCTATAAAATAAAAGGCATTGAACTTTAAAAAAAAAGACACTATTTGATTATTTGGGGGGGCATATACGTTTAAATTAATATATATTATATCCCAAGTATTGAAGCTTACAAATCGATGTTATGTTAAAGATATATTGTTTGGAACGATTTTTTGAAGAATCACCAGGTTTGTTGATATTTTTCTTCAGTATCTCATCCGTCATGCTATAGGCATTTTACACGCCTTACTCCTCCGTCTCCCTTTTTTTCATTAAAATGGGCGAGTTTTAACTATCCAGCCCCCCCCCCCCCCCCTCCCAGCATGCACCACCCCCTCTAACTGTAAATCAGCGTATGCCCTTAACACCAGATACATGATTGTATCCTTCACAGCGATGAAACAACAATTTCCTGGTGTCAGCGCATATTACACAACTGGCATGGTCCTTGGATATACTTGAAGGAAGTGAAACGGAAGTACAACTATAACTGTACAGGCAGGGATTCATAGCACACTTCTATCAATGTTAACGAACACACGTGTGTTTTGATATGTTATACAAGTAAAGTAAGAACAAAAGCTGAAGTTATGGTGGTGGCTTTGGGATTTGACAACCTTGTATTTTCCCAGTTTGTTTGCTATTCCATCCTTCTGATTCTCGAGACCATAGGTATCGCGCTATTGGTCATACGAATTCGAGTCAAACGAAAGGTATGCAAACTGTTTTTTCATTTGGAAATTTATTACCGTCCAACTTAAACATGTACAAACTATATAATGACATATATTTTTAATTTGCTCACTCTAATACTAACCTTATCTTGCCTCTTGTTTAAAATGTTAGCATATAGGTGTAATGAAATACTTTGTATTAAATGTTCCGATGTATAGTACATTTATTTTGTATTTCTTTTTTAGGTGTTTTCTTTTCCAGAAGACTGTTCGCAGTTTATTGTTGGAAAACACCATCTTAAGCCAACTGCCGATGATGCCCAAATCAAAAGGCTAAGAAGGTTTGTTTACATACATGTATCAGTTCATTTTTTAGATGCATGTATAATTAAAGTGTTTTAATTACATTCATAATTTTTATGTATATTAAAGTTGCAGTAGACAATATAGTAAATATATGGGGATAAGGTATGACCATCTATACTAGCATTTATCAAAGAAGGAAGCCATGCAAAGCGCAACTGTCAAATCCTCCGCTGAAGGTCTTAACGATAACTCTTATCTCACCCCTGAATCTGTATACTTTTTTTGCAGATGTCATTTAAATAATCTGGAAAACATAGTTCCTTTTGTGACGATTGGCCTTTTTTACGTCCTGACCGAACCGGATCCTTGGACAGCCGCTTTGTGCTTCCGGTCTTTTCTTGTGACGCGCATTGTGCATAATATCGCTTTAATCCAGGCCCTGCCCCAGCCAACAAGAACTTTTTCCTACCTTGCTGGCGTGATCATCTTATGTTTCATGAGTTTGTCAGTTTTTCAACGTGGCAAAATGTAGACCTGGCATAGCCGTTATTTATTTTCCTGGGGCCGAATAAACTATGATATTTCTTATTGAACGGGCGTTGTTGTTTCAAGGATTTAGCTTTGGTTCTTTTTTTTTTTATTTGCATTATGAATTTATTTAAAAAGAATAAAGAATTATTATTTTTAATTACTAGATTTTAAAGGGACTTGGACACGATTTGACTTAAAATTTTCAAATTTTATTTTTCCATTTTCAATGTTTATATTGATAAATATATAAGTTTATAATGCGTTGTCAAAATTTGAAAGTGAAATATCAAGTATTAAGCGAGATACAGAGTTCCTAATTCTTTGTTTTGTAAACAAAACTCGAATATTGTCATTTTTTACATATGTGTTGTATTGGTGTAAGTTTCAATCAAATGTATCTTTCTTTTGTTGATAATAGTATTTATGAAGATAATAAATTAGTTTAAATTGTTTTTTAAATATCATTTTGTCTAAGAAATGGTAATTCTCTACATTACATTTTTTGTAAACAACTATAAGACTCGAGCTTTATTTACATAACAATCAATTCTTACCTCTGTATCTCGCTTGTAACTTGACTTTAACATTCAATATTTTGGTCAATCATTTTAAATACATCAGTAAACCATTTTATACATAAAAAATAAAAAAATAAATTTTTTGATCTCAAATCGTGTCCAAGTCCCTTTAAGTTATTAAGCTTTTCCCAATTGAAATATAAAAACAACGATACAGACTTGCAAAATTTAATGCCGCTTCGTACATTTGTTACACATGACTATAATATTGATTTACATTAAATACGCAACCTTTTTTGGTACTTGCCATTTAAGTGTCCAGTCAAATGCAGTCTAACAGTATTCAAATCCATCATGACAATTGCACCAAAGATGGCGGACATGATTGTTATGGCAACGATTCCGATACCACATGAGCTAATGCGTGAGTCTGTGACGGAGATTTTCTGTCTGATGGCAATGGACGTGTTTTTGGGTGGAATTCGTATATTCTCTACAATCTTCTCTATTTTCTCAGTCAAATTGATCGTCTGTGTCACTTTCTGTAGCCTGCATTCACATCTCTCAGAATCTGGAATCCGAAATTGAAAACATTTTTTGATGACGCCATTGATGTGTTTAGAAATTTAATAGCCTAAATAGTAATTCATGTCAAATGGACTGAAATCTTGGAGGAGAGCTATTTTAGGCACACCTCAATATTTCCACTCCCAACCGCAAAAGCAAATTCTATAATTAAACTGTTACTCCGGTAACAATTGTTTTGTTGAAAACCCAATGACTTCTCCATTAACCCTCACTGAAATTCTCTAAGTCACCTTAAATTTTCTCTTAATTCGTATTTGATATGTTCGATTGTAGAATAATTCATGATGCAAGATATTAATGTACTGGACTAGGGCCCGATTCGACTATGTTCTATGTATTTTATGCCAATCAACTGAGGATTAAATATTCCAAATTCCGGGAGAAAACCAATGAATAGGACAATACTAGATTCAAAGCAAATGGAAAAAAAAGTCATCGTACTGTTTATTGAACATGCTTATTAAAGGGGCTTTGATTTACTACAGTATTTATTGTTTTACCTGTTTCCAGCTTTCCGTGTGCATTATTACAAAATCGTCGGACGTCAACACACCGACTGACCGGACGCAGGGAACAGGAGAAATCCTGACGGGCCTCTGTTCCGGATGTCTGCAGATTTGCTGGAAATCCGAATTGATATTTCAAATAGATTTGCACAGAAAAGATGTTATTGGTTTGGTGGCTTACAAAGACGCCATAGTTACTCAATAGTTACGGTAACACGTCAAATAACCTTAAAAACCCACCAAGCATATAAATTGTATTTATAATATTTATATATAAGTTAACCGATTTTCTTCTATTAAGTACAATCTATGATATATGCAGTTGGATACCCTGGATTTCACAGCGTCTAATAAATAAACGGTGAACAGGCGACGGTCGATGGTGTTTATCCAACCGGAACAGGTTCTCCCCCGTCATCAGTCCACATGTCTGTGTGACGTCATTGAAATTAAAACCCAAGCATCGGTGGCCATTGTTTGAGACAAATCTCTCACACTCGCTCTGGCATTCGGAAACACTACCGTTTGTCAAGTGGTGTGATGCCACGATATTACCAAACGCCCTTGGTATGACGTCATATAAACAATGGTCTGAAACAGCGAAAAAAGGTACATGTATAGTTTATCTCGATTATGATCTTTTTTTTTAAAATTATCTACATTTAAGCCTATCTTTCTCTTTCCTTTAAAAATGCCTTTACGAAACAAGGGTGAGAAAAATGAAGAAATTTTGCCGCCATCTTACTTTGAAGCTCCTGGCAAAGAAACTTTTTCTTTGACAGAACACAGTCTGATGTCCCAAACTTTATCTCACGGGTATTCTCCAAACTGATATATCCACAATATTGGTGACTAGAAGAAACACTTAAACCCAAAACTGCCATTGTCGGCTGCTGGCATGAACTTGCCCATTTGAGAGTAGACCCAGTGTCCGGAATCGTAGCGTGAAGACCTGTCCAAAACCGGAGATCCCTATAAACAAATGTGATTCTCCATCAAAAGGAACTTAATTTCTTCTTTGAATCAGATATTATATTAGAAATATTTAACAATGCCTTGGACTTTCAGTAGGATGTAACTATCTATTTCTTGCGTCAAAACAATTAGTTAAAAATGACGCGGTTTCAAGCGAAACATGCAACGATTGCGTAAGTCTTAGCTTAAAAGCCAGACAATTCATGTTGATTTCAAAAAGCCATGACTGAGTGGTCAGCAATGAAATACACCAGGCCTACGTCACATTGCTGTTTGTCACAACTACCGAAAGTCCAAGCTCTTGTTAAAATGGTTCTATATTAAAAAAAACTCAATTCATTCACAAGCAGAAAAAATATATATAATTTTATCATTCTGGATTGACAATGACTTCGAACGCAGTTTATAACTCAATTTACTTTCATTCTATTTCACTTGGGTTCTATAGTGTTTTATATATATATATATATATATATATATATATATATATATATATATATATATATATATATATATATATATATATATATATATATATATATATATATATATATATATATATATATATATTTATAGACGTATATTTACAAGGATATTTTCAAAGCTTTTTGAATGCCGGTCATCCTCTCTAATCCATATTGTGATACCTCAATATGATATTTCTACATAACGCGACATCTGATTGGTTCTAGACAATCACGTGCCAGGGCATGCAATAAAACTTCATATATTTCCCGGTAATCGTCATATTCTTCATCATATTTTACCCCCTCGAATTTTCATTCCATGCTTATAAAAAATCCTGAGGATGAGCATACGATGCAATTAAATGATAAGTTCTATTTAAAAAATCGTTTTAAATCTTTTTTATTTCAGAAACTGTAATAGAAAAAACCGGTAAACATTATATAACTACGTTATTGCTTTGCAAGAATTGAAAAACGTTAGAAACTGATGTATTTTAAATTATTACCTGTCGTTCGGTATAATAAACAATTTATTGCATGGACGCTCGGGAAATACGAGTATGAAGATGATTTATTCCCCCAGAAAAATCATATTTCACTCGGGCGTTGCCCTCGGGAAATAAGAATTTTCTGGGGGAATAAATCTTCATATTTCCATCATAATCGTGCAATAAATGTATAATAAGCAAGTGTGGTTGATTTTTACAAAACAGAGGTCACGTGACGCACAGGTACCACAGGTGCAATTGAAATCTTGAACTTACTTTACGGATTGCCACGGCTCTTTGTGGAAGAAGTAGAGTAATGCATCCCGTCTCTCTTGTGTGTCGGCGGTCAGCAATGATTGGTTGACGGACAGACAGAAACTGTGGGCTTCATTCCAAGTGGCTGTGGAGGTGTGTAAAGTGACTTTGGCAGTGATGGGGGTGGTTGCACTACTTTGTGAAACTAAAGAAAGGTCGAGTAAAGCAGTAACATAGTTATATAATGTTTACCGGTATATAAGTTTACGATTTAATTCATTAATTAAGATATGTAATGGAAAAGATGGACGTATCAAAAGCATGCAATTAGTTTTATTTCATCAGTATAAAAAGGAAAAAATCTAGATCTAATGCTCGAATGCTTAGGATATAATTTAAGGTACATGTACAAAGCGCCTCTAGAAAAACAATTTTTTTAAAAAACTTTTATCAACCGTACATGTATCTGATTATAAATGAGATCTAGCTTAATTAATGAAAAAACATAATATACTTGTATACAGTTCAGACTAGCCCATGCATGTACCAGCTTTAAGAGTGATTATATTTTGTAAAGAAATTGAGAAATTCATCTTCTGATTAATTAATTATTTAATTGATTAATTAAGGCAAATGCTTACGCACTGGTTTATATAATTATTCTCTTTGTCTAATAATGTATACAATATAAAATCAGTGGGGCATGCAGATGAAAATCAGTTACCGAGATATCCGATAATGAGAATCAGTTGCATTTTGTCTCTGAAAGAAATAAAAAATTACACTGTAGAAGAGAGAGAGAGAGAGAGAGAGAGAGAGAGAGAGAGAGAGAGAGAGAGAGAGAGAGAGAGAGAGAGAGAGAGAGAGAGAGAGAGAGAGAGAGAGGGTGTCTCACCTTGGTATGTATACAACTCTGTATCTGGTATCTGAGTGGATCGACACCGGTATATATATTGACATGGCCAACAAGAACGGCGGTCGAGAACGGCGGTCGATAATTTCTAAAAAGAATTTGCAGGCCAATATTGTGATTTAGAATTTTTAAAGATTAAAAATTATTATGCATATAGATACATGTACTGTTTGACATAAATTTAGGTTATCGATCTAAGGTTATTATATTTGAATTCTCTTTGAATAGGAACCTGTTTACTGGAAAAACAACAAATTAAGTTAAAACAATGGGAATGTTATATAGTTAATTAATTATCTTATTTATAGCTTATAACAGTTTGAAAATTAGTTGTTTACTATCTAATACTACTTTTCTGGTTTTAAATTTACCGCCATAACTTCCCGGAATCATCCGAAAGCGTTGCATTATGGGTAAATATCTTCGAAGCGTGCATGATCAAGGAAAAAATCGAAAGAAGGGCGTCATTATGAAATTATGATGGATATTTAGGGTGAAAAAACAGAGATCAATTGTTGTTGGAAGAGACCTGTTGATTAAGGTAAGTTGTCATCAATGCTAAAACATTTTAAAAGCGACTTGAAGCAAGAAATATAAAATTACGGGCGATAACTTCAAAGCTGTTTCGATGATGGCGATTGTGTGGTTAACTGCCCTTGTAGTCGGTGGGCAAGGGCGACAATTGAACGTGTTTCTATCCCAGCTGAACGGTGTTTGAACAGTGCAGTAGATTATGAATGTAATTATAAGTGATAGGAAAAGATGTATTTTCAGATTTATGGATATGTAACATGAAAATGACATGTTCATATTCTTTTGTTTCCGCTTGCTATTTCAACATGGCGGAAAATTTATGCTCAATTCGAGCCAAGCCGGTTGACGAATCGGCAATCGCCATGGATGCGCAGCAATGCATCTGCTTAATTGCTACTGTATTCTTCCTTGATCAAATAAAGAAATTTCGTTATATACCTTACATCGGTTTTGTCACATTTGATTTGTTCATTTTGATTAGACTTCGAGTGGTATTTTTTTTCACTGAAATTACCATGAATAATGTAGGTCATGGGTCACAGTTCATAGACACCATGTGACAAGTGCGGTTTGTAAGAATATCAATAAATAAATGATATGTAATAATCATCATGATTAAAAAATATGAAGGAAAAAACATGCATATGGATTATTTATTATATGAATTAAAATTTGAATTTTTTTTCAAAGGATGGAAAATATAAATGAACCAAGCCCTAATGTCAGTATATCAACTGGAAAATCTGATGAGGTAAATAATGATTCTATGGTTTATTCATCAACATTAAAAATATTTCACGCAATCAAAAAGAAACATTCGGGCATCTGTTATGGTTAAACATTTCCCATTTGGAAATTATATCATTTGCAAATGTATTAAGTTTTTCCAAAGTGAATTATTTTGATAAAATATCAAGCAATTAAAAAATGAAATAAAGGAGTTAATATCCTCTTTTATGGCCTTTTATTTGTAATATGTACAGAATTTGCATACCATTAAGAATTTTATATGCAAGAAATTGCATACTATTAAGAATTTTATATGCAAGTTCACAATTTTCAGCACCCATTTACATTGTACACTTCTGAGTTCACTAGATACATGTATGAAATTTGTTTGCTTTTAAATTGATTTTGGTACAAGTGATGATTCTCTCTACCCTTTTTTTATTCATCTAGAATTGCACTACTGTTGCTGACAGCATCTTGGCAGGAATTCCAGTGACTGCATCCAATGGTTTTTCAGATGCTACAGTTGACATAAATCCAGAAGTAATGTCCACAGAATCAGAAAATCCCCAAACTACTGTATTAGGTACATATTTTATGTAACTTTTAATTTTTGTATTGTTTGTCATAATTTTGCAAGCAGGTAAGAGTATGAACCAGTTTATCCAAATAGTGTGCCTTTTATAATTGGTTTTGGAAACTTTCAGATCATTTGACTAATGATTTTCATTTAAACAAGTTGCCCAGTAAAAAATAAAAAAAATTAAGTACATGTACTCTTTGTATTTACAGTCAATAGGTATTTTATATATATAATCTTTCGCATTAAACTTGAAGTATTACCTGCATCAAAAAAGTCCAAATTCAATTTTCAGAAACAGTAACTCTGGTCACAGAACCTGCGGTGGCACAGCTCCCTGACACAGTGGCCATGACACAAGACCTGGAACAGTACATGCAGCAGACACAGGAGTCCATGCTGATGACCACCACAGAACAGGGTGTTGTAGCAGAAAAGTCCGAGGTGGAGGAGGGGTCCCCCAGTGTCCAGCAAACAGAGACAGTCCCTGCAGCTGAAAGTGCACAAGGTACACAGCCTTCTATAACTCTTTGTTCATCTTACATATTTTGCAAAACATTTGCTTCAGGTTAACTGGTTGTTTATGACAAGTCTCCTTGATTTCCAGTTTTTATGCAAAAAATTTTTAAGGGGTTCAAAAGATTTGTATGAAATGTTGTACTGATAAACAAGCATTTTTTTTCTTCTATGTATGATATAAAAAATGATTTTCTGTTATGGGAAAATGATTTAATATAAAATAGAGAATTTCATTGGTTTTACAGAAGGCGACATTGAGGATCTTGTAAGCACAAATGTCCTTATACAGGTTACCAGTGGTAAGTTTTAGTCAAAAGATTTTACAAAACATTGAACTGTTAAGAAGGAATTTTTTTAGCTCCATGTAAAACAATTTGTTTTGGAGGAATAAAAGAAGCAATGATATTCTACATTAAAAACAATATGATGTCTAATATTTTGTAAAAAGTATGTCTTTTTCTAATATGATTTGTAGATGGAGGTGTAGTTCCTATTGTACAATCAACTGACGTTGAAAAAGAGGTTTGTTTGTTAAAGACTTTGTATACTTTTGATTTTGATGGATTTTTTTAATGAAAATAATCTTTTTGCACAATCATAATGATTTTGTTCTTTTATTTCACATTTAAAGTTTTGATATTTTTATTTTCTTTCATCTTTGTAGGAGACTAATGAAACAGAAAAGAATGAAAATGTGGAACAAGATAAAGTTGAGCTGGAAACGACAGAGAAGGAAACCCCTGAACCAGAAGCTGAAGGGACTTTGGAGGAATTTATCATGGAACAAAGTACAGGAGATGAAAGAGAGGTAGTACCACCTGATGCAGAAGATAATCAACAGGAAATGAATACTGAAAATGAAAACGCAGATGATGCGGAGTCTGCTGATGACAATGGTGTCAATATTGATGATGACAAAATGGAGGAGGCTGTGGATGAAGAGTTAGAGGCAGAAGAAGATGTAGATGAAGGTGAAACAGCAGAAGAAATAAAAGAAGAGGAGGAAGTGGAGAAGGAAGCGGAGGAAGAGGAAAGTAAGACACAAGTAGAAGCACCCACCAAGTCTTACCCCAAGCGTAGTGGAAAAGGAAATCAAAATATTGAAGAGGTGGAGGAGGAGCAACAAAGTTCTGATGAAGGTGTTCAGGAAATTGAGCAGCCAACCAGGGGAAGAGGTAGGAGGTCTACTGCCGCGGAGTCTGATAAAGATACATCTGTTTCAGAGACACCTGAACCCAAATCTAGAGGGCGTGGAAGACCTCCAAAGGAGAGTAAATCCACTCCAGTTTTGAATGAATCTGAACCAAAAAAGAGAGGACGCAAGTCTTCTCTAAAAGATACAACTGTTGAAGACAGCACAGATGAAGTAACCCCATCAAAAGGTAGAGGTAGACCCAAGAAAAATCAATCAGAAGTGGAGGAAACCACACCTGTTGTAAAATCTGGAAGGCGTGGTAGAGGAAGACCAAAGAAGCAAGTTCAAGAGGAGGAAGAGGAGGATGAAGAAGAAGAGCAGGAGGAGGAGGTAGAAGAGGAAGAAGAAATGGTTGAAGATGATGAAGAGATAGAAAAAGAAGAACCTGTAAAGAAAGGTAGAGGAAGACCTAAGAAGAAGGCTCAAGGAGATGAAGAGCCAGTTAGGAAGGGAAGAGGTAGACCCAAAAGACAAGCTAAAGAAACTGTTGATGAAGAGGAAGAGGAGGTTGAAAATGAGGAACCTAAGTCTGCCAAACGTGGAAGAGGTCGTCCCAAAAAGCAAACTGACAGCGATGTTGAATCTACTCCAAAAATAACAAGAAAAACCATGAAAGAGGAGCCAGAAACTCCCAGCAGTGAAACTAAGAGACGTGGCAGAGGAAAAAAGAACCAGAGTACATACAAAGATGAAGATTTAGAAATGGAAGTGGATGATGTACCAATTGAACTAAGTGAAGATGAAGAAGAGGAGGAGTTTGAGGAAACAAAGAAAAGGAGAGGCAGACCCCCGAAGTCTGCAGATGATAAAACTCCTAAAGGAAGAGGAAGACCAAGAAAAGTAGACACTGAAGAAAAAACTCCCAAAAGAACACCAACTGTCACTGCCACATTATCTAAAAAACGCAGCAGAGGAGATGATGACACTGAATCTCAGGAAACCACAACTGATGACGCACCCACTCCTGCGAAGAAACAGAAAGGGCAGACAACTGAAACTACTACATCTGATGCCTCCACTGGACCAAATGTTGCTTCTATTAAATTCGAGCAGTCTGAAGCAGGGCCATCCACTTCCAAGAGTTCTTTGTTAAAAGATCCCAACCAAAGTTCTCTTCAAACTGGTGATGTCTATGACTTCGATCAAATTGACATTGACAACATCATGACCGCACAGCCTGGATCAGCAAAAGACTCTCAAGGCACTCAAACAAATTTTGTAGAAGTTGAATTGATTGAGGAATCTCCTGGTAAACGATCGGTCTTGACACAAACAGATCCTAAACTGAAGAAGAAAAAGATAGGTCCCATAGCTCAAGATATGGAGACAAGTATTGATGAAGATTTTGATTCCCCAAAGAAGAGGAGAGGGAAAAGGGAAGAGGATGTAGGGTTGTTCGAAGAAATGGAGAACAAAAGAAGAGGTATAAGGAATACAGAGGAAGCCCTTAATTGTCCTTTCTGTGACAAAGCTTTTATTGGATTGGTAAAACACATTAAGGGGAAACACAAAGATGAGACTGATTACGAAGAGGAGATGAGAAATGCCAAGTGGAGAGAAAAGATCATGAGAGTTTCAGTCCAAGGCTCTGTGGAAGAAGGAGAGCAGTGCCCTGAATGTGGCAAAGTGGCCAAGAACATCAAGAGGCATATGGAGCTTCACCAGCAAAACAGAATGCAAATTCCATGTCCAATCTGTGGAAAGGTGGTGCTCAAGACAGGAATGAGTTCGCACATGAGAACTGTCCACTCTGGGCGTAAGCCCTACAAATGCCCTCATTGTGACTATGCTTCTGCGTTCAGAGGAAACCTGAATACGCATTTAAAAGGAATGCATCTTCACACCAGGCAGTATCTCTGCACTACTTGCAAGGCTGCATTCAAGACCCTTGGAGCACTGATAGGACACACTAAGAGAGTCCACGAAGGCTGGAAATCACCCAATCAAAAAATCTTTATCTGCTCAGTGTGTGAAAAAAGATTCACTAAGAAATATCATGTGGATCGCCACATGTTAATCCACACTGGAGAAAAGCCACACAAGTGTGGAGACTGTGGCAGATGCTTCAACAACAAGTCCAACCTTATGTCCCACATTCAGCTGGTTCACAAGAAGCTGTCGCCCTACCAGTGTGATATGTGCCACGAGACATTCAAGAGGAAGAAGATGCTTCTGGAACACATAGGCCGCATCCATGTTACTGCTGGTGAGGCGGCTCAGGCCATCATCAGGAAGTTTGAGCTGACTGAAGAAGTAGAGGAAGATGATCTCTTAGACGATTCTGAAGAAGAGGAGGAAGAAGAACAGGAAGGAGAGGTAATTTCCTTTCAGCCAATTTCACGAAATGTCAACGTTTTTTGTTAGAATGAATAATTGAATCCTTGATATATTCTCATAAATCTGTTTTGCTTGTATGTAAATATTGTTAACTATACACATATAAACAAAACATTTTTTGCATTCATGAACAGATTGCTGAAGGACAGACCTATGTGACAGTGGCTGGAGCAGAAGGGGACTACCACACAGCTGTTGTGAGTGACCCGTCCCAGATCCTGTCTGGACAGGCCTTGACCACGCTACAGAATGATGCTGGCCAGGAGACCATCATCATCGTACAGAGTGCCGATGGGACCGAGAACGCGACCCACGCCATTGTTGACCAGGACGGAACTGTTCAGTACATCATGCAGCAGCCTGACCAAGCCCAGCCAGCTGAAGGGGAGCAGGTGTTCACTGAAATTCAGCAGCAGTAGAAGGAGCCCAGTGATTCCACTGTCTTTTGTTGGTGTTTGTCTGTGGTTTGCATGAAAATGATGAATATATCACTCTAGGACATTTAAAAAAAAGCCCCAGTTTTTATTGTGAGAAAGAATTTGATGAATGAAAGTTGAGGGTATTTTTCCTTGAGACAAATTTCTGGTTGACTACTGTGGAATCATTAGATTTCGTGGTGGCTCAATTTTCGTGGAATTCGTGGGCACCTCTTATCCACAAATTAACATCCCCACAAATTAATGAATTAGGGCTATAAAGTCATAATCCTTTAGAATGTTTACGAAAATACATGAAATTACGTCCCCATAAACCTGTAAAATTTAAGCAATCCACGAAAATTGGTCCCCACGAATTTTAATGATTTCACAGTATTTGGACTTTTTTTTATTCCTATGAGAAAAAAAGTTTTTTTGTACAATTGAGATATGAAATTTGAAAGTGAAAAGTTGCTGAAGAACAAAATCATATTGTTGTGCATAATAATGTGTGTTGTAAGATTTTATCATGTTAACTTGGTATCGACACTCCTATAATCATGTTGAAAATTGTTGGTGAGTGGTTTTTGTCAGGTATTTTTGATGGATTTTAATGTCATTTTGGCACAAATTCGTTTTATTTTAGCATGGTCTATTTTTGATCAGATTGAATGAAATACCCTCTTGTACAATGCAGATAGAATTATATTGCAGTTTGAAGTCATTTTGTGTCTGTGATGAGTTTTGTAAAAACTGTGTCAAGGATTTATAGCTGACAGTGAACAAGCTTTGGTGAAAGGTGTACAAAGTACAAAAAACTATGACCACTAGATTGTTGTAAGCAAGGATTTGAAGTAATATTTGCATAATGTTAATATCCTTAATCTTGTATATGTTACATGGAAATCGTTCAAGTATTTTTATTGTCCAGGGGGAGAGAATCTAAGGATATGGATGGGCGTAGACTTTTTTGTCTAAAAGCAAAATCTACATTAATGCAGTATCAATCGGATGAGATAAAATCCACGCTACCTGCCTCACAATCCAATCGTTATATTGTTCAACAAGTATTTTATCAGTTTATGGATATAATCCATTTACATATGTTTTTCATTGAGTCTGCTGGTTTCTTTGTTTTGTTAATGTATGAGAGATTCGGGATGGGGGTGGGGGTTGAGATGGGAATATGTATAAAACATTCCTGTGTATTATTTTCATCAATTTATTGTTAGAGATGTATGAAAATTTAAACATGGATCAAACACTTCAACTTTGCTATAAACTAGAGTATTGTCTTGTGAAATTATTGGATATAAAGAATTGAATTCTGTTGTCACTGTCTGAAACTATTCATTTGTGTGGAATCAAGATGTGGAGATTTTCTTCCTGTTGAATTTAGGTTGTAAATAATCTTTGTAGACGGAATAAAATATTTGACTTGCATGTAGATCTTGTATCCACCGATAATATTTGTAAACATTTTTCAAGAATAGAATGGAATAAACACATAATATATATATATTGTTTATTGTAATTTTTAGGTCAGGTGACCTATTGCAAAAAAATCTAAATGAATGATTATGACGTCTATAAAGCCGTTGACCAAATTAAGAAATCCATGACCCCTGTGTTAGGGGTTCGGGCCCTAGGGTAGGGCCAATATGGCCATATAGTAAAAATCTTTAAAAAAAATTTCTTCTCCCATATACCTAAATTGTAAAGTTCATGATCCCTGGGTAGGGTCTTCGGGCTATATGGCGTGGCCAATATGGCCGAATAGTGAAATGTTTGGATATATTTTCTGTATTATCGCAGTCAAGGATAGAGGGGGGGGGGGGGGGATAAATATGGCCATATATTGAACATGTATCTTTAGATTATTGCTATGTGTCGCACGTTAACAATTTGAACTTCATCTTGAAAACTATATATATGGTCACTTGGCAAGGCAATGTTGAATTAAACATGCTTTCTTTTTTATGAAATAAATTTTAATATCCTGTACTTTGTATACTGTGGAAAAAACCTGCATGCATTTTGTGTGCATTATGAATAAAACTTTGAGTATACCGTAATAAAAAAAAGTGATATTTAAGGCCTGCAGGTCTCGTGTTATTAAACATTTTGGCCCCTGGAGCTAAGGTACAGATAATCCGAGATACCTCCCACACAACATCCCTTTTTATGAATGAATATTTTTCAAACAATAAAAGCAGGATAACAGCCCGAGGAGTCTCATATTAGGGTTTAATTCACAGGCACTTGTTTCTGACAAAAAAATTTACCTTATAGTATAATAATAATAACACCTTGTGTTATTATCTTATAGGGTAATTTTTCTCAGAAACAAGCGCCTGTGGTTTAATTAGACTTCAAAATGAAGCTTAAAATGCAAACATGAGACTCTGACATGTTAATCTGAGAGATATAAGGGACTCGGGTGACCGTCAAAGCCCGAGAACCTCTTGTCGTAAGTACTTGTGCACATGTAAATTGTGTGCCATACCTTCGTTTACAAGCAAAATAAAGTAGAAGGTGCTACATTTATGAAATATATCTTGTCTTAACAATGGCATAGCAGGTCGGTTTTTTTTTTAATTAAAATTTTATTTTGTGACAAAAGTCATTGCTTCAGTAAAAGGAAAAGTTGGTAAAGGTGGAAAGGGAGACCTACTTTCTTTGAAACGACTGGATGTATCACTCTAACCTAGACACTTATTTTGGCTTTATGAAGATAGAACTTCAAATGAAACCAAAATAGATTATTGGAGAATAGTATTGCAACTTTTGTAATATTACATTAATTGTGAAATTTAAGACAATGACAAGATTTTCAAAGGACATGGAAGTGGGAAATGAATTTGTGATTTTAAATTCGTAAATTATATAAATCGCACGTACCCAATTTTGTAAGAACCAGTGACACGTGCAGTGTTTTTGTACACAGAAGTATATACATATACCAGTATACATTGGTTATTAAGGAGTTTTATAAATCCTTATTTTAGAGAAACTTGTTAAATTCAGCTTATCCGCAGAAAATTCTATGTACAGGGAAATAACTTCGTGAATAACGGGCCAGTTATTGGTTCTTTATTATACTCAATATATAAGTGACGAATTTAAAGACATACAATTCTACTAAATTTTACCAAGGGGAAACAGATTTGCACATATCTCCACGAGGTCTAGCGACAGTTACTGTTCAAAAAATTTGAAATAGACACATACCAAAACATTTACAAAAAGATTGGAAATCAATTGTCAGAATAACGTGCATATATCGTTAACGTTGAATATCGCGTATGCCTGACCAATTTCTTGAAAAAATTGCGATATTAAATAATTTTCTTGTCAGTTATTACAATGTAGCGAAAAATTCGGTATTTTAAACACAACGCTAAAATAATATTGAGGGCAATTCTTGCAATGAATTTTTTTATCATCTCAAAAATGGATGGTTTGGAGAATTATTCCATATTATGCTAAAAAAAAATATTTCGTTAAAACTTTTTTTCTTCCAAAACAGTCAGATGGCTCTTTGGAACGACATTTCATATAAATAGTTCTAAAGGGAATATCATATTGACATTCTTTTTATTTTGCACTTGAGTAAAATTCTCAGAATAAATAATCCATGATCAATTATACGTATCACCAAATTTTACATCATAATAGTGCAAAGCGTGAGAGAAATCTCTAGTTTTAGGTTAAACCCTTCATTGAGTTTTAAAAATCAAATATTTAAGATACACTTAGCCTTTCGAAGAGATTGAGAGTTTTGGTGTAGCGTGGTTATCTGAATAATGTACACGAACCCTCTACCGCTGTATAAACTTTAAATACGGATTATACAAGCCATCATGCACGTTTCTCAAAATCTAGGTCATGCCATTTTCTTTTCAGTCTTTGGAACTCTCACTGCTTTGCCAAGGTAAATCCAAAATTCATTTTCAAATTCTATACTATAATCTTTTTAAACACCCTTAATTTTTTTATATAACTGAATTAGTAACCATCTTTCAGTTGGGAGCAACTTGAAGCAAACTTGACTCGCCGTAACTTCGACCTACCACCTTGGATACACACAGGTATCTCTATACACTTATTAGTTTTATCTTGTATTTCTTGTGGTTCGGATTTATATAAATTGAAATGACCGGAGAAGACCGATGGAAAAGAGACCGTGCTTTAAAAAAAATAGTAGCAGAGTTTATATCATTTTAAAATTGTATAAGTTATGAGAAAAGGTGGAGACGTATTGCCTATCATGCTCTGAAATATTTCTTTTTCATGAAGTTCAACATTGAAAATTTTCTGTGTAGTACACGTCGTTTAACATTTTCAGGTCAAATCACACAGGTTAGGACCCAGCTTCTGTTCACCTACATCCAGTCCGTAACTCTGACGGTAGGTGTACTCACTGACTGACCACCCCCCCCCCCCCCCCCCCTTCCACCACCGCACCTTTCAAGTTTCAATCATTTTTAGATTACTTATTTAACACTAAAATACTTTCTATGGTGATTCATTCGGGATATGAAGGTGGCGACATTGCAACCCCCCCCCCCCCCAGAAAAAAACCCCAAAAAACCCACCATACCCCATGTTAGCGTCAGGGGCCCAGAGTTCACTCACGGCCACGAATGGACTCAGTACCCCTGACGTTGTGAGGATGTGTTATCTTGTTCAATTTCTATTTATAACATGATTTAGTTTAATACTTGTATCGATCCGTTGAATAATACTAGTACATTATAGAACTTTTACCGTTTTGTTGAAAATAATACTAGTAGCCTATGACTGTATTATTCATTAATTGAAAAAAAGTATATTTATTCGATAATCGATGGGTTAATTTGTTAGAGGAAAGGAACTAAGTACATTTTGAACCGAATGAAAATACGTGAAGCGACAATTACCAACAAATAGTTCTATTTGATGAATTTTTAACGTAAAGAAAGCTAGCTTCAATTTAAAAAGCACCTCTTCATGTTATTCGTACGAGAGTGAAAGCAAAAAGGTAGGCGAAAAAATCATGATCAACGAAACATCAAACATTGAGTGCAACTCCTGGTCGATATTTCTCTGCTTTTTGCATTAAAGTTTCACATGCAGTTTCATAGCAACAATTCATCAGTTGGACCATTTCTATGCATTATACATATAAATAATTGATGAGAAATTTTGCAATAGTATGATCATCTATGGATTTTCAACTAACTATATAAAATTCTGAACAAAATAAATGATGTAATATTTGCACATTTGCAATGTATGCTGTCAATGGTAACAGAATGTCAACGGCCAGTCATGTTTCTCTTTATTCCAAAAGTAGGAGCTGGCCTCGTCGTTTCATCTGATTCAGAAATGGGAGGACGTTCGTCTGCAATTCGACGCCAGTTCGCTGAATTTCGCGGGGAAATACGTTTTGATGGACCTAGACAAATACGTGATGATATGGACGCCGGATAGCTACGTCAGCAACGCCATATCTGAAGTTCAGCACAGCGTAACCAAACCCAATGTATTCATACGCGTCTATCCTAACGGAACTTTAGTCAAGAGTACAAGGTTGGAGACAAAATGTATTACATGCTTACTTTCCTGACATTGATTTACAGTTTCATAAATACCTAGTCTAGCTATAACAACCTCTATGTTTATCTAATTAATGATAAATTTACAGACTAACTGTTCATACGCCATGCCCTCTGACGTCACAAGGCTTTCCACGTGGTTCTCAGTCTTGCGAAGTTACAATCGAAAGTTGTAAGACTCTCTTTAAACAGATATTCCAAAACACCAATTCAATGTTAAAACAAAACTCTTCACCTGGAAACCTGGCATTAACACGTTGTTTTTGTTTTTAATTGACATATGTGTAACATACTTTTCAGATACCTATTCATCAACAGAAATAAGTTTGACTTGGGACCAGACGAGTCCTTTTTGTTACAAGGGCGAGTTTTCTACCAGAGGGTTAAGTGTTACAAATATAAAACAGAACAGCTGTAAAGACACAACAAGTAATTACATTTCTATGGCCATGTCCCAGAAATGGATACAACATATTAATAAAGACAACATAAAAATATCAATTTTTCTTCTTCAGATGAGTACCCCTGTTTAAAATACGATGTCGGGATAGTGAGGGACTTCAGCCAATACATATTACGTATCTACGTCCCTAGCTTGTTCATCGTCATCTTGGGATGGCTGAGTATGTGGATTGACAAGGCTCAAGTCGGCGCGCGCACCAGTCTGGGCGTGTTGTGTGTTCTCTCCATAGTAACACAACTAGTGGGCGTTGTTTCTATTGGAAACGGACTAGACGGGGTGTTGGCCATTGACATTTGGATTGCAGTATGCATGCTATTCACCATTATGGCACTTTGTGTCTTTGCTGTTGTTCATAACATGAAAAGGAGAAGAGATAAGGCCAAAAGCAAATATCAGGTACAAAAAAAACCCTATTGCTTGTCGACCCCAGTTATAATTAATGAATCATCGTACGCAACCGTTTTACTAAGCAATTCACTTTACATATACATGACATATGAACATTTAAAACCCCCCAGGAAAAACAGAGCATTTAATTAAGTGTCCTACGGAGGTAACAGTCGTTTTCAATATAGATTTTTGATGTCTGAGATTTAGGATTGTATCTGTGTTGCTTAGATTTAACCATTATCAGATCTCTTAATTTTTAGAGAAATAGAAGAACAAGTGCCGAGTGATTTTTAAGCCCAACTTTTCAATTTCATAGTTAGGCGAAAACTGTGATTACATTTGCTTTAAAATCATCGTCTCAAATCACGGTCGAGGTTTTGCGACGATGCCTTAAGGACGTTGGATCCTGCGATCAAAAGTCTTAAAGTTTTTTTCCCAAAGTATTTTTTAAAAATCTACACACAGAGCTTAACCAAAATTCAAAACAAACATTTGGGATCTATATGCTTCATTTGGCGCTACGGTGTATTTAATATGACCTTTCTGTACTGAAAGTGCAGACTACACATAAATCGCTTTTCCCTCTATATTTTATTAACAGAATGAACCATGGCACCAAATAAATAAAAATAAAATTATCATGAAGAAAAATGTTACAATTTCTTCAGCTAATTGATATTTTGACCTTTTTGCACTGATCAAACGCTATTTTTATCTATTACCAATTCAACATGTAAGGAAATTATTTAAAAGTGTCAAACTTTTTCTCAAATTATGATAAACTTGTCAGAAAAATAAAACAAAAAGTAGGGTCTATTATGTAAAATTTGAGATACCGGTATGGCATGAAATAAGCTGATTTTAGGCAAAAATTGGGATTCATTTTCCCTTGACATATAAGTTAAATTTGCCAATATAGGTCGATAGAAATACTGAAAAATTGTAAAATTATGTTTTTTGTAACAAAATGAAGATATGATATTCTAATGCGCAAACTATTTGAAAATTTTGTTTGGACTGAAAATAAGGAAGCTAAAATGGCGGTACTCTTAAACAACTAAGTTATGAAAAATGTGCATTGTCTTCTTAAAAACCCTCCGCCACAAAATATAGTCCCATACTAAACTCTGTAAATGTTTATTTTTCCATTACTGTTTTATTTAAGATAGTTTAATTGGCATTATAAAATTTGAATTAATGAGTAGAATCAATATATGATGCATAATTTCTAGAAAAGAGGTGACCCAAAATGGCTTCCCAAAAACAGAGGAACGAACCTCTTTAAAATGCACCAACCCGATTTAAAAAAACGTTTTTATTCAATTTTTCTATCTTTTTTGTATTTCTTTTGTTTAATATGTGTAACAATGCAGCTGTAATCGAAATGTGTTGAAGGGTTGAACAGATCATGATGGGATGGTGCCTATAGTATCACTTTCAATGTAATAAAAACCTGAAAAATTTAATTGATTTAATTTTTAAAACACCTTCATACCCACTATGAAAATTGTAAGTGGACTAAAACGACTTTGTTCCTCTATTACATCCCCAAAAAAGTTTATTGTCTAATTCCAGGTCTATCTATTTAATTAAACATTAAATCGCTCAATTTTACATGTAAGTTTAATAGTGTCCAGCTTTCTTTCTATTTATTTAAACATTTAGTGACCATGAAGACCCATGGGCCTCTTGCTTTTTTAAAGAATGCTTTCTTTT
This sequence comes from Magallana gigas, assembly GCF_902806645.1. NCBI lineage: Eukaryota > Metazoa > Mollusca > Bivalvia > Ostreida > Ostreidae > Magallana > Magallana gigas. The sequence continues at coordinate 30,454,725 of NC_047565.1, read as the reverse complement.
GCAGGAGAACTCTGAGGCTGTAGAAGATAATGAGCGTTCTTGCTGCCAAATCCAACACGGGAAATTACAGAACATATTTAGAGTTGTCTACCCATTCTTATTCATATCATTCAACATTGGATATTGGGCCTATTTCATAAACATTGACTAATGCTACAGTTTTTGCGCGATATGGAAGGAAAAGACAATTGATCTATAAATTTAAGATTAAATGTAGTATAATTGTTTGTGTGCATGTATTAGAGGATGTATTAATTTCAAAGTTTCAAAGAAACCTAAATTCACGGATTATGCATGGTTCCATCAGATCTTTGTAACTTGCTTGACCTTTTGAACAGTATTTCTTGCGTCGACTTATTATTTCAATTAATTGATTTGTATTCTTTAATTTTCCATTTGCATTTGTAATATTTTCCATTTGCTCTGCATAAATTTCATTTGTAAACTAATTCATCTGTATTGTATCTTAAGGATTGTTTAAGGAAATTTATATTAAAAGGATCATAATGTTCTTTACCCCTTAGTAGAGAGCATAAAAAGTAAAACTGCATGAGTTTAGAAAATAATTAGATCTATTCACTCCTGAGTATTAGTAGTTTATTACCCACATGCACATAGTGCTAATATCGATTTCACTGTAAGTACAAGTAGATGTTCACGTATCCCTGGAATTATATCACTAAAAAGTCCGATCCAAAGTACTTGTATATCCTAAATCACGTCTGTTTCTTACGACACCAGCTATGTGTACTGTCAAAAGATTTGAGATTGGTAAGAAATAGATTTAAGCGATTAAGAGGGGGGGGGGGGGGTAAAGAGGGAGGGAGCAAAGCGGCCGAAACCTTATTTCTTTGCTAAAATTTTACATAATATGATCTAATACCTTTAAGAATATTGTGTCTAAATTAGTCCATATATCGCGTGTTAAGCGACGTTAGCATGTTATTAGTGACGGCCGTACCCTGTCAATGTTGTTCAGAGAGAGAGAGAGAGAGAGAGAGAGCATGCCTTTAATAGCTGTTGATCATTTTTAAAGGTTTCGATCATTCCGTCATGTTGGAAATGTTTTTGTTTTGTTTTCAAGTGAAGTGAGCATGACGGTCTCAGTTTATCTGCAATCATTTAAAATTGTCAGACACCAACGTTCTATTCACATGATATCAAATACCACCAAATGAAGCGACATAATTAAACACCTTCACAGCAGACGCCGAAAAAAAACCCGTGTTGTGTTAAAAACTTAATTGATTTAAAAAACAAAAATCCGCAAAGTTCAATGATAAATATTTAAGGAAAAATTTTTCAGCAGAATTTCGAAATAGAAATGAACAATTGAGGCACCGCGAATGGTTTCAATTTGAATGAACTTTAAATACTGGTTTTGCAGAAGGCCGTTATTCATATAACAGGACGCACCCGCCATCATGCCCATTTCTTTATACCTAGCTTGTTCTATTTTCTCCACAGTGTTCGGAATTCTCGCTGCTTTGCCAAGGTAAAACGCTTCGCTTATTTTCGAATTTGAATATCATGCAATTTAAACACTTTTCTATGGATACATAGGTGCATGTATGTTAATCTTTTTTTTAAAAGTTGGGACCAACTAGAAGCGAACTTGTCTCGCGTTGACTATGATCTACCACCTTGGATACACACAGGTAACTTGATAGACATTATCACTACCTGATTTTTTCCCCTCATAGTTCTTATGCATAGAGAAAAGATGATCAAGAAATATCTAAGATGTATAGATGAAGACTGAGACTGACCTAAAATATAAATATACACTTATTACAAAGGGTTTTTAAAAAAAAAAAAAAAAAACAACATAAATACCTTAAAATCAAATTTAAACGTGTTAGATACATGTATATCGAATGATGAAGTTTTAAAATTCAAAAGCGAATTTTTCTTGATCAAAATAACTGATAATTCTTGTTCTGCGTACGTTTGAGTTTGACACAGAAAAATCTCAAGTGTAGAACTTTTCTTTCATCATTTTCAGGTCAAGTTACACAGGTCAGGACCCAGCTTCTATTCACCTACATCCAGTCTGCAACCCTTACAGTAAGCAAGCTCCGTGGCTGATTAGTTAATCCTACCCCACCTCTTCTCTGGGACCACCCTTGTTCAGTCATCTTTCGACCATCAGGGTCAAATCCTTTTTTCTTTGCTTACATGTACGCCATTTTTAAATTTAACCAGCTCGCGCATCTCCATTTCACTCGATATACCGATATCGAGCCTGTAGCAATTCCCGATTGTTCCCAGATGATCAAAAAGTATATTTATATTGCAATAAATTAGGCTTTAAATTTGTAAAAACTTATAAATACATTGTACGTTTCTCATAATTTTAACTTATATACATGTGTCTTTTTGTTTATTTCATCGGACTTTTTCAAACTTTGAGGCATACAATGTTCTAAAATGATTGCATTATTCAAGTCAGTTTAAAATCTACAGGTATATTTACCCTTTTATCAATATGCAAGTACCTGCATGGTAATAAATTGAAAGCACAATGAAAAAAGTCCACAATACAACAATAGAATATTTGATAACTTTTGCTTTTAGCCACAAAGCTTTAGGCAAAGATATGAATATGACTTTTCTCCCAAAATTAGGAGCTTGCCACGTCATTTCATTTGATTCAGCAATGGGAGGACGTTCGTCTACAGTACGACGCCAGCTCCATCATTTTTGCGGGGAAATACGTTTTGGTGGACCAGGATAAATACGCCACGATATGGACGCCCGATAGCTACATCAGCAACGCAATATCTGAAGTTCAGCACAGCGTAACCAAACCCAATGTATTCATACGCATATATCCTAACGGAACTTTAGTCAAGAGTACAAGGTGACAGACAAGTTTTCTTTTCCTGAAAATAATATAGAATACCAAACGCATAAATCGTTTTGATTCTGACCTCTTAATATGACATACAATATTTTCTATTAGACTGACTGTTCGAACACCATGCCCTCTGAAGTCACAAGGTTTTCCACGTGGTTCCCAGTCTTGCGAAATTACAATTGAAAGTTGTAAGTTTCAATATGCCTATCGATTACATTGATAATCAATTGAATTTATAATGCGCATTTTACAATGATTCAAGTTTTAAAGCATTAAAATATAATACGTTACGTTTCAGACACCTATTCAGCATCGGAGATGAGCATGGTTTGGGACCAACAGAACCCTTTTAGATACAAGCACCCGTTTTCCGCCAGTAGTTCGAGTGTAACAAATATAAAAGAAGGCAGCTGCACAGACCCAACACGTAATAAATAGATTGGTGGCTTAATGTCTTGCAATTGAATGTCTCAGATTTATAAGATTGAATAATCAAAATCGGTGAATAATCAAATAAGGTGAATAATGAAATATGGTGAATAATCAAATACGGTATATATGATTTCTTTTTCTTCAGAAGAGTACCCTTGTTTAAAATACAATGTGGGGATAGTGAGGGACTTCAGCCAATACATATTACGTATCTACGTCCCTAGCTTGTTCATCGTCATCTTGGGATGGCTGAGTATGTGGATTGACAAGGCTCAAGTCGGCGCGCGCACCAGTCTGGGCGTGTTAGGTGTTCTCTCCATAGTAACACAACTGGTGGGCGTGGTTTCTCTAGGAAACGGACTGGAGGGGGTGTTGGCCATTGACATTTGGATTGCAGTATGCATGGTTTTTACCATTATGGCACTTTGTGTCTTTGCCGTTGTGCATAACATGAAACGGAGGAAGGATAAGTCCAAAAACAAATATAAGGTACACAAATAACATCGTCCTAATTTTTTTCTAGTTGATTAAATGTAGGTCTGTAACATCCATAAGACTACATGTATTCTAAAAGCTAACAAACGATGTTTTTTGTTGCAGGAGAATTCTGGGACTGAAGAAGGTGATGAACATTCTTGTTGTAAAATCCAACACGGAAAATTACAGAATATATTTAGAGTTGTCTACCCTTTTCTTTTCATAACCTTTAATGTTGTATATTGGGCCTACTTCTTAAACGTGAATTAAGAAGAGCATTTATGACTGTATTCAAAATAAAAACTAACAAAATTGTACTTGTAGTATATATATGTAATAAATATCAATATAGCTTGTCATCTGGTGTTTTCCATTAAATGAGTCGAAATGATCCCTATACACATGTACTTTCGTGTACCTTTCCCACTTTAAGACTTAAAATGGCATATTACGTACATGTACAAAATCTTATACCAGGTACAATGAAACTGACATAAAACTTTCCGTGCCACAGAAAATTTACCCCTTACAAATCAATGTTAATAACTAAAAACTATCTGTTTTCACAACAATAACATGCATATGTATTTCATTTAATTGCTGCATTCTTGTAGTTATAAAAAAAATATTTCACAAGATTTTAGATGAATTCTAAGTTTTTCAGCTTTATAACAATTCAACAAAGAAATAACTGTTTACTATAACTGTATGTCAGCTGAAAATTAGAAAAAATCTTTTTCATGCATTAGAAGAGTAGTATATATTCATGATTTTTAAAAATTATTCACTATTTTTCTGTTTAATCTGAGGTGCCTCATCTTTAAGGTGAAAGTTTTCCCAGAATCTTTCATCAGGGTCACTTATTGGTGAGGCCTTTTCTAATAAGTCCTCTAATGATAAGAGTTTAAAACTACAAGGATTTTCATCTGTTTCGTTTCCACTGGATGATTGAGTCTGAAACACAAAAAAAGAGAAATGTTATGCTCAAAAATTTTAGGCTTAGTTAATATAGTCAGATAAAAGGGCATCTAATACTAAGTAGTCAACTAAATTTGAGTGGCCATTGTCAAGTTATAAGCGTAATAGAGGGTTCACAATTCTTTGTTTTGTAAACAAAGCTCAGGTCATGTTTTGTTTACATTTTGAAAACAAATTCCTAGTTTAGACCTAAACTGAATGCGACAAACACTGGAAACTGTTATGTTAACAATAAATAAGCAGATAGAAACTCAGCTTGAAAAAGAGCCTTTAGCGGTATATTGAACTGATGTAAACAAAGCATAGCACAACATCTGTTTAATTAAATAAGGGCGCTTTCCATTAATGTTGCCTAACTGGCTAAGTCATCCAGAGAGGTGTCGTTAATGGTACGGTTGGCAATGTAACAATACTTCAACATAGATGATTTCAACATTGCAGCTTAAAACTAATACTTATCTTGAAATGAAGGCTACTTGCAGTAATAATGTAGTTCAATGTAATAGGACAAATCAGAGTAACAGAAATCCCCGTTTTGTAGAGTAGGAAAGCTTTTTGCCATATTGTTTCCTAATATGTAATGGTAAAATGTGTTGCCATAATCACCAGCTGGCAATGCACCTTCCATCAATCAGCGATAAAAGCACCATCAGAAAATCCAGCAAATGGCAGCAATGCAGATTTAATGGAAAGCACCCAAAGTGTCTATTGACAATTAAATTCTTTGATAGACTGCTATTTAGACAGACCAAATTTTGCTTACATTACGCTTTTTACCCACCTTTTGATTCTTTGCCACTACAATACAGTGGTTGTCAAGAGAATGTTCTTCAAAAGTCCATTCTGAAAGATCCTCTTCATGCACTCTTAACTTTGTATCTGTTGTTACTTTGTTTTCTTGCAAAAAGTCCATTTTGAATTCAAAGTTCAGTTTACTTAAATCGTATCCTATTCCTGTTCCCAGAGCTTTCACATAACTCTCTTTCAAACACTGAAGTAGATGACAATGAAATAACTTGTCAATGAATGAAATAGTCATGTAATCTTGTATATAATTGCCTTCTTAAGTAACAAAGTGTTACAATTTATGTTCATAGGAACAGAAATAACATACATGTAGTAACAGAAATAAGTAAAACTGTGAAAAATACTGCACTACAAGCTAATAGTAGTGATGACATGACGAAAATGCAGGTATCACTTGATAATTATAGCCTTAATCTGGAAATACATTTATATAAACTGGGCCATATTAAATTTAAAAAACTATCTTTGAAATGTTACCACATAGTATGTTTGAAAATTTCTTATGCATAGATTGAATTCCCATGAAATGAAAAAAATAAACTACTACCGGTAGTACCCATGGCAAATTCCATGCTAAGCATTTCAAAGCTTAAAATAAAATGCAATACTACCCAGAGTCTGTAGAATGTTTTCAGCTGCTCACTTTCCTCCGCTGATTTCCGTATCTGAATCCATTCAGAATCAGTGAACTGGCGCCTCATAGTATGGAAAAAATTTGGTACAGAAGTTTCTGCAAAATTGAAGAACAATGATTAAAGACCAATGACTATTGTCTTGAACATATTAAGCAGATACTAAAGAGATTGTGTCCTTTAACAAATGTATGTAGCATTTAGTTTTTCTTTATACCTACTGACTTCATACTTCATGACATCCACACCAACCAATCCATCTTTAGTGGCTGCCAGAACTGCATAGTCTCCATGGTGAGAAACATTAAAACTAAAGTCTTCCTGTCCTGAATTTACAAGGAAAGGTTTGCCCCTTTCTGTTCTTCCTAATTTGATTTCTGTACATGGTATGTGTAAGCAATCTGCAATTGCTTTTCGAATCAACAGCCGTCCAATCTTAAAATTTCAAATGAAAAAGTTCTTGCAAGAATTTTGACATCATTATTTAATTCAATCTTTATTCATAATAGACCTTCCATGGCTGAAAAAGTTCTTGCATGAATTTTGACAACATTGTTTAATTTATTCTTTTTTTTTTTAATATTGGACCTACCATGGCTGCTTTTGCATCTTTCTTAAAAACAAATCTCTGAATTCGGTCTTTTTCTTCACTCTGTATACACTGGCCACAAAACATCCACTCCGATCTTGTTGGCTGCCAAGTTCGGAAACTGAAAGCCCATTTTATCATTTTCTCGAGAAGCTATACAGTTCTGTTCAAGTACGCTACAAGTGAAATATCTCATGATAATTATATGTGTTTATAACGTGAATTAGATAGAATGTTCTTTCGTTAAAATGACAGATGTCCTACGGACCCGGTTTAACGATAGAATTTGTCTCATATACTCGCTTCGTAGCAAATAAAAAAATTATATCGCGCTGTATCTCGCCTAAATTTTCATGATTGGTCTCAAATACCTGCAATGTTTCTTTTTTATAATCCCATATTACCACATAAACTGTTTTTGCAACGAAATCGCTGCATCTTTTATTATCACATTTGAAAATTCGCTATTATGGTCGCCATGTTAACGATAAAATCCAAGACATTCCGAGTGCAATTTCCGACAAAATGGCTGGTAAATTCAAACGCGTAGTTTAACAAAATGCCTTGGTACGACGCATTAAATGGATATTTTGTGGACTAAACTACATATGCATGTCCAAAAAGGTTTGTAATGTATTAAAATGTGTTTTTCCTCTGCAGATTATTTTTAACGGACTTAAAATCGACGCGAAGATCATCCGCTTCGCGGCTGCTACATTGCAAATTCTTACTGTGACCTGAGCGTAGCCTGGTCACGGTAAGATTATTCTTTCTTAACGTGAATATATATAAAAATCTACAAAATACTTCAAAATTAATGCACCCCCCAAAAAACTCAAACAAATAAAAAAAACCTATAGAGGCCTATTTTATAGTTAACTGTCAAGTCAAATCCAGCACAAGTTCGCCACAAGTACTTGTACTCGTTACAAAAACTGTTACCTGATATTCAACATGAACACTCTATCTATGTTTATGATAATCAGCTGAAAAATTGTTCATCTATTTGATTACCATAAAATTATCAGCTATTTTAAAGTAACATGATCAACATGTTGGTTAGTTTATCAGCAATTCAAAGAGGAAGTAAACAAAGCTCGCTAAAACTTAAAACTGTGTCAGTATGATTTTTATTTCCGGAAAAGGGATATGGACCATCATTTGCAAATAAAAAATTAGATACTGTAAAACAAAGATAATATACATTTTTTCTGCATCGATACTAATCATTCAAAGATCAATAATTTTTTGTAAACTAGGAGGGACGAAACTCATTTTTCAGTTTTGAAAACAACTTGCATAGGTCTTTCTAAAAAATGAGTGCAAACTTTTAAATAAGAAGAAAATGGTGGTATTGGTTAAATAATACGATAATACATTAAAAAAAAATACATAAACGTAGCTACAAATAGGGATAGGGAGGATTTTTTTCGCAACATATATAACATATATATATATATTTTTTAAAAATCGTTACTTATAAATAACAACTAAATATTGAATTATGAAGGTGTCAGTTCCCACTCCCCCTCCATCTCTAAAATTTGAAGTAAAAAAACCCAAAAAAAAAATTCGCAATAAAATAAAAGTTTAAAATACAACGCTCAGTGGCGTCGCCGGGAAGCACATTGAAAGTGTGTGTGTGTGGGGGGGGGGGGGGGGCTAGACTAACCATTAGAAAAACCCAAATAAAAAAGTTACCCCCAAAATCCTGAACGAAAATGTGACGGCAGCGGACGGCTAAGCCCCCCCCCTCCCCCGGTAAGCCCCCCCTCCCCCGGTTCCGACGCATGATCCTAACCCAACTTACCGCTCCACCCCCCCCCCCCCACCCCCATCTCCCAGGGGTAAGGTTTTTGAACTTTCAGGGTTTTTTTTCTATTTGCTTGTCAAGATTATGGATTAGTCTGTAACCTATATTAATTAATATACATAAAAACACAAATTTCCATACTAATATTGTATACATGTATATATCGTTTCGGTCAACTTCACGTGACGGATAAGAGATAGAAAGAAACAATCACAGTACAGCCCCTTCTAAACAAAAGGTTATAAATGCTGTAGATCTAGATCTGCTTTGTGTGATTATTGTGCCTTTAATTAGGTGTTACCTTTGCTTTTGGATCCGCGCCTTTCAGGAAATCTGGACAAGAGGGACCATGGCTAACGCAATATTTGGAGCAGCTATGAAAAAAGAATGCTTTCATTTCGAGGAGGGAGTGACCTTTTTAAATCATGGATCATATGGGGCGATCCCTATAAAGATACGAGATAGACAAAAACAGTAAGATTAGGTTACTCTCCAAATATTTCAGGCATCGGCCTTAATACGAACTTGTTATCATAAACCCAACACATGAAAAATCTATGGCACGCCATAATAACCAAAATAAGCTAAAAATAGTTTCACAGTTGATAAACTATAGTTTTCAAACCGAAAACTATATGACTGAAACGATTCGTTTACTTTAATTAGTTTTCATCTGAAAAATCATATTTAACGGTTGTAAACTATAGTTTACGAATGCTTATCGAAGTTGGTTATTTTTTGGTATGCAAATAAACGTTAACAATAGAATTTGCTGATAAATATATAGATTCCTGTCTGTAAATGAAAATTTATAACCTATAACCACTATTTTAAAATTCGATCAATCATCATAGGTTTATTTAAACAATGAAATGCTTTCTTTAATGATTCATTCGGGATATGAAGTTGGCGACATTGCAGAAAAAATACATATCCCGAATATTTTTCTGCAATGATCGCTACCTTCATAACCCGCATGAATCATCAAAGAAAGCATTTTATTGTTTATATTTACATGTTTCTTTTAACTTATAAATAAATTGATTATAAAAAAGTAAGTAAAAATAAAGGGAATCATATTCGGTATATGTAAATATAAAACTATATTTTTCAGATAGCGCTAATTCTGGTTTAGAGTTGATAACGGAAACTACAAAATATGCAACCGTTTTTTGATCAGTTAAGCTACGCTTACGAAAAATAACCATTTTGTAATCATATATCATATACATTCACAGAATATTGTTTCAGATTACATGATGAGTTAAACGACAACCCGGACCTGTTCTACAGACAGACAGAGTACCAGCTGTACACACAGGCCAGGGATGCGGCCGCCAGATTTGTGGGCGCGAATCCAGAAAATTTAGTGTTCGTCCAGAATGCGACCACAGGTCAGATATGTCTCCAAATAACCATATATTTCGTATACTTAGACATAAATTGTACCTTATGGTTCCGATTGAAGTTTCTCAATACTAGTATATGAATACGTTTTTCAGGTGTTAACAGTGTTCTGAAGGCTTTGCCATGGCGAGATGGAGACGAGATTTTGACGACAGTACATACATACAGAGCTGTTGCTAATGCGTGTCGTAAAGTGGCAGAATTTTCCACAGGTCTGATATTTAAAAAAGCGAATCTGTTCTCTGTATTCTTTCTAACCATCAAGAGATTTTTGTATACATGTTAATGAAAAAGTCACCAACATTTCTGTCATTGCGACTGCAATCGGCTGAAAGTTTAACACATTTATCTATTTTATTTTTTTTAGGCGGGGGTTGGGGTTTGAATAATAAATTTAATTTTCTTCTCTAGCTGTTTAAGTAATAAATATGCTTCATAAATAGCTAGAGTAATCTTAATTCCGAGCAGATTATATATTTTGTAACGTGAACTTAATGCCCATCATTGACAATTGCTCAGAACCCGTATTAACATCTTCTGAACTCAAAACCATGGTTTGCGACGAGGTCGTGTTAACAGCAACAAATGATTCTATTAGTCAAGAATATTGTTCTTTACATTAAACATTTTAAATTTTTGTTCTCTCAAATTACTGTAACTAGCAAGAAAACAATGCATGAACGTTTTAGGTGGACACATACACCAATTCGATATACGCTTCCCCATTAAGGACGAACAACAAGTGGTCGAAAGCATGACGTCACACCTTGACAAACATCCAAAGATCCGATTAGTTGTTTTAGGTAACGAAAGATTCAATTTGTTAGTTAAATAAATATTTGTCGTAAAATTTGGATGCTAGTTTTTTTTATTCGTCAAAAAATTAATCTTTCTTGCAGATCACATTACCAGCCCGACAGCATTAGTTTTCCCCTTGAGTGAAATGATTGAAGAGTGCAGAAAAAGGGGAGTCTTGGTGTTTATAGACGGAGCGCATGCTCCAGGGCAAGTGGAAATCAACTTGGAAGAGCTTCAACCCGATTTCTATACTGGGAACTTTCACAAATGGGTGTTCACGCCTCGAGGGTGTGCAATTCTCTGGATTGCCAAACAACACCACGATTGGTGTACTCCACTTGTGACGTCACATATGTACAAAAAAGGCGTTCAGTTAGAATACTTTATGCAAGGAACTCGAGACAATATACCATATTTCTTAGTCCCAGAGGCGCTAAAGTTCTTTTCTGAAATTGGAGGAATGGTAAATGATTATGTTTTTGGTTTTTATGGTACGCGGTAAATAATATTTTTGATTGAACGTTACCGACAGGAGAGAAGAAAGCATGTTAGAACTCTCTTGTTCTGACTACATTTAGATCACTTTTGATTCATGACTTACTATTCAAGGTATTTTTTAAGGGTTCAGTTTCATATAGATCTGTTAGAGGTTATTCATTCGTTTTAAGCTTCACTCTATTCTTATATGTAAACATTCTTTCGGTGGCAAATTATTATCCATGTTCAAATCTTATCGCAACCATATATCCTTCACACGCAGGAGAAGATTCACCAGTACACGAAAGCTCTTTTGGACAACGTTACATCAATGATATCGGATAAACTAGGAACTCCAAAGCCGGAAATTCCAAAGTCGATGGAAGCACCGTACATGAGACTAGTTTTGCTTCCAGAATACGAAGGATATCCAGCTGGAACAGATGTAAGTAAGAAATACTTGGCATGAGACTGAAACTCAACTGTTTTGTTTTTCTGCAACACAGCTAAACAGAAGACATTTCTACCTGGTAGCACTCAATTTTGTCGGTATTGATTTGGAAATATGAAAGTCGATGATGAATGACGAAAGTCACCCTCTGACAGCTTTGAGGTCTGTGCTGTACATTTAGTATCTGCTGACATCTTGCAAAGATGGATGAAAACCCTCTCATAAAAACCTTCATTTTTAACACATTTTAGAACGCATGTTAAACAGTTGTTGAGATATCTTCAGTTGTTCTCATAATAAAAGAATTGTCAGATATCAGAAGAAAAAAAATTGGATATATGTTGAACAATTTTTTTAAACCATATTTAAGATAGATGTACCGATACGTTTATACTTAAAATTCGATCTTATTTTAGGAAGGAGCCGAGAGATTGATATTAGATCTGATGAGGAAGCACAGAATCAACACTGCCGTGTGTCCCGCCCAGGGCCAGCTCTACCTCAGGCTGTCCGCCACTGTCTACAACCAACTCTCTGACTACGAAAAAATAGCGGAGGTCCTCAACGCCTTACCCAGGAAATAAAATACTACAGACTCTCAAACACAAATCTTTTTCCTTCATATCTTGTAACTCATTAAACTAATTTATCATTATCTACAATATAAATAATAGGATTCTTTGTTTAAATAATTATCTCACGCCATTATCTTTAAGGTACACCACCACAATGGTAAGAGAGATAATCCTTGCAAATTCTCTATTCAATGAAATTATGTTCCAGCAAGGTATGCTGAAATAGATTTTCATTAGCAAATTGTCTCTAAAACATCATGAAATGCGATTGGTTGGTTGGTTGATATGGCTGCACTGAATTTACAATTTGTTTTTTTGTTAAACAAGTACAGTAAAACATGGTTATAACGAACACGCTTATAATGAATTAACACTTAGAGCGAAGTGAATTTCATTCCCCAAGACTCTTTAACATATTAAAAACTTGACAGATATAACGAATTACGCTTAAAACAGAGTAAAATTGCCCATCCCTGGCACTTTGTTATAACCATGTTTTACTGTACATGTATTAATGATGATTTCTTGTGAAAAGTTCCACTACAAAACATACCCACACCTGTTTCCATATAATTAAGAGGACTCGAAAGTGGTGGTCACTTTAAGACACCCCCCCCCCCCCCCCAAAAAAAAAAAATACAGAAAACAAACCAATATTAATACAACACTCAAGTTTTTGGAAAATCTGGTTTATTGTAGAAAGACAATATTGACAAAGAAAGGGACCTTCTAACACTAGTACTTCCTCAGTACAGTTTACAAATTCACTGAAATCATTACCCACTACATGTTTAAAATTTTGCTGTATCTAGTACAAGAAAAAACATTTGGCACAAAAATTAAAAGGCACATGTAGAGGTCCAACCATTTCCTTGAAATTTCGTTAATAGGACATAAGAGAAAAATTATACATGTATATCATTAATAGGCAAGAATTTATTGATTTTGAAAGAACTAATTGTATGAATAAGTAGAATTATAAGATTAGTAAACACACACATACTTTACATTGGCTACCTGACATCACATATGCTTTGTAATGGATGGATTTTCTATTGAAACAAAAACCTTATAGAAATAATTTAATAATTAAGACACACAGATTCAGATCTCTGGACAATTACAACCCTAAATGTATAATTTATTAAACAAATGACAAAGAAATTCTCCATAATACCAACAAAAGAAAAATCGAATTGTAAGCTGAATGGGTATATTTTGATAGCACCATGCTTTCAAATTTCTACATAAACTTTAACAAAGGGGTTATTTCATTGATGATCCCCCAAAATGCCATTTAGTCAAGTTAGTTCACTATTGGGTAAGACTAATGGAAGGACAATGTATATTGCATGGATTTAAATTTTGCTATTCTAATACAAAAGTTGTCTTCCCTTACCAAATAAACAATAATGAAAAGAGAAATATTTACCTTCTTTCCAAAAAGAGCAGACAAGGAAGGGTAAGATTTTTTTTTTTAACAATTACCTTCATATCATTATGACATATTCTATTTTAAAGTGATGAGCAGTCAGTAACTTGAGAGTTTCTGCCCAACTGCAATTACAGAGATGGTAAACATATACATACAGGTATATTCATATATAAAGCAAGTTCACGTGATACACAGGTCAGTAATTCTCATGAAGTATGACACACATCGAAGACACTATACATAATGCTTGTTTAGATATTCTGACAAAATGATTTTACACTTATGAAAGGATTAAAAAAACAATGTCCATGCAAAAATTACATGTATATGTATTTTCATACTATGAAAATCTTTAATATGCATCCAATAAAAAATACTATGTACAGTTATCTAAATTGTCACTAATATACATGAGATACACAATATGCTAAAGTTCATGGTAAAAAACAAATATCAAAACTGGGAAAGTAATTTGATCAACCTATTTTGTCCTTTTTTTCAAACTTGGAAAAACTTGTTTTAAAAATAACAACCTGTTTGTTTGTTATCACAATTCCAATACATTGAGGTGTAAAAATGAGGTAAAACTTGAGAGTCAAAAAATTTCCAACAACAGATTCAATTTGACACATCACCATCAAGCTTTGAACTGATGTGAATTCACTCCATGGGAGCCTATGAAATACATGTATCACAACAGGAACTTTTATTAAAATGTAAATCACAATTTGTTCAAAATGAGAATTTTTTGGTTAAAATTTGCTGATGTACCCACTGTACATGTATAAAAATTTTGATCAATTTTTTTTTTTTTTTTGACAGCTGCAAACCCACATATATCATTCCTGTTACACAAATGCCCAATCCTTGCCAATTTCTCTGGCTGAAATTGACAATGCTTGTCCTATTAAAGTTAGAGGTTTACCCTCTCTATACTATAACACACACTTGCCCATGTAACAGGCATGCCTTCAACATTACAAATAAACAATCATTGAGTATTAACATGCTGACAATAAAAAAATCATCTACATTTTACATATTTGTTCAGAAAAAAAATTAAAAATTAAAAAATTCCATAAAGTTCCATAATCACATAGGACCAGTATGTGACTACTCTATACAAAATATCTGTGGTATAATAAAACGTTAGAACTACCGGGTTTTTTTTGCTAGATTTCCATTCACTATTGAGAACCAGGATTTTCAATTCCTATGTTCTTAAAGCACCCATCAGGTAGAGATTCTTTGATTTCTTGTATATTGTCCACCTCCTTTCTCAAATAAGCTAAATCGTCCTCGTACTGGGCCACTAACTGCAGGATCTTGTCGTTGGCCATCTCTAACCGACTGTACTGATCTTGTAGGTCCGTTCCCATCAACTCCTTTTCTGCCTCATCCAGCTCTCTCTCCAAATCATCCAGTTTGTTCACATCAACATTCACTAATTGACCTTTGTTGAAAAAAAAAATATACATACAGAACATAATCTTTTTAAAAATTGCCAGTTTTGAAAGTAAAACATTTTAATTAACAAAACTTGTACCAAGTACATAAAACATATGTACATCACAACTAATTTTTTTCTTAGGGATAAAGATACTAGTCACTGATAACAAATAACAAAGCTAGTACATACCTAACAGGGTGGAAATGTTGGTAACAGTCTCTAATGCTTTAGTCACATCATCCGACACCTTCTTTGCTGTATTCTTTGCTCCATCTGCTTTTCCAAGCGCCTGTAGTATGAACACCATAATAAAAATAAAATGAACATTTTTATTTTCACATTATCATTATTTCTGAAAAAAAAATGCTTATAAAATTTTGATTCTTTACTGAATAGCCAACTATCAAAGAATAACAGTGAAATAATTTATTGCAGGAAGTGTTATCTCTTGTACACGAGACACCCCCCCCCCCCCTTTTTTTTTGTTTCAAAGGCAATAGTTCACACTAGGAATTCTGAAGTAGATCTACATAAATATGACATATAAGTTCCCCTCACATCTGCTGCTAGCTGTGAATCTATGGTGGCCTGGTTCTCGTATTTAGCCAGCTCCTGCTCTGTGAGAGACATCTCGTTGAACAGCATGTCCGCCTGGTCCTTGAGACTTGTGGATCTAACTTTAGTGGATTCTGCATCCTGGCGAATTCTGCTGGCTTCCTACAAATTGTTAAAAAGAATGCATCTTCATATGAATTGTTAAAAATAGAAAGTTGTTTAAATCTGAAAATATTTAGACATACTGACATATTTTTTCGCATACAGGTAGAACACAAATTACCATAGAAGCATTTGTGGCAGTCACTTGAGCAAGCTGAGCCAATGAAAGAGCTTCATTAGCATCAGATTCGGCACCACTCAATGCATCTCGAGCCTCCTGAGTCTTGTTCTCAGCTCGTTTGATCAGGTTCTCAATGTCTGGGATTTTCTGTATGGCATCTTGTGCCTTTCCTTTGCTCTCTTCTACTTGTTTATTGAATCCTACAACATTTCGAACAAGCATATGATATATACCTAAACATTTCACCCCTTCAAGATTTTCGAACGATTCATGATAAAGCCAAAAACATGTACATATATCAGCATATAGATATTAATTGCCCCACTCCTTAATTAGTTTAATATGAAAAACTTTAATACAGACACTAGACAATTCTTATTATTCAACTTAATTTTAATCCATTTGGAGCAATAAACAAGAACCAGCATTAGATCCCTACCTAGTAAAATCTGCAGAGTCTCGTTGGCCTCTGCCAAGGTTTTCTCTGCCCTGGCTACTGCCTCCCTGGCCAAGGTTCTCGCCACATCCACCTCTGCTAACAACTCATCCACTTTCTGCAATGATATATTTGATTTCAGTCACAATCAATTCTATTTTCAGCAAATTGTATATGAAAATCATGTGAAATGTAAATAAATTAACTTTTTTTTATATATACAAATATCTCAAATGAAGATTTTAAATACAAATATCAGAGAGAGAGAGAGAGAGAGAGAGAGAGTCCTGACCTGCTGGTTCTTGATTCCAGAATCCAGTAATCCCTCGGCCTCCGACCTCTGGTTGATGGTATCATTGAGGAGTTTAGCATTTTCCTGCATTAGTCTTTGTGCCTCCTTCTTTATGTCTGCAGCCTGATTAAAAAATAAGAATCATCTATACATACTTAAATCAATTCATTATACTTTTAAAAAATCAAAACCAAACATGCACTACAATTGCTGTCAACAAAATTTACTTGAGGGTTAGCAAAATATTTGAATAAAGAAAAACCTTCAACTGTCACAATTTTTTTTACATCTAAGACTAGAATTATATTAAAAAGTTGAAAAAAGGCAGCATAAAGATAAATCAGTTGTAGAATTTTCTATAGGAAAACCATAAGCTGAAACTTACCCACCATCCCCTAATCCTAGCTTTTCTTTACTTACCGATGTTTTAATTCTCTCAGTGTTGCCGTCCAGCACGTCGAGATCGAACACTGGCAGCTGAATGGAGGTGGCCTCGGTGTACAGTTTCAGGGCCACCTTGTAGGCCTCCTTTGCCCTCTCTCTCGCCTTATCTGCCAGGGCCCTGGTCTGGTTGTATAAAGTATCTGCTTCAGAGTACCTGTAAAAGGCAAACAAAATTATACATGTATATTTGTATTTCAATACTTTGTCATGGGTCTTCAATACTAGGCTGTGCAGTAAGACCTTGCACAGCACAGATACTCTCTGCCTCAATTCTAAAAGATTTTCCTGTTACTCCACTAAATACCCGGTAATCATAAATGTATTTTCACAAATTTCTCTATTGCATTTTTGATGAAAGTTTATCATACTTTTGTCGCAGCATCTGAATTTCCCTGTCTGCTTCATCAGGCATGGCCAGTGTTTCCTCAGCCAGACGTTTGGCTTCCAGAGATGTATTCAAAGCATTCTTGGCCAACATTTCTATTCTTTCTGCTTCCTTTCTTTGTCTGAAAAAAGAAGAAATTAAATTGAATTTCCTTTAACGTTTTCCTGTATTTCATAGCTGAGGATGAAGTATATTTAATAACCATCCTTGATATTCAATTTGATATTACAAGTATGTGAAAAGTAACTCAAGATATCTATATTTATTTCTCTTTGCTTTTTTTTTTTAAGAAAAAAGGTCCTTGATCTCCATTTCCTGAGAGACTGTAGACAATCTAGATATATTTTAATTGTAAGACATGGAAAAAAATCCCAAGATTTGTACTTGGATTTTTTTCATATTTCATTGAAATTGAGTTTGAACACACATATTTCCATGTAAACAAAAAATTTAAACTCTAATATTCCTCTTCCATTCCTCAACATCAATTCTAATTTTCAAAAACCTCTTGGATTCTTTTATATACTAGATCTTGACCTTAAACCATGCGTTTGATAAAACTCTGGACAACTGGAAACTGTAGATGTACAAATCTATCTTCTGATTTGTGGGATCCTTTCATTTATGGACCATGCTTTAATACTCAAACATGTACAAGCCAATCTTCAAATCAGAAATGTCATAAATTAATGTATTGCTAATAATAATAATAATATCTCAGTAAACAACTGTGACCTGCAGTACGCGATTCACCGCTGGGAATGACCTGCAGTATGCGACTCACCTCTCAGCCTCCATCTTGGCTTCGTTGGCAATCTCTGTCATCTGTTTGGACTGGACTCCGTGCTGCCTCAGTGCATCCTCTGCCTTCTGTAGGGCCTCCCGTCCCTGGGTGTCGATGTACTGCTCTGCAGCCTGTAGTGAGGACTCTGCCCGCCGGATCGCCTCCTTTGCCCGGTCAACGTCCACCAGACTGTTGCTTGCCATGCTCTCTGCGCTGCGGATGTTGTTGGTGATCTCGTTCGACTTGATCATTACATCCCTGATTGAAGATCTGAGTGCAGATAACTGCTTGCCCATTGATCCATCATCACCTTGAATGAAAAAAGATAAATAAATAAAATAAGCCCAAAGAAATTGCATCCTACTTCTTGGAACTATTGCAACTTTCAATAATGATTTATAATACATGCATATTTTCAATTAATTCAAAGCAGAAATTCCCCTTCCCCTCACTAGATTAATAAGATAATAAAACATTGATCTTACAGCATTTTCATTGAACAACATTTAAAATCCGTCGAAAAGAAATCATCCTAAAAGTTTCTTCAGACTTACTGATAGCACCCCTTGCCTCGTCCAACAACATGACAACAGAGTCATTGACCTGGTTCATGTACACCAAGAACTGGGTGTCGTTGAATGCTGCAGGGTTGTTGCCGATGTTGACAATCAAGTTCTCCAGATCCCGCAGTTTTCCTCTGTGGATGTTGACGTGAGTTTGTACCAGTCTGTAGCATGGTGGACACTCTGTTAAGAGAACATCACAGTTTAATAACTTGCATGTAAATTTAGGCTTACATCAAATTAAGTGGTTTATTATTCTGGTAATTCAATTGATAGACAGCTACACATTAATACAGCTATGATTCTGTTTACCTATGCATCCGGCTGTAATGTTGTACTTGTTCTCCATACACCTGTCACAGTGCTGGCCCTCTATGTTGGTACGGCACGGACAGTTACCATTGGTGTCACACTGCAAGCTGACCGAACCCTCAGGGTCGCAGTTACAGGCTGAAAAGTCATGGCACATAAACATCCATTGCAGATATATTTTCAATCACTGGAGACGCTTTTTTTTTTATACACTTGAATCCTGTTTGTTAATTTTGTAAAATGTTGTCCAACTGGCATATCAAAAAATTCAACTGGTTAAATTTCAGATATTACTTTTAGCTTTATTTTTCAGGGCTATAATATATAACAGAATATTCACCTGTGCATCCAGTGTTGGAGAACCCATAGTGGTTGGGCTGACACTGGTCACACTTGAGTCCTGTCACGCCTGGACGACACTGGCACTGACCCGTGACCTGATCACAGACATTGCTCAGTGACCCCATAACATCACAGTAACAGTCCTCACAGCCTGTAGAAAATTAACATACATGTATGATCTTCAATTTGCAAAATGAACAATCATGAAAAACTTGATTTCATAGTCATGAAATCACAAAAATGTATTTTGTTCAAACATGCAAAATTTTTTTTACTGTATACAGTGAAATATTTGCCCCTCCCCCTTTTTTTTTGCTCTTTGTCTACAGGCAAATTTAAGACTGGGCAAATTGCATTGACTCAAAATTATCTCACTTTAAACACAACTTTGTGGCAGCGAATTCAAGACGGGGCGAAACCATTTGCAAGTAAAGAACGGCAAATATAACATGGGGCAAAAATAACCCTGTATAAAGTAAAGTTTATTTCTTCCTCTAAACATTCCATCTCTGCTATATGTTAATGCAATAAACGATTATTCTTAATCAATTTCCACTGATTTTGTGTGGAGTCTGTTCTCATGACCAGCTACTCCAACAAACCAATAAGGTGGATCAATTCACAAGTCAGTCTTCCATAACGATTTCATCACCAAGTACGTTTAAAATCATTTGTTAGTATGTACAGGAGTTTTGTACCTGTTCCGGTGTTGATGTTCCAGTAGCCGGCTTCACAAGTGTCACACTGGAGACCCACCACGTGGTCCTGACAGGTACACTGTCCATTCTTAGGGTCACAGGACAGGCCGTTGATTGGCTGAGTTCCCGGGGGGTAGCAATTACAGGCTACAAGCACAAAACACACCATTACAGTAAAAGAAGATAATTTCACAGAAGTTCATACAAAAAAAAAATTTAAGGATTGTCTTACCTAATATATTATACATATACTAGAATAAATTTGTTAATTTATAAAATTAGTGCATTTCAAGAAATAATAGAACTTTGTGGAATGTCTTAAAATGATTTACTACTCAATATCATTCAAGACAAACTATAACTTGAAACACCTATAAAATTTGTTACAAAAACACAGTACAACAAATATACACACAACATGCATTTGTTGCAAAGATGTAAAAAGATTTGAATGTTACCTGTGCAATTTCCTTTTGGCATGGCCAGGGCATCACCGTAGTAATCTGGTAAACATTTCTCGCAGTAAAATCCATCAGTATTGTAGATGCACTTTAAGCACTCTCCAGTTTTTCTAAAAGATATGAACAAATACATAAAATCTGTAGTATACTGACATGATGTATTGTGGTTGAACAACAACAAATGTTTTAAAATTGGAAAAGACATCCAGCAAAATTAACATACAGTATAGTATCCCCCTTTCTCAAAAATCATAGCTTTTTTGATTTCCCTTCATAAAGTCTTGATTTTATTAGTACACAGCATAATCTCAACTTTCACTTTCAACTTACGAGTCACAATTTCTGATAGCATTGGGATCAATGTTATCATTACAGGAGCATTTCTGGCACGCCTGGTAGTCCTGATGGATTCCTGGACCTCCCTTAGGATTTCCATGGTAACCATCCAGACAAATGTCACAAAGATTTCCTTAAAAAGAAAAATCCCAAATCCAACTAAGATTTATATTATCTAATTTTAACAATATAAAAAACTTTTTTTTACAACCTTTTTTTTAAACAACTATTTTCGAAAAGAAATTGAACCAGTTAAAGCTCCTCTGACCAAAACTTCACATTTAAACAACTGCTTAAGAGAAGAACCATAAGTACTTTCACTGCCTTCGAAAAAATTGCAATCGCTCCATAGATGTTACTGTAAAGAAAAGTAACTCTTACCACCGTGCCCCTCCTTACAGTCAGTACACACGACGTCCCCATTATGCAGCTGTGCACAGGGGCCACCGTCAGGGCATGGGCAGGGCTTACAGTCAAACTCGGAGCCATTTTTAGGGTTACCATAGTAACCAGAGATACACCTCTCACAGAAGTCTCCCTCGGTATTGTGTTGACAGATACACCTTCCTGTAAAATCGAAATGAAAGAAATTCTTGACATTTTGAAAACTTCAATCTACATGTATGTGGTAGAAAAGTTATTTTCCTGTAAAATCGAAATGAAAAAAATTCTTGACATTTTAAAAACTTAAAGCTACATGTGGTGTGCGGTATTAAAGTTATTTTGGCTACAGGAACGTAGGAATTAGACTTCAGTTTCCCAATTGCAAAACAAGCTGGGGAAATAATGCATGAATTTTTAATTGTTTATACTTTTTCAGTTACCGGTAATAGGGGTCTCAATAATCTTAGATTAACAACGAAACAAAAACTTTTCATCAAGTGATCATCAATATCAATCTTCACATAAATTATTTTTCACTACACTTTAAATGTAAATATAAGCTACAAAAGGTACCTGAATCTGGGTCGCAACTGTCAGAATGTCCAAAACATTGGCAGGGCACACAGGAGGAGAAGGAACCACTGTTGGGAGGGTCTCTCTTGTATCCCCCCGCACAGGACTCGCAGAACTGACCAACAAATCCCTCAGGACAGGTACACTGCTCCACCCAGGTGGCAGGGTCTCCTACATTAGACCCAGGTCTGGCTGTGTCCAACTTGATATTGTCAATGAATCCAACTCCTGAGATATAATTCAAAAGTTTACCGGTAATATGTAAACTGGTACCGGTACATATAAAATCAAACATAACAACTGCCTGGCTTGAGCAAATATCTGAAGGTAAAATTTAATGTTATTGAGGACTCAAACAATGTTCGTGGGCATCAATTTTTGAGAACTTAGTAAAACTTAAATGTTAGAAGGTACATTGTATGTATATGTGTGTGGACAACTGTTTTACCAAGTGCATCTGTCTTCATATATTGTATTTTGATTTCATGGAGAACTCAACAATGAAATCAACGAAACATTTACATCAATATAACTAAATAAATCAAACATTTCCAAAAATATTGCCATTTTATTAGAAATTAAATTGAAAAATAATTGCTATCTCAGAGGTAACTACATAAATACTGACCTTGATTGTTGTAGGTGGCCCTGACCTTGAGTCCTGTCAGGTTGGCCAGTATGGAGATGAAGGCCTGAGAGTTGAGTCGGGGCACCCACTGGGACTCTTGCCTCTCGTTCAACCTGTACCTAAAGGACTTGGTCTGTACGGAGGGCTTGTCATTTCCCTGCACAAAGATGGCGGAGGAGAACCTCTGTCCGGATCCCTCGAAAATGATGTCAATGACTGAGGGCCTGGAGTCGTCTTCCCCTATTCTCAGATCAAAGGTCAGAAACTGGTTGTAGCTGAATCTCTGGTCACCCAAGTAACGAGCTGAAAAAGCATCAAAGGTTTTAATTACAGTATCTTATCATTAAGTTACACTAGTTTGCTATCATATTTTCTTCTTCAATATCAAATCAGGCTGTATTTATCACTCACTGTGATTCAACATTGAAAGCGTTTCATTTTAAGATTCTAACAAACAATAAAATCATTTTATATACAAATTAATAAGATATATTAATTAAAAAATCAGAAATAATTGAGATAAAAAACACGTTGAAATCACAGTAAAATGAAAAACAAAAATTTATATAAAAACAATTATATGTACAGTATAATTCTAGAATTCGATTTTTCATAAAAAAAGAAAGAAAAGGAAATGTGATTTACCTGGAGCAACAAAGTAGACCTGTGCGGGGCCTGAAGCAGACACACCCAAGCTCTGTGACACTCCATTGTACTGCGTGTCTATGATATTGTTAGCTCTGTCTGCTGCTGTCCATCTTTGTTTTCCTGTTGAAAACGCAAGGCCATTGAAATAGATATACATGTAACTTGGAAGATAAAGGAATTAAAAGCATCAAAACCACTTTCAAATCTCCCCTTTCCAAAAAAGGTATTGCTTCCATACATCTAAAATAAATCCCCATGTTCATTTTATAATCATTCAATAATGCAAGAAAACAAGAGGCCCAGGGGCCACATCACTCACCTGAGCAACAATTGCCTTAATTCTGATCAAATTAGCATTACAGTATCAAACTATCTTGACAACTAAGTACAGTAGATCTTGCTAAAAAAAAAATTGAAAATCTGCCAATTTTTATCCAGCTCTTTCTTTTGGTAAATACCAAGCCCCTTTTGTTGTTGTACCTGTAAAAAGAGTTTTCTCTATTCCTATATACCCCCCCCCCCCATTTTGTGGCCCCACTTTTCTCTAGGGTATCATGGTTTCATCAAACTTATATCTGCATAACCTGTGCTTTCACACTAAGTACTGAGTTTTGGACCGAAAAACTTTCCCAGAATATTTTTTAAAGATTTTCTCTATATATTCCTATGTAAAAATTCAAACCGCCATCAAGGCCCCACCCTACCACTAGGGACTGTGATTTTGAATTTACACTCCCCGAGGATGCCTCTACACAAGTTAAAGCTTTTCTGGCCAAATGGTCTTTAAAAAGAAGATTTTTAAAGATTTTCTCTATATATTCCTATGTAAAAATTCATCCCCCACTGTGGCCTCACCATACCACTGGACTATTATTTGAACAAACTTGAATCTACACTATCTGAGGATGCTTCCATTTTAATTTGAACTTTTCTGGCCTAATTGTTTTTGAGAAGAAGATTTTTATAGATTTTCTCTATATATTCCTATGTAAAATTTGATCCCCCGATTTTGGCCCCACCCTACCCCCGGGGACCATGATTTGAACAAACTTGAATCTACACTATCTGAGGATGCTTCAACTCAAATTTGAGCTTTCCTGGCCTAATAGTTTTTGAGAAGAAGATTTTTATTCCTATGTAAAATTTGATCCCCCGATTTTGGCCCCACCCTACCCCCGGGGACCATGATTTGAACAAACTTGAATCTACACTATCTGAGGATGCTTCAACTCAAATTTGAGCTTTCCTGGCCTAATAGTTTTTGAGAAGAAGATTTTTAAAGATTTTCTCTATATATTCCTATGTAAAACTTGATCCCCCAAATGTGGCCCCACCCTACCCCCGGTGACCATGATTTGAACAAACTTGAATCTACACTACCTGAGGATGCCTCCACACAAGTTTTAGCTTTTCAGGCCAAATAGTTTTTGAGAAGAAGATTTTTGAAAAATACCAACAAATTTTCAATAATTCTCAATTATCTCCCCTTTAAAGAGGGCGTGGCCCTTCATTTGAACAAACTTGAATCCCCTTCACCTAGTGGTGCTTTGTGCCAAATTTGGTTGAAATCTGCCCAGTGGTTCTTGAGAAGAAGATGAAAATGTGAAAAGTTAACAACGACGACGACGACAACGACGACAGACAACGGACAAATTGTGATCAGAAAAGCTCACTTGAGCCTTTGGCTCAGGTGAGCTAAAAATGTGTGCAACCTAAGTATACTTCCCTTAACAGTCAAAAATTATTTTCTAATTTTCCAATATTCTCACCTGTTTCAAAGTCCGAGATGATGCTGGTAGCGTAGTACCCTACAGCACTTGAGCAGTCAGAGGAATGACCATAACAGAAGCAGGGGATACAACCCTTGGGGTCGTCCTCCCTCAGAGCAAAGTAACCCAGCTTACACCTAGAATATAACACAGTTTTACTTTAACACTCTAAGCACTGGTAAAAAATTCCATACACAAATATTTCATGTGAAATATTTTCTGAGATCTTGTTTCATGTGGTTGATTGATGGTCAAGAAATAGTTTCTGTTTTCTCTTTGATTGAGAGTGGTAAATGATATCTGTCTGTTACCTGTCACAGGTGCGGCCATCTACATTCTCCTTGCACATACAAGTACCATCCACAGGATTGCATCTGGCAAAGTTATCCAAGCTTCCAATGGGGTTACATCCACATGGCCTATTTAACAAAGGGTACTTAGATAAAATGACAAAACATAAATGTCTCTAGCTTTTTTGCAATGCCAAGTTCCTTTCATTGAAGAAGAAAATCTTTTTAATTCTTCACCAAGATGAGAGCTATGTAACTTGCTGATCCAATTTGCTGTTTGTTATTTTCATTATCAAGACAGTATCAAACTCAACAATTCTAGTTCATAAATTACCTGCATCCCGCTTGTCCAAAGTCAAAGTAGTTGTTTTCACACCGATCACACTTGTCCCCAGCGACTCCTGGCTTACACTGACAGCGACCACCAGCATCACACTGAAGATTCTCAGAACCTACAATTGAACCACAAATTAAAGCTATTGTATTGTATGTAATCTTCCATGCAAAACTGATTTCATGAAAAAATAGTGCTTTCTTTAAAACCCTTTTTAATACCTTTAAATAATTTGATTACATTTAAGAATGGTAAAGATCAGAAATTAAACACGGTAAAATTTGAAAGAAACATCAAAACAACATTGAGCAAGTATATTATAGCATTGAATCATGATTTTTTGAAGTATACAGTCTCATAACTGCAGAGGTGTGTGCATACAAATTGAGTTAACGCGTGTTATGATATTTGTATGCAAACATTGCTGCAGTTATGAGACTGTATACTTCAAAAAATCATGATTTAATGCTTATACATGTATTAACATTATTTTAACTTCATGCCTTGTCTGCAAATGAGATTTGTAACTTAAAATTCCTATCTTATCCTAAGGGTAAGTTCATATTAATGGACTAGCCACAGTAACAGCCGCAAGTGTTTACTTTGATTTTCACTTGTGACGTTGCAGTTAACAGCGTTTAAAGTTTGTAACGTCATAATAAAACTTGTCATTTTAAACTTTGAGTACCCTGTGTGCATTACAGTGTTATAACTGCTGTAGATTTTAACAGACTTTTCAAGCAAAAAATGATGTGGAATGTAAATATTGTATCATATAAGCAACAAATATTTAGATAAAATGAATTCTAAAATATGACCCGAGCTTTTGTCTTGCTTTCCAAATCACAGGACTAAGACATAAGCATACGCAAACAGATATTGTGGGCAAAAACTAGACACCAAAGAAACTAGGAGGTAGAGCAGTGATCTTAACTGAATTCCCCCACTCTAAGCCTGGAAACGCTATCCTGTAGAGCTACTCTTTGGGATCAATTTTACCTGTAGGATTACACTTTGGGATTTGGGATCAGTCTTACCTGTGGGATTACATTCACAGGGAGTACACCTCCGGTCGTCGGGCTTGAGGTAGTGGTTGTCCTTGCACCTCTCACAGTGAGGTCCGTCTGTGTTGTCCCTGCAGTCGATGCAGTGACCTCCCCTTCCTGTTGTCTGGTAGAGGTCCTCATCGAAATAACAACGGTCAGCCTTGTTGTTACACTCACAACCTGTCGAAGCAATTAATGTATGTAAGGTATTTCAAATGTTATTTCAAATATATGATATTAAAAAAAAAAACCTTTACATGAACTTCAATATTTCTCTGACACTCTATTATTTTTAGTTTCAACCTGGAGTCTGAACTCCAAAAACTGTTCTGATTTTTTCCTCACTTTCATTTCCATCAGCCAAGTCTATAAATGCAGCCAATTCTTTCATTAGTTTCTCATCCATTTCATAACTTTGCTCTCTCTCTCTCTCATAACATTAATGATATTCCTATCACCATAATACACCAACATTTCTTTTAAATAAGGAAATAAGGAAATAAGTAAAGAGGTATTCTTATCAAAACCAGTTTGACACTCATGCATTTTTTTACCCCACTGAAAATAAAAATCCTTGTCCACATCAAGTATAATTCAAAACACATGCAAAAGATTCATCCCTTCAAAATGTTCAGGCAGCCACCTGTCAAATTAAACTTCTCATTTGCTCTTACCAGACAACTTGTAATGCCAAATCCTGTGTGTATGCAAAGGAATAGAGAGAAAAAATATCCGAGTTAAATTGAATTTCAAACTTAAATTGAAATTTCACTTCTTCCATCCATGTTTTAACATCTGTATTTGTATGGTTTAAATGTCCTAAAATATCACTTAAGATAGATTTATCCCCCCCCCTTTTTCCATTATACTATGATTAAGGGGTATATTGACAAGTAAAATAACCCCCCAGAAACTTACGTTTGCATTCATAGGCACTGGTTTCTGTGGCCCTAGCCCAGGGCTTGTCGTTGTACATGGGGAGACACTTCTCACAGTTGGCTCCATCGGTATTGTGCCGACACCTACACTGTTCTCGCCTCTCAAAGTCTGGGGCGGGACCCTGACCTAGGTAACACTCTTGGGCATGCCCATTGCACTTGCACCTGAATGATAGAACATCAGAAGCATACAGAATAAAAAATGTCTTTCTCGGCAGCTAAATAATGATGTTTATTGGAAACAATATAATTTGATCATTTATGGAAAATCCTGTTGGCATCATTTTTAAAATCCAACGGATAACGAAACCTGGAAGCATGTGAACTTTTTTCCAAGGGTGGGGGTTGGGTTAAATGAAGACAAGCAAAAAATTAAAAAAAATAACCATTCCTGTACAAATAATTCTCTGCTTTTCAGCTAAAAACATCAACAGTACACTGATTCAAGTCATATCATTATTTCAACATAGTAGAATATTATTTCATGAACAATTTTTTTTTTCATTTTTATCCATTTGATATGCTGTGCACATTTTGCGGGGCTTGTATTACTGTATACCTATTCAGCTTTGACCTCCATGACCTTTCATTCATTACATCCAACAAAAGGGGTCATTCAACCTTTCACATTTCAACTATGTGTTACTACTTAGTTCTTGAAAGGAATATTGATATGATTCACACACGAACCCATGATTCATACCCATTGTTGTTTATATTCTCAAATTGCTTTGCAAAGAGCAAACAATCACTAGAAGAAAGATAAAAAAAGACTTGTACAGCTTTTCTGACTTATTATTTTTACAAAACGGGAGGAGTATGGGTAACTGGGTGCTTTGAACTGCTTTCATCTAGTTGTGAAGTACCTGGCTCCAACTGATAAATCTGAGATGGCAAAGAAGTAGGACTTTAAGACTCGTGCATCTCCAAATACCTCATCACCAAAGGTATTCATGCGTGTCAAGGAGATTCGAATGGCTGTGGCTGTTACCCATTCCTGCAATGAAAATTTATTAGTTCTGTATATTAACAAATATTACCCCCACATACATTATACATTTTTTCATAACCAGGTTTGAAAAACAAAATACTTTTGTCCCTCCCTCTAGACAACTGGGGCTGCATTTTACAATAGAACTTACCAATTAAGACCAAATTCATACTTTTCATCAGCAACTAAATGTTTCACTTAAATACCATTAAAATTTACAAATGCAGAGTGATATCATTTACTGGTATAATATTTTGTATTAGTTTTGCATATTCTATGAGAGTGAAACTTTTTTACAACTTAATTGTAATTTCTTTTGTAAAATGCAACCCAACTTCTTATCTAATGTATGTTTTGAGATGACCCCCTGACGGTAGCTTCATTGTAGGTAGCATGTGGTGGTGGTAGTTCATTTCTTTGACCCACTTAACAGGGAGCTGATTCATAATCTGCTTCCACAACACTGCCAGTCTATATTCCTCAAAGCCTGTTAACCTTAAAAACTGCCCAAAGAGTTCCCAGCATGATGGGGTTATCCTAATCACTTCAAGGGGAATTATAACTAAAGAAAGATGAAATCCAAATCAGAAACTGCATCACAAATACAGCCCACTGGAAGTAAAAATAACCAGTATAGTAATATATCCCGAATTATTTTGACATGTTTACCTAGTATACATCTTTATTCTGACCCATTTTACAGATTTCACTCCCATACACACTGGATGTGGGTCCCCAATTCTCTAACCTTCGCCCTGCAATTCAGTTGACCAGGGGTTTTCCCAATCCTGTCTACATCTCTGACATTCCCAACTTCCACCTAGAGGTACCGGGTATCTAGAGCAAACTTAATTCTAGGCCAGGTAGACTATGTTTGCTGTCTGGTTCTACAGATATTTTATTAAGTCTATTGCTATTTTAGCATAGTCAACCTCTGAGCAAGGCTTCAATGATAAATTTAAAGTCAATTTACTTGAATGAATCTCTCTCTCTCTCTCTCTCTCTCTCTCTCTCTCTCTCTCTCTCTCTCTCTCTCTCTCTCTCTCTCTCTCTCTCTCTCTCTCTCTCAGAACTTGGCCCTCCATTTTACACATAAAAAACTTTGATAAACCACGAGGTCAAAATGAAGGTAAACCATCACTTTCCCATTATTTACACATGCCATTTAACAGCCAGGCGTTTGTCACTAATATACACATGCAGAAAACCTTCAAACAACCCTTTCCCCGGTTCTTCTCACACCAGTACTACTACAAAAATCACTTGACAATTGAAACAGTGTTTATGTTTGTATATCATATTTGCATTGGTCAATAATTCCATTGTTGCCAGTGAAAACTCATCTGCTTGGAATTAAAAGATTCATTTGGAATGTGACATAATTTGCTGAATAGAGTTTTGATTATATGTGTATCTCATTGTGTGGTCAAGAGCTTGGTGTCAACAGTGTAATTCCTAATCCTCTTATAACAATCGCCCTCTGAATGAGAATCACTTTATTTCTCTCTCTGACTTCTCCACTGCACTTGAAGTATTTGCACTTGAGTGAATGGCATTCATCAAACAGTATTGTAGTGCATTCTTTCTGGCATAGTCACACATTGGGAAAAACAAAACTACTATTTCTGCCTACAGTACATTCTCTTATTTATAAACAATGATTACACTTAATAAGACTACTGCCAAAAACAAAAACTTATCAACCTGTTTAAAACATAATGCTGCAAAACCAATTTACTTTTTAAGAGAATATATTTTTTTTCCTATGTACTTTTGAAATCAAATAGCTGTGTGATTTCTGACATAGTGTAAAATACAACACTCATTGCAACATTTTATATTTCCTTAATCTGTCAAAAGTAAAAGGAGCAGCTTTGGTAATACATTAATTATTATATACTCATGAATCCATTTGGCAAAGTAACACCACCTTATAAAACCTAACACTCAAATTTTCTAACTTTAACCATCCACCAATAACCCACCTGTAGCAGAGGACTGCTCTCAAAGTTAAAGGCGCTGGGTCTTCCCTCCAGAGTACTAAAGGCCACGCTTCCACCCGTCAGAGGCGAGATGTTGCTGTATTCGTCGGTACAGACAGGCTGATCTTCGTTGTCGGATGTGATGATTCCACGATGTTCTAATCCGTAGGTTCTTTCACAGGAAGCACTGTAAAACTGGTACGGAATCCATTCGCTGTCTTCCGTCGTTTTCTTGTAGATAGCGAAACTCTCGGGTCTCGGAGAATGAAACCGCAGTCTGACGTAGGTAACATCATAGGCTTTTTCTGTAGAAGAAAGATTGAAAGATTTGAATATATATGCAAGGTGAACTATAAAATGAACATTACCCATTAATTACTGATTAAACCCATATGGGTCATTCATAACTTTATCTTACTTATGCAGTGTGCATGTATTTACAGTAACATGTAACTATTTCTTTCATTGAAGATGCAGTCAATGGATATACCCAATAAGGGAACTCTTTAAAAGTTTGTAAATTATAAATATGAGGTATCTCAAGAACATGTACTTTATTAAGAAACTCGTAACTTGCAAATTAATATGATATTCTGTATAGTACTATACATAATTGTGAATAAAAGCACTCTTTTATGTGTGTGTGTTTTTTATACAAGCTTTAGTATGATAAGGTAGATCTTAACATATTTTTTCACCAATGACAGCCCACTTGGACTCTCAGCAAAAGTTCCCACTGGTCAACGAGAATTTTCACAGCCACACTAGACCAATGTGTATGTATGGAAAAGTCTATTATGGTGCTCCTTCAAAAAGAACTTGCCCAAATCTAAAATTTAATGGTCCTACGCCATTGCACTACCAATTATTTCATAGACCTGCAAAGCCAATGATAATAAATGAAGTAACTAATATAATTTTCTTCTTTGTCTGCATATATATATTCACACCAAGGTTCCTGATAATAAACTGCCTTGATTTGTTATGTTTGCACTTTTGGCCACTCTGTTTGTACAAACATCTGCAGCATTCACACCACGCCCTCACAAATCTACGCATTGGAAGCTCTTTGAGAACTTCAGCATCCAGAATGATTTCTTCTAGATAACGGACTGGCTGCCAAAATAAGAAACCACCATGCTAGGCAAATTCTACTAGCAACATTCTACACTTTTGCACTTTTGTGTCAGCGCAAATTGGTGTACCTTCACTATCTATATCTTTTGATAACAAAAGTTCCCCGCTTAGATTAAACTAATAAGACAATATAAAATGACACAAAACCAGCATCCCAGTTTTTTAAACATAAATTTGGAAATTAAGTCATTCAATAGCTTCAAGAAACATTCTTACTAGAAAATTATCATCTTTCATAACCCTGATCATATGATTATGTAATGTTTTTCCCAAGCCTCTTTAATAAAGTAGCTCTGGAGATGACCCCCTTTCTGTGCCAATAGATGAGAAAAGATAAGGACAGGCTTTTTTCTTATATAGGAAGCTGTTATCTTCTATGAAGATAAGCAAAATCACCTGATAATGCTCCCTCTTCATCCCCTCTAATCCTGCTTACAAACCATTAGAAACTACAGTGTGTGCTCAACACACACATACTTGCTGTCTGAGAATCAGATTTAGGGGCTATTTTTCTCACAAGATTAGTTTGCCTACAGAGTATGCATTGCTGAAATGAAATAGCAAAAAAAATAAAATAAATTGGGTCTGACATATATGTGGTAGATGTTATTCATGTAAACTGACAAGAATTACACAACATTCTACACCTAAATATTTCTCTCCTTGCAAAACTTGCAAATCAACCAACTTGTTGTATACATGTACATGGAAAATGAGTAAAATTGGCAACAAAGTCACCTTTGCCATTTAATACAAATTTCAGTGTGATGACATGTTTTGTTAAAAGAGTGATAAACAGAGTGGCCCATCCATTGTGTAAATAGAGTCCCACTGCATATTACATAACAGAGCTACTCAATGAATGATGCTAATTACACTTGATCAATCAAGGGTATTCTAAAGAGTTTTCAGTACATGTACTAATTAATTAGGTGTATACACCAAAACAGCTATGCTCAGTGAAAGTGTCAAGTATCGGTAATCAATTACATAAACCCTTATTTTTTAAACACAAGATTTAATCATTAAAAAAAAAATTAAACAAACATAAGATTTCCTGATCAATATGTATTGTATGTACGAAAAATCTGATGTTTTGAAATGCATCAGTGATAACAAAACTACTCAAAAAATTATGCTGCCAGATTCCAGATGACCAACCAAAAGTATACAATTTTATTTCATTAAAAAAATTGGGTTTTGCAGATATTCCATTCTCTGGACATTTGGGGGAAAAAGTCGTGATTTTGGAGTGCATCAGTGATAAAACAATTAACTGCGATGGCTACAGATGTAAACCGCAATGTATCTCTCCCGCAATCTGTCTGACGCTAGAATCCTACAAATGTACATGACATCGGACAAGCCACATTGATCCGGAAAGTGCAAAAAACTGCCAGATTCTGGCCTGGGAAACGTGTAACGTTTACATAAACTGTGACATTAACAGCAACCGTGATTGTACAGCACTGACAATAAGCACAGATATTGATAAAATGGTCTCTGTTATTTTCAATATGCATTTCAATGAAAATTTTAAAAAAATGTGATTGAATATGATAAAAGAGAATTTTAAGGATTTTGACAATTATCATGTTTCTTCAACAATGAAGTAAAAGGGTTTGCTCATGCTGATTTTAACTTTCACATTAACACAGCATAAAGCCTATTCATTGCGGGTATTAACTCAGAGATTTACGTAATCTGTGAGATTTTTTTCTTCACCCCCATGGTGGTCTCTGGCTATATATAAATTAATATAAACACCAATATTGACCAAATATACTCCCTTTTAACAAGATGTCAAATAAATACAAACTCAGCAATAAATATTTTAGTTCGCAATATTTACTCAGCCATTTAATTTGATCTTTTATCTGCCATGCGGAATTTGAAATGAGAGGTCAAGCAAGAGAATAACCCAATTAGATATTTATGTCAGGGCACACTTTAAAAAGCTTTACAAAGCGGAATAAGGTACAGTGAAAGGAAAGGTATACCCAGTTTATTAAGGAAAGCTAACAACCCCTTGTGGTGTCTCTTGTTTCTCCCACCTGTCTGAAATCTAAAATCACGCCATACCTGAAAATCTGACACCTGAATATAAAGCTTTTTAACTGTACCACCACCAAAGTTAAATAACCGCACAAACTCAGAACGAATCTTGAGGTTTTCAGAAAAACAATCTCCCTACACACTGAAGCTGATTTTTCATTGATTAAGCAGTTTTCATGGAAACCGCGAGTGGTAAAATTTGCTATTAGCGGCATGCAGCTCAAGAGGTTATCAAGAAAATTTTTGTGAATATTATCTTCTTGCTCTCCTTCCTCTTGGCTGCTCCATATCCTCGAAGAAGAGTCAGTTAAGAGTTGCTCTCAAGAACTATCTTCATCATCTTTTTTTCCCGGTTTAAAAGCTTGTTCAGTATAAATAAAATAATCTTATATACACAACAACG
This sequence comes from Magallana gigas, assembly GCF_902806645.1. NCBI lineage: Eukaryota > Metazoa > Mollusca > Bivalvia > Ostreida > Ostreidae > Magallana > Magallana gigas. The sequence continues at coordinate 30,420,475 of NC_047565.1, read as the reverse complement.
TCGCAGTTTAATTTAATAAGTTCAAGGATTGATGCCTGTTACAGCAACAAATATTAATCTGGATTGGGAGAAGGAGAAATAAGAAGCACATAGCATCATTTTTAACCTCCTAACCCAGACTGATAAAACCTTAAGCTATTAGAATATGAAACCAGACCATCATTGAGAAAAGATAGGGTTTCATCTTTCTTAGGTTGTTTGAACTCTGAACAATTTATACGCAAATTCACATGAAATTTTTGGGATTCTTCTTCTTTATTTTTTCTTTTGGTATGCATACTTACTTAAATTCAGTGTTAAGTTGACTACTACAGGGTACTGAATTCCTTCTAACATGGTGTCCGATTGCCACCATGTCCAGTTATGATTGTTATTAAAATCCGTCATAAACTCGGGGGGATGGCTGTACCCCGGTCTCTTGGCGTCACAGATTTGGCACTGCTTCCTCACCCCCGTGACCCCCGTCTGGAGACAGTATTCTATGGGTCTTGTAAGACCACACGTGTTTGTGGCCTCAACAGTTTTACTAAAAGCAGCGTTCACAAAAACGGGCATGCATCTTTGAGCGTTGCCCTGTGCATTATAGCACGCGGAACTTGGAAGATTTTCTAGTTCAGTCTGTCCGTTAGAGATGTGAGGTAGAGATCCGAGACACAACACAATCACAACAAGTTTACACATTTTACAATCCGCCCAAATCGACGACTGTACGGACTTCATCTTTTTCCCGTCCGCCGCCATCAATCACAGTGTAGAACACAGTGAAGAGGCATGATGGGAGTTAAACTTTATTGCGGGAAATTCAAAACTTTTACACATAGAAAGGGAAACAACTCTTACAAATAATATAAACACTGCATTCATCTTTATTCTTTAGATAAACTGTGCAAAATGATTGACTATCATTATTTATTTAAAAAAACGAATGGAGACTCAGACAATGCACAATATCTTGTACCTTTTAACACATCAGGCACAGAGCATCAGCCCCACTCCCCCATTTTTCGGAACTGAAATTAGTACTTTATATAATAACTATAGATATTAAAACCAAAGTGTTGTACAAAAATTGCATTGGATTTAACTTGATAGTATTCTTTAAAATAAATACAAAAATGAATTGAAATCATTGAAAGGAATATCTTTATAGTAATATTTTTCACATAAATTAAATACATGTATATCAGTGCATTTAGGCTTGTAGCACAGATTTATGCTACATTTTTGTATATGCATCGTACTGAAAGAGACATTTAATATTTATTCTCAATTAATTCTTTACCAAAATTTTAAATATGTTTGATTATAGACAATATCTAAAACATATATGTATATATACTGATATCTTGTTCCTTCCATCGACACTGAACGCGAGTAGAAGAGACTAGCCGTGTGTTTGTGGTCCCCGTATATAATTTGGGTAAAAATTCCACAAATGATACATTTCAGAATTATGATGGATACGTTTAATTTGAAACCACTATAACCTGGGACTCCCTAAACATTACGCCAGCTATAACTGAAATAAACCAATAAAATGTTAATTTATTTCAAGCTTTTAATTTTTCATGTTGGAAGTAGCGATCATTGCAGAAAATAATACATAATCTATCAAAGGTTTTCTCTCGAACTTTTATTTACCGATTTAAAAAAAACCTAATAAAATGATGGAGAAACATTTTGAGACAGAATACATAATTATTTCATTGACTCGTGCACAGTTTAAACAAAATACCAGTGCAATTTTAAAAAAAGACAAAAATAGGAATATATGAATAATTCCATAATTTAAAATATAACGATAAAGATGTATGGTCCAATTTATAAATGAATTCTTACAAAGAATTAAAAAACAACCAAGGATATTTTTCGTTTTCTTCAAAACATTAAACTAAACTAAGCTAAATTACTAAATTAACAGTTTTAATAATAATGGAATGTTTTTTTTATAGAGGCCGGTCTATAAAAAATATAACTCCATACGTAAATACCGGTATATGAATTAATTAGATAACACTTAGTACTATTTTATAATTTATGCCTCGAGTTTTTCGGAATTCCTACGGCATACAATCTTGCTACTAGTATTTCTATGACGTCATAGTATTGTTGACGTCACAAAGATTCTTGAAGCACGGTTGTTAGTGTGGAGAAAAAAGTCTACTGTGACACTCAAAAGCTCAAAGATCTAACTTGAATAGAAAAACAGTTCTTAGAGTTTATACGATAGTGCAAAAAATCGAAATCATTGTTAGTTTCAATTAATTTCTAACGATGATTTTGCGTCAACGGTAAGCTTGGTAATAATATCTGGTTTTATTTTTCACACTCTATGAATTAATTCACTGATAAATGTTATCAATCTTAATATCTTTTTTTTCCACAGTCTACCCACCATCCATGAGGATAAGGTGTTTGAAAAAATCCCTGTGGCCGGCCAGTACAGAATCATTAAAGGTAGGATATGCATAGTTTTACAATATGATTGTGAAATATTTATTTTCAGTCTGAGATAAGAGTTATGTTTTTTTAAAGTTTTATTTCTTTTTAAATTAAGGAATAAAAAAAGGCGGAAGCCGAAGACCAGCAAGTGCTGCTAAGAATCGAAGGATAATCCAGAGTTCCAGGTTCTCTCTCTCTCTCTCTCTCTCTCTCTCTCTCTCTCTCTCTCTCTCTCTCTCTCTCTCTCTCTGTGTCTCTCTCTGTGTGTGTGTGTGTGTGTGTGTGTGTGTGTGTCTCTCTCTCTCTCTCTCTCTCTCTCTCTCTCTCTCTCTCTCTCTCTCTCCACTTAAAAGTGAAGGACTCAAACAACCACATTTCTATGAGATGTAATGCAATCTATTTATTATCCTCCTCATCTAAAGGTTATGTACTCTCTTAAAGTAGAAGCTTTAATAGTTTTTCTAACTGAAATCTTACATAATCCATAGTTATTATATTTCAGCCGTCCAAATATTGAAGATTTCTACAGAAAAAGTGCGGAACTAGCCAATAAGAGTAACGCCGCTGGTTTAGGTACTGACAAATAAACGTTCACAAAATTAAGTTGGGTCAAATTTCGTTTGTTTAAACGCATTTATTCTTTTTTTTAAGAATTCATTTTTAGATACGTGTAATTTGATGTACTGCAAAATTTTGCGATTTCATGTATATACATGTATTATCTAACATCTTTGACCCCTGAAGTTTGTTTTAGAAAGTTGTTTATTTAAAAATTGAGAAGCACAAAGGTAAGAAGTTTATATTTGTTGTTCAGATCCTTCGGGTTATTATCATTTGATTTTGATATTTTACACATGGAATAAAATAGAATAAAATAAGTGGGATGCATGCATAAAACAAGAGGCATGATTTCCCATTTCACGAGTTTTTCCTAACACTTTCAATGATAATTGTAGGGTCTAGTTTGCCCTGTAAGGTCAAGACGAGTTTCCCATCGAAAGGAGGGAATGCCCCCGTGAAAGGGAAATCCGAAGATGTTACTCCGAAACCCGAAGGCGGACGAAATGACCAACAATTAGGGTAGGGAGAGTGCAACTTGATACTTATGTATTAAACCAATCTGATTAAAATCAGCCGTTCTGATACGCTACCGCTCTCGAGAACGGAAGCATATTAGAATGGCTGATTTTAAAGCTAATATGAATTCATAAATAGCCTAGACATTATTTCCCTTTTATCTCCGACTTCCGCCATATAAGTTGTCGATTTCTATTAATAACATTAAATTGTAAGCTCTGGATGTCGCTTAAAACTTGACAGATGTTTAGGCTCACCATTGCATTAGAAATACATTGGTTAAGTATGGTTAACATTAAAAATGGGAAAATAAATTTTAAAAAGAAAACCGTAACCATGCCTTTTTTCATTTGTATTTTGCCAGTTAACACATCCTCTGTTTTAAGTGTTTAATTTTTTCAATTCATCTATATTTTTAAAGAGCCCAGAAAAACCTCGCCGTTGTGAAACCTATCATCGATGTCGATGATCAGAAGGACAACCACCAGGCTCAGGTTGACACACCCACTCTGCGCTTTGCAACAGATATTGCAAAGGACGAAATGACAGATGCAGAACACAAGATCAAACTTCAACAGCAATATCAGGCGAACATGGCCGCATTTGCTGAGAAAGAAATGAAGAAAGAAACATCAAAGGAAAAAGAATCTGCAATTGAACTGGTTTCAAAAGAGGAAGAAAACGAAGTTGTCGCAGTTACCTTGGAGGAAATCAACCATAAGAATGATAAACAGGAGCCGGAACCTTTGTCAAAGAAAGGAGTCCAGATCCAGCTAGATGAAGAAAAGAAGAATACCATCGAAAAGGAGGTCGTATATAAAATAATTGGGTTTGGGTCTGTTGACCATGTATCCAGACATCGCAAGGAGAGCAGTACCGACGCCAAGAGGGCCCAGACCCAATACACTCCTCCATATGTGAAGTGCACTGATCGTCCTGGATCATCGCAATCAATTTTGAAAGAGCTCCAGCTGGAGCGAGGGCTCCTTTCTTTCAAACCAGTTGCCTCCAAACACGTGCTAAGCGCTGAGAAGAAAGAACATTCCAAAATTAAAGCAGCTTCTTCTCAGAAACAAACTTCCGGTCTGCCTCTACAACAACAGCAAAAGGCATGCAAACTCCCAAATATTCGGCCGGGACCAAAGAAAGTGTCTTGGGCGGCGGATCCGCGCCAAAATTGCATGGTAAAACCTTTGCCTCGCGGGGAAGACAGAACTGGTCAGCCTACTATCAAAACCACGCCCAGAAATCCTCCAACACCCAAAGCCTTCTTAACAACCCTTCCAAATAGCACAGCCCAAATTAAAAGATATTTCCACGCCCCGTCCCAAATTTCAAACAGCAAGCTTCCAAAACGTTAAAACAAATAAACGACCATCATTTGCCAGAACTACATCAAACGGAGTACAAAAATGCTTTGGAAAAAAAACTACCCATATGTTAAATGTGATATTCGGTGTCTCGGAGGAAAATTAAGCCAGAGATGCCTTAGATTTTAGTAGGAGTCGACCAGCAAAATGTGTAACAGTTGTAATATGTAAATGTGACGATATCGATATTGTTGTGCGATGGGATAATATGTACACGAAGTGGTACTTAAGGGAAGAAATGCTAACCAAACACTCGCAGAGCGCACGTGGGAGGATGGCTTTCACATGGAAGAGGATCGCTCATGGTCTGGATTGAACGAACTTAAAGTTAACAGTGAACAGCAATCGCTTCGCTCTTACAAGAATTAGAGAGCAAAAGTGATTCGTCATAGAGAAGATTTTCGAAGAATTCAGAGCACTGATGAACCAGTGAAAAACAATGGAATCTAAATGCTTTGAAATGTCAATACGTTGTGAAAAAATATCATGTTATAATATTTGTTTGCAAAGATAAACAGCAAAAGCAGCTATTTTATTAAGAGCTGTACATTAAGTAAAGAGAAATAAATGAATTATGCAAATGATATAATTTTGTTACAATTGTGTTGTATTTTATTAATGAATTTGTACCATTTAAAAATCTTGCCTTTTAGTTACTAAATAACACAGAAGCCCATACATTCAAATGTTACGATCTATAGAGTTCCAATATTGATTTAGACTAGACAACATTGAGATGGTGACAATCTAAAAGAACATCGCTTAAATAATGAATAATAAGATGAAAAGCATTTAGGCTAAATTTGCTTTGACCTTGACCTATGGTGACTTGGTTCAAAGTCTCTGCACACCATTTACCAAAAAGCTATGTTTATGTGAAGTATGAGTCAAATAGGACTTAGTTGAGAGAACGTAACTATGCTCTTAAAAAGATTTTTGTGTGATCTGATATGACCTTGATACTTGATATTTGACCAAAGGGAGAGAGAACATGCTCTGGACAAGAGATCTCGGATGTACAGACGGACGGACGTAAAGGAGGACAAATAGACTGATCACTATAGGCCCAGTATAGGGCGTCCGCGGAGCATTTCTTAAATACATGTATAACCTAGGTTCTCCTCAGTATTCTTCAGATATGACTTGGCAGAAAAGTAAAAAAGACATCTAAGATCTAGACCATCTTAAGATCAATTTTTATTAAGGATTATCTACGTGTATCACTGTATAGACTATGTTTATTCAACATGATGATAAAACTATAAAAAGTTTCAATTAAGTTTGCGGGCATGGACCTTTGTAAAAAAAAGTTTTGCAAAAGAACTCACGACTTACGACCAAATTAATGAATGCTAATTAATCACCAACTAATAAAAGATTTATTCTTATGGCTGAAAAATATAATTATGGAAATTGAAGTATTTGTAAACAAATGGTTTTATGTCAATTTTGTTCTTTAAAGGTCATTTTACGAGGTTGTAAATATTTACGATTTGTTGTAAGTTCTTTTGTAAAATGCAGCCATGAAGCTTTGTAAAAAACTCAAAATATATTATCCCTGAGCCACAGGAGTTTATTTTGCATATGGTTAAAAATTAAAGCGATTCCTGGTATTTTTAAAAGTACACCAATTCCTTCATGAAAAGGCATCCAGTGTTACATGTATGTAGTATTCTATAAATACATGATATGTAAACGACATGACCGTTTGGCCGAACGCAGATTTTTATGGTTTGAAACGAAAACAGTAGGATCCGCCTTCCTACTCAAATCAGAATTTAAATTTAATTAAACTGAACGTCACATGCTTAGTGTACATTATGACGTTACGTTACATACGTAAAACGTAAAAAAAACCCGAAGAAAGGTTCGCGATTCCAAGAACTTTTTATGTATTATTTCAATCCTTTTCAATTTCGGAAGTTGATAAATTTTGTATTTATACTTTTTTCAGTGTCTAAAAGATCTGTGCCTTGATGTTAATTCTGTTTTTAAATTTGATAAGACATACATGAAATTAGTCTTATCTTACTGTGTAAACTAATCTGGTTTGCATAGTCAATTTTTGTAATTCAAATTACTTTCCAGTGAAAACTTGGCAAGTTTTTATTAGAGTTGATGAACAATAAACATAGAAAAGCGTCAGTCATGAATGAATTAACTTTGCCGAACAAAATGATGGCCAATATGGCGGCTCCCGTGAGCTGGAAATATTTTTTTTTAGTCCTTAGTTCCCTTGTTTCAGCTTCTATTTTCCCACTGATTTTCATAAATGCATGTATACGTGTTGTGAAGCCTTTCGATGCGCTTGGTATTACAGGAAAAGGAATTATTTTCTTCTTTGCACCCCCACCCCAATCAGTAAAACGAAATCGCGGATTATAAAGCGTAAATTGCCCCAACCCAGGTTATACGAGTATAAAATGGGTAGACATTGAGTTCATTTCATTTGTTAAATACTTTAGCATATAACTATTAAAACTGGGCCCCGTGTCTTCAAATTCCTCACAAGATAACAGCAATATTGAAAAAAATTAATTTCAATAATTCACTACTTACAAAACACATATTATGTAATTGTGCACAAATAGCTAAGACCAAGACATCGTGTTAATTTAAAAAAAAACACCAGACAAATTCACAATAAGTTTTGATTGATCTAGACATCGTGTAAATGTTTAATCACACCTAATCAAACAATCGCCTTGTGTCATGTATTTGCAACATTTCTCAAATCTGCACGAAATCCTTTTCTTTTTCGGACAAGAGTTCCACATGTTAAAGTTTTCTTAACAAGCAATGATTTAGCAAGGAACACATATGTGCAAAAAACTGACGTAAAAGATATGGAATTTTTTTTCTCCAGGTTAGACTATCCCATCGCAACCGTACTTTTAAGTCCCTCTGGTTGGTTTTGACGGAATTTACTGACTTGCCTAGGATATATTAAAACTCCCTATTAATATTTAAATCCATGCAGTTCAATGATGTGAAATGTACCAAGAGCATCATGTAAAGTACCACAAATTAATCAGTTGATTTGTGTACTATCATTAACCCTTTGACGTTCGTATCGGTCAAAGAAAGTGAGCGCACAAGATTGTAAGTTTGCAGGAATCCTCGACACGAATCAATTGGGATTTAAATGTCTATAACCTCGAAAGGCTATGTACAGGTTTCAACAAAAATATATTATGTTGAGAGTCGAAGTACATGGCTATTCCGGTTATTAAAAAACTCACAAAGCTTTCAAAAAATGGCAATGAGAGGTAAACCGATAACTAGTTGGAAATGTTAATGAAAACATTATTTAATGAAGTTATATTGTGTTATCCTAAAAAACTAGTAATAAGAAAAGAATTTTTTTATAGTAAACCACTGAGCCACGGAGACTTGTCAATATATGCTCTATAAAGTACTGTTTGAAACACCACTGTCATATCAATGGACTTTGTTTTTTATCCTTCAAAAAATAATTTGAAAAGTACATAATTAGTCATCTCTGGGTCATCTCTCCATCTTTTTTTAAAATGCGACATTTTTAATGTTGAAATATGTTACCTTTACACGTTTCAAATTTGTGGAGAGAAGACCCAGAGACAACAAAATCATTTAAAAACAGTTGTAAATAAGTAGGATTTTGCATGAATTGCATCGTGTTGCTATGTTTAGACCCATATTATAATAAAACCTTTAGCATTTCAAATATTTTTCCACTCATTCCACATCCAACAGAAACCAAATAACGGTTATAATTCGAAAAATATTCAAAATTAATTGATGAAATTTTCACTCTCCTTGTGCGCCGAGATTCCTGCCGAATCTACATCTTAAGCGCCCACATTCTTTACCGGTATGTCATGTTGTAAATTTTGAATTTACCGGGTGGCAGTAAATACAAAATTTATAACATGACAACTTGTAAATGTTGTATTTACTGCCACCCGGTAAATTGAGCAACGTGTATTAATAAAATTTGCTTACCTGTCATGTTGTAAAATAATTTACCGGGTGGCAGTAAATACAAAATTTACAACATGACAGGTAAGCAAATTTTATTAATACACGTTGCTAAAAATATTAAATAGTTTTGTATTTAGTGGACGGATTTATTCTTTCGATAAAAAAGAATGTACTCTGTATACCGTATGCAGGCTTTTGTAGGCAATCATTCCTTCGTCGATAGTTTGATGTTTTGCGAGGCTTGTAGACTTTACTGATGTTATCCGTAAATTAATGTGGTTCATGATTGTGTAATGTTAAAAAGTTTTGAATTTACCGGGTGGCAGTAAATACAACAACTACAACATGACAACTACAACATGACAATTGGACGGATTCTTTTACTTTAGAGCATCAACAACATCGTCCGAACAGCAGTGTAGATACTGAGTTATCTTCTCATACCTCCTCACTGGCATGAAGAAATTTGTTATTTGACCAAATTAAAATTCAAACTTACTAAATACGCACAGTAAAGTTAATGTAAACTGGACCCTTACCCGCTTTTCCTCTTCAGCAAAGGAAATTACCTCTTGTATTTTTTATCATACTTGTATAATAAATTAACAGACCTATATGTCGTCTTATATTACTTTGACCAATAAAACGATACAAACTGCATGTTCAAATTCAGTACTAAAATCATTGAAGCTCGCTGTGTGAGTGCGTGTGCATGCGTTAATGTTCTCACTCCATATTAGTGAAAATAAAATATGAACGCTGGTGTCTGATACTGACACATAAAGAGGAGATTTTATCATTCTGAATTCACTTTAACATTAACTTTTCACTGCAAAGTTAACTTCGCAAATAATGTGAAGCCCAGACTCTTTGGTAAAAAAATAAAATGCATCTACTTTTAAAAAGTCATTCCAATATAATAATCGATTGTGGCCTGAAACAGATATGTTTATACAGTGTATACTGTATAAGGGAACTATTCGCCCCGTTTTATTATCGCTCATTTTGCTCTTTTCGTCAGTTAGCAGATTAAGACATAGCAAATTCCAATGACTCATATTATCTCTCTCTTACCGCAACATCGTTAGAGCGAATTCAAGACAAGACAACACCGTAAATAGAAGCGAAAATATAACGGGTCGAAAATAATTCTGTATCAAGTATATATACACTAGTGGCAAAGCTACATTCGACACGTTAAGAAACAGTCTCATGGTCGTATAACACACGCATAAACAGCTCCAATGTATCTTACTATCTTTAAAAATCGTACATCGCTCTTGCGAGTACACAAAAAGGATCGCATTCGTTCGCATCTCAATAGTGTGCATGTCCACTATTTTAAGGAGACTCTATGCAACCACAAAAACGCATGCAACGATTGCGAGAGCTAGCTCGTGCAACGTATGGGATAGCTCGTTCGAAACATATATTATATATTATATTATGTAAATAGACCTGTATTTGTTTTTTCCGTATATACTGCCATGCCATGCATGGTAAATACATGTATACTATTCTTTACATTGATTGTTCATAAACATGGTCTGTTTTAATAGGAGCAGTCAAATTTTAGGGACCAGTGAATACCAAATGTTTTGGTTTCCAAAGACAGCATAGTTTAAACAATGTCATTAATATATGCATAATTTGAAAATATCATTGAAAGGCATAAGGATGAAAACTTTTTACGGGTTAAAAGTGTGATTTTTCTTTGGTTGGGAAAGAATCTAAAGGGAGGTCCGGGACACACCAATTTTCTCTTCAAAATTCAAATTTCATATATTTACATACAATTTTAACGGGTTAAAAATGTGTTTCCTTTTTTGTTGAGGAAAGATCCTGAAGGAGTTTAGGGGGGGGGGGGAGAGGAGCACCCCGCCCTCTAAATTAATTCAAATTTCTTAAATCTACATAGCCAAATTACCCCCCCCCCCCCCCCCCCCCCAAATGCATCGGAACCCCTACCCCCGAAAAATAACTAGATAACTTTCGGAGAGAGAGAGAGAGAGAGAGAGAGAGAGAGAGAGAGAGAGAGAGAGAGAAAGAGAGAGAGACACACACAGAGATTTGCATGCGTAAAACTATATTAACTTTACAGACAAAATCCGGCGTTTTTCTATTTTTAATAAAAAAAAAAATTCTAGTTTTCAAATTGGTGATTTACATGGAGAAAAATTACAAAATCTCTTTTATGTTTTAAATATATTTACGTAAGATAAACATTTTTGTTCTGATTGAATGAAATTTAAAAAATAACACTGACACCAATTATACCTTTTCTTTGCTGTACTTCAGCTTCATGCTCATTCGTTCCTTTGGTTACTTGATACAAACAGCTTTCAATGCACGGTAACTCAAAGAAGCCGTTGTTTGAAGAGTGTTGGAAGGTTCCACATCGCACAAAAAGTGGAACATTAACGGCTCGCCGTCATCGAAACATTTTCGTTCGAAGAATTGTATCATCAAATGAATCATTGGAACTAGACATAATAAAATCAATATCTCTGCAAAATATTTTGGTCTGAATGACATACTTTTATTACGGTATTTTTTCATCACAATGTTGTAAACATCTTTGGATAACTGTAGCAATAATTAGCACGTTTTTGAAACTACAATGAATAATTAAGGATTTAATATATATTATATTTACTTTTTTTTTACATGCATTCCCTTACAGCAATTATGAATTTTTTTCGACACCTCTGCCTTATTCTACGAGTAATGCGCAATTAACGTATTTTAACGTATAATTAATTGGAACAGCCGAATTATGCTGCCAAAAATAGTGCACAAAGTTATAAATTCTCATTACACAATTTCGTATTTCATTCTGTTATTTGATGAATACGACCTTCGGTATAATAATAAATGAATTATTTAAATTCATTTAACTGTTAAAAATATTAACATCAATGAAATGTTTATCAGCGTAAGTATAATATCAGGCAGTGATCCGGTTTGAAGTCGCGAGGAGAGACAGTCATTTTCTTCGAGACAAACTGAAAGAAGACTGTATTCTGTGTTATGCGTAAATATCACTAAAATCAATCAACGCAACTGATTAGATGGGGGGGGGGGGGGGGAATATAAATTTAGTCAATAATAAAAAGTGCGTCAAAGTGAGTGATTGTGGAGCAAATGTATATGCGTCAAAATGTGTGATTGTGAGGCAATGGTAGATGCGATTAAGTGCGGGATTATGGGAAGGGGGTTAATTGAACATCAACATAATGGAAAGCAACTTTGCTTTTACCTCCTTCGGTATAAATGAAACCAACTCTATAGAAGTAACGAACATGTCTTTCTTAAAGACTGGGAATTTTTGCCAATAATTTGCCTTTGTATAATTAAAACCTTTTTCATAAATGATAGTACTGTTATTCATTTCATTGAACTCAGTTTATAAAAAAGCATTTACATGTAATACATCAACTTTGAGAAACGAATATCAGATGATTAAGGGCTAAAATATGAATAAGACATAAAGAAGTCGAAGTTGTAAAACAAGAGGCCCATGGACCACATCGCTCACCTTAGCAACAATGGCCAACTACTTTGATTAAAAACACTTTAAATAACTAAAAACAGAAAAACTTAACATATAGCAAAGTTAAGAACCATGATTTTCTGATGTAAGATTTAATATTTTCAGGGGTAAGTGTGAAAATATATTGCGATATATAAGTTTTATATATCACGGGTATATTATTTCCTACAGTTTTTTGCTTTTTGCACATATGTAAACAGCATTAGCTATTCAAAGATGAAAATTTTCATACATTTTCTAAGATGTATATCAATTTAAAAATCAGCATCCATTGTAGACCTACCGTATCACGTGTAGTTATAATTTGAACAAGTTGAATCTACACAATTAGATGATGCCAACATTTTATTTCATTAATTTTTTGTCTGAGAGGCCATGCAATGCATATCTGGTTTATATGATGAAAATACTGGATAAGGTGATTACCATTTACCTGCAAGATTTTTTGTTTGGTGTATTAGTGTTTATGAAAAAAAAAAATCGAACTTGAATAATAATTTTCTGAGCATTAATAAGATTTAGAAAAAAGTTCACATCTAAGTGAATATTTTTTGTGTTAATTTAAGATGCTAAGCTCTATGAATAAATCATGCCGATGAGATACATTTCATATTCACAGCTGTTATCTCATATCTGAAAGTTAATAACAATGATTGACGGCAGAAGTTCACCAGTGTCTGAAAGCCAGTACGCAGTGTTTGAGCACTGTGGCAAGACTCGCTAAGGCCACAGTCAAAAACTAAAATGGTCTTAAATTCTCTTAAACGATTGTTGTTTACCTGGCGTGAACTCGTGTGATGTTTTATAACCTTACAGTTCAGGGACCAACCAGAGCAAACTGTTTGGGATACTTCTATTCTCCCTAACAGTAAAACAGGGAGAAGTTTTAGATATCACGGAGACCTTATTACTTTACAACGACATAACGCTAATGATGATATACACAGATTCAACCTTATATGTTTTAATTTGAAATAGAAAGAAGTCAATAAAATTTAAAACAATTTTTTAAAAATATTTTATTTTTTTTTCTAAATTTAAATAATTCTAATGTATTCATATATTTATTTTATATTTAAAATGCTTGTGTAATTGTGTTTGCTAAATGACAAATAAACTCAGTCTCTCTACTTTTGTGTATTTTTGACGTATTAGTCCAACCTTATGACCAATTACAACCGTTATGTAAAGGATCTTACCTAATTTTGAAGATAACGGTAAATAAACGGTTTTATTATTATTTTAGCATTGTTTGGCAAATTATTATCTAATAACAAGTTACCAACTATTGCAGTATCAACACCATATTAATAATATTAATATCTGTTGTAATTTCCATATTTATAACCTCTAAAGAAAAGACAATTGCGAGTTATTAATCACAACAGGGGTTAACTGAGGCTGTGGAAAAGGTTTTTTTAAAATTAGGAAATCATAATTTTATTGTCTTTGGGGTTAATTTAAACGATTAGGAACGATTAGAATACCGGGCGACTGCAACTTCTCTTTCGGAGGAAATTCCGGCGAAGTTACCCATCAAAAAGCTATTATTTCGCCGAAGTCGCCCCCTAAGAACGGTCCTTACAAAACACATTGCATTGATGCATGAATAAACCATAGCGCAGAGATCCTGATATACCGAAGTTTATGTTCGCAGTGATTCGACACGTAAAATGGTAAGATGGTAATCTACATGCACTTGCGCACTTATCATACACAGTATTCATCTGCAACACACAAAAAAATGGATGGCAAAAGTTATAAAAAGGGAAAAGTTTCAAAAAGAAAACCGAACTGGACGAAAGAAGATATACAGAGACTTGCAACCTTGGCAATCGAAAACAGTGAGATTTTGTTTTTGAAATTTACAAAAAGTGTTAAGTCTGAAAATAAGAAGAATGTCTGGGCAGAAATAACAAAACAGTAAGCTGTTATAATGTCTGTAAAATTTAATCAATTGTTGTGTTCATCAAAACATCAAAATGAATATTTACATTTTCAACTGTCTTTGTCTGTGAAAACATTACGAATCACTTTTAGAAGCCTATAGCCCATTGATTTCATAAAAAATGAGCGTGTCTTAATGCGTAATAGTTTTGGTTGGGGCGTGGTCCAATCTAATAAAGCCCGAAGCGTTTTATGATAAATTTGACCAAGCTTCGACCAAAACTATCACCTCATAATATTCAAAGAATGATTCCTTAAGCACGTTATGTATTACTTCGCGGCGCAGCGGTTTTCGGTTATATTATTCCTTGCTTATTCCTTAAATAAGAATTTAAATAATCTAAGTAAAAAAAAAATTATTTTGATATGGAATAATTAATGAATCCATAGATATAGAACGAGCCATTGACACAGATCTAGACCAAAAATAATCACACATGCAATTTCAATTTTGCTGCGTTATGCATGTTATGTATATAATATTAATCCAAATATTAATTATAATTTTTATGCATTTTCTTTGCACATTTCTATTCTACGATATGAAAATCAAATACGTGTTTATTTCAAAGAAAATTATGCCAATTAATTGAGTCTTTGACTCTATTGAATATCGGATTTTTAATATTTATGTGTTTCACTATTGCAGCGTGTGCTGAAAATCCTTTTATAGGTAAATATCACTTTAGAATTATCAAAGTATTACATCTCTTTTATCATAACTTTAATTATTTTGATTTATCTTCCAATACAATTTTTTGAATAGTCCATTTTTTTAAAAGAACATGTCTACTGTTTATTTATAGTTTATGAAATTGGCATACCGACGGCAACTTTAATGGAGCCCGGTCCCAGTGAGACCCTTACCGCGGAGGACACTTCCCATGTCTCACATGCTCGCGCAAGACGGAGAGCTGCTCGAAGAAAGTTCAATATGTACACAATTTCAATTCATTTCCTATAATTATTTTTTAAAAAGTCACGTGATAATGTGACTAGTAATTACAAAGAGACGAATTTCTGAACAATTAAATTGTTGACTATTAATTAAAAGATACTATAGTAATTAAAAGATATTCAGTTCGTTCTGAAATCTTTATATTTTTTAATTAGAAATATATAAACCCATTAAAAATATCTATTTTGAAATAAAAAAATGATTATTTTTTAGTATATAAGTGTGACGTCAGAATGTAAACAGGACGGTCTTCGTGGGGCTCCGATAAAAAGTATTTTCTATGAGTGATTTACGACAGATTTTCAAAAAAAAAACTGGTTGCTGAAAATATGTAAGTCAAAGAAACATATCGGGCACACAAACTAGTTATTTGAGTTGTTCTGTGAATATAATCTATTCGATATTACTTCGATCGAAGACACCAGTGCCGCCATTGTGAATACCTACTCACTGCCCGTTTGTACATTTACACTATATTATTTTGTGCTCATTGAGTCTTCATTGTGTTATACATCGTACATATACTTCGTAATGGCCTCTGGCAATGCTGCTGATGTAAGTCCACTAAAGAGACAAAGACAGAACAGTAGCTTCAACATGTCCTCTGATCTTAGTAAACTCAATGACCTACTAGACTCAATTTCTTCAGATGAAAATGAATTCAAACAAGCCATTAGCCTTATTCTAAATAAGGAAAATTTCAAAAACGCTCTAGCTGGAGTTTTTGTTACGGAGGTAACACAATTACGCAAAGAACTCAGTTATCTTTATTTACGAATTGACGAATTGGAACAATACTCTAGAAGAAACTGTCTCAAGATAACAGGCATACCTGAAGAGAAAAACGTTTAATGCCTATACAAAATTTGTTTGAAAATTTTGGCTAAAATAAACAAAGTACTCATTTAACAGGAAGTTGACGTCTGATTGGTACAAAAATATATCCCACGATATGGCATGCCTATACAAATATTGTGTAAAAATTTCAAGCATCTGCGGTAAATAGTTGCTAAGAAATCTTTGACGAAAATTTGTTTGAAAATTTTGGTTAAAAAATAAGCAAAGTCGTCATTTAACAGGAAGTTGACGTCCGATTGGTACAAAAATATATCCCACGATATGGCATGCCTTAACAAACACTGTGTAAAAATTTCAAGCATCTGCAATAAATGGTTGCTGAGATAAATGCGACAGAAATTTTTGTTACGTACGGACAGACAGACAAGGGTAAAACAGTATACCCCCTCTCCTTCGGAGCGGGGGTATAAATATGTATACCGATTTTTTTAATGGTTCTTGCAATTCACTGTCTTGTTTGTTGAGCTGTAGCTGGGGCAATGCCATTGCGAATAGTTACTGCATTGAGTTTAACGGTGGAACCCTTTGTCGATGACCATGTTGTGGAGCATGAAGAAGGTCTCAATAACCCTGTAGCATTTTTGAGGAGAGGATTTATGAAGGCACCTTGTTTGAAAAGGAAAAAACAATGATGAGTACTAAATTGAAGCACAACATTTTACACTTTAAAAAATATAACAATGAAGGTAAATAACAGCGCCATCAATCTACTAGTATTCGAAAAGATAAAGTTTAGGTTATTCGAACAGCAGTCAAAAAGTATGGTTTAAATATTTTTAAAATTGGATATTTCCTTCAAATGTTTTACTAGTATTTTAAATGAAAATCCGCATACTTTATATTTTTTGTTCTAGTCTTGTAAATACCTCCATGATATCACTGAGCCATGGGTTAATTTATTAGTTGTGCCATATATTTCGATATAAAAACAAACTCATGGTACGAAGCCATATGTATCGAAAATAGCCGAGAAGCGGACAATGTTAAGCTAGAAGGTGTTGTATTTGAATCTAGATTTTAAAGGGGCATGGTCACGATTTTGGTCAATTTTTTTTTCTCCGATTGTAATATTTACAATGCTTCAGAAAGGCATTTTTAATAGGAAACCAAAATTTGAGTGTCATTTGTTGAGTTATAAGAGAGTTACGGAACTTACAATTCTTTGCTATGTAAACAAAGCCTTTTGTTTACATTTTGAATGTTAAAGTGAAAACTCCAGTTTTAAACCAAAATTATGCGGTAAACGTTAGAAACTGTTTATTTATGCTTAAAATGAATAAGAACATAGACAAATCAGTTTGAAAAAGATTTTTACAGGTATATTTAACATACGTAAACAAAAACAGGGCACGAGCCTTGTTTACAATACAACGAGTTGTGAGCCCTGTATCTTGCTAATAACTCTACGATTGACTCTCAAAATTCTTTTGATCATTAGAAATGCATTCCCAAAGCATTGTAAATAATAAAAACAGAAAAATAAAATTTGACCAAAATCGTGACCATGCCCCTTTAAGGACGTTGTTTACTCAGGGTTTGAGTTCTCAAATCCGGATTGTTGAAAAGTTCAATTTCATAAGTAAAATTTGTTTTAAATACAAAATGTATTTATGAAATGAATTATTATTGATATAACAATCGATATTTTTTACTAAATTATGGAATTAGGCTCTGACACAGTTTGACTTTTAGCAAAACAGAGGAAATTCGGACTAAATTGTTCAGATTTCGTTTTCCACTGAATTTTTTTTGGTAGTACTATAATAATTAAAGTTAAGATTTTATTTGTTAGTCAACATAATTTTGCATATCTTCTGTTGGTTTTATCTTGCTTTTTCGTTTAGGTAACCGTATAGCACACACAACAAAAATATTGAAAAATGCTTAAAAATGATAAAAGACACCATATCTCAAAATTTTGATCATTGACCTCATATAAATTTTATGCCAGCAGAGAGAGGTTAATATACTTAGTTTAACACTATAAATGTTTTAGCATTATCATCATTCAGTTTTTTGATATTAAATCAAAAATGGGTAGTAATTTGAAAACTGATAGAGGAAATTCGGACTAGAATATCTATAAAAAGTGTGAATGAAAACTTAATGCTTTGTATCCATTTAATGTCACTACCATTCATAAACTGTATTTCATTTGATAAAGAGTTAAGCAATTTGTATTATTTTCACAATTAAGAAAATCTTAATCATAGTGTAAAATTTTTATGCATTTTTCTTAAATTATTACATGTACCCGGAGTCCCCGAGTAATCCTCCCTCGGGTGATGTTGTCATTCATGTTGGAAGTCCCGAGTTGGACAAAACAAAGGTATGATTAGAGGATCCCGGAAAGCATGCGTTGAAATGTAGGAATCCTTTGATAAAAGGTACATGTCAAAACAATATGTCTTTTTAGCTCACCGAGACGAAGTCAGGGGGAGCTTATGCTATACCCTCGGCGTCGGCGTCGGCGTCGGCGACCGGACCTGGTTAAAGTTTTTGTTGCAGGTCCTGTATCTAAGCTATTACTTGTCCTATCTTCACCAAACTTGCATGGATGATGCATCTGGACCTACTTATGGACTTGAAAGACTTGGATGCTGAATCTGAGTCCTAAATTTCAGATGCTGGAGGAGGTTAAGGTTGTTGGACCAGGTTAAAGTTTTTGTTGCAGGTGCCCTTTGACAGCAATATCTAAGTTACTGCTGGTCCGTACTTCACCAAACTTGCATGGATGGTGTGTCTTATGATACTGATGCACCAGACAGGCTTGAGTGCTGAATCTGAGCTTAAGGTTTCGGATGCTGGAGGAGGTTAAGGTTTTTGGAGCAGGTTAAAGTTTTTGTTGCAGGTGCCCTTTGATAGCAATATCTAAGTTACTGCTGGTCCGTACTTCACCAAACTTGCATTGATGGTGTGTCTTATGATACTGATGCACCAGGCAGGCTTGAATGCTGAATCTGAGCTATAGGTTACAGATGCTGAAGGAGGTTAAGGTTTTTAGAGCTGGTTAAAGTTTTTGTTGCAGGTGCCCTCTGATGATTATATCTTAGTTACTACTTGTTCTAACTTCACCAGACTTCCATGGATAGTGCGTCTTATGATACTGATGCACCAGACAGGCTTGAATGCTGAATCTGAGCCATAGGTTTCGGATGCTGGAGAAGATTAAAGGAAGTGAACATGAAAAAATTATCAAGGGCTCAAATTTGTCTGTTTGATGTGTATAATGATATCTGAAAACCGTTTAGACAGAGCTTTCCTCAGTAAAAAGATATACCACTTAGAATAACTAATTCTTGCAATCTATGAGCGCTGCCATATTGTTAAAATCATTACCTCCCTGCTGGGTTATCGCTAAACATCTAAGAGAGGGCAGCACTGATGCTCCCGTCAGTGAGACACATTGCATTTTTACACACGTTTAGTAACAGAGATAAAATGCCATCTTCAAAATGTGAATGGAAACTTGAAAGGAATGTAAAGAGTTGTCATTTTAAACAGTGTTTATGGAGGAAGATTTTGGATCTCAGAATGATGCATTCCCACCAGCAGTTAATGTGACATGTAACTAGAATGAAATGTCCGTGGATCAGTGTTATTATGACCTATTTTTTCTTGCACTCGGGAATTTCTTGTTTACAAGTTTGAACATTATGTGTGCTACATAAATGAGCACACAAGGTGCATTGCACAGCATCCTGACTTTTAAATAGTGTCTTAGTCCTGTTATTCTTCTGACAGCATAAACAGAACCGGCGTACTTACATGTATCTATCAAAAAAAACAAAATCAGAAAAATTTCCAGGGCATTTAAATAAAAAGTAACGGTAAGAAACCCCACATGGAAAATGGAATTACAATTTTATATTAATTTAAAATGAAATCTAAAAACAGCATTTTATTTATGTAAACACTGACTGCCACATCTCCGTACAAAAATCTGGAATGTGATGGTCTTATATTTCGCAAATTAATTTATCTATTCATTTTTTTTTACAAGTCATAAATAGTTAGCTGAGGTTCATTTATAGAAATGTACTAAATCCTTGTCTTCTCATGACAGTACACAAAATTTTTCTTCACATCAAGGGATATTTTTTCTTCATAACTTTTATCAACTCTGTACATAAACACTGGCCTAGTTCCAACATTGACCCAGTCACCAGCAGCAATGTGGCTTATCTACGTCAGAGAACAGATGCATGCTGGGGAATAATGGATTACCTCCATAAACCTTTCACTGAGAGTGTTAAATTGATAAAATCTCTTGATAGAAATAAACTAAAAGGTAACAGACCTCATTTTCAAGTTTCAAAAGGCTTTTAAAATTTATTAAGCAACAATTATTTTTTTCATGTTCACTTCCTTTAAGGTTTTTAGAGCTGGTTAAAGTTTTTAAAACAGGTGTCCTCTGATGATTATTTCTTAGTTATTACTTGTCCTAACTTCACCAGACTTCCATGGATGGTGCGTCTTATGATACTGATGCACCTGGCAGGCTTGAATGCTGAGTCTGAGCCATAGGTTTCAGATGCTGGATATGGTTAAGTTTTTTTGAACAGGTCACATGTTTAATAGATAATAGTACTATTTCAAACTTGCATAGTTGATTAAACTGTAATATGAATGAATCACAGAGGATGCTTCAGATGCAGAGCTTGATCTCCATTATCAAGGATGCTAAAAAATATATCTTAGTTATTACAGGTCCTAACTTCACCAAACTTGCATGGAGATGCGTCTTATGTATACTGATGCACCCGACAGGCTTGAATGCTGAATCTGAGCCATAGGTTTATGCTGGATGAGGTTTAGTTTTTTGGAACAGGTCACATGTTTTATAGATGATAGCTTGCATAGTTGATTTAACTATATTATAAATGAAACGCAGAGGTTGCTTCAGATGCAGAGCCTGATCTCCATTACCAAGGATGCTAAAGAAATATCATACCTCACTCAAACCTGCTCGATAGATAGATGTGTTTGTTGATAAATGATATAACATGATTCCTATGATATAGAATTGTATGGTATGAAACAATATTGTTTAATATGATACAATATAATATCATATGTAATATTATAAAAAGTTATATGATATGATATGATATTGAATCAATTTTAAATATTTTATATTATGATATTGTATCATGATATCGTTATGTATAGTATTGTATATTATGATATAATATGGTATAATATTATATTGTATTATAAATTTATTATTTTATCACATGATACTATAACATAAGATATTGCAAAATATAATATTGTATCCTATGACACAATATTGTATATTCTATAATATTGTATCATACGATATTGTATAATATGATATAAGTTTCTGTAATATATAATTATATCACATGAAATTGTATAATATGATACTGTAATATTATATAATATCGTATCATACGATATTGTATAATATGATATTGGTTTATAATATGATATATTATCACATCACATGAAATTGTTTAGTATGATATTGTAAAATATAATATTGTATCATATGATACAATATGTATAATAAAATATTGTATTATATAATATTTTACTTTATCACATAATATTGTATCATTTGATATGATACAATGTTGTACATATCAAATTATATTGTATCATATGATACAATATCATATTATGTATAAAAAAACGATACAGTATCATACAATATCATACTATTTTATACAATATAATATCATATGTTTCAATGTTATGATGTATTATGTAATATGATATTGTAATATAATACTATATTGTTTTATATATTATGATATTGTATTATGTGATCAAATACAATAACGTATAACACAATACAATGTCATATCATACGTTACAATATCATATCTCATCATTGTTTATTATGGTATTTTATTGTATTATATGATATATGTTGTAAATATGATAGGATGCAATATTTAATTTATATTATTGTATTGATTAACATATGAACATATGATTATCATACAATTTTTTAACAGATGATATACGATATTGTGTCAAAACAGAATCCATGAATATCCAAGATCATAAAGTATGATTTTCATTTAATATGATAAAGGTGGTTTCATAAAGGTGAAGTCTCATAAGGGTGATGTCTCGTCTCGTTGAGCTTTGTAATCTGTGATTACCTATGTTTATCAATTAATATAGGAATTCGAACCTATTTGCTAAAAAGTGTTCAATTATTGGTAAAATTCGAAGCTTATCCTAGCATCTGACACCGCCTGTATAATTAAGGCGTGAAAGCTATGGAATTCCATAGCTGCCTTATGTGGTTATTTTACGATAAGATGTAACCTGTATCCGCCCCAGGTATACAATGTATCTTCGAAATGCTGATCACTGTTCACTATTGTGGCTGTGTGATGGTATTGTGGAGGAAGTTATTGAAAAATGCCTCAAACAAACGTAATGAAGTGTATTCTTATGCTGCAGGAGGCCATAGAGAAGCAGGACCATGATACGAGTGCATAAGTCTGTTGACTTATTAGTAATCTATTATTTAATAAATAAAATTATATTGTTATATAAATATTCTCTTATACTCAAACATTTTAAGAAGTTAACATAATTAATCAAGGCCTGTTACTAATTTTTTCTTTATTTTATCAGCAATGGACGTCCTGGATGTGGAAGTAAAGGACAATGAAGTACTTTCGCTTGATGTGGATCTTCGCCAGGAATTTCCGGAGATGGGGATGACGTGCCAAGTACCCGGGTGTGACGATATACATTATTCCTCTTTGGCCTCATACCGGAAACACTAGAGGAGATTCCATGTAAGAGAAATACTCCTTTTTCATTGTGAGTCTTGTGGTCATAGAGAATATCATACATCACAACAAGAAGAAATATAAAGGAAAACCAACATTTACACAGAAAAAAAATCCTCTAACAAAGCATATGTGAAGATCCCAAAGACGTGTACCACCCAAGAAACCCAACGCAAAACTTCTGGAGAATATGTTCACCGAGGATGTTATCCCAGTTCCTCGGGATAGCGATTCCTTTCTGCAATTCCACGAGGATGGTTCATCTTCTTTCCATATGAAATATTAATTTACTGTCATGTCATTGGTTAATTATCTGTAATTTTATAGAAATATTTGTAAAATTTGTAAATGTATACCTAATAAATATTTTTTTGTCAGGGTTAACTCATGTTTTATTTTAGAAACACAAGGAAATGATATGCTGCTATGCAAGTTGCAAAGCGAAAGAAGTATTTTATCATTAAAAATTCTTCCATTGTTATGATTTAAAAATCCGGGGGGATTTCCAGATATTTTATCTGGGTTATTTGTTTCATAAAATTAATGTAGTATGCCTTTCTTGAAGACACGTTAAACAGCTTCTGAGATGGCTTTTGCAATAGGAAATGTTCGAATGGAGGTTCAGGACAAGACTCGTGTTGTCACTGTACCTAATCACCCTGTGGCCAAACTGATGTATTACTTGGACTGTGTCTGTGATGCTCTTCAAATAGACAGACCCGACTCGGAGGACATCGAGGAATTGCGAAACTACCAAAATTACCAATATCTAAGCGAACAGCAGAGAACTGAGTTGATGGTACTTTGCACAATGTTGTCTCCGGACGTTCTGCTAGACAAAGTGTTTTTCCAGAATGACGAAATGTGTGGGGAACTTGGGAACAAATTTTATGAAATTGGAATGATTTCGAACAAGATTTTGGTGTCTTCTTCTATTGTTATCGGTGGACAAACGCGGAATATCAAATGCATCATGGCTTTTCAGATGTCGTGGTTAAGAAACAATTATGTGGAGCCAATGCAAACCATGGCCCGTCAGTTGGAAGAGGCAGAAGAAAATCAACGAAAACGTGAAAGTCAAGCTCGAAAACGCAATAAAAGCAGTTGTGTTATTTTGTAAGGCTCTGTTAGTTCATCAGAAACTGTATTCACAAACTGATTTTAAAATATGCTGCTATTTAAAACTGAACCCCGCTCGTATATAGACACTGTCCGCCATATTTATCTTTTATCAGCGGTATCCCATCAACCCCTATATAAGCCGCAAACCTCTTAACAGTAAAAAGAATTTCCCTGAAGAGGTCTCACCTGTTTGGACGTACATCTGGTCTCGCCGTGTTACTTAGTCGCGATGAAATTATCAAATTTTACGCACTTTATTGGAGCATAAAGAATATTTACATCAAATTATCAGGTTTATGCATTTTTACGAAGAGAGTATGCACATAAAACAAAAACAAATGCATAAAATCTTAAGACCACGAAAGGATAACTACAAGTCAACCATGAGTTTCATGTGTGCAATCGAGTGTAACAAAATCGAAGGGGTTTAAAAACCTGTGTGACAGAGGCTATTTACCAGCGGTGTTCAGCTTTAAATGCCGCGGCATTGTTTTTCATAAACAATATAAGTGCATTGTCTTACCTAAAAGAAAATTACCTACTAGTACATGTACTAAGCATTTCTTTAATGATGCTTCATGTTGTAATGATACGGGTTTTGTATCACTCTTTAAAATTTGTGGATTATATTTCAATGTCATTTTGAGTCTTCAAGTGTTTAGTTTCATGTCATTAAAAAGGCATGGTTAACACAGTTATGTTTTTAAATATGTTCCTCTTTCAGTTTCATATCTTTTTGCCTGCAAAGGTAAATCTATACATCAATATTATTTACCCAGCACACATTTTATAATCGCTTTATCTATCAAGGAAGAAATTTTTTCCCTCAAAAGCAAAAAATTTTGTTTGAAAATTGGCATGCAATAAATACGTTTTCTATAGAAGACCAATCTGAAATTGGGTTTTGGTCATACTTTTCTGTATACAAATAAATTGAAATGCATAGTCGGCGTCTGTGTGTGGGTGGTGGGTGTCTGTGATTGTCACAATATTCACAAGAGTTGTTATGTTATTGCACAGTTGGCGTATCATTATATATCATATTATGCTTCTAATCACTTTAATTCTGTTTTTAATCCTGTATTTACATAATTATCATGTTCCCTAACGAGAAAATATTTGTATTTTATCACGTTATATATGCTTGTTTTGCTGAACTGGATATAAGCCAAGAGTGTTTACTACTAAAATAAATGTTGATAATAATGGGTATTATGCTACATGTATATTGCATAATAAACATATTGAAAAACTTTTTAAAAGACCATTGTCCCTTTTTGTGCGCAATAAGAATACCTTTCGTAACTAAAATATCCATTGGAAATTTATACTGAAAAATTTCAGAATAATTTAAAGTGCTTTAAATTTCATAAAAACAATAAACGTTACCTCATAGAAAAAGCTTTAGTTTACCAGTATCACATTTCAGCAGTCGTTGTGTAGTGTCCGTCTTGCTGTTAAGTTAGTAAACACCCTTTCGATTTCTCTAGAGTCTTTGAAATAATCTTGTGTAATTAACATCTTCTTAAGTTTAACTTTAAAATAAATGCATTTATTCTTTGCAGAGAGCATATATTCAATTTACATATTTATAATCAAAACAGGCGAGGTGTCTCATCGAAAACATATTGCTATGTGGTAAATTTGTTTTTACTGACATCCGGTAAATTCAAAATTTACAACATGACATCAGTCTCGCATTTGACATTTAGTCGGCTTCATGACTGTGGTTGAAAAGGTTTAACACTAAAAGCATCATATTATACAGTATAAATTTTACATTGCTCAAACTGCCACCAACCAACTAAAGTGGGGTAGGTATCAAAGTTCAACATAGAAATACAAGTTAAAAAAAAAACTTTAAAAAGAAAATAATCAATCAAGATCTATAGCGCCATGATATTACCATAAGAGCATCTTGAAACAATGTTGATTCTGAATTAATTTTTCAAACAGTGATACCAAACAAAGAAAACACAGAAGGATTCGAAGCTTAACCAAGAAAAAAACAGAAGTATTTCTAAAAACATTGTCAACAAGAACAATTCCTTTAATTTTATCTTAAGCATGAATGATATGATGTAAATTGTAAAATGTGACCACACCGCCCCTTATCATAACAAATGGAAGTCATTATCAGGAATTGATAACTGTGCAGAACTTTGAAAATATATGTGAAACAAAAAATATGGGTAGGGATTCGGAAAATTTATTTCAGAAATATTTTTATTCAATATTATTCAACAACTGTGATAATCAAAGTTTGGGCGTGGACCTTTAACACTTAATCTAAAACGCTAACATCTGCAGAGCTTAAGAAGTCTGGGTGGTCAACTAGTAGTCCATTAGATATGCTCTAAACATTAAAGTATAAAATTATCGACAATTACTCAATATATAGTAAAGAAATAAAAAACATACATGTATGTATTAGCTCATATATTTTCAAATTCTCATTTTTCAAAATTATGTTTAGAGTTTTCGTCTAATTTAAGGATGTAATTATTGCATACCAACAAATAATATATATTGATTCTATTCATTTCAGGATTTGGAATTTTGTTTATAACTTATAAACATTTAGAAGGCAACATATACTAGACAATGTCAAAATGGTAGTTGAGATTGTCATGTTCAGCAATCTGCTTGACTCCTTGTTATTTTCAAGCGAAGTTAAATTGGACATGATTTATAATGCAACGTACCGCACGTTTTTAAAATAAACATTTGGAGAATAATATACATGTAAAATAGCAAAGCAAAAGAAGAATAGGGTTTAATCAAAATTTCCATTGTTATGATTAAAAAAACCTTAGTGGGATGTGCTAATGTACATGTAGTATTCATTTCTCGAAGACACAATGCACAGCTTGTGAGATGCCTTTGCTATAGGAAATATTCAACTAAAGGTTCAGAACATGACTCGTATAGTAAATGTGCCTCATCACACTATGGCCAAACTGATATTTATTTGGGGCATGGGCAACATGTTTTAAATAAGTTCCTCTTTCAGTTTCATATCGTTTCTTTTATATAGGTAAATCGATATTGATTAGCAAGAACACATCTATAAAACTGCAATATCAATAAAGGAAAAAGTATTAAAAGCAAATATTTTGTCAGAAAATTAGCATGCAGTAGAGGGATTTTTTAACCCCAATCTACAATTTGTTTTGTCAAATTATATCTTCTAAAATGAAGTGAAAATTAAAATGCATGGTCAGCGTATACTTATATAAAACATTGCATTTGTTTCATGAAGTTTGTTAGGATTATGCATAGTCGGCATAAATATTTATAAACAGCTCATTATTTAACTGAAATTCGTTCTTTCTTCTTAACTAAATATCATGTAATCAACTGATGAGGAAACATTCGTATTCATGCGATCGTATGATTTGCTGAGTTTAATATAACACTTATAAACAAAGACACTGTACTACTCAATAAAATAATGTCGATAATCATTCGTATTATATTTATACACACAAAATAAACATTAAAGTACAAGTTTTAAAATCTTTGAAAAGAAAAATTAATCAAAATTTATAGCGCCTGTCTATGAAAATTTCATAAGAGAACAATGAAACAATGTTGATTCTTATTGACTTTTTTAAAACTAAAACTTAGGGAAAAAAGTCAGAGAAGGAGATACAAGCTCAACCAAGACAAACACAGGAAAATATTTTTGAAAACTTTGTTCTCAAGAACTACCCCTACATTTTTTGATATTGCCCATCAAGCATGAATGGCCTAAAAACAGATAAAAAGTGCAATTGATAAATTTAAAAGAAAAGACGGTAAAAATCGTCTGAAGAAGTATATCGCTAAAACTACTATAAGATGAAAAATTGAGTTTTTAAAGCAGTAGGATCTCTAAATTTTTCAAAAAGTGTGATTAGGAGACTATTGTTTATAATTCATTTATTAAATGTCATTAAAAATTTCCAATCATATATATAATAAACTAGTTCAAGAAAAGGAATTTTAACCTGTATATAAATAAGTCATTAAAACGAAAGAAGGCAACGAAAAAGTTTCTGAAAATCCCCAACATTGATTATTTAAACTCACTCCGCAGATCTATATCTGTCGGTCGTTGGCTTACCTAAACAGTAGTCATGGCGTTTGCTATGGAAAATGTCCGATTGCATGTAAAAGCGACAGGGAAATCTGTTTCAGTTCCTGAAAACCCAAGGGCCAAACTGATGTATTATTTGAGTTGCGTGTGCGGTGCGTTGCAACTTGATAGTTCGGATACCAGGAATATTGCAAGGCTGAAAGACTATCAAAACTACTTTCGCCTGACAGAAGAAGAGAAAAGTGAGTTACTTGTTCTCTGCGCCGTGCTATCTCCAGACGTGCTTCTCAACAAAGTATTCTTTCAAAACGACCGGATGTGTGGCAATAGATTTAACGAATTTTACGACATCGGTACAGTTGCTAACCAACTGGTTGTGTCTAGTTCGATTGTTATCGGGGGCCAGACAAAGAACATCCGTAAAATCATGACTTTCAAGATGTCCTGGCTTAGAACATACTACTTGGAGCCAATTCAATCTTTGGCCCGAGAGATGGAAGAAGCCGAAGAAAGTCGCCGCAGACGTGCAATAGCAGCACGTCAAAGTGACAATGATTGTGTTATTTTGTAACACGCGTGCATGGACTACATTATCGTACTTGACATACGGCAAGACAACTACAATAATATCTGATCTGATATAACTCTAATAGACTATTTTTTCAGCAAAACTAATTTAGTATAGCTGTGTATCTTAAATAAGAAATTAAGGCATTGAATTTGATATACTGTAAATTCCTTATATTACGCGAGTACTTAATATCGCGATCACACTGGTTTGTATCAAATCGCGAGAATATAAAATCGCGAACGTGGAACTTTTCTTCTTATGTTTTTTAGTTTTCAACTCTCAGAAAATAATGGCGAGATTTTAAAATCCGCGAAGGATGCTTCTCGCGATTTTACGCGGATATTAATTCCTGGCGTTTAATTAGGAATCTACAGTATTAATTAGTAGTTCAATGTAAACAAATTCATTGTGTTACATTAATTTCATATAGAATAAACAATATCAAGATTATTCTTGGATGTCTTGATCAATTTTTTAAAGAAAGTTTTCACCGCCCCTGCTTGGTTGATTATCAGCAACGATACATTTTTTTGGCAATTTAATGCCATTTAGTGTTTTTTCGTTGGTTGTTTAATGTTTGCCTCAATTTTAACAGTTTGGTTATTGGAATGACACATTTTGATTTGAATGAAAATAACCATAAATGATAACAGTCATAACTTGAGGTAGTGTGAGCAAAGATCACAAATAAGAGTATTTCTCCGTTAGAAAATAATCGATGCTCTTTTTTCTTAATGTGAAATTGAGCCTGCACAGATGACCAAAGCCAAAGATCACTAGAAACCTCTGTGTTAAATTTAAGATTCAACTCATTTCAATTAAAAGATATGACGCAGACAGAAATCAGGCAGTTTTTCAACAATGATCTTAAACATGCACAACTGACCCTGGGTTAAGTTCATGACACATCATCGGGTCATAAGCAATCCGTATATGAAATAGAAACTACCAGTGTTTCTTCATAAAAACAGTACAAAGCAGACACAAATTCTGAACTTTTACCTCCATGACGTTGACATTACTTAAATGACCCTGGGACAAGGTGATGACACATCCTCAGGTCATAATCAATCTGTATGTTAAGTAAGAATTTGCAATGTTTCTTTATAAGAAAGATATGGACCGGACACGAATTTTGCACTTTTCCTGCAAGTGACCTTGACTTTGTCCAAATGACCTTGTGTCAAATCATGGCACTCTCATGGCATAAGAAATCTTTGTGTGAAATAAGAATTTCCAATGTTTATCATAGAATTATGCACCTTTCTTGACCTTGCCAAAATGACCTTGGGCCAAGGTCATGACACACCTTTAATTCATAAATATGGACCAAACACAAATTTTGCATCTGTCCTTTACATTGCCCAAATAACCTGGGGTCAAGGTCATGACTCATCCGCAGGTCATTGGCACCTGTTGTTTGGACTTCCAATGCATGTTTCTAAATTTAAAAAATAGACCAGACACATTTTGCACAGCCAGACGATCGGACGAGGTGATTGTTATATACTTCCCAAAATTTGTGTGCGGGAGGTATTGTGATAGTCCCTTTCTTAGCAAGGAATAACAAGGTTACATTTTGTAGAAAAGTAAACAAGCAAAATTATATCGAGAGCATTAGCAGTAGCCGCATATGTTTCCTTATTTTGTAAGAAACTGCTTCGTTTCTAAGTCAAAACTACGATGCTTCAGCTTTAAAAAAGTACACATGCATTATACATATATCATTTATAGCGAAGTCCTATGGACCACTAGAATTACTTCGTTATATCCGAAATTCGTCTAATCCGTTTAACGAATTCGTAATAATAGCTATCATCCAAACGAAGTTTGGAGACTTATTGTATTTGTACGGTTCTTATTCTTTTTTTTCTTTCCCGCTCTGAACTTGTCCGGCGCGTTTCTCAGAGTGGCTGAACAGAATTGTACAAAACTCTAGGATACGATAGGCCTGCATATCTAAATGTGCAATCTGGTTTGATTTTTCTCATTTGGGTTGACCAACCACTTTTCATGGGGGCAAAAGCTCGTGGGGTCTAACATTGAACCTTATGGGAAAAATTGTAGACTCTATTGTAAATGGTTTTAACTCGAAAATAGACAAATGGTTTTCAGAATCATATATTGCCTGTTACAGGCAATATATAGAGTTTATCAGATCTGACCCTTGGGGTCATCCCCACCCCCAAGAAATTGGAAATGACCATATATCTCAGAAACTGTTAGAATCCTGACCCCTAAACCATATATATATTCTTGTTCCATGTGTTAAGGGGAATCAAATGGTATGTATGTCATGGGCCCCGGGTGTGTTCCTGACCCCCCTCAAACAGGAAGTGCACAAATATCTTGAAAATGGTCGAGATCTCCACCCCTAAATCATATATATTCTTGTTCCTTGTGTTAAGGGGCATCAAAATGTATATAGGTCATGGGCCCCGGGGTAGTCCTGACCCCCCTCAAACAGGAAGTGCCAAAATATCTTGAAAACGGTTAGGATCTCCACCCCTAAACCATATATATTCTTGTTCCTTGTGTCAAGTGGAATCAAATGGTATGTTAGTCATGGGCCCCGAGGGCTGTCCTGACCCCCCTCAAACAGGAAATGCCCAAATATCTTGAAAACGGTCGAGAGCCCCACCCCTAAACCACATATATTCTTGTT
This sequence comes from Magallana gigas, assembly GCF_902806645.1. Lineage (NCBI taxonomy): Eukaryota > Metazoa > Mollusca > Bivalvia > Ostreida > Ostreidae > Magallana > Magallana gigas. The sequence continues at coordinate 30,389,086 of NC_047565.1, read as the reverse complement.
CCTTGTGTTAAACGGGAATCATGTGGTACTGAGGTCATGGGCCCCGGGGGTGGTTCTGATCTATCTTTTACCAGACTACAATTTTTGCTAACTGAGGCTTTGAATGAAAATACATTCTTTTGATACCTTTAATATTCGGATTGTGAATTAAAGAGCTTATATCAAAATAAATTCATTCAAACTATTATATTAAATGGTTGTGCAAACTTTTTTTTTCAAAATGTAGAGAAATTTCTTCGAAAAGTGTCAAATTTCGTTATCATTCACCTCTACGGGACTCAAAATCAATTCGCTATATCCGTAAATTCGTTATATCTGAATTCGTTATAACCGTAACATTTTGCAAAATTTTGTGAAGAATTTTACCGGGGACTCAAAAAAACTTCGCTATATTTTAACTTTGCTATATCCACGTTCGTACTAAACGAGTTTTACTGTAGGACTCAAATACATCTATTCATTTCAAGGGAATGCAGTTTTTTTAAAACAATTTTTATTGCGAAAGGCATTGTTTCAAACTGGAAGAATGCAAGCGTACATTTTCATTAAACCGAATTGTAATGTATTTACTGCTCTAAAATATATATTGAGGTCGTTGACTTTATTGTTAATATTAACTTTTTAAAAGAATTTTGACGAAAAATAGCGTTAGAGGGCAGGACGGTCGGGCCCATTTCTAGGCTGTATACAGCTCCTCTAAACGGAACGCTCTCTATAAGATACTACAGTATAGGAAAATGTTCAAATTTTAAATTCAAATACTTTTTCTTTATAAAAACTTAAAACATGGCCCAAAATATCATGTTTAAAAGTTTATGGCAGATCTAATAGTTAATTTGTTAAATTGACAATTCAGCCTGTCAATTTTTATTTATCATGTTTAATGTCTTAAACAGTTGAGGGTATAATTAAACATTCTGTTAACAAAGCTCGAATAATGATTTTGTTTATAAATACCTGTTTAAACATTGAGAAAAAAATCGATATTTTACACAATATGACTCGTGACAAATTAAATGTTTTTTTGTACTTTTGTATTTCACCAACTTACTAAAAAGAAAAAAAACAATTATCAAAGTATGTTTAAAAAACGAAGAGTTTTGACCTCTGTATACCTCTTGTTACTTTACTTATTCATTCACATTTTTGTTAAGGATTTGAAATACCCCAAGTTATCAAATCTAGGCTCTTAAAAATCGAAACACAGAATTATTTTTTTCTGGTGAAAATATTTGTAAGGTCCTTTGTACGTGTTTAAGTTGAAATCATTCGAATAATTCCGTATTTTAAATATTTACATTAGTCGGCTGACATTTTAAATTGTAATAACTTTTAATAACTTTTTTCAATTGACTTTGGAACTATAGTTCCTTTAGGTAAATGTCGAGCAGATAACTTCCGTAACTGGAAACTGATTAATTGGCATCCTATTAACTTCCGTTCTCGGAAAACGCCATAAATTAACTTGACCTTTTACGCACAAAAAGGTCACTTTGAATTTTTTTGTTCTTTAAACTATTGGTGTGTGTTGCCAAACCTTCTATACAACGACTGGCTTCTCTCCAATAATAAAAGAAAAGCAATAATAAGCTACAGAAATCTTTTATATAAATTGAGTTCAGTTGAATTTAACAAGTCTGTTATTGGTATTTTTGGTACAGATATTGAAGTCACGTCAGCCCAAAATGTTTCAACTAGTTCAAGGCAAGCAAGCCATGGTGATATTGTTCTAAACAAGCAAAAATCATGTAACTTGAAAGATAAATTTATCTGGAAATCCCCAGTGCTAGGTATTTAAGCTCACCTCATAGGTCTCAATCTATCTTACGGTACAAACGCATACAAACATCATGGCATTTGCCTTGGAAAATGTACGTTTACATGTAAAACCGACAGGGACAACAGCAAATGTTCCTGAAAATCCGAGAGCCAAACTGATGTATTATTTGCACTGTGTGTGCAGTGCGCTCCAACTAGATAGTTCGGATACCAGGAATATTGCAAGACTGAGGAACTACGAAAACTACTCAAGTCTGACAGAAGAAGAGAAAAGTGAGTTGCTTGTTCTGTGCGCCATGCTTTCCCCAGACGTGCTTCTCAACAAAGTATTTTTTCAAAACGACCAAATGTGTGGCGACAGAGCCAACAAATTCTACGACCTCGTTACAGTTTCTAACCAAATGGTTGTGTCTAGTTCGATTGTTATCGGAGGCCAGACAAAGAACATCAGTAAAATCATGACTTTCACGATGCCCTGGCTTAGAAACAACTACTTGGAGCCAATTCAGGCCTTAGCCCGCGAGTTGGACGAAGCCGAAGAAAGTCGCCGCAGACGTGCAATAGCAGCAGGTCAAAGCGATGATGATTGTATAATTTTGTAGAAGATGTTTGGGGAACAGTGCTTGATAAAATGTTACTATGACGATTGAATTCTGTTGTGATTTAATCTGAAAAATTTTTTTGAAAATGTATATCGTATTAATATTTTGCAATTTGCCGTTTTGTGAATAATATTTAAATAAATAAATCTATTTTGTGTATATAACATATGTAGATTTATTCATTACTAGGATTTCGTGAAAAAGCATTTAATATTTTATTTCTGGTCAGGAGCAAGAACTTTCCAAAATTTTGTTAGAATATTTTGAATATTTTTCATAATTTAGAATTTATTTTCATACCTTAAGGTCAAGATCTAGTAAATGAAAGGTGCCTACAGATTTATGAAATTCAAGATATAAATTCTTTAATTGATACTTCATAACAAGATCTCTGTTTCATAGGGTGTACCGGGGCTTACATTCTTGGTAAACACAATGAAAAGTCATGTTTTTAACAACCATTTTCTATGAAATATGAAGGATAAAAGTAACAAATATCGGAGTATCACAGGGATACAATTGAATATAATTTAGTATTTAGTAATTCATTTATTTACTCATTCATTCATCCATACATTTCATTATTAACTCATTCATAGTTTACTCGTGTTTGACTGGTATTCGTGTTCTGTCACGTGATTGTGTTATTTTGGGTTGTGATTCACCAAATACGGTAATAGCTACAATATGTCTATATTTGGTAGTGGAAAAACAGGTTTTCATGGGTGTGTATGGTCAGTGCGCAAGTGTGAGTGATAACACTTAATTTATAATGTTTTGCACCATGAATTTAGAGCATAACTCGTGTGCCAGCAGACAGCGACAGTTTTACAACTTGTCTGGTTAAATAGTTTGAAACTGTCATTAGTTTCAAACTATTACATTTAAGTTCTACTGAAGGCGAATTTGGTCACCTTCTCATCATCATTATTATTCACCAATGCCATAATAAAGTAATGTTGGAAACTGGACCATCCTTTTATTTATTTATTTTGTACGAGGAATAACGACCCCGTGACAAATGGTGCCCAACGTATCCAACGTATCCAACGTATCCAACAAATATTCCAACGTAAATTCCAACTTGTGTTCCAGCATAAAGGCCTAACTTGTGGAAAACACTGGGAGTTTCATTTGGCACGTGCGTACGACAAAGTCGACTCGGGTGACCGAATTCCAAATATAAAACCGTCATCCGGAAAACAGAAATACCGGTATATATATTAATGTGAGCGCTCAACTATTTGATTTTGTGTGAAATACATCACTGTGTTTCCTGTTATTTCTACTACATGTAATGAATATTCTGGCCAGGCCATTGGAATTCCGGAAGATAGCGACCGTATATACAGGATCCGTGCGTAATTGACTGTTATCGGGTCAAAATCTAGGACGGCGAGGAAAGTCGAACACTCGGTTTCGCTTGACTGACTTCAGTGAACTTATTGTGACCGACTGCGAGTGATATAATTTTACACTGAATATATTTTATGTGTTTATTCTCATTTCTATCATTGTACTGTTTATCATTTCTTTCATTTCTCATGTTGCTATTGTACCATTCATCATTTCATGTGTGATAGAGCTTGCGTGTTTAGTTAGTGAGTTTGAGTAACCTCGCGTAAACTAAATAACTTTTACTTAAATTTCAGGGTCATTGACAGCTGACAGATCCAGACGAAGACAATCAGATTTGTTACTAACTCTTTACTGCACTTACTTGAGCATATCAAGCACTAATTGTTTACAGAATGTGAGAATTTTGCAGAAAATCATTGAAATTCATTTTGAATTTTGGTTTCAAGTTTGAGTTGATTTTTCAGTCGGTTTACTAGTTCTGAAGTGTTTGTACTGAGTTCAACTTCAAATTCTTTGTCATCTGGTTTTTTTTTGTTCTCATTACAACTATCATTATCATTCATTTGCATGATTTTATACTTATCATATAACTTAGATTAATTAATAACTGTAATGATTAGTTAGTGCAGTAGTGAGTAGACTAGTTTGCAGTAAGTGTTGCTTAAAAGTATCTAGAGTGTCGGTTGAAAAAAATAGCGCAATTTAAGTATTCATTCTAGTGCCGATTTATTTTCAGCTTTTCAGCAGTTTGCAGTTTGTTTTTGTCAGAGTTTGAATTGTTGATATGGCAGAAGGAGGTGAAAATCTAACAGGAGTTGATCAAGAAGCGGGAGCGAAGCCAAAGAAGGGGCGTGGCCGAGGATTGTCAAAAACAAATACATCTTTGGTAGACCCAGGTATAAAGCAACCCGGATATAAGGTAATAAGCTTAAGTAACCAAGAATATGACGATCTTATGGCATTGAAAGCTAGCACTCCTATCATAGGAAATGCTGGACCATTCAATTTCCCTGGTTCGAATGCATCATTACTGCAAAGTAATTTTGATGTAACACCTAAATTACCTATATTCAGTGGTAGTCTTGAACCAAACAAGAGTGAAGTTAGCTACGATGTTTGGAGTTTTGAAGTGAAATGTTTACAGAATTCGCATGCTATTCCTGGGGCTTTATTGCTTCAGACTATCAGAAATTCTTTAAGGGGTGAAGCAAGGTCAATGTTGGTATCCCTTGGGGAATCAACTACGGTAGATAAGGTCTTAGCTAAACTTGAAGGTTTTTACGGCTTAGTCAGTAGCAGTGAAACTTTCTTTAATGCAGGGCTTTTATAATGATTGTCAAAAGGACACAGAGTCTATTGTTCAATATGGTTCAAGATTAGAGTCAACGTTGTGTAAGGCTATCAAACAAGGTCATATCAGTGATGCTGCAAAAGAATCTATCTTGTGTAGTAAATTTTGGACAGGTCTTAAGAGCAAACCTTTGAGAAGTGCAACTAGGTATCTTTTTGATTCTGTGAAAGATTTTCAGAGTTTACTTAAAGAAATCAGAAAGATTGAACAGGAGGAACTATGCAGCAGTAAGGCCAGCGAAAAGTCGACAGCTCATCAGAACCTTGGTACAGCAAGAGTAGAGAAAGAGTCTACAACTAACGAGGAGTTACTCAAGACACAACAAAGTATTGAAAAAAGGTTAGAGAAATTAGAACTAATGCATAATCAAAGTAATGAATTATCTCCTCCAAACACTCAGTTTGATGGCAGAGGACGAGCATTTCGCAGGGGACATTCGTACAACAGAGGAAACAACAGAGGTAGGTATTTCAAGAAATCATTTGAAGACAAAATCAGGAGTGACCCAAAAGAGTAGTCTCTTCCATTGCAGGGCAAATGGAAGAGAAAAGTAAGTGCCCTACAACTTTAGAACAGAGAATGGTTGGTCCATCAAATACAAGCACTGTTAATTTTTGTGGAAAAGAGGTCATTGGTCTCATAGATAGTGGATCTATGGTTACTACGGTATCAGAAGAGTTTTATAATTCTCTGACTAACAAGCCTGAATTACATAACATTTCAGAATTTCAGCTGAATGTATACGGCGCAAATGGCAGTGAGTTACCATTTCTTGGTTATATTGAGGCTTCTGTTAAGCTACCATTTCTCCAAGAACCACTTTTTGTCCCAGTTCTAGTGACAAAGACTTCAGACTACAGTTCTAAGATCCCTGTCATTGTGGGTACCAATGTAATTTGATATTGTAAAGAATTTTCAGATATGTCCGACAGTGCTTGGAAAAGTGCAATTGAAAATTTGAATTTGAATTGTTGTTTACCTGTAAAAACTACGAACAGATTTCCTATTAAGTTAGAACCTAATGAAGTTAAGTACATTAGAGGTATTGTTCGTAATGTAGATTCCTCCGTAGAGTCAGTGTTAACAGAACAGTCTGAAAATGGGCAACAAGGAGTGATAGTTTGTTCAGGGCTATTATCCATGAAGAATGCAGGTAGAAACAAAAGGGTCAACGTTAAGGTATGTAACATATCGGCAAGTGCTATCAAGATTCTGCCGAAAACAAATTTGTGTCAGGTAAGTCAGGTTAGAGTTATGGATACTTGGAATCCGGAAACACCGACTACTGACAAGACGAAAGATGAAAAACCCTTAACAGATTTGGGAGTGAAGGTAAATACAGATAATCTTTCTACAGAGCATAGTAAGGAGGTATATGGTGTTTTAGAGAAATGGCGTGGGTTGTTTTCTACATCCCCGACCGATCTCGGGCGGACGGATGTGGTGAAACACGAGATACACTTAACGACAGATGTACCCTTCAGAGAACCATACAGGCGAATTCCCCCGGGAATGGTTGAAGAGGTAAGACAAACTTTACGTGAGATGTTAGAGGCTGGCGCTATTAGAAAGTCCAGTAGTCCATATTGCTCCAATGTTGTTTTGTGCCGGAAGGCGGATGGGTCCTTAAGGTTTTGTATCGATTTGCGTAAGTTAAATAACAGGACAACCAAGGACGCCTACACTTTACCTAGGATTGAGGACACGTTAGACAGGTTAGACGGGGCTACTTATTTCAGTAAGTTAGACTTAAAGTCAGGCTACTGGCAGGTGGAGATCCGAGAGGAGGACAAGAAAAAGACGGCGTTCACGGTAGGTCCACTAGGGTTCTTTGAATGTAACAGGATGCCGTTTGGTCTGACCAACGCTCCTGCAACATTCCAAAGATTTATGGAAACTTGCATGGAGGACATGAATCTCAAAGAGTGTTTACTTTTTCTTGATGATATCCTTATTTTTCCAGTACATTCACGGAACATCTCGATAGGTTACAGTCTGTTTTTCAGAGATTGCATGACTATAAGTTGAAATTAAATCCAAAGAAATGCGAATTTTTTAAAAGTCAAGTTCGGTACTTAGGTCATGTAGTGTCTGAAGGGGGGATTATGACTGATCCTGATAAAACATCTGCTTTAAAGAATTGGCCGATTCCGTGTAATGTGAAGTCATTAAAATCTTTCTTAGGTTTCAAGGGATATTATCGCAGATTCATCAAGGACTATGCCAGAATAGTCAAGCCCTTGAATGACCTACTGATTGGACAACCAACACACAAAGCAGCAAAGAAAAACGCAAGGAAGAGAAAGAAGACAGAGTGGAAATGGGGTGAGTTAGAACAGGATTCTTTTGATTTGATCATAGAGAAGCTTACAAATCCTCCTATTCTTGCTTATGCCAATTTTACCCAACCATTTGTCTTGAACATAGATGCGAGTTCAGATGGTTTGGGGGCTGTTCTATATCAAGTACATGATGGTATTGAGCGAGTTATTGCTTATGCAAGTAGGGGTTTAAGACAACCAGAGAAACATTACCCAGCTCATAAACTGGAGTTTTTATGTTTGAAATGGGCTGTAGTAGACAAATTCCACGACTATTTGTATAGTAATCACTTTGAGGTAAGGACTGATAATAATCCTCTAACCTATGTTACTACAACAGCCAAGCTGGATGCTACTTCTCATCGTTGGTTGGCAGCATTGTCAGCTTACGATTTTAAGATTACATATAGATCAGGTAAGCTCAATAGAGATGCAGATGGGCTATCAAGAAATCCACCACAACAAGAATTGTTTTCGGATGTGATTAAAGCTATTTCTTTAGCTGCATTGGTAAAGGTTAACCCTCTAGCGGAGAGTTGTGTAATTGAAAAGTCAATGAAGCTGAAGTCAGAAGAAGTCGATGAAACACTGCAGAAGCTTAGCAACATCGATTGGCGAGATGAACAAGGTAAGGATAAAGTTATAAGTAGAGTCAAGGATCTGTTAAACGGTGGGGTCAAACCATCTGGTAATAATCTGCAACAGGAATCAGAACCAGTCAGGTTACTTTTAAGGGAATGGAGACAACTGGTGGTTGAGAGAGGAATCTTGGTAAGAAAGGCGGTGATTGCAGGAGAGGAAGTTCGTCAGCTAGTTCTTCCTGGTAAGTATAGGAGTAGTGTACTCATAGGACTGCATGATGACATGGGTCATCAAAGGCGAGATCGAACCTACTGGTTAGTTCAACAGCGATTCTTCTGGCCCAATATGTATGCAGATGTGGTTGACAAGGTAGAAAAGTGTGAGAGGTGTGTAAGAAGCAAGACAAGCGATATACCAAAAACTGGATTGGTGTCCATTCATACAACAAGACCCCTGGAACTTGTTTGTATTGATTTTCTTACTCTGGAGAAGTCAAAAGGTGGGTATGAAAATATACTTGTAATAACAGACCACTTTACGAGATACGCAATGGCTGTTCCGACCAGGAATCAACTGGCATCAACAACAGCAAAGGTACTGTATGAGCAATTTATCTGCCACTATAGTTTCCCAGAGCGTATACATTCCGACCAAGGGAGAAACTTTGAGAGTAGTGTTATTAGGGAGCTCTGCAAGATTGCCGGAGTAAAGAAGAGTAGAACGACGCCGTATCACCCAATGGGTAACGGTCAGGTAGAAAGATTTAATCAGACGCTTCTCAAAATGATGGGGACACTCGACGATGAGCAGAAGAAAGATTGGAAAACTTACGTTTTACCATTAGTTCACGCTTATAACGCGACAAAGCACGAGACTACAGGCTTTTCCCCGCACTACCTTATGTTTGGTTGGAATCCACGATTATCTATCGATGCTTATCTTGGATTAGAGGATTCACAAGAAAAGGTAAGAAGTAGAGAAAACTATGCCCAGAAGTTAAAGTAACGATTACACTACGCTTACAAGATGGCAAGGGGTAACATCGGAAGGAACTCAAACAGGTATAAAGAGAATTATGATCACGGTGTTAGGTTTGAAAACTAGATATTGGTGATCGAGTGTTAGTAAAAATGTTAGTGTTTTCAGGCAAAGCCAAACTTTCAGATAAGTGGGAGAGAGACCCGTATGTTGTAGTAGGACAGCCTGTTTCAAAAATTCCAGTTTATAGAGTCAAAAATGAGGTGTCTGGGAAAATAAGAACGTTACATAGAAATCTTTTATTGCCTTTTATGTGCATAACTGAATCTTCTAGTTCAAATATAGAGTCAACTGAGAAGATGCCAAGACCAGAGCAAAAAGAATCGCAGAGAAATCAGATATTTCAGAATCAGAATCCAGTGATGAAGGAACTATCATTAGAAAAAGGAAAGGTAAAACTAAACGAAATTTGAGTATTTCAGAAAGAAAATCAACGGCAGATTCATATGATAGTTCTCGGCAGTACTCCACAATGGGATCATCTCATTCAACTAGTCGGTCATCTATCACAAGGGATTCAACAACAACAACGTTGGAATCGCCAACACCGGAAATAACGGAACCAAGGAGGTCTGAAAGGGTGAGAAAACCCCCAGAAAGGTATGGTACCTGGGTATCTCCCCAAGAAACCCAGGTCTGGTATGTATGACAAGGAGAGAATGTCACAGGTAGATTAGTGAAATTCTGCAGACAGAATCGCATATTGTGTTGTATTTTAATTACATATTTTCTTGAATATTTGTTTTAAATTTTGTAGTATAAGTAGAATGTGGTATGATTATTTTAGTGTTGATAAGATGATTTAGTTAGATTTTGTCGATAGAATATGTGATAGACGGTAGAACATGATATTATTCTAATATGAATGATATATATTTTAAATATTTAGTAACAGTATTAAGTTATATAATTTGGAGAGGTTATTATTCTTTTCAGTATTCTCCCTTAAGAAATGTCAGGAGACATTTTATTTAAGTGGGGGAGGATGTCACAGGGATACAATTGAATATAATTTAGTATTTAGTAATTCATTTATTTACTCATTCATTCATCCATACATTTCATTATTAACTCATTCATAGTTTACTCGTGTTTGACTGGTATTCGTGTTCTGTCACGTGATTGTGTTATTTTGGGTTGTGATTCACCAAATACGGTATTAGCTACAATATGTCCATATTTGGTAGTGGAAAAACAGGTTTTCATGGGTGTGTATGGTCAATGCGCAAGTGTGAGTGATAACACTTAATTTATAATGTTTTGCACCATGATTTTAGAGCATAACTCGTGTGCCAGCAGACAGCGACAGTTTTACAACTTGTCTGGTTAAATAGTTTGAAACTGTCATTAGTTTCAAACTATTACATTTAAGTTCTACTGAAGGCGAATTTGGTCACCTTCTCATCATCATTATTATTCACCAATGCCATAATAAAGTAATGTTGGAAACTGGACCATTCTTTTATTTATTTTTTTTGTACGAGGAATAACGACCCCGTGACACGGAGTTTTGTCAATTTTTGACAAATGAAACATATCTAAAATGCCTACAGTCTCTCCAAAAACGGCATTCAACAAGCTTTTGAGCTCCTCTTTAAAATGATATCAAATTGAATATAGGTAACGGGATTACTTTTCGCGTGATTAAATATAGAATGTCAAAATATTGTTTTATTTTCTACATAATTCCTTTTAAGGATGACGTTTACTCAGAATGAAAAAAAATTCCACTGATGATAATGAAAAACCAACTATTGTGTGTTATAGACCTTACATGGTAGTGTTATTCTTCACTTTCAAAAAAGTAGGTCAATGACCTACTTTTTGAGTTAATGGCCATTGAATATTTTTTGAAAATTTGAGAAAAATCCATAAAAATTTTAGACTATGATTGAGATTTTCTTAATTGTGAAAATAATACAAATTGCTTAACTCTTTAACAAATGAATTACAGTTTATGAATGGTAGTGACATTAAATAGATACAAAGCATTAAGTTTTCATTCACAATTTTTATAGATATTCTAGTCCGAATTTCCTCTATCAGTTTTCAAATTACTACCCATTTTTGATTCAATATTACAAAAAAATGAATGATGATAATGCTAAAACATAATTAGTATTAAACTAAAGATATTGACTTTTCTCTGCTGGCATAAAGTTTATATGAGGTAAATGATCAAAATTTTGAGATATGGTGTCTTTTATCATTTTTAAGCATTTTTCAATATTTTTGTAGTGTGCGCCATGCGATTATCTAAACGAAAAAGAGAGATAAAACCAACAAAAAATAGGCAAAATTACGTTGACTTACAAATAAAATCTTAATTTTAAATATTATAGTACTGCCAAAAATATTTCAGTGGAAAACAAAATCTGAAAAATTTAGTCCGAATTTCCTCTGTTTTGCTAAAAGTCAAACTTTGTCAGAGCCTAATTCCATAATTTAGTAAAAATATCGATTGTTATGTCAATAATAATTCATTTCATAAATACTTTTTGTATTTAAAACAAATTTTACTCATGAAATTGAACTTTTTAACAATCCGGATTTGAGAACTCAAACCCTGAGTAAAGAACGTCCTTAAGCCGTAAAATACGATAAAAGATTCATCAAATCAATTATGACGTCATAATGGTTCTGTCATTGAAAAAAACACTCTGGAATCATTTACTAGATCTTGACCTTATGGTCTCGATCTAAAATGATCGGAAATGATTCCAGAGAGTATTTTTGGAGCGAGAATTATTATGACGTCATAATTGATCTAAAGAATCTTAGGTATGGTAATAAGTGCCCACCTGGGGCTTATCAACTGCAGTATGGGTGATTGGAAAGACTCAGGTGCCTGAATGAAAAGCTCACGTTTACAACACTAGGATTATTAAAAACGTTTTTCAAAATTTTTATCATCATTATTTACTATTCACAACAATATATTGAATGCAATATATAAATTCATCTTGGAATTTTTTTTTTACTTTTCCTAAGCATCAGTAAAGCTGATATTATTATAGATATACTACATATAGCAGAAGCAAGCTAACCAGAGCAAGGTTTCATATTACATGTGATATTTAATCGATTTTTGTCCCCCGCCGCAACGCGGAGCGGGGAAATAGAAATGCCGGGCGTCCGTCCGTGTGTCAGTGTTTCCGTCCGCACACTTTTTTGTAAGCGCTCTCATGCCTACAAATTTTGACGGATTTTCATTAAATATATACCAAATGTTTATACTACTATTACCTTGGTCAAGTTCGAAAATCAGCATTGGTGAATACTTTTTGTTGGAGTTATGGGACTTTGTGACCTTGTAAGCGCTCTCATGCCTACAAATTTTGACGGATTTTCATTAAATTTATACCAAATGTTTATACCACTAATACTTTGGTCAAGTTCAAAAATCAGCATTGGTCGATACTTTTTGTTGGAGTTATGGGACTTTGACAACAATAATGACTCTGTTTTATCCAAAAATTGACCTTGAAAGCGCTCTCATGCCTACAAATTTTGACGGATTTTCATTAAATTTATACCAAATGTTTATACCACTATTACCTTGGTCAACTTTGAAAATCAGCATTGGTGAATACTTTTTGTTGGAGTTATGGGACTTTGTGACCTTGTAAGCGCTCTCATGCCTACAAATTTTGACGGATTTTCATTAAATTTATACCAAATGTTTACACCACTAATACATTGGTCAAGTTCTTTTAGATTGTAGTATTTTGGATATATTTGCGACAGGAAAAATAGAAAAAAAAATGGGTGGTGGGGGTAAAAAAATGTTCCTCCCAACCTCCCCACACATTTAATTCTGGAACAGCCCTGAATGTTTGAAAATATTGCAATTTCATATACAGTATACTAGTATACTGCTTGACCGGCGGGGGACCCAGGAATTCTATTCTTGTTCAATTTATGATTTTTTACTGAAGTAATTATAGCTAGGATTTTTTAGAAGAGGAGTCAGGTTAAGTAACTGTCTTGGCCATTAAAACTTCGAGAAAAGTTTTTAAATGGTACAAAATTCTGTTAATTAAATCCAGAGTTAATTTTCTACTGTTTAACGCTTTTCCCACCTTTTGTAGCATCTCTCATTCTCTCATTTCCCTAAAGGCTATACTGCCCCCCCCCCCCCGAAGGTTTTTTAGCCAAGGAGTGTTGTGAAAACATAGTTATGAAGCTAAATCATCATTAAAACATACTAACATATGATACATCATTAGAACCGGAGAAGATTAGACTTTAACCCTATTACATGTATGTCAGGCTGCAAAAATGATTTAACATAAATTGTTTATGCAGGTAAATTTACCTGTGTACTATTTGAAATACATGGTATGGATTAATTTATCAGATATGTCCATAAAATAATTAATAACAAAGAGTCAAGCATTTTCATTCAATACATGATAAAAAAAAGTAAGGTATTTTAGCTGAAAACCGAGATCAATACAAGCAACAGGAATGACAACGTGAAGAGTCATTAATATATAAACCACGAAAAGCTTTGAATTATAATATGCGATATATCATTGAATTCAGAATTCTCAGATGTTCTCATTTCCAGCTTTATGATAACCTCAACATCACCTGTAAAACATTACGCAAGTATACCGAGATAAAGTTATCTGTGCACCAAATATAGTTCACAGTACCAATTGCAACACTGTTGTTGAAGAAAAAAATAAATTATCAGGTTAGTAAATATTTACACACATGCAAAAATAAAACTATCACATACTTGTTAAATAAAATCTGAATAAAGTTTAAATATAAAATACGTAAAAAGAGAACTGAATACTAGTAGTGAACACTGACATAATACACGTGGCTTCATGAGACTGGTCAACAGAAGTAACAATTGATCAGTTATACAGTTTGTTGAAGTTAGTGTTCAAATCGTCACACATATACTTCACAATATAAGGTATATAAATTAAGGTATAGCCGGTTGAAGGCAGGCAAAAGTCAAATTTCATCACATTCAATCACAATTTGGATTACAGTTTGTTTTTTTAGCTCAGTGCCCTGCAAGGTAGCAGGTCTTGAAGAGGTGATGGTTACAAGTAAGACACCCAATCGCAACCTCTTTGCAAATGCCGAACACATGGCATCCTTTGCACCTGCGGCGTTTCCCGTTCATGCAAAGGAAAACATGATTCACTCGAGTGTTCCCAACGAACATGGGAGCAAGCGATTCTTGAATGCATACTCTCTTCCTGGAGGTAAAGTTCTAAATCATGGCACCTCCAAGTCCAGTCACAAAATCCAGGTGGGTGTACCGCTTCTTCCGCATGGTCCTCGTTGATACCTCTTTGTACAAAAGGTAGGCGTACTCTCGACAGCAGTCAAGGACAAACCAGAGAAGGAACTTCCAATATTTAATGCTTGGCCGATCACTGGCTTACTTCTTCCTCAGCTGATCATGATCATGAAGATCTACACCTTTCATAAACTGGTTATAGTCTGTTACGGCCGCAGACTAACTCTATGTAATATCAAAATTGTATAAAGAGGTTCTGACGCGCATAGTAATCGATTTTCTTAATATTGCAAACAATGATATATATTAATGTTGTAAGTACAAAGATGCCATAAATTTGTTGCTAAGGACTATCGTTGACATGGTAACGGAAACAAAATAGAGAAAAATGGCAATTCTAAGCAACATCAAAGCAATATAGAAAGTAACTGAAGCTTATCTAAGTTAAATATAAAATATAGAATTGACTTTATGGTCAATTTTCAAATTACAGAAAACATTGGTGGGCAAATCAAAATCTGAAAAATATTACTATCATGGAAATCAAAACTAATTTTCAAAATAATAATTTTTATATTTTTTTTAATTTCACAGAAGTTATCATTAAACCAAACAAATAAATTTACAGATATATTTTAAAAATACATGTTAGATGAAAAAATTAACACTTGTTGCTATGGTAACAAGGTTAAAAATTAAAAAAAATAATGAAAACCATATTGTAATGCCAAGCAAACATGTTTGTTTAAAACATAATTTAGAATCATTTTTGTTGCTACGTACATGTATTTTTAGGAAACATGCCAAATGTTATATCATTATATATTGAAGCATTATTCAGCATCTTAAAACTGCAGCTGGTGATCAATGTATTTTTAAGCATCATGAACCAGGTTTAATATATACGTCTTCAAAAGTACCTCAAAATATACAGGTTTTTGTGATTTGTAGTTTCTACAACCATAGCAACGAATTTCAATTTTCAGCGTTTGCTTCTTGCCTTAACAGGGCCTACATCCAACAAAATATCAAGTTGTTGATTTGAAATGTTCAATTTCACGAACCGTAAGTCGTACATAAAATTTTTAAGTGTCGTAATTCTAACGATTTAAAAAAAAATATATATATAACAGTTCCTTGAAAATTAATAGTGTTTGTCCTTTAAACATGCTTATGAAGTGTACGAAGTTTGAAAAAGATGCATGCGAGGGTTTTCTTTGCTAAAAAGGCTGAAATGGACACACACATACATACGCACACGCACAGCAGCGTTGCTATATCCCCTTCGCAACAAGTTGCACGAGGGGATAATAAAGTCATCGGTTACAAATTACTTAAGAGTGTTTAACTGTTATGAATTTCCTTACTTTAAATGGGAATTATATATTGAGTGATCTGCCAGAAGTTATTGTCGAATGACATAAAATTGGGAACTCCGAACTGAATCTATATGCTTTGGATTTCTTTTCAAATAACTCAAAACTGTTATGGTCTAAGGTAATGCGGAAATATTTCTCCCGCCCTTTATCAATCCTGTTTTTGAGAAACCGATAGAAGGCATTAATACCTGTGGACGGATAGAAACCAAATTGTACAGTTTTGTAGGACATAGGGCACAGATCTGTGACCCACCGAATTAGACAGAAATGATTTCTTAACCACCTGGTGACAAAAATGGACCTTTTTTCCAGTAATATTCAACTTAACACTTGATTTATGCAAGTATACGAGTAAGTTAATCGATTGAATTTACTTTTCTTTCCTTGCAATATCATACACATGCTGGTACTATACCACTACTCTTTTATTTTTCAAAGATGTATTCACAAAAAAATTTTGTTTATTATATTCATATACAACGTCGTTTACTTCTATTGTCGTTATGACACAAACTTATGAAATGAACTCCTTTATTACAAAAGCATCATGTTGGATTTAAACACAGTATATATTTTCTGAGTTGGGGATGTAAAGTGTGCATGACAGATAAAGCAAATAATACATGAAAATAAATCAAATCGTCCCAATGGGATTTTTCTTGCAGCAAAAATTACTCCCATTTCCAAATATACCTAGAAAGTCATTGTAAAAAGTTTGGTTATTGATTATCTACCTGGATAAAGAAAACAGAAAGTTAGTCTCTACTATATTCTTGGCAAAATACCACATCAAGTGTTTATTTATTCATTGATATCTTGCCTGGCTTGTCGCCGAATTAAATTGATAAAATAACAGGATAACCGTTTCGTAATGATAAAAAATAAATTGCAAAGTACAGTACTTAAACTTTTTTAAGCATAATATCATTAATCAGTTTATCCTCGTGAGTTATTCTGATTAAGGTACTTTACTACACCGAGACTTATACTTTTTAAGACACTACGTCACAAGATGGCGATTTAAATGTTTTGTTAAACTATTTGTATCAATCGATTCAGATGTATATCGTCATAGCTATCCACCTGGGAATTTTGTTAATGTTTACTCAATGACATTTTTAAAAATACAATTTTTTATCTAAAATTGCACATTTTCCCGCGTATTTGATATATATAAATACTTCTTATCCATCATACTTTCTATCATAATCAAGTAATTTTGTGCTGATTTGAGAAACTATTTCAAGGTGTAGTGAGGCAACTTAAATATACATTTAAAGTGCTTTGTAGGCTGCGGTGTCAACTCAACTATTTCTCTTGATCAGCAACTACTTATGAAATATTTTATCAGCTGTCGCATATTAAACTACAATATTTGCATTTTTAAAGGGGCCTGGTCACGATTTTGGTCAAAAATCATTTTTCCGATTTTAATATTTACATTGCTTCAGAAAGGCATTTTAATAGGCAACCGAAATTTGAGTGTCATTTGTTGAGTTATAAGCGAGTTACAGAGCTTGAAATTCTTCGCTATGTAAACAAAGTGTTTGTTTACATTTGAACGTTGAAGTAAAAATTTCAGTTTTAAACCTAAATGAATGTTTTAAACGTTAGGAACTGTTTATCCATGCCTAAAATAAATAAAAAGATAGACAAATAAGCTGGAAATTTTTTTTACTGGTATATTGAACCTATGTAAACAAAAACAGGGCACGAGCCTTGTTTACATGACAAAGAATTGTGAATCACTCTCAAATTTTATTTGATTTTTAGAAATGCCTTACTGAAGCATTGTAAACAATATATATCGAAAAATAAAATTTTACCAAAATCGTGACCATGCCCCTTTAAGTGTCTTTTTCTGTGATGACACTTCCGTAACACTCGATTTTGTAAATTATAGTTAATACATTTCATCAATTACTATTTTAAAATTTAATCGTACAATTGCTCAAAATTATATATCATTCAGTTATTCATTCTTTAATTATCTATTAAACCTATCATAAAGCCTTTCGGGCTTTTTTGGATTTGATCACCCCCGACAGTAATTGATTGCCTCCTAGATCGATTCCTTATTTCTTTAAAAATAAAACCAAATTTTTATTAAATCAATAATAAACGAATTAAACTTGAACTCAGTCTCAAGTATAGTACGTGCAACATCTGATTTCCAATCCGGTTTAGAAACCATATGTGCTGTGGATTTTTTAGGGGGGTGCTTCTTAAAGTACTTAGATCTACGATTTTAAAAATATGACTGAGAAATCATCCAAAATTTCAAGTCTGTTTTATTTTATTTTTTATTACCACACATATATAAATAAATAGACAAAATTGATATTAAGGAAAGCAAAATTAGTATTAGGTAGATTTATATACAATACATGAAAAATAATATCTGATCTAGATTCATCTTATCATTTGAATTGTCAAGACTGTGAACACAGTAAATTGCAGAACGTTGCTTTTTATATATATATCAAATAAACTGACCGACTTTACCGTACTTTAACTGTTGAATGTCAATGACCTAGTCCGTCTGATGATCTCTTGACTCTTGAATAATTCTAGGTAGTGGCTGTTTATTTACATTACATCTTATCTGAATAGTTTAAGCTCATAACTCTACTCATAACGTTGATCGGAAGTCAGAGTGTGGAGATGTGCATAATGTTTAATTTAACAAAAAGCCACACATCGTATCTATTTTGAAAATATTACCACGATTACATTTGCTAAATCTATATGCCATCATAAACCGATATAAATAAGTATACACTCAAATTTATAATAATTATTTCTATTCTTCATATACACAAAAAGTATTAATACCTCTGTATACAGTACAGAAACGAAACGAACGTCAAAAATTAAAGTTGTTGATTAATAGAACACAGCCTAGTATAATTTTGTGGTCCTTTGCCAACTTTAAACCACTGTGTGTGTGGTATTTTTACTTAAACGCAATACAAAGCTTTTAGAATTTAGATCACCTTATGTGAAGAGCAATAAATAAGAAGGGTTTCTTTGCAATTTTCCACCGCGGATTCATTGATAAAATGGTAATTCGTTGTATTAAATTGAGTAATAGCTGATATGAAATTTAGATTTTGTCAGTTTTTTTAATTATTTATGTTTACCTATATATAAAGCGACCATATGATTTTTTTTTAAAAATTGTTTACATAACTAGAGTACTAGTACTTTCCTTTTAAATTTTCTATGAAGACTGCATTTTGTACAATGCAGGGTGTAAAATGTCTTACATTAGCATTGGATATCAGTAATAATTTATTAATTATTTGATGCAGTCTAGCTAATATTTGATTGATATATATATTTAGTTCCTTAAACGCTTGTTTTAATTAATATGGTATCAATAGCCAGATGGAGAAAAGCAAACAGAGATCATATATCAAGTGAAAAAAGGATAACGTGAACTTTTCTCTGAAAATTTCCAAAACTGATAATATATATATATATATATATATATATATATATATATATATATATATATATATATATATATATATATAAGCCTAATCCCCAGGTGTTAATGAATCTTGACTTAGCACAGTAACAATGGCGTTTGCTTTTGAAAATGTTCGTCTGCACGTGAAAGCAACGGGGGTTTCAGTCAGCGTTCCGGATTACCCGAGAGCCAAACTAATGTATTATTTGAGCTGCGTTTGCGATGCCTTGCAACTTGACAGTTCGGATACCATGAGCATTTCGGCACTGAAGGACTACCAGAACTACTATCGCCTGACAGAGGAAGAGAAGAAGAAGTTGCTTGTTTTCTGCGTCATGCTATCTCCAGACGTACTTCTGAACAAAGTATTCTTTCAAAATGATCGGATGTGTGGCGACAGTAGCAACGAATTTTACGACATTAGTACAGTTGCCAGTCAACTGGTTGTGTCCAGTTCGATCGTAATCGGAGGCCAGAGAAAGAACATCCGTAAAATCATGACTTTCAAGATGTCCTGGCTTAGAGAGAACTACTTGGAGCCAATGCAAGCTTTGGCCCGCGAGTTGGAAGAAGCTGAAGAAAGTCGCCGCAGACGTGCAATAACAGCCCGTCGAAGCAACAACGACTGTGCTATGATGTAACGCTACGGTAGCCATTAAATGAAACCTACATCGTCAACAATGTCATAAACAATATACCGATTCTATTTGATACAGTATTAATTTTGTGTCTGTGAGTACTCTCTTGTCAAATACGAATGAATTTTTTTAGCATGAATTACTTTATAACTTATGTACTAATTATGTCTTACACTGTGAAATTCTTGATATATGTTTTTTTTAAACTTCTACTGCTAAGTTGTTGCCTTTATCTTGCGTATTAACAAAATTAACATAAAGGTTTGATAAGTTATAGTTACATTATATGTGAAAAACTTCTTTCAACCACGTAGACTGGATGCAAAAAATGATGCATCGCCTTAATATTTATGCCATAAAGCAAGATAATATCTTGTAAATATTGCTACGGATTTTAAAAACTTTTTGAACTATAAAAGATTCATCTGTATTAGTTTTGTACATACTTATATGAAAAATAATTAATATAATCAACTTATTAAAGCCATATGAGAATTTATGAATTTAAATTAATCTCACGATAATATTAGTAAATCTACATGGCTACATGTTGCTTATATAGGGATGTTTTTCAAGAAGTAGCATCTTTCCATTTTATATTTACCATATCATACACTGACATTTATACTTTAATCATAAAACTTATCATTGATAAGCAAGCATTTCATATTTATCGGAAATCGGAATGTATACGTTTCATATTCATCCTGATTTTTTTTTTATTAAATCTGATAGACCTTTATGTATTGAACTTGAGATTTTGAGTCTTAAAAAGATCTTCCTTATATCTGTAATTTTTTTTAAATAGTACGATCAGAAACCATTTTCCTTACATTATCGAATAACGAATGATTCCAAAAATAAATACATACATCAGCAGAGATAGCTTATGAATCTCGCGGATGTCTATTGTATGGCTGTAATAAAGGCTTTCATTAAAATTTGAACTTACTTGCAGTGTTCTTAAAGGACGGCTTTTTATTACCCAAAACCATTTTTACATTACAAGGAACTATGATCCCTTTCTGAACTGACGTTATATCTTGACTACTGAAGATAAAAAATTTTTACTGACCATTGGCACCCAGTTTTAAGCACTGCATTGTAAAATCACGAAAAGAAAAATTGGGCAAAAATTATTATAACGCCCCTTTAAACCTTTCCATCTTTACTAACGTCACTACATGTACATCAGTAACTGAATGTTGGTTTTGTTACTTTAGGGGTCTGTTGGGTTTTTTTTGTTCAGGAGGAAGGGGGCGTTCTCTAAGAAGATACTATCCTAGTTAGTTAAAGGTGAATGAAACGAAAAACTATCAAAATTTCTTTATAAAATAGAAAATACGAGAAGTGAATTTAAAAAAAAAAAATTACTTACCCAGACGACGGTTTTCCATTGTTTCTTTCATTTCATTATGTTTATGTGATTGAATAATTAAACCAGTAGAAATGTTTAGCGGCAAT
This sequence comes from Magallana gigas, assembly GCF_902806645.1. Classification (NCBI taxonomy): domain Eukaryota; kingdom Metazoa; phylum Mollusca; class Bivalvia; order Ostreida; family Ostreidae; genus Magallana; species Magallana gigas. The sequence goes on along the minus strand of NC_047565.1, from coordinate 30,367,829 downwards.
TATTCCTAACTGTTTTTTTTAAAATTCATTGTTATACTCTAACTGTTGAATACATTTCAAGAAAGAAGCATACTTGGCACATTAAAGGATGCAACCATTCCGAGCTATGAAGCTTTATTTTATTCTTTTTGATATTGTTTTGAATAGATGTACATGTATTTAAAAAAAAACCCCTAATTATTTGTCAATAACATTCGCACACAAGTCCTGCTGATTATTTTTATACGTTCTTTGAATTGAGTTTTTATACCACTTACCACGATTGTTGTTCGACCTTTATTTAACGTAAAACGGACGGAAACATTTCTTTGTATTGTGTAATTTGACCTCATTATGAGTCACATTTAGGAGAACGTGCAGATTGTTGGAACATTTATTGGTATCAGAAAACCATTCGAGCAAAAGGTCAACGTCCTAGGCTAATGTTGTATGGTTTTCAATAAAATCTACAAACTTTGTAATATACAGCTAATGTTTGAAGTCGCTAGCGCTTTAGTCATAAAAGTCGTATAAATTTTACAAATACCTGCCACCATCAAGAAATTAAACAAATAACGATTATCGCCTCTACTGCACATCATTACCACCTTATTTGACAAATCCAAATCCAATCACCGATCACTACAACCACCATACCACTTCATTCCATCGCATCAGCGCCTCTACCATTCAATTCTTACTCCCTCCCACCCCCCTTCAGCACACGACACTACTGCATATACCTAATATTTTATATTATAACGACCACTAGTGCCTTACACAATGGCACCAGCATCATTACAAACCAACTCTTCTCCAGCAACAGTCCGCACCACAACCCACTACTTACAATCACCGCCACATGCTGCTTTCATCTGACTTCATAGATTACATGGTCCTAAATATTTTTACACTAAATGCTAGAAATAAAAGGTGATAGCTTTTAATGATGATGTTTGCTGCTAAATGTAATCAAATCAACAGAGGTTCCTCGACATTTTTTTTCGTATGTTTTTTTTAACTTAAGGTAAGTATTTTTTTTTATTCTACCAGTAGCATGCACGGATCTAGAAGGGATTGTTTGGTCGGGTGGGTCCGGACCCCCTGGAAAAATCAATTACATGTAGTTCATAGTAAAATTACCGTTAATATGTCTCGGACCCCTCCCCCCTTCCCTTGCAAACTCAAATACCCCTCCCCTGGATTTTTTTCTTTGAATCCGTGCAATAGTAGTATATGTTCCTTTGTTCGCCTCCTGTGAATATAACATTAACACCCCAAGGATCGATTTGGATTATACTGCTGAATGCGCCCAACAGTAATGTCAGTTGCTTATATAGCAATTATCAAACCAATTGCTTTCCTCTTGATACTCCGGATCCAAGCTGGGAAAATTGTAGCTGGTAGTAGGTATTTATATTTGTAATGTGTCTAATTTTGTATAAATGTTAAAGGCCAGAACATTGATGTGAATAAGCCGTCAAAATAATAATTACGAATAATTTAACAAAAACAGAGATGCAATCATGCAGGCACAGACTAGTATAATGTACAGTTCGTGTTGTTTAAAGAGTAATTAAGTTCGATTCGATTATTAGTATAAGTTCAAAGTCAAAGTTTACACAATTATTTAACTCTAGACATCGTTTGTAAGTAAACATACACATCTTGACCAATACATAAATATCTGAATACTGATTTATCATGTTAAAGTAATTCAATTGAACATTAATTGTTTTAACTTAATACATGTATATGTAAATTCTTATCATGGGGTTTACATGCAGCAGGGGTTTAAATAAACGCTACTATACACTACATACGGTTTGACAATGGGTTTATTTTACAATGCCATCATTATGTACGATATTTTTGCAAGTTCGCATGCAATCAAATTGCTATGATTCGAGTCTTAAAATGATAACATTTGTGTTGTTTATCAAGCAACATTTTTGAATATGAAGCGAGAGATGCACAGAGCGAAAGAAAGAACATTTTAACTTATTTCAAAATATCTTTCATGTTGTTATGTATGTAGGTAATGACATTGCGAAATGCTGGGATGATTACCAAAATTCATTTCGAAATCAAATCATTAGAAAAAATCAACTTCCATCATTGACCTAACACTTACAGAAATAACTGAACATTTTCTATATAGGTCATTGACTACAAAATCCTAGTTAAGAGGGCTTCAAAATTGTATAAAGCTCACCAAACTAAAGCTGGCAATTTTAGTGTGTGCGAACTGCAACAAACAAAAGATCAAGCAATATGTGGAACCCCGCACTGATTTCACTATGCTTTGGGTTCCTTTTCCAGAACGTTCATGGGCAAGATGAAAATTGTTATGATGACCAAGGTACTCCAAAAGTTTGTCTCACACTCTTTATGAATCCTGCTTTAGGGAAGCCGGTAGAAGCCACTAATACCTGTGGACAGACAGGACCCACAGAGTACTGTCCTGTAGGACAAAGGACATGTAAGGTGTGTGACTCAACGGATCCAGGGAACAGTCACCCCGCTAATTTTATAACGGACAGTTATGATTTTTACGGCCGAACTTGGTGGCAATCGGACACCATGTTGGAAGGGATCCGTTATCCAGTGGTAGTCAACTTAACTATTGATTTAAGTAAGTAGACGTCTTGTTTCTTGGGTTAAAATTTATTTCGAATTTTTTCTAGTTTCTTACCTCGTTGATATGAACGAGTTCGCTGTTTTCAAAATAATGAGAAATGGGTTAAAAATATATATTGTCAACAACGATATTTTTGCTTGGTGATTATTATATTTAAAGCTGCTTGGTCCGATTTTTTTGTTATTACAATATCAAATAATTTTCTATACAAAATATTTATCTTAGAAAGTTATGGACTTTCTGCTATTTACACCAGCAGAATCGGTCTCCTTTCAAAGTCAGAATTATTCAAAGTAAATAAAAATAATTTCTTTTTGGGCAAACGAAAAAACAAACCAAAATGCATCATGGGATGTATAGAAAAGGGAACCGTTTGGTTTCGTCCCCAGAATGATTGGTTTTATTTACCCCGCATGCTATGCATCGATTATAAACAAAGCAAACTTCAGAAATTTTAGCAAACAAAACGTACACAGGTTTAATTGTAATTTGACTAAACATTACGACCTTTATTTATAGCGATGTCAAAATCGTAATACAACCATATCCGACGTCAGGGGTGAATTTTAACATGAGGCGAAATAACTCGATACCCTTTTTGTGTCGTTTGTTGTTATAACAAATTTTAAACATATTTTTTTTCATTGAAATTTGGCTAAATTGACTGGGAAAACTACTGTAATGTCAAATATTATACATATACTTAGAATAACCATCGTTTAAAAACGTGCACAAAATTTGATATAAAATCGAACCAAGCAGCTTTAAGTTTCACAGTTCTTAACAGAATAATTAAAGCTCTGCCATATAGTCAACTGAATGATTACTGAAAGGTCCGGAATAGTAACTGAATGGCATAACTATGCCATTCAGTCAGCTTTGAGTAATCTTTCAGACATTTTTTAATGGACTGAATTGTAGAACTTAATTCAATGCTATAAACACTGTTATTATGCATTTTCTAATTTTTGACAATTTGGTTAAATGAAATAAACTAAAAAAAAAGCTTATTATAAAAATGCATTGTTTGAAATACTTCACTGTTTTGCTGTTTTATTGTAGGCTATCATATTTTTCATTTTGATTTCTTTGAAATGTTATGGTATTAGCATAAATGTTTAATGATTATAATACAGTAAGTTTTTTCAACCTCAGAAAAAGCATACGATATCACCTATATGACACTGAGGTTTAAATCTCCGAGACCAGATAGTTTTGCCATTTACAAGAAAACAGCTCCAGGTAGTGACTGGACGCCATATCAATTCTTCAGCACCTCTTGTCAGTCGACTTACGGGAAACAAGATGTTAGTGGTCGCTGGCTCATTCAAACAAGTGAACCAAACGAAGCCTTCTGTAAATCAGAATACGGTGATATTTTCCCATTTTCTAATGGCCGCATACCATTTAGTACGTTAGAAGGACGACCCGGGGCGAATGATTTCGATAACAGTCCTGTTCTGCAGGTAAGATGCATTGTATGCTCCTTGTTGTGGTATATTTTATTCTATTTATCATTTTGGAAGAATAATAATTTGTTATTATTGTATTACATGAATTTTGATTAAATAGGAATGGGTAACAGCCTCTGCAATTAGAATCTCTCTGACGCGAATGAATACGCTTGGGGATGAAGATTTTGGTGGTGATCGGGCTCTAAAATCATATTATTATGCAATTTCTGACTTTGAAATTGGTGCAAGGTAACTCACTACTGTCGCTGTCTCTTGATTGACTGTATACCAGTAGTCTAAGAACTAAATAGTACTCTCTCCTTCTCTCTCTCTCCTTTCTCCTCTCTCTCTCTCTCTGAGAAATATTACATGTACTTAAGCAATATTGTTGGGATTTCGGTTTTATGCAGATTGTACTTTAAATATGTACATGCATTTTGCAGATGCAAATGTAACGGTCACGCCAACGAGTGCTACTTGCCAGAGAACCAGGTAGCTGACCATGAAGTCTGTCGATGTCAACACAACACTGGTGGTGTTAACTGTGAGAAGTGCCTTCCTTTGTACAACGACAGGCCTTGGGCCGGTGCGGCGGAATCCAGTGCTAATGAGTGTCAGCGTGAGTGTTTCAATTGCTTTCGATCGTACACATATTAAACAAGCTCCTTGTGAAGTTTACTTTTGAAAACAATTGCCTTATAACACAGTTATTACTCTGAAAGTTCATGTTAACACCAATCTAATTAAAATTAGACGTTCTGAATCCGCTACCGTTTGAGAAGCGGTAGCGGATTCAGAACGTCTAATTTTAATTAGATTGTGTTAACACTAAAGAAACCACAACGAAATCAAAATTGTAATTCCACGGGTAACCCCTCATTAGTTCAGTATGTCAGAGTCAACCATTCTGTATTTGTGTAGGTTGTGAGTGTAACGGCAAAGCGGATCGCTGCTATTTTGACGAGAATCTCTACCAGACAACTGGCAGGGGAGGTCGCTGTGTTGACTGTCGTGATAACACTGATGGACCTCAATGTGAAAGGTGTAAAGACAACTTTGTTCGAGGAGCAAACGGAGAATGTGAGTCAGCGACGCCGGTAAGCAACAAAATGCGTATTTATTAATAAACATGTATTTGAATTCTCGAAAATAATGAATTAAAAAAGAATAGATAGAACATGTTGAAATTACTTTTTTATGGGTTTATAATAAGAGTAATTTTATGTTCACTATTTATTTAAAGAAAAGAATTCAGGTACTAACCCGGTGTAAATTACCATAGAACCAAATTTATCACATATTGTCATAATTTGATGCGCAATGCAGTTGATACTTTATTTAAGTAATGATATCAACAAAATCATGAAACTGAAATGAAAATTTCATTTGGCGTCTTAAATTTGATTTTTAGTAATTTGTTTACTAGTATTTATCTTATGAATATTAAAACGTGTAGCATATATTTGGAGTAGAAAGTGGAATTCGATATGGCACAGTTCTTTAAAATTTTACATGAAATAAGATTTTTATTTAAATATATTTAAAAGTGATTCACAAATAAATTGTCATTAGAATTTGCAATATCGTAAATTAGTCATTCTTATACCCAAAGGAATGGTATGGTTTATGAAAGGCCAAATTAAAATTTTTTTTTTTTATGTAAAAACTAATTTTCTTTTATTACATTATTTTATTGATACTTTTCAGGTTCTTTAATATTCATGAAAGTGATTCATCAGACCTGATCCCATATAAAGGAGGCTACACACACAAAGAAAGATACAACGTCTGCGTTCTTACACAACTGATTAACACATTCACTACTATAAACGTACTTTTATTATTTCTTTTAAGCTTATTTTTTATTACTGATATTGAATTGTATCAATAAACACTTTTTCGCCCTGTGCCTTTAAATTCATTTTTATGCCACATGTTTTGAAGAAGGCAATTTGTTCGCAGCCAGGAAAAAACAAAAAGCCAACAGAAACCAGTAAATACCACGCTTTCTTGTATATCAGAGTAAAACAAAACTTCCGATTAAACAGATATATAAACAGAAAAGTTATATGAAGATCAGCTTTATGGCAAATGGAAATATAGTTATATTTGATTTATTTTCAGCAAAAAACAATATTCAATCATTTTAATAGTGAATATTAAAGACAAAATATACAATTAACATGACAATTATATGTACTTGGTAAATACAAAATTAACACAGGACACACTCATCAGTGCATTTCGTTTATTTGAAATATGAACAATATAAAATTCTGTTTTAAACGAGGTTAGTGAGTTGATTGTACATCATGGTGAAAACCGACAATTTTTACTCACAATTAGAAACATTTAAGATAAATCGTTCTAGACAATAATGATGATTACACTAAATTTGAATTTTGTTCAGCTAAAATAGTAGCAATGTTGTCAAAATAAAAAAAAAACCGTCTGATTTTTAAGTTACTGTAATACAAGCTATTATAATACTGAGTCTTTCAACCCTTGTTGAACTGCTACGTTAATTGATTATCGAAAGTTATTGTCCTCCAATTGATTTTGACTTGAATTTGTTTTATAAAATGTTTTTAAGGCACTCGAAAAAGCAAACAAAATTATTAAATACGATTTTGTTTGTAATCGTTGGAAAACAGATGTTTACTGGAGATACTTGAACACGTTGATTTGTCCACCTTTGTAGTTTGCAATCCACAGTTTATCATTTGTATCCATGCTCATGGCACCTATTCCCTGAATTTTGGGATGTGTGATAAATGTAATAAAAATACCATTCATATCCAAGAGATGAACACAGTCATTATCCGTGTCCATCACTAGAAGATTACTGTGGCTATCTGCAGCGATAAAACTCGGAGAAAATGATTTAAACTTTCCCTTTTCCAAATTGCCATTGTATCGCCATCGAAGAAGGCCGTCTTTGTCAGTGACAACTACTTGATTTTTGTTTGGATCCGATGCACAGATATCCATATTTTTGTTTTCTTCAACAAAAACATAGTATTTTCCAGATGCATAGAGTGGCTGGTGATTTTCGTCATACTGAATCTCCTGAATTATTTTGAAGTCGCCCGAGAAGCGAGCGATTTTGATTTGAGTTTCATCTTTGCTTTTCATAGAAACCAGAAATTCATCATTTCTTGTGCAGCATATTCCAACTGGTTTCCAGTAATTGAACGTAATAACTTGGTCCGTCTTGTTTTTTGTGACTATGCATACATTGCTCTGATGATGGTCATATACTGCGTAAACCAAGAAACCTTGTCTTGTCATCGCTAAATTGATTGGTCTAGTTCCAGACTTTGCTTCGATTCTTTTGATTACCTTTCCTGAATCGACCAAATTAATGGTTTTTTCTTCAGCATTTACCCATACGGTACTTTTAATGGGAGGAGCAAGACTGCAAATTGTGTCAAGATGTGTTTCAATTGACTGGCATAGCACTACTCTACTGCAAATATTTCGCAAATTTTCTATGTCAGAAGAAAACACTTTTAAGTGTTGTGGAATGTTTGAACGAAGACTTCCGAATGCCATCGACATAAACTTCATTTGTTGTTCACTTAAATCATACGAAGGCATAGAAAGGTAGGGACGATAAAATTGCATGCATTTAAGATCTCTCAATTCATAATCAAGAACATCTTTTAATTTCATAGTTGTTGTAAGTTTGTTCACTCGTTCACGGTGCACATTTAATGCCTTCAAAAGGCCTTTGATTTCTTCAATACGTTTCTCTAGAAGAGCAATATCCCGATTTCTCATATCAGTTACTTGTTGTGAGAATTCTTGAACAATTTTGTCAACTTTTTTGTGCCACTCCGTCCCCTTTTGAAATACTGCATCTTGCGCTTTGTCATAAATCTTCCTTACCTCTTCAAGATTTTTTTGCAAATGAGCAATACTTTCCATAATATTTTTGCATAAATCATTTTCGAGGTGTTTGCATTCATCTTCTATTTGTTTCTTTTTAAAATTGCATTGAACTTCTAGTTTGGTGGCAGGATGAGCTTTATGCTGAAGTGTTATGCAAGTAACGCAAATCGGAACGTTGCATTTTGAGCAGAACAAATCGCACTTTTCACTTTCATGAATAGAGCATAATGGTAGTTGAGGTGTAAATGCTCTTCGCCTATACGATACGATATTGTGCTCTTGAGTTGCCATGGAGTTAATGTGAATGCCCACGCATTGACCGCACAGATCACTTTTGCAAATTGTGCAGTGGAGTGACACTGTCTTGCAGCATAACTCACACTCTATGAAATGTTGAGCGGAAACGTTATCCGGATCTTCGGCGTCGCTTACTTCGGCCATATCTTACCACATTCAAATAACTCTTCAACGCAAGAAAAAATACTGTAATGATAAAAATGGTAAATTTTGTTTAATTTTCATTAATATGTACATCTACATGTATCATACTTCGTATTTATACGACGTTTCATTGTGCGTCACATTGCTACAAATTAAGAACGAAAGTAAAAAAAAAAAAAGAGTTTACAAGTTTACTTTCAACCTCTTTTTTTTTTCATCGTAAAACGCAAATTCTTTCAATTATCTAGTCTAAAAAATGGGGTGTTTATAAAGTAAAAAAAGTAATTTGATACTGCTTTTAATACACGTGCACACAATTATTTTAAGTAGTATAATTTTTAATGCAAACTCTGATTGAATCATTGTAACGTTGGCCAAATATTACACCTTATGCAGTATCCACGATAGCCTTTTCAGTTCAAAAGTTATATAATTGAATACATCGATGAATTGATCACCTGAAAAATTTGTTTTTAATGTATGTTTTAATTCCCTTTAAAAGGGGCATGGTCACGATTTTGGTCAAATTCTATAATTCTGTTTTTTAAATATTATCCAGAATGATTTAGGAATGCATTTCTAATGATCAAATGAAAGGACTAAGTGCGGTTTTATGCAATTTTTGCCCCCCAAAATCAAAGTTTTAGAAAGAGCTTTAAAATAAGGTGAAAGATAGTTAAAATCATATTGAAAATAAAGGTGTAAAAGGTTATCACCACAGTGACGTCATAATGTAGAAATGACGTCATGAATATTGCATTATTTTGATAAATTGATGTTTTGTAGCAAAATATGGGTGTTTTCCGATGGTTTTTCGACTGGGAAACATCGAGCGCAGGCTTGCTCAAGTACCATTTTTTAGTATGATATGTATAACTATCTGAAGAAAAACATATGTTAAAATCGCACTTGAGCAGACCTGCGCTCTATAATTCCGAATGCAAAATATAGAGCAAAAATGAGAATATCTTCATTTGTTTGCAAATTTGCGGGAATTAGGTCATTTAAGTGACGTCATAGATAAACAGCGAGTGAGCAATGATGACTAAAATCAAGATTAAAGTTATAAGCATCCTCTTAACAATGATTTGTGAAGATTTCATTTTCATACGATACTATTTAAAAATTGGCTGAAATCGGGGGCAGATATTTGACCATACCGCACATAGTCCTTTGAGAATCAGTCATAGAGTTATAAGCAAGATACAGTGCTCACAATTCTTTGTCTTGCAAAAAAGGTCCGTGCCCTGTTTTTGTTTACATAGGTTCAATATACCAAAAAATCTTTTTCAAGCTGATTTGTCTATATGCTCGTTCATTTTAAGCATAGATAAACAGTTACTATCGTTTAACACATTCATATGAGGACCAAAACTGGAATTTGCACTCCAACATTTAAAATGTAAACAAAAGGTTTGTTTACATAGCAAATAATTGTAATCTCTGTAACTCGTTTATATATTAACGAATAACACACAAACTTTGGTTGCCTATTAAAAATGTCTTATACTTGAGTATTGTAAACATTAAAATCGAAAAAATAATTTTTGACTAAAATCGTGATAATGCCCCTTTACGCTTTATACATGATTATGAAATTCTGATCACGCTTTGTTGTCGATAACAAGTGGATGAATTGATGTATTCCAGAGATTCTTGTTTCTCGGGGATAGAGGGGCAAGATTTGTTTTTTTTCTGTTATTATAATACTTTTTTTTAACTTCCAGTGCACAGTAGCGCCCATACCCCGTAACCATCCCCAGGAGTTCGATTTAAATCATTATCTTATATTTTTTATAACAATTACTAAATATTAACAATATTTCTGGGATTTTATATATTTCTTTGTAGAACTTTGCACACTTTACGTGGCCTTACTTTTTGTGCTGAAAACACTTATGGCGTTCCGTATGTTGTAAATGTCGCCATATTGAAGCAAACAGACACACTAACAAATATCAATAACAAAGAATACTTATAATGACGTAGCTCTGATTTTATTTAGTTGAATAAATTGTTTTAGTTTAAATAAGGTTTTGATAACAGTCGTACTTTCTATTTAGGAAAGCCTACATATAGGCATACGTACAGTTTATTCATTCAGTGACAAACGTTAATTAATGGCGTATTTAAGAAAACTTTGTAACCTTAGTATACAAATATTCTGTGATAGCATACCTTGACAGTTAACCAGGGGTGCCCCCTCCCGTCCAGTTTCTTTTGTTGAATTCGCTGTCGTCAATCAAAACAGGAAGTAACATACAAGTTATCTTTCTTAAATCGATTCATTTTTATGTTTTGACGTCCCATTTTGTATCGATTAACTGTACGTGTACATGTATATTCATATACACATTTTAAACGTCTCTGGTCGTCCAATTTTTTTTTATAAGAACACTCACTACTTTACAAAACCTAAAAAAATCGGATTAATTCTTTTTGATGATACTATACTTGACTTGCATCTGGATTGAATTTTCCAAATCTCAGAAATTCGTGTTTAAAAATCATCATATTAAAACGTTAAAGAAGCATGCATTTTCTATTATTTTATAGTATTATATCATATTTAATTCAAATCTTCTCAAACATGGGGGAGATAACAGCATTTCATATGTTTTGAATTACTTGCTTGTTCTATTGAATAGGAAATTAACACTTGACACAAGAAGGTACATAAGTGCAGATCTTCGAACATTCATGCAACATCAAATTATTGTAAGTTCATTGCTGATTATATCTTTTAAAATTTACTCTGTACATTTAGACCTGAGGTATATTCATTGAGAATATCAACAAGCAATGGAAGCTGGAACAGACTATAAGATTGGTTGAAAATTATTTGATTTGAATGTGAATATACATACCTTGACCAATTGGAATAAGGACTGCTATGGACTGCATGTTATATCTTGTTAGACTGCATTTTTAGGGTCTTCCGTTTCCAACGGAAGACCCTCTTGTTATTCTACGGTTTCTTTTTATTATTATTCTATATTTTTCCTCTGACATTTTTCGAGAGCTATAACTCTAAAACTATTTGGTCGATTTTCACCAAATTTACAGGACTGATAGAACATACAACGTGCTTGCGAATATAAAATTTTGAGCTGATGACGTCACTTCCGGTTTGAGATTTTGAAGATTTTGTGAATTTTTAAGGACCATTTTGTCCACGTAACTCCTCCGAAACTAAAGGGTATAGAAAAGTGAAACTTTCAGGAATATGTAGATGAATGTCTGTAGATGTTCCTCTGTATTTGACATTGTGGAAAATGCGCACGGCGCTGAAGCTCGCCCGAGGTCAAAAATTGGCAACAAAATTTTTGTCAAAATTTTAACACGTTTTGCAAAATATCTTTTAACCTGTAGATAATTTGTTAAAACATGTAAAGCAAAAGTTGTTAAGATTTACACGAGCTTTTGTTTTGTTTTAATAAAAAGGGGCTGGCCCCTTTAATTAGGGGCTAGAAGGGCTCTAAAGTCTTTTAATTTTAACTCTTTACTGAGCAATACTTTGTCATTAATTATAGAAGCAAAAATGTTCATTGTACAGCTGTTTATCTACACAGTACCTTATTTTAAACATTTGTTACGTAATTAGGGGTTTCAAGGGGCCAGAAGACCAAAACTTTGATCATTAATATCTTGAAAAGGAGAAATATTTTGAAAGGCAATGTTGAACAAAAGTTCCTTAAAATAATGTTCTTTAGAACATGGTACCTTAAAATTTATGGTTTGTGGCCCCAGTAAGGAGTTTAAGGGTCGGCCCCTAAAACACTGCTGTTCAGATATCTCCAAATCGGTCAACAATTTCTGAACACTTTAAACAAAATATGTTTATATTTATAAGATCTTTTATTTAATATTAAGAAAAAGGGACTGGCCCCTCAAATTAGGGGCCAAGAGCGCTCAAAAGTCTCTATATAATAACTCTATACTGAAAAATAATTTGTTATTAATTATAGAAGCAAAAATGTTCATTTTACAGCTGTTCATCTATACTGGACCATACTCAAGTCATATGTTACATAATTAGGGGTTTCAAGGGGCCAGAAGTCCAAAACTTTGATCAATATTATCTTGAAAAGGAGAAATATTTTGAAAAACATTGTATCACAAAAGTTGCTGAAAATAATGTTGTTAACAATGTGATACCTAAAAAATTTTCGTTGGTGGCCTCAGTAAGGAGTTGAAGGGTCGGCCCCTAAAACACAGTTGTTCCGATATCTCTATAACGGTTAACAATTCGTGAACACTTGTTGAACAAAATATGTTTATTTTTGCGAGATCTTTAATTTGTTATCAAGAGAAAGGACTGACCCCTCAAATTAGGGGCCAGGAGGGCTACAAAGTCTTTTTATAGTAACCTTTTTTAGAGCGATAATTTGTTATAAATCATAAAAGCAAAAATAAAAGCTTATTAAGTTTAATGTAAAACTGAAATCCGTTTTAAAATCGGCCGATGCATTACAAAGATATAGGTGTTTGAAAATTGACTTTTCTGGAAATTTTGATTTCACATTCTTGGTAAAGAAAATAGTGTTATGTTCATAGTTTAATTAACTCGTACCTAAACTATTTCGATAATTGTTAAATCGTACTTAAACACATTCGGATTTGTATTTGCTAAGTCGTTCTTGAAATTGATAATGTTATTGCTAATTTTTAATTCGATTTTTTTCTTTTTGTTTTATTTACTTATGTTTATTGGTTTAAGAACTCTGCTTCTTAGAGCAAGTTTTAGCTTTACCTTCGACATTATCGGAAGACCCACTTGTTGCTTTGCAACGAGCTTTGCTCTAGTTATTATTCTATTTTTTCACTTGTCCATAAGGGTTTTCAAAATGAGTAAATCCTACATAATGGGGATATAGGTCTGGTATTTTAAACATATATATTCCAGAAAATTGGGGTCAATTTAATTAAACCACATCAGTGACATCAGATCTGACTTTCACATAAAATGCAGGGCAATGATGGATTTCTGTAATCGCTGTGGGTACGAAAAGTATATCCTCAGAACTATGTTCATCATGGGTTGACACTCTGGAAGAGTACACACTGCAATTCTTTCCATCTTCCACACCATCAGTCCGGGGTGGGGGTGTTAGTTGTATTGCATTCCTATATAAGTGTTGCAGGTTGGTAGCTCATTAACTTCCTTGGTTGAGTTCTGGATTCGTATGTCAGATTCACAGGCACTTGTTTCTGAGAAAAAAAATTACTCTATAGTATAATAATAACACAAGGTATCTCCGAATGAGGTAAACCCCCTCCCGTGTGTTGCAGGCGTTTTCGCTTTTATTTAGTTTTTTGCAAATTTTAGACACTGAAAATATTTTTAAATCACGTTATATTATTTTTTTTATTCTCTGCGATACTATCATGTCAGTGCCTACGGTTCAATTGGAGTCTATCATGTTTTGACGCAGATTATGCACATTAGAATACAACAAAAGTAAGCATGCTATATATGGTTGTTTAGATAATTTATTGTAGAAGAAAATGGTACTAAACACTTTTGCATTGCATTTCGTATAAAAGCCAAAACGACTGCAACACGGGAGGGGGTTGTTTACTCATTCGGAGTTAGATACCTTGTGTTATTATTATACCTTAGGGTAAAAATTTTTCTCAGAAACAAGTGCCTGTGGTCAGATTACCGAGACTTATGTAGAGAAAATCTCTGTCCGTTTTATCTTATTTGATCAAGATTGTTTTAATTGTACAAGACAGTCACATGTTTACAAAAGGTTTGAATACAGCACAGGTCGGTAATTAAGCTAAATTCCAATGCCAATGTCATTATCAAACCTTCATGCATTTAGGGGGCATACGAGTTATTTATATAATTGTACTCTATATGTCATCTTTGGCAGAAGCAAAATGTTTCAATGTCGTTGCTTTGGAAACTGAGTATGAACTGTCAAAAATATACCCACAGAGAGTCTTCATATGGAACACTCTTTCAAGTGAGAGAGATCAAATAATGCGTGGCCACGTATTTTTGGTCTTTACAGAGAATTGATGTTAAAATACAGAAAATACAGAAAAATACAGAAGCCGTTGGTGATTGAGCTATTAATTTGCAGTGCATTTAAATTCCATTGAGAAACAGTGAGTCGGAGATTGTCAAATTCTCCTAAGGTTATCTACCTATTGAGCAGTACAATAATTTATATCATATCCGACCTTATCCAAACATCATTTAATTCATAATAATTATTAAACGTTGGATTTTAACATGCATGATGTTCTTCTTAATTGTCTAGGACAAAATAAACACTGGAAAAAAAACCCAAGAGCAATATTGATACTGTATTGTATTGTTTATTAGTCAACAGCTGTACAGCTCATAGACATATACAATTAATATACACATGTTATAATACATATACTGGTCACTTGAAAAAAGGCAAGTTTATACATGAAGTTTTCTGATTACAAAAGCATTTTTAATATATTTACCTAAATTGCACAAATCCTTTACATTTTGTGTTGACAATAATAGAATTAATTTAAAGACAGAGGGTTTAATATAATAAAACTTCTTAAGGAATTTTTCTCTTAAGTTACAGTAATAGGGACATTTCAATATAAAATGATATTCATCTTCTATATCTAAAGTACATAGAGGACATAAACGTCTTTGTAATGGGACATTGTTATATCTGCCAGTTTCGATGGTAAGACAATGGGATGATAATCTTAATTTACATATAAGTTTCTCATATTGTAAAGGAATTCTTTTTGTTAGATATGACTGCAAGGTACAATGATCAACTAAATATCTATAGATTGTACATTTGGAAGAGGCATTTATGTCAGCTAGTAAAGACTGTTTAAAATTATCAAAAATACGTTGCTTGGCGATCGTTAAAATAATTTCTGGCTTTTCAAAAAATTGGTTTTCCCATAAGTTCATTAGCCCAATACTTGTTAACATATTCTTGATCTCTGCAGCCCAGTTTTTACATTTGTTTTTACCTAAAGTTTCATTATACATATTAACATAACATGAATTCAAAATGCAATTTTTTGATGATAAAAGTTTCATCCAGTATCTTAAAATACGTATTTTTCTGATACATTGCAGAGGCATTCTGCCCAATTCACAATAAATAACTGCATTAGATGTGCCCCTTTTAACATTAAGTATGTTTTTACAATGATTAAGATGAATTTTTTCTATATCTGGGGCAGAATGAAAGCCCCAGACTTCACAACCGTAGTAAGCAATGCTTCCTACATAAGTGTCAAAAAGGGACAAAAGCGTAGTAAAATTAAGACTCATATTACAACATTTCCTTTTCAGTGCAAAAAGCGCCTTCATACATTGTAATGACAATTGTTTTTGCGTAACATGAAATTTGCCATTGTAATTCAACAAAAGTCCTAGATAACAAAAACTGTTCACTACTTCAATTTGTTCACACTTATAAAACCACACATCTTCTGTTCGCAAAATTCCCCCATTTCTGAAAACCATTATTTTTGTTTTGTTTACATTAACCGTTAACGACCATTTCTCTGTATAATTTTCTAAAGTATTCAACATTGACTGTAAGTCAGCAGCAGACTGAGCAAAAATAACCATGTCGTCTGCGTACATCAGTAAAAATAAGGATAGCTCTTGTAATTCAATTGGAGTATTTCCATTGCTTAAAAATTCCATTTCGCAATCATTGACATAAAGGGGTACTGAATACAACGCCATGTCTCATATTTTGTTGCCTTATTATACATGTAAGCACTTGGTTAAATCTTTTATACATAATTAAGATGCATTGTGCGGGACTTAGGAAAGTTCAATTTTACATATATTGTAGATATGAGTTGGTCCCGAATATGCTTTATGTAGATATGCAATAAACGAGTCCGCTCTATAAATCTATGTTGTTATAATTGTTGGTAATAGATTGGATTGATAACGACCCTATGAAAAACCACCTGGGATATTTATTGAATTAAAGTATCCAGTTCAAGTTCAGTTGATTCGCTACAATATATAGGACATACGTTTGATTTTAACAGTTCTATGATATAATTTATAGAGAATGAATGTAAGAGAAATTCCACAGTATATTAACTTTTGGGAAGAAATAACTCGATATTTTTCACAAAAAAATTAAGAACGGAGAGAATATGTAACTATTGCCATTGTAAAATAAAAAGGAAAGATAAAAAATAAAGGTTAGTACATGTTTTCTGTTCGTTTGTAATGTGTTTATAACATAGAACCAATGAGAAACTTTAAAATGACGTTACGATAAGTTTGTGGTTGCTCCGGGTCATTGGAACTATGCAAGTTTGTTAGTTTACCAGGAATGAACAAATGATGTCATTAACTTCAAAAGTTTTGCGATAATAAAGGAAATCCTGGTTTACTTTGTTCCAACGTGGTGAAATTTCAATGATTTGTCTTTTTTTCCCAAAGGAAGTAAGAGAAATCTCCCAATAATTTCCGAACAACCCTCATACAAATAAACAAATCGAAAGAGAAAAATGTAAATACTAGCAGAAAAAAGGAAGACGAATGACGCAGAAGTTCTATTGACGATTCAAGATAGCTGGATATATATTTACATCCACTGAGTATTTCAGCAAACCGACTGTAATTTATATCGCTATGGACAGTGGCAGAGTTATCTACACAATCCAGTTCTAACCAGATTATCGATTGATCGAAATACCCGGTATTCAGTTACCTAAAAAATTCACGGACTGTACAAAATAATCATAATAATGTCATACTCAAATCCAATATATGAAGACTTGGCTGGTTTTGTTTTGGTTGTTGTTGCTTTTTTTTTTGGGGGGGGGGGGGGGGGGTCTAACGTTATGAACTTAATTAATTTACTTTTTATGATTAACCGATAACTTTTTATAGGAAAAACGTAAATATGTATACACATAACAAACTTACCACGCGGGTTATGTATTTTTTGTGTGCAATGTCGCTTACTTCATCGGAATATTCTCTACAGCTGTCACTATATATACTTGTATACAGAAGGCTGGTGGTGCATGCATACGAAACACCTCGGGCCTTTCACAGAAATATATCTCGGAAGTTAATCTTCCGAAACACATCAAGCCTTTCACAGAATCACATTTTCCTGTGAAGCCACTTTTCTATCCATTTAGTGACAATATAAAAATCGGAATGAAGTTTCGAAATATAAATCTACATTGTCTGGCTTGTATAATTATATCGTTTCATTATGAAAAAAAATAGTAATACCATTTTCAGTTACTTTAATTTCCTGAATCAGCATTGTCGGAAACCCTCGGTCGGTTTCGCTCCTCTTACCGAAGGTAAGACCCATGGTCGGTCTCGCTTCTCTTAGATGCGAAACCGACCGTGTGTTTCCGACGATGCTGAATCAGCTTTAGGTAAAATATCATAGGGAATGCAACACATTCTTTTGTACAAAATTTTATTCAATAATTAGAATGAACTGAATTGGTATTAAACATCAAAAAGAAAAAAAATTGAAATTTGAATTCAAATTTCCAATCATAGCTAAATAAGAAATAATTGTATTATAAATAGTAACTTTGGATTTGTTTTTGCATATGAACCAATTACAATGTGTCTATTTAACAACAAATCTCAAAGCAGCATTATACATGTTATATGCCACACACGTTTGACATTATCAAAACAATATCTTCATTGGAGATGTCACCATAATTACATTCTGAATTTTGTCTTAATTTACATTTTTGTTATAAAAGAATTGCGACATAAAATATTGTTCGACAGATTAAAGACGTTTATCATACATAATTATATTCTTTATCTTGTTTGTGTATATACTACGCCAATATTTTTTTTTTTAATTTCTGCTTTAATTCTATATTTGGAAAGGAGGTTTAAAATATTTAGACAACAGAATTTTGTTGTATAATTTACATTTTTTCGCTCGCAAATCCAGTGGGCATGCACTAAGAATTGAAAGCATTTCTAATTTCAATTATAAAACCCGTTCAGGACGAATACGGAAATAGAACGAAATCTCGATTAACGAAGTTTGTGGAGTCCTTGTAAAATTCGAAACAAATTCTTGCAAAATTATACGGTTGTAGCAAATTCGGATATAACGCATTTACGGACATGGCGAATTGATTTTGAGTTGCGAAGGGGCGACAAAACCCTGAAATTAAAAAAAAGTTTTATAGTTTAAAGAATGTTAGCAATACCAATTGACATAATACATGTAGTTTGAATGAATTTATTCCCAAACGCGTATTCACATTAAAATACGATCCGATTATTATAAGCTTCGAAAGAATATATTTTCATTTTATGCTTTGATAAGCATAACTTGTTATATAGCGAATTCGCTATACTTATTTTTACGAATTCGTTATACGGATATAACAAATTGCAGATATGGAGAAGTAAATTTAGTTGTCCCTAAAACTTCGCGCTATAACCGAGTTTTATTGCATATTATGTTTACATCCAATAAGTATTTTCTACTGTATCTCTTAAGAAAACCAATTGTGATTCATGAATACACTTAGTTAGCTTATTCATGCGCCACGAGTACAAATATAAACACCAACACGCGTTTTGTGTATATTTATTTTTGTAAGATTAAATTCAACGTTTAATCTTACATGATCAATTTGATGTATATGTACTTATGGAAAATTATCGTTAAATCATATCTATTCGTCATTAAAAAAGATTTTTTGACAAAGTTTCTGGCACTATATTTTAAGTCTTGAAAGCTGTTCTATTTATGTTTTATATCCCTGACTAAGAGTGTATATAATGGCCGTACAGCGACGATTCACATATATTTCATACAAATACAAATGAACAAATAGACATCAGTATGAATATATAAATATAAGCATTGAATGCATATTTTTTGGATGTCGTCGGTCCTATAATACAGCAATCGGTGCAGACAAATTATCATAACGCGCGTTATTCAATTTGTCTGCACCGCTTGCTGTATTATAGGACAGACGACATCCAAAAATGAGCATTCAAAGCTTAAATATTTACATTTACCAAGCATGATTCCATCTACTCCTTTCAAAAACTTTCAGTCGATTCATAGCTCTACAGAAACAGACCGACTGAAATCTACACGCACCGTTTATCGATTGGTCGAAATCTACAGCGGCTGAATCTGACAGGAAACTGACAGGACTGAAATCAACACGCCCTGTTTATCGATTGGTCGTAACCTCCAGCGACCAAATAAATCGCAGACTGCGCGAAATAATCATGATGATGTCAGACTCAAAGTCTCACAGGAGACGAATTGGCTGTTTCTTACAGCTAACGTATGTACATGTACGTTAACAGTAATTTGATTACTTTTACTTACTTTGTATAAGCAATTTATTGATAAGTTCAAAAAAGATGTAAATAAAAACAATAAAAATGCTTTCTTTAATGATTCATTCGGGTTATGAAGGTAGCGATCATTGTAGAAAAAAATTACACAACCCGCTAACACCTTCATATCCCGTATGAATCACCAAAGAAAAAATGTTATTGTTTAATTGAACGTCCCATATTTCCAAAGCAAGCATAAGGGGAAATATACACTGAATGTAAATATAGCTATATATTTACATTTTCCAGTGTCTTTGTCTCTGATAACACTACGTATCGTTTTTGAACTATATAACCCATAACTTCAAATGACGCCAAATTGAGGCGTCAGCAGGGTTTGCTTATTATACATGTAATTAAATATTTAATCGTACGATGGCTTAAAATCATATAAATATAAGTAATAAGGAATCATTCTTCGAATATTATGAAGTGATAATTTCGGTCGGGGTGTGATCAAATCTATCATAAAGCTTTTCGGGCTTTATTGGATTTGATCACGCCTCCACCGATATTATCACCTCACAACACTTAAAGAATGATTCCTTATTCCTTAATTAGAAATCTACACGACCCAGTTCTAACCAGTCTAACCGACCCGTCGAAACCTTCAGCAACTTAAGAAAAAATCACGGACTGCACGAAATAATCATGTTGATCTCAAACTCAAATTTCCATAAAGGACAACTTTGCTATTTCCTTTTACCGACGTACTTATATCGACTCTTTATGATTAATTCAACATTCTTTTTTAAAAGGAAAAATGTAAATATTAAAAATGAATACCTTTATTTTATACATTCATGTGGGTCATGAAAACAGCGTGGTAAGATGGAACCAACATAAATTAATAATGGCCATAAATTGATATGGCCATAGAGTTTACAACACGTGATTCGAATAATTTGTCCATATTAAATGTCAGATGGTCAGAAAATCTCTCTGAAACTTAGTCGGGCTAATAGGTGAATGTAAAAAGAACAAACAAACCCAGATATATATAAATAATTAGAGAGAGAGAGAGAGAGAGAGAGAGAGATATTTTAATTTGTTGCCTTATTGTAAGCACTTGGTTAAATCTTTTTTGCATAAGATGTATTGTGCGGGACTTCAGAAAATTCAATTTTATATATATGATATATGAGTTGGTCCCGAGTATGCTTTATGTAGATATGCAATGAACGAGTCCGTTCTATAAATCTATGTTGTTATAGTTGTTGGTAATAGATTGAATTGATAACGACCCTATGAAAAACCACCTGGGATATTTATTGAATTAAAGTATCCAGTTCAAGTTCAGTTGATTCGCTAACATCACATTTATTGGTACAAGAAGAGCAAATATATATAGAACATACGTTTGATTTTAACAGTTCTATGATACAATTTATAGAGAATGAATGTAAGAGAAGTTCCACAGTATATTGACTTTTGGGAAGAAATAACTCGATATTTTTCCCCAAAAATCAAGAACTGGAGAGCATATGTAACTGTTGCCATTGTAAAATAAAAAAGAAAGATAAAAAATGATGGTTAGTTCACGTTTTCCGTTCGTTTGTAATGTGTTTATAACATAGGACCAATGAAAAACGTTAAAATGACGATACGATAAGTTTGTGGTTGCTCCGGGTCATTGGATATATGCAAGTTTGTTAGTTTACCAGGAATGAACTAATGATGTCATTAACTTCAAAAGTTTTACGATAATAAAAGAAATCCTGGTTTACTTTGTTCCAACGTGGTGAAATTTCAATGATTTCTCTTTTTTTCCAAAGGGAGTTAATAAGAGAAATGTCCCAATAATTTCCGAACAACCCTCATACAAATAAACAAATCTAAAGAGAAAAATGTAAATACTATAGTCTGTCCCAAGTTATTGCTTCCATCACTTTTTGATGATTTTTAATAAAAATACACATACCTGTAAAAGAAATACGATTGAAATCGATGAAAGGGAATATATCCAAGATATCTTCATTGAACAATTATCCCTTTTCACTCATTAAATTTCACAGGAACGAAAACAATTTTCTTACGGAGATTTATAATGGGAAATGTTTACATCTTTTCTCCATTCGGAATACACTCGGAATACATCGCGCAATTTTTTAACGCTATCATCCGGGCTTATTAATGGCTGATGCAATGCTAAATCTCCGTAGACTTTCAATTTTGGGATGTGTATTGAAACCTGAAGCGGTAGAGGGGGCGTTTCAAAACAGATAATCTGGACATTTTTCATATTAGCGGATGAACGTTGTTTGAGCACAAAGATATTTACTATTATTGAAATATCAAGCAAAAAGTGGTGGAAGCAAAAACTCGGGACAGAGTATACATGTAGCAGAAAAAAGGAAGATGAAGGACGCAGAAGTTATATTGACGATTTAAGGTAGCTGGATATATATTTACATCCACTGAATATTTCAGCAAACCGATTGTTATTTATATCCCTATGGAGAGTGGCAGGGTTATCTACACAATCCAGTTCTAACCAGATTATTGATTGATCGAAATACCCGGTATTCGGTTACCTAAGAAAATCACGAACTGTACAAAATAATCATAATAATGTCATACTCAAATCCAATATATGAAGACTTGGCTGGTTTTGTTTTGGTTGTTGTTGCTTTTTTTTTTGGGGGGGGGGGGTCTAACGTTATGTATTTAATTAATTTACTTTTTATGATTAACCAATAACTTTTTATAGGAAAAACGTAAATATGTATACACATAACAAACTTACCACGCGGGTTATGTATTTTTTTGTGTGCAAAGTCGCTACCTTCATCGGAATATTCTCTACAGCTGTCACTGTATATACTTGTATACAGCAGGCCGGTGGTGCATGCATACAAAACACCTCGGGTCTTTCACAGAAATATACCTCCGAATTTAATCAGTGATCTTCCGAAACACCATGGGCCTTTCACATAATCACATTTTCCTGTGAAGCCACTTTTCTATCCATTTAGTGATATTATAAAAATTGGAATGTAGTTTAGAAATATAAATCTACATATGATTATATCGTTTCATTATAAAAGAATAAATACTAATACCATTTTCAGTTACTTTAATTTCCTAATTTTATCTGAATCAGCATCGTCGGAAACCCTCGGTCGGTTTCGCTCCTCTTACCTAAGGTAAGACCCACGGTCTGTCTCGCTTCTCTTACCTTAGGTAAGAGATGCGAAACCGACCGAGGGTTTCCGACGATGCTTAAGAGAAGCGAGACCGACCGTGGGTTTCCGACGATGCTTAAGAGAAGCGAGACCGACCGAGGGTTTCCGACGAGACCGACCGTGGGTTTCCGACGATGCTTAAGAGAAGCGAGACCGACCGAGGGTTTCCGACGATGCCGAATCAGCTTTAGGTAAAATATCATAAGAAATGCAACACATTCTTTTGTAGAAAACTTTTTATTCAATAATTAAAATGAACTGAATTGGTATTAAACATCAAAAAGAAAAAAAAATGAAATTTGAATTCAAATTAATTTCCTATCATAGCTAAATAAGAAATAATTGTATTATAAATAGTACCTTTGGATTTGTTTTTGCATATGAACCAATTACAATGTGTCTATTTAACAACAAATCTCAAAGCAGTATTATGTATGTTATGCCACACACGTTTGACATTATCAAAACAATATCTTCATTGGAGATGTCACCATTATTACATTTTGAATTTTGTCTTAATTTACATTTTTGTTATAAAAGAATTGCGACACAAAATATTGTTCGGCAGATTAAAGACGTTTATCATACATATATTCTTTATCTTGTTTGTGTATATACTACGCCAATATTTTTTTATTGATTTTTTTTTTTAATTTCTGCTTAAATTCTAATGATGGTTTAAAATTTTTAGACAACAGATTTTTGTTGTATAATTTACATTTTTTTCTCTCGCAAATCCAGTGGGCATGCACTAAGAATTGAAAGTATTTCAAATTACAATTATAAAACCCGTTCAGGACGAATACGGAAATATAACGAAATCTGGATTAACGAAGTTTGTGGAGTCCTGGTAAAATTCGAAACAAATTCTTGCAAAATTATACGGTTGTAGCAAATTCTGATATAAGGCATTTACGGACATGGCGAATTGATTTTGAGTTGCGAAGGGGCGACAAAACCCTGAAATTTAAAAAAAAGTTTTATAGTTTAAAGAATGTTAGTATACCAATTGACATAATACATGTAGTTTAAATGAATTTATTTCCAAACTCATACTCACATTAAAATACGATCCGATTTTTATAAGTTTCGAAAGAATATATTTTCATTTTATGCCTCGATAAGCATACTAACATGTATTATTATGCCTTCTGTCAGTTTGTCACTATATATTCAATATTCATCTATTTTCGCATAGTATCAATGGATTTATATAGCGTAAGCATACTATGCCGAAATAGAGCACGGCAAATATTTTCAATGAAAATCTTTGAAGCGCCGACAGCGGGATACGAACTCACGACGCTAAAATCATTTAAGATTGACGCCCAACGCGTTACCGCTACTCTAAAGTAGCCGTTGTTAGAAATAACGGTATTTATATATATAAAACGAAGATATATACGACTGACATCAAACAATTAAAATTATTCATTTTTCCAAAAACACTTCATTATTGACGGTAATTTTAAAGTTAAAGTTTCTTATAAACTTTTGAACAAATTGATTGAACATTTTTCGAAGAAATTCTACATGAGAATCACACAGACGCTTTTTTAAATAACGCTTGATAAAGAATGTACAAGAAAAAAATTCAATGAGATTTCGTCTGCTAAACATTTCGAGTTTTCTCGGTAAGGCCAAACGTCTCTCATTTCTTGAAAAGAACATTAACCTTGTTGACTTTTTATTGTACAACAACTTGTTGATTAAATAAACAATCAAATCAATTGATTAATTTGAAAAAAAACCCAAAAGCTTGTTTTTCCAGTGATTATTTATAGGGACTTGTCAACACTCGAACGTCACAGCTTCTTAGATATAGCAAAGCACGTCAGTATATTCAACAGTCGGCATAATAATAACAATAGTGTTGTGTTGTGCATGTACTATGCCTAAATAGTAGTCAGGGCTCGTGCACTATGTATCAAACCCTGACTACTATTTAGGCATAGTACATGCACAACACAACACTATTATATAAATATAGCGAATTCGCTATACTTATTTTTACGAATTCGTTATACGGATATAACAAATTGCAGATATGGAGAAGTAAATTTAGTTGTCCCTAACACTTCGCGCTATAACCGAGTTTTATTGCATATTATGTTTACATCCAATAAGTATTTTCTACTGTATCTCTTAAGAAAACCAAGTCTGATTCATGAATACACTTAGCTAGCTAATTCATGCGCCACGAGCACAAATACATGTATAAACATCGTCACGCGTTTTGAGTATATTTATTAATGTTAGATTAAATGAAATGCTCAAACTTACATAACCAATTTTTTATATCCTTGACTAAGAGCGTATATAATGGCTGTACAGCGACGATTCACATGATACTTACAGTTGTTTACAAAAAATTCAATAACTAATTCAATATCATCGTAAATACTATTATCAACGAAAGAAAGTTACATTTTGTTGAAATTTACACCAATACAACGAATATGTAAAAAATGACAGTATTCGAGCTTTGTTAACAAAACAAAGAATTATGAACTTATGCATCTTGCTTATAACTTGATATTTGAGTTTCAAATTTTGACATAGCATTATAAACTTCTATATTTATCACTATAAACAACAAAATTTGAAAATTTTAAGTCAAATCGTGTTCAAGTCCCTTCAATTGAACGTCCCATAATTCCAAAGCAAGCATAAGGGAAATATACAGTGATATATATACACTGATATATATAGCTATATATTTACATTTTCCAGTGTCTTTGTCTGTGATAACACTACGTATCGTTTTTGTACTATATAACCCATAACTTCAAATGACGCCAAATTGAGGCGTCAGCAGGGTTTGCTTATTTATAATTAAATATTTAATCGTACGATGGCTTAAAATCATATAAATGTAAGTAATAAGGAATAATTCTTCGAATATTATGAAGTGATAATTTCGGTCGGGATGTGATCAAATCTATCATAAATTTGATCACACCTCGACCAAAATTATCACCTCATTATATTCAAAGAATGATTCCTTATTCCTTAATAAGAAACTGACATGGTCGAAATCTACACGACCCAGTTCTAACCAGTCTTACCGACCTGTCGAAACCTTCAGCAACCTAAGAAAAAATCACGGACTACACGAAATAATCATGTAAAGGACGACTTTGCTATTTCCTTTTACCGACGTACTTGTGTATATTTACATGTGAACAGAATTAGGGCCACACCAGACTCTATGATTAATTCAACATTCTTTTTTAAAAAGAAAAATGTAAATATTAAAAACGAAAACCTTTATTTTATACATTCATGTGGGTCATGAAAACAGCGTGGTAAGATGGAACCCACATAAATTAACATTGATATGGCCATAGAATTTACAACACATGGTTCTATGATTCGAATAATTTGTCCATATTAAATGTCAGATGGTCAGAAAATCACTCGGACATTTAGTCGGGCTAATAGGTGAATGTAAAAAAAACAACAAAGAGAGATCTTTTAAAAGGTTAAAAATTTTAAACTATAATACGAAACTCAAATACATGTATATTAATTCGGTAGTAAAACACACATACAAATATCAAAAATAATACAATGTCCATTTTGTTCCCACTGATTTGTTAAATAAGTACTGTACTTAATATAAACACATATATAAACACAGCCATTCCCTGCAGCTGTTGATAATGTAGCATTGTATACAGGATGAGTGCAGAGGCTACAGGGTGTAATTTTTTAATGTCGTGCACACGACCTGCATGTGGGGCCTCCCTGATCATCAATGAAGTGGGTTACGTGTGTTTATTGCTTGAAACAGTGGATTCTATAAAGGAAGCTGTACTGCCAGGTAAGAATGATTTTTTACTTAAAAAAAATAAACTTTTTTTATATATAGATAATATAATTTGTTATCGTGTCTTTAGTTGAAATATCGTGTATAAACATAATGCATTTATACATGTATTTTCCCACTCTTTTTATTCTGTTTTTTTTTTTTGGAAATGTAGGAATAAATTAATTAATTTGTTAATGAAAGTTTTAAAAAATAAAACGTTGGAATTTCATTTTATGAACAACTGTTTAAAGCTGGCTTTGAGTTAATAGGAAGAGCACAATTTTATGAACAAAATCTATATCAGACGATATTTTGACAGCTTGTAGGCGATAAAGAATTAAATCAATTAAAGCGCATCTTGGAGTTATTATTTGTTAACCGCTAACAAAAGGTAAAATAAATCTGAACAATTTTACTGCGTCAACAAAAAAAAAATAGATCTGATTCCCTTATCTCACATTATCATGTGCTAAAGTACTTATGTAAATGCATTTTAACTAAGCTGTCCATTTAACCTTAATGTGAGAAAGTGCGGCGCCAAGTTTACTTTAATCAATTGCTCTTTAGAAAATGCATTGACTAAAAATTGGGCTATTGAAATTAAGTTATCTTCACAGTTCTC
The DNA here is from genome assembly GCF_902806645.1 of Magallana gigas. NCBI lineage: Eukaryota > Metazoa > Mollusca > Bivalvia > Ostreida > Ostreidae > Magallana > Magallana gigas. The sequence goes on along the minus strand of NC_047565.1, from coordinate 30,340,431 downwards.
ACGATACAAATTTCACTGAGTGAAACTATTTTAACAAAGACCTTGAGACATATGGTAAATCTGCTTCAAACAAAGGTGGCAATGAAAACTCGTTTTTTTCTTCGCTGAATTTAAGGTATGTGTAAAGACGAATAGTGCCCCCACCTTCCGCATTGAATATTGACCAGGGTCATTTTTTAAGTAGAAAAATGACCCAATATACGTGTAAGGCCTGGTTAAATCAATATCCCTTGAGTTATTTTCCCTGTGTGGATTGTAAAATAAAAATTACCCCGTAGATTAATGGCCTTGTACCATTTTGTGATTCGAATAACTAATTGTTGGGGTAACATCCCACCTCCTTGGGGGCGATTTCAGGGGGAGGGACTACAATACCTTATTAAAAGCAGAAAAATTTCACCACCATGCATTTATTAATCAATCATTAATCATCATATTTCAGAGATCAATCAAAGGCATTAGAAGAAATTTTGACAAACCTTAGTAATGTACCGGTATATATAAATTTCATCGTAAACAATGATGTATTATTAAGCTATTCAAAACAGATACATTACATCCCTCATGCATGTAACAGCAAATAACACGCAAACACTTTTATTTAATTCATAAAAAAGTCTATTGGACTCAGCTTCTGTATATCCAAGGCCTTGCTTAGGGTCACAGCATGTTCACATTTGTACAAAGTGACCCAGGTGACCTATTGCTACCTATCTTATGCCCGGTGTCATTTGTCCGTTTCTACAGTTTGAACATGTTCAGCTTAGCACACTTGGTGTGTAGCGTATGAAGGGAAGAAGAACATGCATTGTGAAATCTCTGACCGCCATCCACAATGTAACTATTTTTTGGAACAAAACTTAGTGCAATTCAAATCAGCAGACACATATCAGCATATGATTTAATTAGACGAACATGGATGCTTTTGACAAGATTTTGATTTTCATGACCCCAAGGTGTTATGGCGGGACCATTTCCGGTCAGAGAGTAAAAATGTATCAATTTTTAACCAATCAACGTCTCTACCAATGATATCCAGCAGACAAACGAAATACATACTTATATTGAGCAAGGGTACCACTATAAAATTGTAAAAATCATTAACAGAAGACCCGGGTTCTTGTGTTACAGAGGGGCTATAAAGGCAAAATTTGCCAGTATATGACGTATTACTAACCCTTAATTACTTTTACGTTTACTTTCTAATCTTCTGTACTATATTAAATAAATATATAAAAAGTGTACATTAAAAAAATGGAGGGGTGAACCTAGTCCGAAATATTTGACGTTTTTCTGGCTTTTTTTTTAACGATTTTGATATTTACTTGCCAGGAAAACGTCAGAACCGGCGCCATTACGAAAACTGGAAATTTTTCCTGGCAAGTAGATATCTAAATCGTTAAAATAGCCAGAAAAACGTCAGATATTTCGGACTAGGGTGAACCATGACATCATGACTGTTGAATCAATATTTTCACCGAGTATTTATGGTGTACTAATGCAGATAAACTCCTACTACAAGTGTAATTTATTTAAATATGTGTACGAGGTATTTTTATTACTAAATTAAACGGGAAATAACAATTCATGGCAATTCAAAATTGGACGATTTTCCCGAAGTCAGGGTAATGTCCAGATGTCCACTACAAGTAGAATATCATACGTTACATGGTATTGTACTGGATTACATAAGATTATATCATTGTTTATCAATTTTAAAAGATCTACTTAAAACATGGGATGCCCAAAAAGGGCCATTGTGGTTTTCTTGTCGTTCCTGGGTTTCCTCGTCCTTTTTGGCTTCCGGACGGTGTTCACCATGGTGATGGTTTACGTCATCAAAGATAACGACAACGACGGTGTGACGTTTTTCAAAGAGGTAAGAAACAACCAAAGTAAGAAAAAACCACTTGATTTGATTTATAAATCATTCTTTAGAAATTTATAGATAAGTTTAATCCATGATTAAATTTTGTGTGTGTTTTGAAGTGCACAATAAACGGCACAGCATACGACCTACAATTGGATTGGAGCGTGGCTACGTCACAGTACTTCAACACGGCCTACTTTGTGGGCTACGTCATCACCCAGTTGCCAGGGGGATTTCTTGCCGTCAGGTTCTCTCCTACAAAGTGAGGGAAAATGAAAATTCCGTTAAGGTGGTATGGGACATCTCCATGTTTTGACGTGCTTCCTATCGAAGTAAGCAATAAAATTAAGTATAATTTTACAAAAGTTTTGAAACCATCTTTCCAAATTTTTTAAAAACATATTATTTGGTCAAATATTATAAAATTTGAAAATTCTAAACCGGTGAAAATATGTTGCTTTTATCCACATTAACATCGACAGGTGCCCCATACCACTCCATGCAGTCAAAAGATACAAGTTTAATTAATATCAATTCGAGAGACTTTTGTTTTGAATATAAGATACCATATTTTAATATTTTTAGAATATTTGGGGGCGCAATTTTGATTAGTGCGTCATGTTTCGTAATCCTGGCATTTTCCATGAAGTATAGTCCAATCATAGTCTTTGTAGCCAGATTTATCCAGGGTTTGGCAGAGGTAAGTACTTTTTAAAATACCGCATTGCATTGAATGAAATAGACATGAACATTTACTAATTTATGATTTATGTGTATTTAGGGCGTAAGCCAGCCCGCTATGAGTTCTGTCGTGTCGGCTTGGGCTCCAAGATCTGAACGTGCAGGAATCGTTGGGTTTTCCTTCTCGGGTATATATGTATTCACAACCATAATGTGCATTTTTATTTCTTTTTTATGTTGGTTCCTTGGTTCTTTTTGTTTGCAATTGACCGACATACATGTACATGTAACTTGTTGATCGCTGTTTTAGGAATTTACCTGAGCACATCCCTGGCCTCGGTGGTGTCGGGGGCCGCCACCTGTTACGTCAGCTGGCACGCCGGACTCTTCATCTACGGTAATGATTATGCATGTAACATCCTTAGTTTTCATGACATAAAATTAATTTAATGAAGTAATGAATATTTTCAATGAAATTTGAAACTCATGCAATGGACAAGTACATGGACATGTAAATTTGCTAGATATTTTTTAAAATGAGGGTTAGAATGTTGATGGCTGATGTTTAAACAGCCTCACATGTATGGACATTACTTCACAAAATGATATACTAGTAATGTAATTATTGTTAATCATTCCAAACCAAAGTAGACCAAAAGTCGTCTGAAATTACATTTAATCTACAGAAATGTAAACCTATCGAATTTCTGTCGTGGCATTTTTCTTCATTTCCTTATTTTTGCCAAAACAACGTTAACAAAATCGTATTGAACGTTTCACAGGTAGCCTTGGTATCATCTGGTCACTGTTTTGGTTTGGGTTAGTATATGATAGTCCAATGATGCAATCCTCTCTAAGTGAAAAAGAGAGGCGCATTTTCGAGGAGGAAGGATCGAAAGTTTTGGTGGCGTCAGCAAGCGTGGTAAGTTTTACATTGTTATTTCATAAAACATCAGCTTTGATAGGCAAGCTACTGACAAACAAATTGATAAAACAGGACTATCAACAGTCTCGTTTGAAGTCATCTTTTCGTACGTTCTATGGGCGATACAAAGACCTTGTGAGCAAATACAATCTTCCACTGGGTCGCAAGATTACTGACATTTTTCATACAAATTGTTAGACCATAATTAGCACCTAATTGCCTACGGACTTTTCCGTTTTTTGCCGAATATTACAAAGAGCACAATGCGGGCGTAACTCCTACGCACCTGATCCAACCTCTATTTTTTTGGAGGTCCGTTTTGCTCTGCTACGAATTTGTATTTCGTTTTATGGATTTTTGATATGGTTGACGGTTTAATATGTTATTGTCATTTTTTCATTGAACAGCAAATATCAGCATGTTGTCACCGATAATATTATGCTAAATTGGTGTCTTTTTATCACAACAGGCCAAAAACATTCCATGGAGAGCCATACTGACGTCACGTCCGGTGTATGCTCTATTTCTTGCCAACTTCACGCGATCTTGGGTTTTCGCCATGGTATTGACAGAGATACCTCAATATTTCGCTGACGCATTCAGCCTTAATGTGGCAACAGTAAGTATAATCTAAAAAAGATCTATAGATTTAGATCTTGGACGTTTCCAACTGATAAAAGACGTTATATATTGATATAGTTTATTAATGAGTTCGGAAAAACTACTTTCTGACTTGCTTTTCTTAAATTGGATTCCTTAGATTGGATTTCTTACGTCTTTCCCGCCAATCTTGATGTCAGTTTCCGTAATATTGGGCGGCGTTATAGTTGATAAACTGATAAATATGGAGAAAGTATCGATTACTGCTGGAAGAAAATTGTCTCTGATCATAGGTAAAATGCTAAACATTCTGAAGCATTATAGAATTTGAAATTCGCTGTTGTAGGATGACCAATGGGGTTTAATTCCTCTTTTGCACTTACTGTTCATTTTAAGGATTTGGTTCGGAGGCCGTGTGTATCCTTGTCTTAGCCTTTGCAAAAGATTACCTCACAGCATCCATCCTTATCATCATTGCTGAAGGATTAGCGGGATTGTCCACTGCTGGTATCTATAGAAACCTCGCTGAATGATTTGAATTTTTTTTCTTTTTTGCTTTAGTAGAATATTCAACCATTATTGCTTCGTTTAATGCTATTCACAATATTATTATACTATTTGATGAATTGTAGCATTTAAAGTTAACCCCGTGGACCTAGCCCCGCAATATTCCAGTGTATTGACTGGGATAGTCAGATCAGGAGTCCTAGGGGCCTCCATTAGTACAGCTATAGCTGGTACTCTTCGACAAAAAGTAGGTTTTCAATTTCCCAATTTTTTTAAAGATCAAATTTTACACTTCTAAAATAATAAGGTTAAAAAAAATATGACTTTCGTGGACATGAATATTTACAATGTTGCACTTTTCAGAATATACAGTCATGGCAGAGGATCTTTTTAATAACAGGAGCTCTACATTTATTCTCTGTTGTGTTTTATTCCGTGTTTGGGTCCGGAGAACAGCAGGAATGGGCCCAGCCAACCTACAAAACATTGGTGTCTGACAGCGAATCTACAGACTATGGTTCTGTAGAAAAAAACAACATCGACGTCATCTTAACTGTTCACAACGATGAAAAGGAAAAACATGAACATCATAAGGAAATTCCTAACGATGTATATTTATCGGACGACAAGGCAACGTGATCCCTGCTTTGATTCGTTGATAACTATTGAAAGCCGTAGATACCTTATGTATTTCATGAGAAATGGCGCTTTTTAAGGTCTTCCGTTTCCAACGGGAGACCTTATAGTGATTGTAATGTTTTTTCTTTGTTTGTTTCTTTTTTTTTTCCCCTTTTTTGTCGGCAGAATTTCTCAGAGATGGCTTGATAGATTTCCCTGAAATTTTCAGGGATGATAAAGAAGGATAATATCTCGAGCCGTTTCTTTCATTTTTTAAAAATTCATTTCCGGTCGTCCGTTTCCTGTCCCGCATAAAAAAACACTTGTTCCCCTGAGATCTCAGAATCGGCAAGCACTTGGACATCCAAACTTTGTGGGATGATAGACCTATAGCTGTAGATGTGTTTAAACTATTTTGTTTTGTTCGTCATAACTTCCGGTCGTCACCGGAAGCACTTGAAAATAATTGTTTATAAGCATTAAATTTCTTTTCCATAGAATAAACATAAAACTATAATTCTATACATAAGTTATCTATGCGATGTTATATCAACAAAAAAATTCTACTTCCGGTGAGATATCTCAATTATCTCAGGTAGCTTTTTTAAAACACATTTTGTACCCGCGAGATCTCAAAAACTATAAATGATCAAATCATGAAACTCTCATGAATGATAGACATTTGATTGAAGATATGTTTAACCGGTTTCATTTTGTCATCCGTCACTTCCGGTCCACACAGGAAGAGTTAAAAAAAAATCAAGCTGTTTATAATTCTAACTGTTTTCTTTTGATATTTTAAGTTTTTTTTATTAACAATTATGTACAAAAGGCAAGTATACAAGAAATATATAAGACAATTTACACTGCGCACTTCCGTTTGTCCGTTTCCTGTCCCGAGACAAAAAACCTTATTTCGACGAGATTTTAAAAACGGTAACAATTTGAACAACCAAGCATCGTGGGATGATAGATCTATGTATGTACATGGGTTCACATTAGTTTATTTTATCCGGCGTAACTTCCGGTCGTCACAGGAAGTACACCCAATTTGGATTTTTTAAAAATATTTGGTTAATTAGCATGGAAGTAACATTTAAGCTATAGAAATACAAAAGGTCATATACACATTATAAATAAACAACAGAAAGTTCTACTTCCGGTGAGACATCTCAAATATCTCAGGTAGCCTTCTTTTTAAAAAAAACAAAGTACCCACAAGATCTCAGAAACTGTGAGAGATCAAGAAACAAAGTTTATATGTATAATTAACATTTGATTGAACATGTGTTTAACGGGTTTCATTTGGTCGTACGTCATTTCCGGTTCTCAATTGAAGCGTTCAAGGAATAGAAGTTTTTTTTTAATTTTAGATTTGTTTTAATATTTTACTTAATTTGTTGAACAGAAACGTACCGTAGGTAAATGTACTAAAATATCTACTTTTAATTTCTTAAATCACTTCCGTTGATTCGTTTCCGGTACCGAGACTAAAAACCTTTTTTCAAAGAGATATTATAACTTACAAAAACTTGAACATCAAAACTTCGAGGAAAGACAAAACAATGTATGAAGATATGTTTACTATGTTCTGTATGATCCGGCGTAACTTCCGGTCGTCACAGAAAGTACTCAAAAATTGATATTTTGTCTTTTTGTTTTTTTTTTCTTTGGAATTCTTTAACAGTATATGTTATATCCATTTTCTGTTTACAAGAGAAATTGACTTTTTGTACATATTAATACATGAGGAACGGAAGACCTTTTTGTTGCTATTGCAACAAGAGTCTAGTTCATATTATTCTTTGGTTTTCTCGTGTAGCGACAATAGAAAAACATAGGTAATCACAGATTACAAAGCTCACCGAGACAAGGCATCACCCCTATGAGACCACCTTTATCATATTATATGAAAATCATACTTTATGATCTTGGATATTCATGGATTCTGTTTTGACACAAAATCATATATCATCTGTTAAAAAATTGTATGATAATCATATGTTCATATAGTAATCAATATAATAAAATAAAATTAAATATTGCATCCTATCATACTTACAATATATATCATATAATACAATAAAATACTGTAATAAACAAAGATGATATTGTAAATATGAAATGACATTGTATTGTGTTAAACCTTATTGTATTTGATCACATAATACAATATTATTATATATAATACAATATTATTATATATAATACAATATTGTATTATATGATACAATATCATATTACATAATACATCATAACATTGAAACATATGATATTATATTGTATAATACAGTATGATATATTGTATTGTATGATATTGTATAATATTTGATACATAATATGATATTGTATCACATGATACTGTATAATTTGATATAACATTGTATCATATCAAATGATACAATATAATGTGATAAAGTAAAATATTATATAATACAATATCAAACATACATATTGTATCATATGATACATTAATATATCATATAAACCAATATCATATTATACAATATCGTATGATACGATAATATATAATATTACAATATCATATGATACAGTTTTGCGTGATATAATTGTAAATTACAGAAACCAATATCATATTATACAATACCGCATGATACAATATAATATTGTATCATAATATACAATATCATAAAAAACAATATCATGATACAATATCATATCATAAAATATCAAATAAATTGATACAATATCATATCGTATCATATAACTTTTTACAATATAACATATGATATTATATTGTATCATATTAAACAAAAGTGTTTCATATCATACAATACTTTATCATAGGAATCATGTTATATCATTTAACAACAACCTCATCTTTCTATCAAGCAGGTTTAAGTGAGGTAGGAGATTTCTTTAGCATCCTTGATAATGGAGATCAGGCTCTGCATCTGAAGCAACCTCAGCGTTTCATTTATAATATAGTTAAATCAACTATGCAAGCTATCATCTATAAAACATGTGACCTGTTCCAAAAAAACTAAACCTCATCCAGCATCCGAAACCTATGGCTCAGATTCAGCATTCAAGCCTGTCAGGTGCATCAGTATACATAAGATGCATCTCCATGCAAGTTTGGTGAAGTTCAGACCAGTAATAACTAAGATATCATCATCAGAGGGCACTAGCAATTAAAACTTAACCTGCTCCAGCATCCGCAACCTATGGCTCAGATTCAACATCCATGCCTGTCAGGTGCATCTGTATCATAAGACACACCATCCATTCAAGTTTGGTGAAGTTAGGACCTGTAATAACTAAGATATATTTTTTAGCATCCTTGATAATGGAGATCAAGCTCTGCATCTGAAGCTTCCTCTGTGATTCATTCATATTACAGTTTAGTCAACTATGCAAGTTTGAAATAGTACCATCATCTATTAAACATGTGACCTGTTCCAAAAAACTTAACCATATCCAGCATCTGAAACCTACGGCTAAGACTCAGCATTCAGGCCTGTCAGGTGCATCAGTATCATAAGACGCACCATCCATGGAAGTCTGGTGAAGTTAGGACAAGCAATTACTAAGATATAATCATCAGAGGGCACCTGTTTCAAAAACTTTAACCAGCTCTAAAAACCTTAACCTCCTCCAGCATCCGAAACCTATGGCTCAGATTCAGCATTCAAGCCTGTCTGGTGCATCAGTATCATAAGACGCACCATCCATAGAAGTCTGGTGAAGTTAGGACCAGTAGTAACTAAGATATCATCATCAGAGGGTACCTGCAACAAAAACTTTAACCAGCTCTAAAAACCTTAACCTCCTTCAGCATCTGTAACCTATAGGTCAGATTCAGCACCAAAATCGCCTGGTGCATCAGTATCATAAGACACACCATCCATGCAAGTTTGGTGAAGTACGGACCTGCAGTAACTTAGATATTGCTATCAAAGGGCACCTGCAACAAAAACTTTAACCTGGTCCAACAACCTTAACCTCCTCCAGCATCTGAAATTTAGGACTCAGATTCAGCATCCTAGTCTTTCAAGTCCATAAGTAGGTCCAGATGCATCATCCATGCAAGTTTGGTGAAGATAGGACAAGTAATAGCTTAGATACAGGACATGCAACAAAAACTTTAACCAGGTCCGGACGCCGACGCCGACGCCGACACCGACGCCGACGCCGAGGGTATAGCATAAGCTCCCCCTGACTTCGTCTCGGTGAGCTAAAAAAGGAGTGGATCGAGGAAAGGCCCGAGAAGTTGAGATTGCGGCTGTTGCCAAATGTTTTCTTTACTAAATAATTAATGCGGCTGTTGCCAAACGTTTTCTTTACTAAAATAATTAACACAACTTGAAAAATAAGAGCTTTGTGATTTATTTATTTTTTCTGTTATCGATATTTGTCAGTGTATCGAAGCTCTGTTTGTAGCAATTCCACTTAAAATTTTAAAAAATATATAGAGAAAAAAATAATTATTCCTTGTTTTCCAATAATAATTGTGCAGCAATAGTTTTATTTAGGGTACACAATGGAAAACCGTGCTGAAATAGCCATCATTAATAATTCCCTGTTTGAACATTTACGAATACAATGTAGTATGGTTCGAACACCTTCATAATCCCCTTTCTGATTAATGTCTCTATATATTTATATATATATATAAATATATATATATATATATATATATATATATATATATATATATATATATATATAAACTTTGTAACTATTAAAGTAACTTCATTAAAATTGATAATATTAAACTTAAAATTTCAATACAGTTTTCTTATTTCTTTAAAACGATCCTCTTTTCTAATTTCATATGCTTTACCAACTACAATGTTGTGTATAATGCGAATAACATAATAAAAAAACAACAGTCAAATCGATAAAACAAATAATTTATGTAAAAATAAATCTCAGGTATAAAACATGATAGTAGTAGTAAAAAACATACAGAATACACTCGTTATACATTTAATGGGTACGTTGTATAACCTTTTAATAAGCTCAAAAATGGGCCGTCAACCGTACGTATATTATAGTTTCACTTTAGTTTTGTTTAATAATATATAAATAATAAAAATTGAAAAAAAACCCCGGTAAAACAATCACAGAATACTAAAAATCACAGAAATGTGATATTATGTATTGTGTATATGTGAGAATTACATATATCCTTAAAAAAATAACCATAAGTTGAAAACTCGTCCTGAAATAATGTTCACACATTTTTACCACAGCAATTACCGTATGGTAAAGCAGTATAACCACAAACAACAATAACGATATGCCCTTGTTTTTAAACAAATTAATATATCTTGACTGCTTCAATAAATTATGATTTTTCAAAATATTTTATTACTGAGGGTTCGTTATAGTGTATAATAAAAGGTAGCTTGATGTCTTTCACTTGATTTTATGGATATCACCTAGCTACGACTAACCTGAAACGGTTACCCACGAAACAATGTCCCAAAGAAACAGTTTCTGCAATCTTTAAACAACTCAGTCACATTAATTGAAATTAAAGTGATTCCAACACGTATAACAAAGAATCCCTCCTCAAGAAGAGGGCGTGGTCTGTATATAGGGTAAGTACAGCTTCATAACTTCCGTCTTGTGTCGGACGTCTATGTTGTCTATTCTCTGTTGTAAAAGAAACCCTGCATAGTCCCTGCGCTGGTCCACTTCCGGGATAACCAAGAGACGTTCCTTCTTCACTGGTGTCCTCTGTTGTGAGGCGGTTGAACCGGGTCGAACTTTGACCTTTGTTGGAGTAGTTCTTGGGCGACCATATTGAGCAAGATTCTCATTGGCCTGGAAAGATGAATTCGTTGGTTTTTATTTTTAGAAGATTTTTGTAAGCATCAACTAAATAATATTTTTCAAAAGGAGACAGAAACGGAGAAAATAAAAATGATTTTCCTCGTGCTCATTCACATGTGCTTTTATGACAATGAATAAAGTTGAAAAAATGTGTTATGAAGTTTTCATTGTCAATACTTTGCGCACAAATTTGAAATGTGTCCAAAAAGCAATACATATTTAACCTTTAGAGTCTAAATTCATAAAATATTTGAATCATTTTACATGCAGTTTAAAATACAATTGCTAGACAAATGTTTTATAAAAAGTATTAAACAAATTATGGCAATGCCAGTTTGATTAAAACTACCCCTTTCTCCTTACACTCATCAGAGTCTGACATGTATCAATAAGAGGTCATCTTCACATGATCTCTACATTAGCATACAATTTAAATATAACCCAACCAATCACAGACACGATTTCATCAGTTGTTATTAGAGGTATAATTCGGATGCATAGTAAACAAACATAAATTAATTCTTCTAACTCCTTTTAACGAGTTCCTATAGATTTTTAAAGCGAAAGTCCTTTTCTGATTGGTCAGAGGTAACAGTCGTGTGACAATGACCTTCTGCTGACCTGTCAGACGCTGCATGATGAATGCAAGGAGAAGGGGTGGTTTTAATCAGACTGTGTCAATGCTTTTGTTTTTGGTTTTTTTAAATCAGTAAAACCTTTCATGCATTTTTATTATCATATCTATATTTACGGCTGTATTTGTGACAGCCAATGTTACTGTTCTAAAATGTGGTCGTCATGCAACAACACTGAGAAAGGATTTGCATGCAGCACAACAATCAAGTGGCTAACCTACCTTTAAATCATCCTCCTTTTTACAAACAAAAATATAAATTTGATATCAAAATTAGACACAAAAACTATTTTTTTTTTCATCTCTGGATTTGCTGCTGTTTTATGATAGTCAAGTTTACAGGGCATATTAGAATTTTAGCTTCTAAAATCAATGAATGATTAATCTAAATATGAAATAACATGCAAATGAGCAATACAATGGTGCACCTTTTTTTCTATTTAATGGCAGTGAGTGTCGCTGATTACGAATACACTGATGTGTAGGTTCATTTTCTGAATTTATGAACGAAAAACAACGCGAAAGTAACTGTATACATTAATCTTTTGCAAAAACCTCGGGAAACTATGATTCTAAGTAAGAACTTTTTTTCAACCTCGTCGTCAACAGAATACGCAATATTGTTGTAAAGTTTGAGCATTAATGGCGAACAATACTAGCAAGCAAGAAACTATATAACATTATGTTTGTACTACTGCAATATACTTTAAAACAAACTTCAAGGATGTGTAACCAATTTATTGTAAATATAAAGAATTTAGTGAAAAAATATTCTAACAATTTAAAGTATATACTTCAAATGTTGAACACGCCAATATATATAATTTATTGAAAAGATATTCAGAATCGAGTGTCTGGCAATCAATATTCGTTCGTATATTAACTATTATCATATTTCACCTTGTGTCTAATAAATAAAAGCACTGTTAAGTATTGTACTTCAATAAGAACACACCAAAACTCGTGTTCGAAATATTTTCACAGGATTTGGAAAATTATCTTTAGTTAATTGATATTTTGAAAGACGTTTTATTTGCTTTAACAACACATCCAGTCAAATCACAACTCATGTAAAGTTACCATACATGTAGATGAAAAAAAACACTATTGCAGACATAAGGAAATGTCAAGCAACAATTTAAAGCACATACAAAATTTAATATGAAAAATTTTTTTATTTACGAATTGAGCAGACGACTAACCTGGGCTACAACGGTTATTTGATGCCACGTTTTGGCTCTCTCCATATGATCCTTAAACTCCTCGTCTACGTCCGATTTGCTATTTTAAAAACGATACAAATTAGTAACAGTTTATGTCTAACACTGTGTTGTTTAAGTTTTATAAATCGTTGGGTCTGATATTACTATTACATGCACCCTTTAACCATACGAGCAAATGAGAAAAAAAAAACTTTACATTTTGACAAACCGATTTCATAAATTGAAAGACTATTTATATGGTTTAAAAAGGACAAACGTATATTTTTTAAGGAATAAACAAGTTATATTTTCATGAAACCTTCTGGCCAATTTGATTTTCTCCCCCATTTCCTCAGGTTTTTCAGGTCGACTCAACCATGGTGTACTCATTCTTAGCTGAATCGAGAAAACAAAAAGATAAGCACTTGGTTCTGTGTTTAAAGCATAGACAGTTAAAATAAATAATTATACGACTTTTACTTGAAAATCAATGTTATGTTAATTTTCTCCAGAGATCGTTCTTTAGAAGTATTTTTTTTTTACTTCTTATGTACTACAGTTCGCATTTTTTATTGCATGCCGAAAATGTCATTAAGAATACTTGTATACATGCCAGATTTCATTTAAAAAAAAATAAGACTATCAGTGAACTTCAATCTACTGAAATAAAATGCCACTCTTTGTGTAATCTTTTGAATAAAAATATCACACTATGATGACTACAATAAACGTATAACTAGAAAACAAGAAATGCAAACCAAACATCAATCAAAGGAACTACTAATAAAACGTAATACATCTACTATAAATGCAAGTCACGCCATAAAAAGGCTAGAATTTAATATAACACAATAATACAATGAAATACAAGTAAACCAACATAAACAAATGATAACAAACAGGTATACATAACAAACAAAATTACAACACAGGCCCATGGGCCATAAGTCTCGCAGACACTTAAATAACGGGCTTAAGATGGATCCCGATTTCCTCCATATATATACATTGAATTAAAATGAATTTATTTAGATATTCATTTAGAACCCCATTTTCAATTACTAGTAATAACTTTATTAATTGTTTGACATCTAAACGATGCATAGTACTTTTAATCAATTTTTGCATCTTTATATTGATCTGAACTCTTCGAAATTTGATATAATATAAAAGCTAAAAGATGCTGGGAAATGAATAATATGAAATGGACACAGAACAAAATTTGATCAGAAATACACCAGTAAAGCATCTGCCTCAGGTGAGCTAATAAAAGCATTCTATATACTTGTAAGTGCAAAACAAAATAACAACATTAATTTAAAGACAAAATTGGAAACCAAAATAAAAAGTCACTAAATATTTTAAAAATGTTCAAGTAATTTTTTTATTGTAAAGGAACAAAAAAATTTTGGCATTGTAATTATTCAAAGAAATTTAATATTCAAAAACTAATTTTTGTAATGTTTTATTTCTAAAATCCATACTTTTTTCAATAAAAACAAGAGAAAACTTACTTTTTGAAATATATATTACATTTTGAAAACTGAAACAATACTTGAACAATTTGACAAAACCTATTCACCAGCCACACTGGTATCTTACTCTGTAGTCCGTTAAATTGGACAAAGATTCACTCAAAGAAAATCCCAGTTTCTGCAGAAAGGGCATGCACAATTAATTCATTTCAATAAAATGCATGTAGTCAATTACATAACTGTATAAATATATTTTAAATAAAGAATACATAAGTCTTTCATGAGGTTTTGGAAAGGCTCAGTTTCTTGTGGTAGAGTAAATGTAGAAATTTAAATATTTGAAAATATGTCAAAGTTTCCTGATATAATTTCTAAAATCTGAGTATGTCTATCAAAGTTATTACAAGTAAGTGATCTGTCAGTATACACTGATTCTTTTTTAAAACTTGCAATCATTAACAATCACACCAATTTTCTTTAAATGTTTGTTATCTATATCAAAGAATTTTTTGCTCAAAACTTTGTTTAAAATTAAAATTATAGCGTTGATCAAAATCTTATTTTTTTTTTAAACATTTTGCTAACTTGATTGTTTTCTGTAAAGAGAAAATGTTTAGTTTGTTTCATATAAAATGTTTTACTGCAACTTAAAAGCTTTTTATATCATATTGAAAAAAATACCATTTGTTTTTTATGTATATTTGGTTGCCATTATTATAAAATTGAAAGTATTCATAAACAAATCAGTACCTGGTTTCTTGGCAATATTACTGGGGTCAAAGAAGGCAGTTTGCTAAATTCAGGTGCACCACCATTCTACAAGAAGCAACAGGTAAAAATAGTATTTACAAAATTGTTGTAATACATAGTTAATTGTTAAACAAAACAATATAAATAGCATCATAAACAACCTTGCTTATTGCGGGTGACCAAATTTGTATTTCTTTACTGACAATTCAAAATTTAACACGGAAAAGAAATATAGCTTTCTTCTTAGTCATGATATTATGAAATATACTTCTTGCTGATTGTATAGAAACTTAACAACCATTGGTATTAAATCAATGATTACCTTGGAGGCACTGGACTTCCCAAGCAGGTTGACATCTAACCGGTACAGGAGCACTTGGCTTTTGTAGGCACTGACAGACAACATGAACTGTAGAACAGCTGTCAGTAATTGTCTGCAAAAGAACCAACCCAGATAAAGCTATCTAACATTAACACATGTTGTGGAGCAATGGCTTCCTTCAAGTCCAGTCTAAAAATGTTATTTCATTTTTTTCATTTGTGTATTTTCACCTTTTAATTCTATCACAGTGAAAGCAATTCCTTTTTTTTTTAATAAAAAAAAATAATAATACATTTGGTATCACAATAAATTGTACCTTAATTAAAACATTTCCTTATTAATAATAGATACACGTACACATGATATTTAACTTTGCTGTTATTATTTTCTACTTCTTTCAAATTGTAAAATTTCCACTATAATAAAGTGTGCAAGCTTAAAGTGTGAACCTTTAATTTTCATCTGAAATCAGCAAGTGAATTCAAGTTGTTCATTTACATGTTTATTCTATCACAACTGGAGATGCTCTGTACCCTTAACTGACATTTAATTTTGAAAGCCTTGTTATGTGAAACAGAACCAGAAACTATCCCTGAAATTGCAAAACATGGATACAATCTCATTTATCTCATGATATAAACCCAATTAAAGCACTATCATTTGACTGGGTACATGTGTCTTATTATTTACAATGTATCCCTTGAGTTGCAAATCATGAAAGCAGCAGCCCAATTTAAGCACTCACTTTTGACTGGGTGTCTTATTGAAGTTGAGCAGCAGCCCTATCTGATGGAACCCTGTGGCAGTGAGCACATTCTTGATCTTACCGTTCTGCCACAGCGGTCTGACAGACAAGTCAGTGACCTTCAACTGGACATCAGACGCATGCTTTGTAAGGGCCAGCTGTGACACAAAAAGCAGACATGCACTACTCAAGTGAAAGTTAATTCTTTGATAAACAATAATTCTCTGGCTTTTTTTGGTGAGTTTCAGACATGCAAAGTGAATGTTTAGATTCAGTAAATGTAACAGTTTAAATATACATGCAAAAATAGATATTATACATCTTTTTCAGGAATGCAGTGCTGAAAACAATTTATGACAAATATTTGTCTATGCATGGACTTTCCAACCTTTTAAAGCAGACAGGCTGAAACGCCTAATTTTTTTGTATGTTATTATACAATGTATTTATCATATCTTCCTTTATGCAATTCTTGAGAATTTCAAATAATTAAAAGTAGAAAAATTGCAAAGTCCCTATGGCTACAAGACATCAGAATTGCAAACATTTAAGGATAAACATCACAGCCATAGTCATTTATGAATAAAACTGAACTTTTTAAAAAGTTTAACTAAGAAATGCTATTGATAACAAAAAATAAGAAACGTCAGTGACTTAGCAACAGACCATAGTACTTACAACATCAACAAGAAGAGAAATATTGTCCTGATTCAGTGGCAACATATCATTGATTGCCTGCACACAGTCCACATCATGGCAGATGTCTGAAAAAGAGGGAAAATACTTTTTATGCAAATTGTACTCTCTTAATTGTTTTGGTGTTTAATAATTTTAGTCAATCATGTTTGAATCTGTGTGCCTTTATAAAATCAGTAGTTTATTTGGCAATTTTTCATAATTCAAAGAAACCAATATACAACTTTGTGTAAATGGTGGTTATATTTATTTTTTTTGCTATTTTTTCAACTCCTGCAGCAACTGCATTTCAAAATCACCCAATAATTAAATTTAATCCTAACCACAATGCAGATCAATGGGCATTTATAAGGAATATTGCCATTCCAGCCCCATTAATAAATGAATGCACATAACCAAAGAACACTCAAACTCACGCAATCTGCTTCTGTTTTTGAGAGGATTTTCATTTAATTATAGCAGTCAATCTTATTTAAATTAGATATTGGTCTCACCAAGAATTGCTCTGAGAGCATCATATGATGGAATCAGCAGTTCGTCTTTGTTCCAGTGAGGGTACACCACATAAGGGTTAGTGAGTGATGTCCCTTTGGCCTGGAAATGGAAGCCTAGCAGACGCAGCATCTCCATGGCCTTGCTGCTCTGTATGACACAGTCAGGGAGGCGTGTCGTCTGGCGATTGTTTTCCTCAGTGTGTAGTCGTTTTAATGCACTATCAAGCTAAAATAGAACAAGTTTGTAAAATCCTTCAAATTTGATATCAAGATTTTTACAATGTAGTCTTCTTGATCTCGGTTCATTTAGCTGCAACTAAACAGTTCACCCTTTTGCAATAAACACTCTGACTCACCAGATCAATTAGTTTTGGAATGACCTCTGGTTGACCTTTATGATGGAGCAGAAGAGAGGCCAAACATTCCTGTAAGGTTGTCAAATTATCCTCTCTTGTTGGAACTGCAAAATTGATTTGAATTATAACAACAGTTACAATTCACTAAATTTTGTGCATATTGATGTAAACCATAATTGTCTGAATCTTTCTGCCATAGTTAATATCTCTTACCTATCGGCAGCACATTCTTTGGATTCAGCAGTTCTTTGCCAGATTCCTCTTCCAATTCCTTTTCTGTCTTATTTAAAGTTTGATCTAACATGGCATGCTGAATCTGTATTAGATTAATATTGACATCTTTTCCAATCAAAATCCATGCTGACCAATAAAAGGGGTCCTTGAACCTAAATAGACATACAAATCAAAATATTGCTCAATTTTATTTTTTAAATCATTTTGTTTGCATTACAATATTTATGATACTTTCATATCATATAAGATATGCTTAATTCATTATCTTAAACGAGTTTAATTTTCCTTGCTTTAATGGACGTAGCATTGTAGGTACCTTTCATCAGCTCTCAGGCCTTTGATGCCAGCACCTAATGCATCTGTGACCAATGCTCCCTTGTGCAAGGTGGTGTAAAAATGGTAGTAAAACTTCTCCATGGCAATATTTGGTAGAGGCCACATACTGACTAACACACACTGTGCTCCTGTAAATTACAAATCTTTGTGATTTAAATTATATACCAGAAATAACATTTCTTTTAAAATGGACCCTTGAATTTACTAAACAATAAGTTTTTTATTCACAATTATTCATATGGATGTCTGGAGATATTAATATGATCTATGAATAAAGGGCTTTCAATTTCTTACCAGCATTGAGAAATGCTGATGGTAAAGCAAATCCAGGCGGGATGCACTCCTTGCTCCGGTTAGGTCCATATCCAACATTGAGGACCACAATCTTGGCCCTCAGCTTTAAATGCAATATGTCCTCCAATGTCAAAATGTACGAGGACTGTTGTGGGGGCCCTGACTGTAACTTTATCTCCCCTGGGGTGAAGACAAGGTATCCCTCTTTCCAACAACCATGTGTTGCTGGACAAAAAAGTTAAAATAACATGATATTTGAATAGCATAACATTGCATGTTAATCGTAGCATAAAGGCAATTCTAGTGAATACAAATAAAACCAGTTTGCTGTGTTGCTAGTACAGTACATAATACCAATGATCTTATTACATTTTTTCTGAGAGGATTTCATTGTTACCTATATGGATAACTGTGGCATTTTCAACACTGGATTTGAACTTTTCTTTGGTGGCATCTGGGCCTGTGATGGGGTCCACATTGAGATACGATGATACAGCACGCAACTCACGATTTGCTGCAGGAAGGTACACATCAGAGGGTCTCCATTCACAGTCATGTAAAAGCAGTCTACGAAAAAAAATTAAAATAATTTTAGGGGAAAAATACTTAATCTTAATATGTGATCTCATTGTTTACCATAGTCAAAGGTGTGTTTCTTCAAAAATCAAAAATAAGACAATAATGAACATGAAGACTGCAATTTATGCAAGTATTCTGTATATAAGTTTAAATATATACTATATACAAATTAAATAATTTAGTTAGTTCTAAAAAAAAATTGCAGATTATAAACTGATCATGGAAAAAAAAGAATTTTTTCAATCCCAAATGTACATGTATACAAGTTATGTTATTGTATAAAGTTACTGTGCAATAAAGAGATATAGGACAATAAAAAGCAAATTGTATTTGTGTCAATCAAAAACATAAATTTTGAGATTAAAAATAAAAAATATGACCATGAAATATATAGAATTGCTCTGTTTATCAAACTTATTAAAGAAAAAAACCCATAAATTAAGCTTTTTTTTTTTTTTTTTTACACATTTTTTGTTTTAAAAAACATAAAAAACAGCAAATCTGTGCTTTTGCTATCTCACTGCCTCAAAAAAAATGAGGTAAAATTAAAATGTCTGCAATAGCAAAAAATATTAAGATTAATGACTACATTCAAAAATAAGCAATTTAATGAATGTTATTGACCTTGATCATTAAAGTAGATTTCTAAAAAAAAAATTGATGGCCGCGATGTCCTTGCCAAAATAAGTAAAGGTGCAGAACTTACTGTTTGACCAACAACAGTATTGGAGAAATAGTTGTATAATATCATGCATTACTTTCTTTTACACATAAAATCATATAATTTATCATTTAGAAAGACATACTAAAAAAAAGATACACAGCAGATCCAAAAAATTTTTCCAGTGGGATCTGAGCGAAAATTCTGTACGGTATGAGGAGGGGGGAGGGGTAGGAGCAGAATTAAGGCACGTTTTTTGGTAATTTCACTAAGACAATGTAATAAATCTAAATTTTACTGAAAAGGGGGGATCTGGATCCCTGGAACTCCCAACCCCCTTTTTCCACATCCTCACATGGATCATTGCACATGAATAATTTCAAAATAACAAGTACTGTTAAATTGATAATACTGTAATTTAATATGACCCAATATCTTGAGGATGTACAAACTTGCTTTCTTTGATATTATTTCATTTAATTATATAGCCTTTAATTCAGTCAAAATTGCCAATCTTTATATTCTGACAATTACTTACTTTTCAGGGAGTTTAGGATTCCCAAAGACAACACATGTGTCAGTATCACAAATCTGCTGATATGATGTAATACACAATGTAGAGGAAGTGATGTCAGTTCCAGTCGACGTTCTATTGGTCAGTGTTGTATAGGTGTGGGAATTCAGCATTTTTTCCATCGGCAGTGGACAGCCAATTTGGGATCTGTATTTATTGGATGTGTTGTGGGAAACAATGCCAGGGAGGGGTTTCTTGGAAGAGAGACCACCTCTTGGAGAATGTTGTGTAGAGGGAATCTTTTCATCCAAGTTATTATCTCCTTTGTTACTATTAGCTGAAGCCGGCAACGTGCCCATCATGGATGTTAAAAGTCTAGGGTTGGCAGTCATTCTTAAGTCATAAGTGTCATGTGTGTTTTCTGACTCCATATCTGGGCTAACTGCATTTGTCATTACCATTTGAGCAAGCACTTTGTTAATTCCACCATTTCTTGTTTGACTCCTCTCAAAGTCAAGGTCATCTTGGGCTTTCATGTAGTTTACCTCGTTATTGATGACCTTTTCTAGAGCAAAAAGACTCGGTAACAAAGTCAGATGGAACCTGTCACACAAGTAACGAGCATTCCAATCTTGGAGCATCCCAAAGGGACAGTTGTACAGGTTCTTGTCTGGAATGATGATCAAATGGCTCTTCAATGGAAGTTTCATAAGAATGTCTTCCACTGGAGCCAACAAGAGATTGAACAAAATTTTGTTTGGTGTCCCTTCCTCTGATAAGTCCTTGTTGGAGTCTTTCTGCTTGACATCTTTCCCAAGGCCCAGGTTTCTTCGCCTGGTGTACTGCAGTTGAGCATTTCGGAGGGGTAGGCATCTGTCCTCACACACATTCTGCATGGTTTTCCAGTCTGCAGCATTTTTCATGCCATCCAGGCAAATCTGGATCTAGAAATTTGAAGAACAAATTGATATATATGTAAAAGTGATTCCTTTGCACCATTCACGTGTAATATGCAAGAACAATACAAAGCAATGTAAAGAGATCTATTGCAAACATTTTTTTCCCCTTTCTATTTACCAGAATCCACAGAGTTCGTGAATTACTTATGTGAAAAGAAGTTACACAATTTAACAAAGGAACTACCAATGAATTATATGCAATTCCAAAACTCTCTGATTTTGCTTTAATTAATTTACATGACTTCATTGGACCAAAAAAGTTCAGTTTAATTCAGACAAGTGCATGTATGTGCAAATATATTTTTATGAATATTTCAAACATGAAGAAATTGAACCCAAATTAAATACCCTTTCTTCCATGTCTTCAACATCCGCAGATTTTCCCGAATAAAACCGCACAAGTCCACTGCCAGGCACAAACACCCAGCTCAGTACCCTGTGA
This sequence comes from Magallana gigas, assembly GCF_902806645.1. Classification (NCBI taxonomy): domain Eukaryota; kingdom Metazoa; phylum Mollusca; class Bivalvia; order Ostreida; family Ostreidae; genus Magallana; species Magallana gigas. Next base: position 30,318,732 of record NC_047565.1, on the reverse strand, counting down.
CTGAGAACAGAATAGTACACCACTGCAGCGTTTTGTTCATTTACGAGTCGAGACATTCTGTCAACAGCCCAGAAATCCGTTTGAGGTCCATAGTTTATGAAAGACACAGGGTGGCCCTTGATCTGGGTGATGTAGCGTTTTCTGTATGCCTCAGCATACTGCAAACACTCCTCCTTATTTCCCATTTTGCACAACACATTTTGAATTCCGTCGTAACACTCTCGGAGCTGTTCGTGATATTCTGATGGACAGTAGGTGTCTTCATCTCTGTGTTCTCGGATCTTTGTTTCAAAAAGCGGAATTAATTTTTCAAAATACTTTCTGGCTTCTTCAATTTCCATCATTTGTTTGGAGTGTCTTTTGATGCAAGCCAAGTTATAGTGACACATGGTTAGAATATCCACATAATCAAAGTCTTCTGCCAGATTTGAGGCCTGTTCATAGAATCCAATTGCATATTGATCTTTTTTCAGATCTCTATATGCATTACCCATTTTACAAAAGGCCATTGACTTTGCTCTATAATCAGTCCTGATACAGGAATTCAACATCTGATTGTAATTTTCAATGGCTCTTTCGTAGTCTTCTTTCACCATATAGGTGTCGGCCATCATCTCATAAGCTATAACCAACATTTTAGGATCACTGAATTTCTTAGCCATTGCGATATGTTGTTCATGGTAAGTTATAGAAAGTTGCCAGTTTCGAATAGCAGCATACACACTTCCCAAGCAACCATAGGCCTGTGCCATGCCTTTTTTGTCTCCACTCTGTTTACAAACCTTGAGATACATGGAATAATGTTTTAATGCTTCATTAAAATTTCCCAAAATTTCATTTAACATTCCAGTGTTGTGATATGATTCTGACTTTGCTCGACCGTCAATGCCAAATTTCTCCAACAGTTTCACATATTTCATAGCATGTCGTTCAGCATAAGCCATATTTCCAATGGATTTGTAGGCAATGCTTAGATTCAGATGAAGACCACATTGTAATTCCTTTGTCCAAAAATCGGGGAAGTTTTCCTCAGAGCCTGCCTCTTCACTGATTTCGGCTTCAAGGTCCAACAACTTCTCATAATACACTATGGCCTGATGGGTATCTTTCATCTCTAGGTAAAGGGTAGCAATGTTGACCAATGATTTTGTCTGATATATCTGTTCATGGGTAGCCATTGCTGTGACAAGGCACTCCTGATACAAGTTGATGGCTTGCTCATTCTTCTTCAATGCCGAGAAGGAATTTGCCATGGTAAGCAAAACTCGCATGGTGATTCCTTTCTGGTTGGTCTCAAACTTTTGCGCTGCCTCCAAGATCTTGATGGCGAGGTCATAATGTTTACTATGGAATAAACAAACTCCAACTTCACTCAGTTTCTTGTAAGGATCCATTCCTGGAAAGATAAATGTAAGTCTGCAATTTAATTTCTATCCTTATGTGAACACTATTTTGAAAAGGTATGCATGAACCTAAACTTCACCCTTTTTAAAAAAATTTAGACGGTTTTGGTTTAAAAAGATTATTTAATGTAGACTATAACAATTTATTGATATACCTTTGATCTTTTTCAGGACATCCTTAGGTATTTCACAGAAGAATGTGGACACAGTGGCAATGTAGGTGGTCATTTCATCAGCTCTCTCTGTGTCAAGGTCGAGAGCAGTGAGGAAGGCATTCAGAGCATCTCCAGCTCTGTCCAGTTCTACCAAGATGATTCCTAGTAATCTGAAGGCCTGTAAATTCATTAACAAAAAAATTATCTAAGGAACATTTTACATGCATTTCATTTAGTCATTTTTAACTGAAAAGAAAAGAATTCAATTGCTTTTGCCTATTCTGCATAAGATCTTTGCCCCATCAATTGTGTGGACAATACATTTCAATAACTAATCTAAATACTGTATTTCGCTCCTTAGATTTATCTATAGACATGCAAATTAAAAAAGATTTAAAATTTTTACTTCAGCACTGTCAGAATCTAGTGAAATCCAATATTCTGCATCTTTGAGAGCCATCTGAAAGTCTTTCATTTCTAGAAAGGCAAGAAGTCTGGCATTCAAAACTTCAACATTTCGGTCATCAATTTCCAAGGCTTCATCATAATGCTTGATAGCCTCAGTGTAATCTCTAATCTGCATTGCCTTGTTGCCCATTTCAGTGAGAGATTTCATCTGTAAAATTTAAAAATCATATCATAACTAATGCACTTGCTCCTAAATAGCTAGCTCACTTTGTTGACTTTACATAATTTGATTCCAATTTGATAATTTTCCTCACATTGCATAGTTCTCCATGAGCCGTTTTCCCGTGAACGAGCTCAACATGCAAATGCTATACCGTAGACTATAGACATTTATCACTTGTTGTGATAAAATATTCATTCCAGTGCCAAAAAAATAGTTTAAATGATCGAAAATCTAGCCTGTATTGCTTACAATGGATCATTAATTTAAAAAAATATTTATTATAAATTAAAATTATCCCAAAAAGGTTTCAATTAATGAAACAACCATTTCATCTTATAATCCTTATAATCATAATTTTAATGTGTTTAATCTAATTAATTGCTTTAGCTGTATGATCATGATTTTTGCCGAACCTCATTAATTTCCTCTGCTTCAGAAATCGGTTCACTGCTTCCTTCAGCAAGGCTTGCCATACTAAAGCTATGGCTCAATCCTTGACTGGGATTGAACATGGTTGGCCTTGATTCACTCATATTTCTAGGCTCTCTACAGAAAATGCAATAATCTACATTAATTTCAGTTTGCAGGATAATTGATTGAGCTTTTCACATTGAGTGTGAATGTTAGTTTACTCAAGAGTGAAGACATCATTTAATTTTAAAAGATGATCACTTTGATGGTTTTAAAATGTAAACAGGTAGAGTACAGTGAGCAATGTTGCTTAAAAATAAGTGTATAACAGGTTTTAACATACATTCAGTTTCACCCTGTACGTTTTGATCTCTGGAGGTTCACATTTTATGAATTAAAGATAAGATATTGACACCGCAGCCTGTCAAGCACGGCACAGCAAACACCGAAGTGCGCGAATTTGAAACCGGATGTACTGGTAACCAAGTACAACAACAACTTTTAGCTAACTCGTTCCATGTCGATAAAATTGTTATTACGTATTGTATTACGAATCATTAAAATACGAGATCTATCAACATGGTTCTGTATCAATAAATCAATGCCAAGATGAATAAATAAGATAAATACGTAAGGTAATGGATATATATATTTGTCGTATGCCTTATCTCGCACCTGTCGTCCTGGCTGTTCAAGTCTGTCGGAGTTTGACACAAGTCAATAGGCTGAGAACTGTTAAGGTATGAACGTAGATTAACTGTGTCAATTGTTTGCATCAATGTAGAAATTACTGTATTGACTAAATGAAGCCATTTCATATCGATAAACACCATTACCACCGTTTATCATAGTGATGGACCCCCCCCCCCCCAGTTGAATACACACAGGCGCTATAGTTTCTGTTTTAATACACTTGAACTGTCTTGTACATGTATATCTAGAGCACTGGCGTACCATAAGAAACAAACGCCTGTGTCCCTATTTGTAGGTTATTTGGACTTGCAACGGAAAACATATGTCGACATACAACATGTACAAAATGATATCATATACTGTATGTTTACATGCAACAGAAAGTTGAACAAAATATTGCATATCAATATGATTAATTTACTAATTGACATGAACTTTTGCATTTTGTTGAGCACAGGTATGCAACAATTTTTTTGGCTTGTTAACATTGCTATCACATGAGTGTTGCATGTTCTTAAATTTATTTTATATTATATGAATGTTATTTTATGCTGAAATGGTAGTCCTTCAAAATTTGCCTAAAAATTAGAAAGTTAACATTTGCTTATACAGTTTTCAGAATTCTGTTATATACAGGTATTTAACATTTTTATATCGATGTCGGGTGTACATTTGATTGATTTTTTTAAATTCAGGATGGAAGAAGAAGAGCCAATGGATATTTCAGGAGAAGACAATGACTTCTTCAATACACACAGTGCACTGCCGACAAGATTCAAAGAGAGTTCAAAGAAATGGAACTCCAATGCAACAATATGCTCATCCTCACCAACAAAGCATGAGAGCAGACTATATGGACGATCAGCCTCGGTTGATGAATTAATATTAAGACAAAGATTGAAGCAGAAAAACATAGAAATTTCAAAACCTCTGATTGAGGAAATGAGAGGATTAAACTCTATGCGAAGTTTAACGCCAAAGAAAAGACACAGCATGCATGAGCTTTCACAAAAGACGCCTAAATTAGTGGGACCTAATCATCCTGATTTTAAACAGGATTCGAAGAAAAATAAGGAAAAATCATCTCTGTTTAACAAAAGGAATAATGGAACATTTATGGTCTGGGCAATTGTGATACTATTCTGTGTTATAGGAAAGATTTATCTGTCTTATAATGCAGACTGTGAGATGTTTATTGACTTTCCAAACCTGGAAAAGAATTTTGACCATTTTCTATTCGGGCAGCACATAGCAAGAAACGTGTCTATATCAACACTTAGTCGGTATTGGGAACAATCCTTAAGCACAAATCACACTCGCTTAAAACCTTTTGTATTTTCATTTCATGGCTGGACAGGTGTTGGGAAAAACTTTGTTACGAAACTCATTTTAAATTCATTGCATGTACATCATTACAAAACCTATCTGGTTCCGAACCAGTTTCCATCCTCCAACATTCAATCCTACGCAAAAGACATTTCTAAGTCAATCAGGAAACACATCAGGGATTGCCGCTTCAATGTATTCATTTTTGACGAAATGGACAAGGCTCCGCCTTCGCTAATAAAGGGATTAAAATCTGTGTTAACCTCCCTGAAAAACAAGGAATTTGACAACCAGTGGATAGTCTTCATTTTCCTCAGCAACTCGAAAGGATCTGAAATCAACAGCTTCCTGTTTTCCCAAATTGCAAAAGGGAGGAGCAGAGAGGATTTGACCCATGGAGAATTTCTATCTGTCTTGCACCAAGAATCAGAAAAACAGTGGTATCATGACATACATGACAAGAACCTGATTGATGTCTATGTACCGTTTTTGCCTCTAAATACAACACACATAGAGTACTGTATCAAGCAGGATCTTCGACGAAAGAAAGTAGTGCCTTCTGATGGCTTGGTGTTGAAGATTCTGCATGAATTGAGCTTCTTTCAACCACCTGGAACTCCTGTGCAATATTCCCTTACTGGCTGCAAAAGAGTCAGCGATAAGGTTGACCTGCATATTACGTCAGTGGATTGATTCCACTTACGATTATGTAATTTGAATTTGATTTTGTTTGTTAATGCAAATTTCTGATCTCAGGTTCCACGTAAAGTACCAGTATTAGAGTCCTAGGTCATTGGGTGATTATGTAGATACATGTAATTACTTTCGTTTGTTTTATACTGAAGTGTAGAGTGTGCAAATTTGGTTAACCACAGTTTAAACACCTAGTTGATAGGCCCCATATGAATAATTGATTTGTAATTGATCCAAAGAAGTACTCTTTCTTATTGTCACAAGCAACTATAGTTTAACAAGGTACTGGTACTATTGTTATAATCAATAGTATATTAGAAATGTGCAATTGGAAATGGGGTACATTTGGACTGGATTTTTACTGAAAGAAGAAAACATAATGCAGATGTTTTTTTTTTCTTATTTGGTGCAATTTTATTTTGAAATTATATTAAAAAAATTGAAACTTTTTATGTGATGTTGGTACATATATAAATATTGAATCACTAGCATATTTTGAAGTGCTTTTGTAAAAATTAATATTTGGTCAACATTTTTCAATAAATAAAAATACCAATAATTATTTGTTGTGAAAAACATACATTTTCAATGTACCAAGAGCACTGTGTATCACTGATGCACATGAACGAATCCAAGGGTCTGATGTCAGATTGTATATTGTACAATTTGATTGTTTGAAAATGGTGATAATATTTTGAATATGTAATTACATCCACTTTTATTTAATGTTTTAAAATGACCCTTATTTTTAGAAATTTTTTGTAAATATATTACTAAGTACTGCCAGTTAACTACTTTAACTACTAGGGTACTTATATTTATTGCTCCATTGCACAACCGTTATAAAGAAGATGGGTGAATAAGATGACACAAATACTCATTTAATCGTAAAATACTATCGTAATATTTTATTTTTTTTATCTAAATCTATTTTGAATACATGTATATTATTATTTTGCAAAAACAAATTTTCTAACAAACACAAAGAACAAAAAAAAGTTTTGATGGTATCAAACCCTCAACCTAAAGAGTCCAACTATATATATACAGTTGAACTTCGATATCTCGAATACAATGGATATGTCGAAGTGATTTGGCAGTCCCAACTAATTTTTTTTTAAGTATTCTACTCTTGATATCTCGGATATCTGGAAGTTTTTAAATAGTACCATCTAGTTCGAGATAACGAAGTTTGACTGTACATGTATAAGGATATCATTTTAAGTCTGGAGTGCTAACAAGTAACAACTGAGCCAATTATACTTTTGTTACATTGATTTGATTTTCTATCATTTAGTATTTTTCTAAAATGTCAATTGTTGGGATGCAGAATGATATTTCTTATGCAACTGTTAGTGGGTTAAGTTTTTGTTGATTGAAATTGTTCACCTTAATTCTTTTAGACCTTAATTAGAATATGACAAAAATATAAAACTCTACAAATTAAAAGGAATTAAAGGAATTAAAAAGGCACTTTTTGAAAATGTTTGTATGTATATACACCAATTCAAATCAATTTGTCTCAAGTATTGAACATATCCAATGGTTACAAATTGATATTACTTAAATATAAATTGTTTGGAACGGTATTTGAAAGAGACAGCTTTATATTTTTATCATTCTGATGTCATATTTGTCCATTTTCTTTGATTTTAACATAAATTTCATTCTTCGGTTTATGAAGGTACGTTGTTCAGGATACGATTACGAGAAAAAAATTAATTTATTTGAGAAAAAATCCAATTAATTCCGCTGACATTTTTGGTAGCCCTACCTACCTTCATTACTCTTTTAACCACCAAAAAAGTATTGGACTGCTTATATTTACACATTTAAGAAGAAAATAGAAATATTCATGGAAAGTAAAAAGAAATGCTGATAAGTATGTCATCTGTTTGTGCTTTTTGTTATTTCTGGATCAGCGCACACTTATATAGTCCAGAGGAACGAATCTTGCATTGCTTGTATGGAATAACTTTGAAAAAGTTCATGTATTGAAAATATAAATACCCTTTGTCTACGTTAATGAAGCAATTTTGAAATACATGTATATAAGAACGGAAGACCCCTTTGTTGCCATAGCAACACGAGTTTAGCTATATAAGTCTTCAGTGTAAATAATAATGATTTCTATTTTTCATATACCAGTGTGAAATATATTTATAGTAGACTTGTTCAGGCTGGTAGCATCGAGGAGGGGGTGGGGCACTTTTGAGGGAGTGTTATGATAATTGATAAATCAATAAATAATTAATTCAAAAGTGAAAATGAACTTTTGAAGTTACAAGGAATACTACGTATCCCCTCCTCCCATATTAGGATTTAGACGATTTTGAAGCCCATCCCCCCTTTCAAAAACGATTCTCCTGCCTGTTGTTGCCGCTCCACTTGGAATGTCCAGCTACACAGAAGACGGAACACTCTTTTTCTAATGATCAAAGGAAGTAAACAAGTTGAAAAACAAAATAAATATTGATAAATAAACATAAAATTTATTAATGTAAAACGACAAAGCCCGTTACAACTATATTTGCATCCATTATATATATATATAAACATTATAATATTATAAAATTATTATTACATTTCTTCTCGTCGTATTAAATGTGTACATATGGTTTAATATAGTCATTTTTGTGTTTAAACGTCATATATTGCGTATATAATTGAAAATTGTGGTGTTATTAACATGTAACAGCAGACTAATAGATAAGAATGTTATCTTTCACTAAAATATTCAAAATGAAATATATGTATATAAATGTAACTAATTTAATCTAGTACTCAAACAAGCACCCAGTAACATTCATTTTATTCATTTGCACCATTTTTACATTTCAGTTCCAATAGACTGTATATATAATCTCGTAATTTCAAAGGACCCCTAGACACAAAGTTTCACTTTCCATTCTCGTGTGGTCTGTATTCCTCATGTGGTTTATAATCTATGTCATCGAAGTAAAACTTGGCTAGAGTTCCATTCAAGGACTTGAGCTCGTCTTCTCGAAGTCGATGAGTCTCGTCCTCTTTGAAGGAGCGATTGTGGAAGGACAGATTATCGGCTGGCGTGGTGTCGTAGGTGGCGAAAGGGCGCGGGATTTTGAACGAATAACGTCCACTTGATTGTCTCTCGAATGAAATCTCCGAACCTGAGTCATTGTTCATATCACCTGTTCTGTTTTATAGAAATGACAATCACTGTTATTCATAGTATACTATGTTTAATGTTCAAAGCATTTTATTGATTGTGTAAAGCGTTGATGAACAGTTGATAAAAATTTTCCCATTAAATATGTTAACATTTATACCAGCTTTAGCAGGACAATAAATGGTAAAACGTTGTGAACTAAATTTCTAATTTACCTTTTTTTATATCTGATGTAGAGTATAATTCCTACAGCTGTCAAAATTAAAACCAAGAAGGCCATAATTCCACCAATAATAGCCCCCTGCATCACCCGGATTTCTGTAATACATGCAAGAAGTAGTTAATTAACAAAAAGAAAGAAATAAAGAGAGAAAAATTTAGAATCTAAATTTTAAAACACAAACTATGTTCTGAGCAAGTATTGAATTATTTACCTAATGCATTCATGACATAAGGAGAAAGATATAAATTTTGTATATAAAACAATTTTTATTCTTAAATAGAATTGAAAATAGATTTGAAACAGGTTAATCTAGAAATAACATCGACAGCATGTTAGTTTTAAATGCAATAGTAATAGTCAAATTGATTTTTTTGTTTACTTCTTTTTCCTTCCGAGTAGTAAGGGTCTGAATAATCCGATGCGGTCATATCCGTACAGTGAATATTTTCCTTGAAAGCATCTGTTTTAGAGAAAAAATTTAATTGAATAAAAAAATTAAATTTAAAAGGTAATAATTGCATAATTGAACTTAAAAAAACATATTAAACAAAATCAAATAATATTACCAGGCAGTGTGTCATTTTTGACACATTGTGAAAATTCCTTGTGACGTAACTTCCGCTCTACCTCCAAGAGTGGCCTGTATCCTTCTTTACAGACGCATCTTTCGTTTTTGCATTCTTGCTCGTCATAATTATAACATGAGGAAAGAAACCCCATGCATCGGTCGCCAAGAAGCGGGAAGCTAACAAACCAGGACATTTCTCGTCTGCATCTTGTGTTGTTGCTGCTTGACAGATAGCCCTCTGTACAGGCACATAGTCCACCAATGCAGGCTGCGTTTGGTCCTAAGCACTGGTTGTTTGACACACATTTTCCTCTTAAATACTGGACTGTAAAAATAAAAATGTTGTTACTTAAAAGGAATGTGTGATTGTTATAACAACGAAATAGGATTTATTAAAAGAAAATCGGTTTTTAAAAAAGAAAAACCCCAAATGATAGTATGTTAAATCTCATTCGACAACAGACAGTTTTATTTTATTAAAATTTGAAGGAAGTAAAACTAATTTGGCTTTTTTAGCAACAAAACAATAGGTTAAGATAACTGGTTTCACAACATTATGTAATGTGAAGTGTTGTTACCGTACACAAATAGTAACAACAACATTTCAAGAGCATCCAAGATTTATTCTTCCCTATGACCTATGTACAGTGGTTTGCACTATTTGCTCTCCTGTGTTTTCCACAACTTTCTTTTTTCCTTTTGTAGTGTGTTTGCCACCTAGTGTGACAATACCATTAAAATCGTTCCAATCCGAACTGCTTTCCATGTCAACCTTGGCCTGACAAGTTACAGAGCTATTCAAAGGCACAATCTCAGACCATCAGAGACACCTAAGTCTAAAACACAATCATTAAATCGGGAAATGATGAGAAAGATATCGTTTGTGCTTTCATTCATCAATGAAGCAACACAACAGGAGCAACAAGGAAGGCGTCTGCATTATAAAGCTATCAGAGCATGGCAACATAACTGGAGTCAATGACTTTGCGTTGCAAACATCCTTCAAAGCTGTTCAACGGAGCTTCGTGCTGAGAAATAACAGTTTTAACCTTGGTTTTATCAAATGGGTGTTGGGATTCCTTCTTTGTGTTTTCATAAATTTTCACCAGATGGCAAGTTCTCCTAGATGTAGTTATTCACTTTACCTTAAGCCGCAAGTAACGTTTAGGTATATTACGATGAATACCCAGAAACTGGGGGAATAAGACTATAAAATACCTACAGTAGGATACTGAAAAAATAATTATCAACAAATCGGACAAGTCTGTCAACATACCGTTTTAAACAATGTTTTAGAATTCCATTGCCTTTTATTTTTTAGAGCGAGTTTGTGCTCCATATTTTCTTTGGTCATAGCTAAATTAAGGTCTAACGGAACACGAACAATTTTCAATCAACAAAAACTTGGAGAGATGGCCCACTATTAGTATACATTAAAATATTATTTTGTATCCGAACAATTGAATGTTTTAGGAAAATAAAACAAGTCCCTAAATTGATGGCCAATGTCGCATATAGAATTTTAATAACGCATATTGATGTGACTGAAATAGCTCAGTGGGTAGAACACCATACCTTAGGTATTAACCTTATATAACTAGGCATTTTAGATTAAGGGTTTGATACCACCAAAACTTCAGGCAATAATTAGTATATTTATGTGGTCAAAATATTCAAAATGGCGATATATACATGTAGTTAAAAGTAGTGCTTCTGCAAAATTACACTATATATATTGTTAAAAGCAGATTTAATGAATTAAAAAAAAATAAATAGAAATTGAATTAATTATGTTTTTACGATTAAACTAGTGGATATTTGTGCCATCTTATCTCCCCATTTTCTTAGCGAAGACTGTTAATTATGTGATGAAATGGGTTGACTCTTGCAATCGCTTATTTCCGATTAGTTTTCGAAAGCGTTCATTTAATCAATGTAAAATGCAGGGTGAATTCAACATTTTAAAACTTGTATAAGCTTTAAAGGGACCTTGACATGGTTTGAGCTCAACATTTTTCAATTTTATATTTTCATTTCTAGACAGGCTAACATGGGTATTTCTAACGATTCATCAAATATTTGAAAGTCAAATATTAAGTTAAAACAATTTACATAATTTGAAATTCGTTGTTTTGTAAAACAAAGCTAGAGTCTTGTTAATTGTTAACTTATGTGTTGTATTCAGTTAAGTTTCAATTAAATGTTGCTTTCCTTTGTTGATAAAATTAATTATGAACACATTGAATCAGTTTATTCTTTTTGCCACGGGTCATGTTGTCAAAGAAATTGTATTTCTTAATACTTTAGCACACTATTTGTAAACAAGAACAACATTCGAACTTTGTTTTCATAACAATGAATTATTATCTCTGTATCTCACTTGTAACTTGACTTCTGACATTCAAATTATGGTCAATGAGTCAAATACCACACGTAAACCATTTTATATATAAAAATGAAAAATAAAGTTTTGATCTCAAACCCCTTCTAAGTAACCAAATGATTCATTCATATAGAGTAACGTCAGTTCAAAATAAAGATTAACTGTGGACAACAATGAATTACCTAATATTTCATAAATTGTTAGAAGCTCCTGCTAAGTTCTATTCAGTAAAGATTAGTAGTTTTCCAACCTTAAAGGGGCATGGTCACGATTTTGGTCAAAAATTACTTTTACGATTTTAATATTTACAATGCTTCAGAAAGGCATTTTAATAGGCAACCGAAATTTGATTGTCATTTGTTGAGTAATTAGCGAGTTACAGAGTTTGAAATTCTTGGTATGTAAACAAAGCGTTTGTTTACATTTTTTAACGTTGAAGTAATAATTTCAGTTTTAAACCTAAAACGAATGTTTTAAAGATTAGGAACTGCTAATCTTAAAATAAATAAAAAGATAGACAAATAAGCTGGAAAAAGAATTTTTACTGGTATATTGAACCTACGAAAACAAAAACAGGGCACGAGCCTTGTTTACATCATAACATGACAAAGAATATCTTGCTTATAACTCTACGAATGACTCTCAAATTTTTTTTGATCATTAGAAATGTATTTCCAAAGCATTGTAAATAGAATTTGATCAAAATCGTGACCATGCCCCTTTAAGAATATCAACATTAATTTTTATCATATTCCATTGCTGAAGTTTTCTGAAAAGTTAGTATAATTATATGTAGTAGCATATGCCACTCTGCAGTTCTAGTTTCTACATGTGTCTACTTACTAAGTCTTGTAGACAATTACGCAAAAAGTCCAGTGGACTAGTTAAAGGTTGAAACAATTTAACAAATAAGAAGTGTGTCTCTTACTTTTCAGGCATTTCTCGTTGTTTTCATTAGACACATAACCTTCTTTGCAGTAACAAGCCAAATTTCCATCACACTTTGAGCGGGTCTCGCAGATAGCGTTGTCGGGACAGACAGACTCTATGTGACAACGTTCCCCGATTGGTGCTAGAAAATTAAAGCAATTTTAAACATTTAGAATAGCATTATTTTTTTTAATTTTACATGAATTACATGCTTACATATTTAAAAGGTTTTTTCTACACTGCCTGGAGTCAAAGTTTTTACCATATCAAATAATTGAATTTATAGTTTATAGATGAATCTTACTTGAGTTAATATAATCTATAAAAGGGAATAAAAGTATGTTATATATCGTATTATCGATCATCATCAAGTAGTTGACAACAAGTACTTACTGACGCTTCTCGTTGCTTGTTGTGAAGTAGTGGTTTTTGTTGTTGCTATTGTTGTAGACCTTGATGCTGTAAATTTTCCTGTTGTGACAACAGAATTTGCTGTTGTTGTGACTACCGAGTTTTCTGTTGTTCTTGCTGTTGTTGACGTCGGTGGTGGTGGCGTTGATATTGATGTTGTTGTCAAAACTGAACTGGATTTTATATTTTGGCTGCTGCTAGATTGACTGGGAGTTGGCTGAATTGTTTTGGTAAATTCTTCAGATGATGAAGTAAAAAGAGTTGCAGTTTCTTCTATGGATGATTTAGGTGTGACAAACTCAGACGAAAATATCAAAGGGGAAGTAACCATGGATGATTTTACGGTGCTTGTCTTTTGCGAGGTTGGTAAAACTGAAGTCACAAATGAAGCAGACGACATCGACGTAATTATATTACTTTTTGAGGAAGACATAGTAAATGAGCTTTCCACTTGGACAGGCGTTTCAGAACTAGACATAAACGAACTAAATATCACTTCGGACGATCCAACTAAGGTTGAGGTGGGTTGTGAACTGGAGCTAATGTCTGGTGAGGAAGTTGATAAAATATCAGTATTAGTAACAGTAACACTTGATAACGTTTTTGTAAAACTTTCACTGCTTGTCAATAAGTCTGAAATAAATGAGGTATATGGCGAGCTGATGGAGGTGTAATGAAGAGTTTGTTGGGTTTCTAAATTTGTTTCCGAAACTAATCCCGCCGCATTACTCCGCGGAAGTATTGCCGAAGAGAAAAGGTAGGCACTGCTTTCTTCTAACGTGTCTGTCGATGAAAGTTCCGGAACTCCGGATGAGTATTTCTGTGTTTCATACGTTGATGGTGTGATTGCAGGGGTAGGTTGTAAGTTTGGAAAACTTGTTAATGACGCTGATGGCGATGTTTGTCCAAAGTCCGTTGATAATGATGGAATGTCAAATGTTGACACAAATTCAGATGAAAACTGATCGGTGGTCGGCAGCGGGATGGCGTTAGATGTTTGTCCAGGTGTTGGCCTAGGTGTCACTAAAAACGAAAATGATGCAGTACTCCATCAACCTTCTCTATTCTTTTTTCACTTTTATTGACAAAATAGTAAACAAAACAATATTTCAGCTGCTCATGACAGACAGGCGAACTCTAAGAATAAATTTTACCTGGTGCTGGGCTGAAGCATTGGTTTTCTTCTATCTTGATACCTAAAACAAAGTGAATTCGTCAGATTAAGGATGTATGTATATTATTTTGAGTTTGTTGTACGAGGCGCTGTGCCATCTGAAAAAGGAGATTCAATTATATGTTTTTAATACTTTTAAGTATGATATACTACTTCCAAATTATTAAGAACACGAAGCATTGATCGGTAAACAAAGAATGTTAATCACAGTCGAGGTATGCTAGTAAGAATTCTTTTTCGCTTCAAAACAAAAGGATTGCAAATACACCAGTTGATTTGTTGCGATTTTTTTTGGTTGTGTTTTGCTCTTTCCCTTTTAAATTAACCAGGAGTAAAGTAAATTTGTTTGTTGTGCGAGCGACATTTTAAATCTCAGCCATTGATGGGTCAAAGCCTGCAAAGAAAGGATTAGCGAGATCCCATAAAGCTACTTAATCCGCTTTTTCACGTCGATTGCGACGTTATGTCTTGTGAACGTCCTCTAATACCCAGACAATTGCGGAAATAATCAGATACGAGTTATCAGCGTTCCCCCAAACACATTTTTATAATCTGGTGTCGATTAATCCTGTTGGTTTGGTTGTGCCACAAAATTACATGCAAGGATCCGGTTCTTGTTTTTAAACTACGCCGACAGCACTCAATTTATATCTACTAGTAGTTGCAATTACTGGTCTTTGTGTTTTCTGACAGGTAGATTTTTGACACTATGGTAAAAAGGAAGGCTTCTTTCTCAAGAATTTTCAAATTAAATAAGTATTTAAAATTATGTAATTTCTGACCAAGTCAGACAGAAAATTGATTGTAGGAAGACGCATAGATCCATTGAATTCATTATTAACTTTTGCGTCAATTCCTGCAATTTGCTATGCAAACACAATGCATTGATCTGTATGCAAGTTGTTTTTAGTTCAAATTTGCAATAAAAACAGATGCTCATGATTTGGTGCTTACCAATGGAGAAATTTACAGGAACACACTGTACAACATTAAAAGGATAGGCGTTGATGATATCAATGGAAGCTTCTTTGTACCCGTTCGAGCAGACGCATACACCCTTGTCGCACTCCAAATGGTTTTCTGGAGAGCACTTCTGGCGATTGTCGTCACATGGTTCTTTAAGTAAAGAGAAACTGGTGGAAGTGGATAGAAGAGGTTTTTGTTTGCAGTAGATCACTTTGTTGTTTGAACTGGAGGCTGAGTATCCGTTCTGGCAGGTGCATTCACCCTTCACGTGATCACAGCGACTGCTCACAGGGCGGCAAAATTTGGACCCAGTGCAACTCTCGCCGATTTCAGCAACTGAAAAAAAACCATAATAGTTTTAAAAAGTTTATTTTTATAGAATTGTGAAATCATTTTCCTTTACAAAAATATGAGGTTTTTGATCATTTAAAAGCTGTAGAATTACATATTTGGGAAATATTTGGATTGGAAGACCATGCAGAAAGCTTAATTATATATATAATATATTAATACAAACAGTTTCAGCTAACATGCTCTGAAACTAAATAAATATTCTACAGCAACAGATTCGTGTTCCCGTTAAATCTGCATATTGCTACATACTGCAAGTGCATCCAAACTTTTAGGCATGACTTATACATGTATACATGTATCTGATTTAAAATACGACCACCATTATTCAAGTTCTGGGATTTCGCAATAAAAAGGAACGGATCTTAAGTTTGCTCATCACTCTTGTTAAAGGATTCACTAGTGTGCTATTACATTTTTACAGATATCTGATTTTTTTAATTTCCATGACAAAACGCATCAGTTATATAGGCCCTTCCTTTCCAATTGTAGAAAGGAAAGCCAAATGTAATTGTCTCAATGTACAATTTTATATCAGTCTTTTCAATACTGACTTGTTAGTAAAATTAATAACGTCTTGCAACTCATTTCCAGAAAGCATTTGAAAGTGACCAAGGACAAAAGACACTTTAATTTACTGTCTGATATATAGCGACCGCGTCTTTAAAATTTCGTAAAACTCTGTTCACCAAGGCAAGAGAAAGATTTGACAGTAAAAGAGTAAACAAGATGTCTTTACTTTGAAAACAGAAGCCATTAACAACGGAAGAGTGAGAAAACGTGATAGGAGGTCACTCTCAATTAGAGAAATCCGCATCCTTTGAAGAAAGAATGTCGATTTAAGGTCAGTTCTGCATTCCATACCAGAGGAGCGCGTTCGTCTCTAGGAAATCAATCTCGTGTGCACAAAAAGGTATCACGATGGAGCGGGGTCTATTATCTTTTACTGATCTTACTTCCTCTATTTCTGAAGAAAACGACTTTCTAATTTTCCTGGGATCAAGGTGCCACTATGTTTACGCAGCATTTCTGTACGCCTGTAAAACAAATACCCCGCGACGCACAATCGTGTTGCGGACGGAGGTTCACATGTCATCAACATTTCCATTTTTCGGATAATCACATCTTCATCCATTAATCTTATAGAAGCATCTACATATATTTTCCCCCTATAGGTAATTCCATGAATCAAACTCGGCTTCTTCCTCTATTTATCTCAAATCAAGAGATAAGCACATAGTTTTCTATTTTTAAATGATTGGAATGGTACTTTTTCATCTTAAAAATACATTTGTTGCTATAGATCTAAAATATGAAATACCCATTAATGTATTATTTCGGAGGATATGAAATAATACAAGACCTTCAAAATCAGAACCAATTTAGAAAAAATTCTAGTGGTCACTATCTAATGCTGAGATACGGGGACAGGGTGATTCCATAATGAGATTACGAGTGTGTATCTCTCCTAGTCTGATTATGGGAATTTTTGGATTATAAATACTGGAATTTTTCTGTGTTCAAACAAGGAAAGTATGCCCAGGTCTTATCTTCTCCACCCAATGAACAAATGTTAGTGTTAGATTTAGAAACACAAAATTGACTTGGTATTGTGAAAAATAATGTTTTGAATGTTTTCGATATTTACATACAAGTATTTATTCTAGATAGCTACGGAATTTGGTGTCACAGTATTGATCAATGACGTAATACAGTACATATACATATTTTTCTGATCCAGTGAGCTAACAGTTATCCCAAAAGAACAGAAAGCTATCCAGCCATTGTATCCAAAACTGTTAGACATGCATGCGTTTCATACCATTGTACAGTTTTTTGTTGTTTTTGTTTTGTTTTATTTTTTTGTTTGTTTTTTTTTTTTGCTTTTTTTTGGGTTAATTTATTTATTTATTTTTTTGCATTTTCAGTAAATGCCAAAGATACAGAATGACATAAATCTAACCAACCCCACCCCAAGCGAAAACAAATATTCATACTTACAGGACACGCATTTAGTGTAGTTGAGGTTCGGGATAAGATTTCCTCGGCATAAACAGATACTTCCGTCACAGCCTCGTATGGTACACTTGGAATCTGAAGGACACTCTCCATCTTCGCTGCAAGCATCCAACAGATTTTTGCCTGAGCTATCTAGAAAACCAAATGGGTTGGATTATTATTTCTATTTAGCTTCTATAGAATTAAAGCATCTTTGCAAAAGGTTAAACGTTGGCTCATTGTCTTAAAAAAGTTTTTTTAGTTTCACAGGGTTTGGTGACAATTACTTGTAAAGGATTATTTTTAACTGGAAATATAGTAGGGTTTGCAAAGTTGTCATTGGGCATCGCATGTCTATTCGGTGAAGATTAAACAATAAATTAAACAAAAATGAATTGACCATAATCAAACTTTTTTCTGTCCTTGTTTAATTAGTTCTATAATTAAAATATATTTGGTAACACCAATGGTATAACTAACTGTAAAGAAGAAAGTAATCATGGTTGTTTTGTGGGAACTTTTATAACGTCAATCCGACCAAGATAAAAAAAATATATCCTCAATGAAACTGTATACAACCGGGGGACTGTTTAGGCGTAGGTAATTCCGAAGTATACACCAAAACAAGATAATGAAATAAATAGGCGGATCAAATTGAGGGTTATGTTGCTTTCCTCTAAATGCATTTAGAGCCAGAAATGGCCGAAACATTGCGTAAAAGCTAGGATGCCATTTCCATCCTTTGGACCACATGCAAACATGCCGTTGTAAAGATAATGACTTTTAGATGTGATTTTTCTTTTACAATTCTTTTAAGACAGTATAGAATATTTTTAGTAGCAATAATTTATGTCAAAAACACAATTTTTAAGAATTGAAGCCAAATAATACATGTAATTCTTGTTATTCTTTAATTCGTTATTTCCTCTAAATGCTACAAAAATTTATATCTGAATGTATTAAATCCCACTTTATACAACGAATTAATTTGCTTCAAGTCACGTTTCCCTTATATTCTAAAATCAATTTCATCAGAACATGCTTAAAGCTAGTGAGTTCATTTTCAGTGATTGAATGTATGTGTAAATATTCGTAATGACGCAAGCGTTTCATCATTACTTTCTTTATGAAAACTAATGATTCTATGTTTTAAAAAAAGTTCCTTTAAATTGTGTAAATTTTTATAATAATTACGTTACTTTTTCGACGTGATAATATTATCTCAATAATTACATGTAGCTACACACAGCGTCTACAAATTGACAAATAAAACTCAATTTTTTTTAAACATTTTCAAACTAGTCTTCTTTTATGAACATTTAACATATAAACCAATTGTCTCATTTAATGGACTGCAAATATAACATAATGTCTTTAACAATGCAAACGTCCTACCTTGAGTTATAGATGCTACAGTCAGCAGAAATATAATCCAGCGGAACATTTTTCTAGCTGAAAATGTTTAAATTTCAATTCATGAAATCTCTTTATCAAAACTGTAACCCTCAATTAACAAAAAATTAATTTTGCAAGTTTCATTAAGTCACTTCGATTAATAATCAATTGATGCCTTTTAGAGTATCTTATATATACTGACATGTATGCATATATTCCGTTTCGTTCATTGCGTTTTGCAAAACAGCATAAAATCTAAACAACAAAAAATTCTGAAAAATGAAAAATAGGAAAATCTATTTACCGTTCACAGATACTTTTGACCCATTCCGCGACTCTGCTGAAAGTGAAGGTTACCGGTATACAAGCATCAGTCCTTAAGGAATACACGTTTGATAAGAGGTTACCTGAGTGATACAAACCATTGGGGGTAAGTAAATAAATTCCCCTAACACCAGCTACCGTATCGCTGACGCTCACACAGAAAGTCCCTCTTCCTTTCCTCGCGGATGAATCAAATTCCTGAGCTTGTTTGAGCCGAATCTAGAGCATGGAGCCTTGTTTACAACTAATTTTACAAACAACGGGCCAATACATGTACCTATCATTTCGGCCCAGAAAAGGATAACGGGTGAAAATGCTGCTTTTCAAGAAGGTGGACAGAAAGAAGCACGCGTATGTTGTTTACAAAATAGGATGCATGTACGAGGGTTGTTCGGAAATTATTGAGACACTTACTCTTATTTCCTTGGGGAAAAAGATAAACCCTTGAAATTTCACCAAAATGTACACCAGGATAGAGTTTATCAATGTAAAAAAGTTATTGTCCATAGCATGATTAGATCATTCCTGGTAAGCAGACCAAGTTGCCATCGCCCAACGTCAAATTTCTATATACCGTCGTTTTCAAATTCCTATTGCTTGGTAAATATATCTGTACTATATCCGTATTTCAACTCAAACACTAGTGAAACTTGATCAAACGTTAGTCACAATGAATAGCAAAATGGACATATATAATCTGATTTCTTTTAGTATAAGCTGCAAGTTTGCAGACACTTAGATAAACGATGTTTTAGTTTTCTTATTCTCCGAGTTTATGCTTGCGCCGGGTACCCCGACCACCGATTTGTTTATCTACTGTTGTAAACAAAATATTGAACATTTTTTAAATATTACTTTCTTTAATTATTTGTAAAGGTTTCTTCAATGTTCATGCCAATTTTCACCCTAATTCGTCACTTAGAAATGGAAATATCCGTGTTGTCTCAATAATTTCCGAACAACCCTCTTACGTTTTTCAAAATAATTTAACAACCAATTATTTTCATAAATTAAAAGATAGGTAATCACAGATTACAAAGCTCACCGAGACGAGGCATCACCTTTATAAGGCATCACCTTAATGAGACCACCTTTATCATATTAAATGAAAATCATACTTTATGATCTTGGATATTTATGGATTCTGTTTTGACACAATATCGTATATTATCTGTTAAAAAATTGTAGGATAATCATATGTTCATATGTTAATCAATACAATAATATAAAATTAAATATATCATCCTATCATATTTACAACATATATCATATAATACAATAAAATACCATAATAAACAATGATGAGATATGATATTGTAACGTATGATATGACATTGTATTGTGTTATACGTAATTGTATTTGATCAAATAATACAATATCATAATATATTAAACAATTAGTATTATATTACAATATCATATTACATAATACATCATAACATTGAAACATATGATATTATATTGTATAATATGGTATGATATTGTATGATACTGTATCATTTTTGATACATAATATGATATTGTATCATATGATACATTTGATACAACATTGTATCATATCAAATGATACAATATTATGTGATAAAGTAAAATATTACATAATACAATATTATATTATACATATTGTATCATATGATACAATAATATATTTATCAATATCATACAATACAATTTCATGTGATGTGATAATATATCATATTATAAACCAATATCATATTATACAATATCGTATGATATGATATTATATAATATAACAGTATCATATTATAAAATTTCATGTGATATAATTTTATATTACAGAAACTAATATCATATTATACAAAATCGTATGATACAATATTATAGAATATACAATATAGTATCATAGGATACAATATTATATTTTGCAATATCTGATGTAATAGTATCATGCAATTAAATAATAAATTAATAATACAATATAATATTATACAATATTGTATCATAATATACAATACTATACTTAACAATATCATTATACAATATCATAAAATATCAAAAAAATGTATACAGTAACATATCGTATCATATAACTTTTTATTATATTACATATGATATTATATTGTATCAAATTACACAATATTGTTTCATACCATACAATACTATATTATAGGAATCATGTTATATCATTTATCAACAAACACATCTAATATATCGAGCAGGTTTGAGTGAGGTAGGAGATTTCTTTAGCATCCTTGATAATGGAGATCAGGCTCTGCATCTGATGCAACCTCTGAGTTTCATTTATAATATGGTTAAATCAACTATGCAAGCTATCATCTATAAAACATGTGACCTGTTCCAAAAAACTAAACCTCATCCAGCATCCGAAACCTATGGCTCAGATTCAGCATTTAAGCCTGCCAGGTGCATCAGTATACGTAAGACGCATCTCCATGCAAGTTTGGTGAAGTTCAGACCAGTAATAACTAAGATATCATCATCAGAGGGCACTAGCAATTAAAACCTTAACCTGCTCCAGCATCCGCAACCTATGGCTCAGATTCAACATCCATGCCTGTCAGGTGCATCTGTATCATAAGACACACCATCCATTCAAGTTTGGTGAAGTTAGGACCTGTAATAACTAAGATATATTTTTTTAGCATCCTTGATAATGGAGATCAAGCTCTGCATCTGAAGCTACCTCTGTGATTCATTCATACTACAGTTTAACCAACTATGCAAGTTTGAAAAAGTACTATTATCTATTAAACATGTGACCTGTTCCAAAAAACTTAACCATATCCAGCATCTGAAACCTATGGCTCAGACTCAGAATTCAAACCTGTCAGGTGCATCAGTATCATAAGATGCACCATCCATGGAAGTCTAGTGAAATTAGGACAAGTAATAACTAAGATATAATCATCAGAGGGCACCTGTTTCAAAAACTTTAACCAGCTCTAAAAACCTTAACCTCCTTCAGCATCCGAAACGTATGGCTCAGATTCAGCATTCAAGACTGTCAGGTGCATCAGTATCATAAAACACACCATCCATGGAAGTCTGGTGAAGTACGGACCAGCAGTAACTAAGATATAATCATCAGAGGGCACCTGCAACAAAAACTTTAACTAGCTCTAAAAACCTTAACCTCCTCCAGCATCCAAAACCTATAGCTCAGATTCAGCACCCAAGCCTGTCAGGTGCATCAGTATCATAAGACACACCATCCATGCAAGTTTGGTGAAGTACGGACCAGCAGTAACTTAGATATTGCTATCAAAGGGCACCTGCAACAAAAACTTTAACCAGCTCCAAAAACCTTAACCTCCTCCAGCATCCGAAACCTATAGCTCAGATTCAGCACTCAAGCCTGTCTGGTGCATCAGTATCATAAGACACACCATCCATGCAAGTTTGGTGAAGTACGGACCTGCAGTAACTTAGATATTGCTATCAAAGGGCACCTGCAACAAAAACTTTAACCTGGTCCAACAACCTTAACCTCCTCCAGCATCTGAAATTTAGGACTCAGATTCAGCATCCAAGTCTTTCAAGTCCATAAGTAGGTCCAGATGCATCATCCATGCAAGTTTGGTGAAGATAGGACAAGTAATAGCTTTGATACAGGACCTGCAACAAAAACTTTAACCAGGTCCGGACGCCGACGCCGAGGGTATAGCATAAGCTCCCCCTGACTTCGTCTCGGTGAGCTAAAAAGTAACCACGATATCGCAATACAAAACCTCGTTTCAACAGTTTGAAACATTTAGACTGCCTAAAATGATAAAAGACAGGCTACTTTGGCCATGAATTAAACGGCCTTCAATTTGTACTAGTTTTATTCCAATATATTGACAAATTACCGGTATATAACAAAGTACTGAAGTACTGACGGGAGTTGATTTTATCGATTATTATTTATTTTAAAATAAACGATATGTTATTTTGCATGCTAAGTATTTTCCTACATGTATTTGAATTACGCTCATTTTTTATTATTAATATTAATTCTCCGACAGGAATTTCGTGAAAACCCCATATGAATCTTATTGTGTAATATTCAAAGAATTAATTCCATCAAGTTACGTGTCAGTAATCGAAATAGTTCTGAGAAATTGTAAGGATTAAGGCAATATTGAACTCTAGTCTCGTTCAACCAGATCGACGTTCGGCTGTCTCCGAGAGAGACTCTCTGCTTGTCGGATATTAACGGAAACAGCCGAGCGTCTGGTTGAACAAGACTATATTGACTTCTGGCGTAGGAATACATACTATGTACGACTACAAAAAATAACTAACTTGTTAGTACCATTTACAATCTGACTATTTACAAGGTATCTATAAATAAGTTCCCTTGGAATTAAGGCTTTAGAATACACTACATCGAAATTCGATTAGAATTAAATGTCAGCGATGTTGATTTGTGCTTCGGTCCAAACACTGTTTCACTTTCGGTTTGCCAGAGTAACTGCATAGGAAAGTTGATTAAAATCAACTCCCAATAATATACATGTATAAATCTGTTGTTCGCCTATCACGCATGCAAAAGATTTCACTCGGTTCGTAAATCGTCTTTTCATTTGCCGTTTCGAATCCGACCGCTGACAATGGGAGGCGAAAATAACACAAGGCGAAAAAGTCTCTGCTAACAGTAAACTGAACATTACCAACAGTTGAAGCTACAACCTAATAAGTAAACATCATTATTCCAAATCAATGACGAACACTTTTGTTAATTGTTTAATCTATACAAAAGTTTCCCGTATATTGTAACAAACTTTTTTTTTTTTTGCAAAATGAAGAGTCTCCTATGTTTACATTTATTCTTTCTCTACTCACTGTCTGTGCATCATCTTAATTCCCAATTTAGACCTTTATAGCAAGGAGATAAAACAGATTGGGTAAACTTTTCAAATTTCTAATGACCATGTTTTTCATCCCTCATATGGCGTAGGAATGAAGAATGTAGTTTGAAACAATGAATTGTCATGTGTAGTATTGTAGGGCACAATATTCTATTTCTCTGCGTATGTATTTTTTTTTTCACCTTCATGGTCATTAGAGATGGCTGGGTAAAAATTGTAGACTTAACTGCAGTATTTGCATAACTTGAATGTGGTCCCACTTGAGTACCTCTTCAAACTTTTAAGACTGAGAAATATTGCAAATATGCAACCTCCTACAAAATTTTGCCAATAGGAAATCTAGACAAACATAGGGGCGAAATGAGTCAAAAACTAAATCAAAAGTCAAAGACTTATATATTAATGAAAAGTGATTTAAATTTATTCATTTAAAAGCTGAACAGACACAAATCAATCCATTCCCATATCAGGTTATTACTGGTTTGTCACAGCTAGATTGTTGGGGGAGGGGGATTCTGAGAGAAAAAAAAATCATAAAAATGATGATATCACAAGCTAAATCACAACATGAGAATATAAACAGTCCAATGAAACAGATATATGAGCTTTTTCCTGAATACCCATTGAAAGAGAGAGTAACCTAGTTTACAAAAAAAGGTAAATTATGACAAATAGCCTTGTTTGATCATTAAGGTAATGCTGTTGGGAATTTTTTTACTTTTCTTCTGAAATTTTGTTTTACACTGGTTATAAACACGTTACAGTAGTTCATCAGATATCAACTGGAATGATCTTACTGAATTTGCAGCCTTTATGTAAATGTACATATCTGTTTTAAACAGTCACAGTAATATCGATACATATGTACATCTGTACATGTACCAAAAACATCATTGGAATATAGTCCTCTCATGTTATTAGTATGGCACAAAATCATATTAAGATTTCAATTGGTCGTTAAAATCATTTCACAAATCTGATCCCAGCAAAAACCTCATCAAATGATGTTCAAGAAATGTTTGCAGCATAAATGGAATACATGTTTTCATAAAAATAAAGAAAAGAAAAGGAAAAAGTACAAATAGTTCAGCAATTTAAACATTCATGTTCATCCCATTTCCAATCATTCTTAAGATAGCAAAATACAAATTTACTGAATCTAATGTTTCAAACACATTGAAAAAAATATATATACTTAGTACCCATAAAATATATAAATATGCTGTTCAATTATAATTATGATATAAAATTGATGTACAGTTATAATGATATGATGTTCAAGTGCAGCATCATAATGTATAGGATCACAGATATTCTACATCTTCTTCCTATATTTTAATTTTTTATATCATACATATGATCATACAGTTAGTAATATGCACACCTTCAAAAGTGATTTTACATTGCAGTGTAACAATGGTTGTTAAAGCTACCCTGTAAAAGAATTTAACAAAAACTAATTTCTATTCTATACATTCTAACTAAAGCTACTTTTACATTAAGTCATATTCTTTCTCTCTCTCCTCGACTCTCTCTCTCTCTGCTGCATTAGGTTTCAAATTTTGATTTCCCTTCTATATATCACATATACTATACCCTCAGGCACCTCGCTTTATTAATTTTTCAACAGCTCACACAGTACCTAATAAAACACCTTTGATTAATATTAGATAAATGATATATAATTTTTAATAAACAAAAAAAAAACCAACAAGTCAGGTGCCTGTGAATTTACCCTATTTTAGAATTTTTTCAAACCTGAACCAACATCCTTAGAGTTTTCTATTCTTCATATTCTTGAAGTTTTGATTTTGTACCATGCAAAAGGAAAAGCATGTAAGTATGTACACTGTACTTATAAAGATTTGGGTTTTTTTTCTCAAAATTGAACACGATCAATTTTTGACTTCGTGTAAATAAATTTGAACAATGGAATCTTTGTGACAAGTGTCGTGTATACATAAATTTACTGGTGTAATTTTGTCATAAAATGTCAAAAAAATATGCCAAAGATTCATAAAAAAACTTAACTGAAGTTGTCATATATACCACATATAAAAAATATGTTGGGATTTGGGGGGGGGGGGGGAATCATATCACAAGTATAGCATATACATGTATGAATATATAGGTACATATTTTTTATCAAATAAATATATTTTGGTAAAAGAATAAAATAATACATCTAGCACTTGACATCTGGACAATGTTACTTATGTTACTTTGGATTAGAATTCTTGAAGAGTCAAAGCCCGCAGGTTTTAAAGCAAACTTGTTCTTAAATACTAGTATATGAACTGTTTAAAAAATGTAAGCCAAACATTACAATGTCAAAAAAAATTATAATTTCAAAACTTTATGGAATAAGTTTTCCTTGATTTTTAGAGTTACAGTCAGTTCATTAAAATAGTTGTAATCCCTGTCCCACGGTAGGAAAAGCATTTTTTCTCATTCGTTCTTTTAAAAAAAATCAACAATTGTGGGTTATTAACATACAAAAATTTAAAAAGTGCATGCAACACTAGGATATAATATAATTTTTTTTTTTTAAATTTGCATGAAAACTGCTAATGTATTTTTCAAAGCCTCTAAATATGAGACATATGATTATCAGTACATTAAAGCTCACACACTCATACTCGCACATAAAAAGGCTACTCGCACATGACTAAGATTTAATTTTGAGGTATATAAATGCCACTTGCAATGTTGTGAGCTGGAATGAAGTGTTCCATGTTCAGCATGTACCGGTACATGTAAACTCGAACAAGACAAAAAATGTACTATTTCAACACTGGAATTCATGACTTGTTGGTGGGTAGGGTGGTTTTGAGATGTAGAAAAGAAGGAAGGGCCTAGCTTTAATGATCAAGCTGTATATCTGGTGATAATATTTCTAATCCATCACTTTTAAAAGAGACATAGTGCTCTCTAATTTCAGAATTTTTCTGCTTTCTAGCTACATTGGTATATTTTATTTTTCAAATCTTTTATGAAATACCTTGTCTAATTGCTTGATGCCTTTGAAGTAAAACTATCATTTAACGAATATTTGTATGTCAATAAAATATTGAAGGAACAAAGTGTTAGTCTAATCACTTACATGTATCAATGTTGTCGACTACATGTGCAAATGAAAAAATGTGTTGCTTTCTAATACAAAACTATTTACCTAAAATTTGCTTATCTGTGAATAGCTGATGAACAAATACAAACTGGAAAGGAAGAAAAAAAATTATGGATATAAATGACTCAATAAAAATATCAAATCTGGAATTCCCCCAAAAATATCATATGTATATCATGTAAATATTTGCACTTCCTTTTTTGAGCAGTGAAGATGTTAATTATAAATAACATTTGGATTTGACTCTCTTCCACCTTATTCTATTTAATGGCCAGTTAAACATAAGACTAACATAAACTTCGACTTGATTTCAGCAAATATTTGAAGGTAAAAAAACCCAAGGGCTTTAGTATAATTTCATGATCAGCAATTTGGAAAACATGAACAAAAAATTCACAAACAAATGAGGATTATTTAAGAAGAATCCTAAAATATCACCAACACACTAACAATACCACTGATGTTACACAACAACCAAGAGTGGATTTTCAGCACCGAAAACATATTACAAACACAAACTAGCAAGAGAATACACTAGGTCAGCATATGCCTAAAATTCTCTCCCAACAAAGGTGACTTTTTTTCAATCAATGTATGTTTGTATAGTGTAGATACATTGTGAAATAGTACCATTTGATAAAATATGGCAAGAACTTAACATGTATTCAAATTGCAACGTATCTGAAGTTTTCTTCATCCTAGCTTAGTCATTTATAT
Organism: Magallana gigas; assembly: GCF_902806645.1. Classification (NCBI taxonomy): domain Eukaryota; kingdom Metazoa; phylum Mollusca; class Bivalvia; order Ostreida; family Ostreidae; genus Magallana; species Magallana gigas. The sequence continues at coordinate 30,290,873 of NC_047565.1, read as the reverse complement.
TGAAAGATTTTTTTAGAAAAGTAATATTGATAAATGTATCTACCGGGGTATATTAAACATGCCTATTTTTTTCAAATTACAAATGTTTTCAAAAGTGTGCTACTCTTTGTTTTCAAAAGTGTGTTACATTTGTGTCAATACAAAAATATAAGAGCAATGATAGAATGACTAAAAATTGAAACCCTAATGTTGTACTGTGGCATGAAAATTTAAATGTGGTATTTTCAAAAAAAAATGTCAGCAGAAAAAGGTTGTATCTTCAGCTCTATGTATGACTTTGAATTCCAATTTTCTTGTGTTTCAGCTAGAGCCCAATATATCCTCGGACCTTTGAAAAGAAAAAAAAAACAAATCCAAGTTATTTAGAACTATCAGAAGAATTTTATGGTATTAAGTATTTACACAGAATATAGCAAGGAGATAAGGTAAATTTTTAGTGCAATGCAAATTCAAATTCATGTTTGGGAGGAAATGTAGCTCTATGGCTTGTCTACTCGAATTTTTGGGTCCTGGAGCAACAGACCTGAAACTATGAAATATTTGACCTAATTTTCATCAGTCTTCTTTTCTTAAATGAATATTAAAAAAAATTCTTCTTCATATTTTACGTAAACTCCTTCCTCTTTCCATAATATTTTAAAGTGAACTACAATTTCTCATTTTTTACTGGAATATACAGTATAATGATGCTCCATCGAATGCTACATGGAAGTAAATTATATCTGAACTACTTATCTAACACTATAAAATGGAAAGGAACTAAAAATGGAAATGTTTTTAAGATCTTATACTAATCTAAAAACAAGAGGCCCATGGGCCACATCGCTCACCTGAACAGCAGTTCCTTGTAACATTACATTTCGTAGCATATGCTTTTTCTATTTTAAACATTGAACCCCTTTCTCGGGACCCAGTTACGGTCCGAGGTTTATGGTTGGCTTGAACAACATAAATAGTAACATAGGAATGAAAATGTGAAGCACTGCGGTGGGACCGCACGTACACAACCTGAAAAACTGAACATAGCAGAGTTCCACTTCAAGAGGAAAAACTCTCAGACTGTACAGAACACAAGAAAGATAACTCTTGGTTCCACTACATTAGAGTTTACACAATTTGAGGATCCTTGCATAGTAATCTCACAAACTGTAGCATTATAGTTCTCGAGAAAAACTTTTTAAAAACATTTTCAATATATCTTTCTATGTTAAACTTTGAACCCCTCTTGGGGCCACAGTATTAGTCCAGTGCTAAAGTTTTAATTATTTGGAATCTACATTATTTAAGGATGCTTGCCTAGTTATCTCACAAGCTGAAGCATTATAGTTCCCTAGAAAAAGATTTTTCAACATTTTCCCTCTATATTTCTATGCTAAACTTTGAACACCTCTTGGGGCCCCAGTATTAGATTGAGATCACGGCTTTTATAATTTCGAATCTACACTATTTGAGGGTGCTGACGTGGTTATCTGACAAATTGATGCATTGTAGTTCTCGAAAAGAAGATTTTTAAACATTTTCCATATATACCGGTATTCTACATTTAACTTTAAACCCATCTTGGGTCTCTAGTATTAGTCCAGGGGTCACTATTTTAAAACTGTCGAACCTTCATTATCCAAGGTTGTATGCATGATAGTAATCTCACAAATTGAAGCATTGTAGTTCTCGAGAAGAAGATTTTTTAACATGTTACCTTTATATTTCTTTAATAAATTTTGACCCCATCTTGGGGCCCAAGTATTGGTCCAGGGGTCACGATTTTACCAATTAGGAATCTACATAATCGAAGGATGTATGCATAGAAATTCCACAAACTAAAACATTGTAGTTCTTGAGAAGAAATTTTTTTAACTTTTCCTTTATGTTTTTTAAAATGTTTAAATTTTGAACCCCTCTTGGTGCCCATCAATTGTCCGGGAGTTACAATTTTTTGAATCTACATTATTTAAGGATGTACATGTATGCATAGTAATATCCCAAACAGTTGCACTATAGTTCTTGAGAAGAAGATTTTAAAACATTTTCCTACATATGTTAAAATCAAAACCCCTACTGGGGCCCCACTTTTTGTTCGGGGGTCACGATTTTTACAATCTTCACTATGTATACAACCTTTTGTGTATGTATTGGCATTTTTGGTGAAGTGGTTCTTGAGAAGAAAATTTTTAAACATTTTTCATATGTAGTTCTATGTTAAACTTTGAACCCCGAGTGGGGTCCCAGTCTTGGTCCGAGGGTCACGATTTCTACAATTTAGAATCTTCATTATACATACAAGCTTTTGTGTAAATATTGGCATTTCTGGTGCAGTGGTTCTTGAGAAGAAGATTTTTTAAACATTTTCCTAAGGTATTTCTATGTTAAACTTTGAACCCCGCCTGGGGCCCCAGTCTTGGTCCGAGGGGCACGATTTTTACAATTTAAAATCTTCACTAAATATACAAGCTTTTGTGTAAGTATTGGCAATTCTGGTGCAGTGGTTCTTGAGAAGAAGATTTTTAAACATTTTCCTATGTATTTCTATGTTAAACTTTGAACCCCGCCTAGGGCCCCAGTTTTGGCCCGAGGGTCACTATTTTTACAATTTAGAATCTTCACTATGTATACAACCTTTATTGTAAATATTGGCATTTCTGGTGCAGTGGTTCTTGAGAAGAAGATTATAAAAAAATGTCCTATGTATTTCTATGTTAAACTTTGAACCCCGCCTGGGGCCCCAGTTTTGGTCCGAGGGTCACGATTTTTACAATTTAGAATCTTCACTATATATACAAGTTTTTGTGTAAATATTGGCATTTCTGGTGCAGTGGTTCTTGAGAAGAACATTTTTTAAACATTTTCCATATGTTGTTCTATGTTAAACTTTGAACCCCGCCTGGGGCCCCAGTTTTGGTCCGAGGGTCACCATTTTTACAATTTAGAATCTTCACTATATATAAAAGCTTTTGTGTAAATATTGGCATTTCTGGTGCAGTGGTTCTTGAGAAGAAGATTTTTTAAACATTTTCCTATGTATTTCTATGTTAAACTTTGAACCCCGCCTGGGGCCCCAGTTTTGGTCCGAGGGTCACGATTTTTACAATTTAGAATCTTCACTATATATACAAGCTTTTGTGTAAATATTGGCATTTCTGGTGCCGTGGTTCTTGAGAAGAAGATTTTTAAAGACATGCACCCTAAACTTACTGTTTCGCAATTATCTCCCTTTTGAAAAGGGCTGTGCCCTTTATTTTAACAATTTATAACCCCCTTTCCATAAGGATGCTTTGTACCAAATTTGGTTAAATTTGGCCCAGTGGTTTTTGAGAAGAAGTTGAAAATGTGAAAAGTTTACAGACGGACGGACAGACAGACAGACGGACGGACGGACGACGGACAACGGGTGATCAGAAAAGCTCACTTGAACCTTCGGTTCAGGTGAGCTAACAAGCTGTTGAACTGAGAAAATTTCAGTTGATGCAGCTTAAATATTCAACATAAAGAAAATATCAGTAGCAACTTCATTGGTTGTACTTACATGTTTAAGGTGAATTTCTGAAATCACATTGATAAATATTATCACAGCAAAACCAAGGTACTGCACAAAGTTCAGAAATTCCTACAAAAATTAAATCAAATACATGTACCATAATTTATATACCTCACACATGTTACATCTCTCTCTCTCTCTCTCTCTCTCTCTCTCTCTCTCTCTCTCTCTTCTCTCAGCGTTGAATAAAAACATTTTTTTTATACTTGACATTGTTTATGTGTAACTGGACATTGAACTTTCACCTAAACACTTCTTTATTAGAAGTACCGTTTCATGTACTTGGTACTTCACGGTCTGTATTAAGTAACAGTAGTACATATACTATTCATGGACACAACTTGGATCAAAGATTCATTTAAATCTTATATCACTTAGATCAAAGATTCTTTCAAATCTTATATCATATCTAAGTACAAATATTCAATTATATATGTATCTAGCTTGCAAACAAAAATTCATATACAGAAGATATAATTTATACTTAAACTCTTCTGATCTGAAATACAGCAGACGATAGATAATCTAAGTTGTCTGAGCCTTATGATATGTGTATACATGCAAGGTCATGGTATTATTAATGACATATCAAGAGACACCTACAGTCTGCATGTGTTTTTGCTGTAAGTAACACTGCAGATTATGAAGAAAATGTGTAAACTATTATGTAGATATTGATAAAACCACGCATTGCAAGTTGTCTTACCCAGACTTTGTCCATGAATATTACAAGACAATAGACCTGCAGCAGGGCCTGGCCGTCGATATACCGCCAGACGTACAGGATGATCCACGTACTCAGCGAGTGAAGTGAGGACGTCTGGCGTACCTTTATAATGGAACAAGGCAACGATCAAGAGAGACTTGAACAATGAATCGTAGATTGTTAAACCAGAATACATGTTGTTCAATCAAGTTATAACTTAGCTATGGTGTCATTTTGCATGAATAAAATATCACTTTATGATGAAAATTTAATTTAAAGGGCTTGTTTATTTCAAGGACACATATCATCCATTAAGTTAAACAGTATCTTCCCCTATATACATGTAGATAGTTAAGAATAGATTGAATAAATAACAATACTGAACATCACAGTGCCTGAATTATAATCAAGTCATTCACAAAGTACTTTACCCACCCAACTAAATACATATGTAATACATTGTAATACTTACTGTCTTCTGTGCATCCAACTTTTTTGCATATATTTCACCATACTGCTCTACCCGCTTGTCCCATGTTCCAGAAGCCACAAATACCTGCATTCCGAAACATAAGCACTTCCAGAAGAGCATTTTCTTGCTGGGTTTCCCGTTTGTTTTTTCACCACTGCTGTAACCATTTTCTGATTTGGTAAGCGGTAAAGTGGCGGTACCTTCCTCCTTATATTTATTGAAAAAGGACGCTGGTAGTTTAAACAAATAAAATAAAACTCCGAATGAAAAGATCACAGCGCCAGTGATATCACTACCAGCATCTATGAAAAATCCCCAGCTATCATGATGAGACTTGTACTCATGCTGCTGGTTTTTATGACTTCGGAAAACAACCCCATCCAAACTGTCGAGCCATGTTCTGAACTGGTACAGAAGAACACCAAGTCTACGCGTTTTCAAATTATCCGATGAGACAAACTTGGCTGCTATCAAAGACATGGATAGATGGGTGAAGCTTATCATGTTTGGTGAAATGAAGTAGAAAATCTTGCTGAATTTGGTGATTTCATCGAAGAATTCGGATGTGGGGTTGATAATATAATGCTGTATTGGATCGCTCATCAGCAACTTTGTTGAGAGAGGATGGAAGGGAGAGTAGGACCCTTCGTGCTTCTGATCGATCAGTGTGGTGTTTTCCAAGGAGCAGTACAGAATAATGTCCATGATGAAGATGTATAAAAGCAGCAGCAATCCCGATATGAAGTAACATCCTCTCTCCGAATGCATAGACTGCAGCATGTAGGAAAACATTTTGAACCCCCTTCCAAGCAGCTTGAAATCACTCGCCAAAAAATAAACAGGTCTATAAAAATATTACCATTTCACAGTTTCACTCTATCCCTTTCACAGTCTCATTACATAAGCCATTAGGAGTGATTTTTCCTCTGTGTACTAGATGCTCCTACAAAATCCCAACAACATGATAAATCAATAAATGTCACGGCAACATGTTAAAATATAGATAATGAAATGGGGAAAACCATACCATTACTTATCAGTTATGGTACAAAAGCGAAATGAATATTTCACTTATAACAAATTTATGTTTAACTTTAAATATGCATGATGTGTATTCAGTGCATACCTTTAGGCCAACATATTTGTGTATAATACACTGTATACTCAGTGAACAGACATTTCAAAATCTGTTACACTCACTGTGAAAATAGTCAGCAAACTTTGGTCATAATGATATGTGTCATCATTTCATCTCTCACTCTCTGTATCTATATCAGAACTTACTTGCACCACTCTTAATTCTGACTTTTCAACAATCCAAGGATTTATCTCTTACATGGCTAACAATGACCTTAACAGCACTTGACTGATAAACAAGTTAAAACTTATTTATCGTGCACTTAAAACTCTCATATGCATGAATAATAGATAACCAAATTCAGGATAAAAAAACCCAGCTGCTTAATTATATAGCATATTGTAAACAAGATTAAAATCTTAAACCTGGAGTTCCACAAACATTCCTAAACTAAATATTGACCGTATAAGCTCATATGAATCTCATTTTGAAATGCATTTAAAGTGTGGGCATTTAATCAACAAAGAAGTCGGCCCACTGAAAATCTCAGACCATTGTTAGTTTTGTTACCAAGAAATAGAACTGCGTAGAACATCTATCTAAACAAAACTTAACAGAACATCTACCAAAGCTTATTGCATCTTCTTTTCCTTGATATGATTTTAGAATTCATTCTGAAACCCTGCATGCTGGGAAATTAAATACATAATTGATACAAAATAACCAACAAACAAGTACATGTTAAGCTTTAAACCTTTTAAAAAGTGCTTGTTCAACTAGAGTTTATTTTGGAAGTGCAAGCAATTTCTTTTTTTCTTAATATTAATATTTACTGTATCAATAATACACATGAGTGCATGGGTATTACATGAAGTTTATAAATACATTACTTATCCCTGACATTGGCATTCCAATAGCAAGTTTGTGCAGTCATGTAGATTGAATTGATTGAGCAGCCAAACTAATCTTACAAGTTCTACAACTTCATGAATAATTTATGAAGACAATAAACCCACGTTCGCCATTTACTTCATAATGAATAACATCAATTTAAGACCTATTCAGTTCTTGAAATTAGGAATTGTTTATTTTTTCTCACTTCCGACTGCAAGAAAATGAAAGTGGGGTGCAGCGAGATATTTTATCAACCCCTTGTTAAGATTAAACCACATTGTACTATGCAATTCCTGTATGCATGAAACATGTCACCAAAATATTCAAATAACACTTCTAAAGAAAAGCTTACTGCCAGAGAGCAGAACAGACAGTCACTTAAGAATATCCTCAGTTGTTTTTTTTTAATTATGTCTGCTTGAAAAATTACTTTACTCCAATTGCTTAGAGTCATTTTCTGGTATCTTTTTAAAAAAAAAAAACAAAAAAAAAAAAAACATCAGATTACAACATGTACAAGGAAATTTCTAAATATGATTAATCTAAATCATTTATCATAGGACATGCAAATAAAGTTATAAACCTTGATGTCAGTATGTTTATGGTTCAGTAATTTGCATAAAATTCACCATGTATCCGTTTGTGACTTGTTGAGATATACATGGGTCTCATGCTTGCCAGAAAATAATGTTTAAAAAAAAGAAAGGAAAAAAGTAAATACACTGTATCTATAATAATTTCCCTAAACCTAATGATATTGTGGCCAAATGTTTAATATTTAAAACAAAGTTACAAGAATCTCGGGTATTTTGTTATTTCAAAAAGAACGTGTAAAAGAAAACAGTGAAGAGAGTTTTTGAGCCACATCTTAAAGGGATAGGATAATGATTTTGGTCAAGTTTTATTTTTCTGTTTTTATTGTTTACAATGCTTTGGTAATGCATTCATAATGATTGGGCAAAATTTGAGTGTTAGTCGTATGGACAGAAGAAAGGGTAAAAAAGATGTAAATGCAAAACAAACAACTAATTTTTCGAGAGCTTTTCACATTTATTTTAGGTCTAAATCTGGAATTTTCCTGTCAACATTTAAAATGTAAACAAAAACAAGAGCTAAGTTTTGATTAATAACAAAGAACTGTGAGCTCTGTATTTCACTTGTAACTTGATGGCTGACACTCAAATGTTGGTTGACTATTAGAAATGGTTTACTGAAGCATTGTACACTTCTAAAACTGAAAAATAAATTTTGATCAAAATCTTGATCTTGATTATGGCTCATTAACAAAGTGATTAAGTCATCATTAAGTGAATAAGGAATGAACAGTATTCAACATAATTATATAATCTTAATATGAGTTAAAATCTAATAATTAATTAAATAGAAATATGCCAAAAAAAATAACTTATGGAACAACAATACATTTTCAAAAAAGAGAGCAGTATTTTATTGCAAAAAAAAAAATCAAATGATTAGCAGTCACAGGTGTAATATCCCTCTCACCTTACACTGATGGGAATACCAATTTGTTTACCCCGGGTTGTCATCGAGATATTGTATCTAGCCTATAAACACACTCTCACACCACGTACATATCTAGGGTACCACATCACCTATCTCGAGTTAAAAACTTAACGATTTCTACACCCAAAAGTAAGAAGAATATTACGACCATAACAAATAAAAGATCCTGCTACAAATTTGAAAACTAGTACTATGTGACTTCACTTACGCACACTTTCGTTAATCACATAACGTTACGCGTTACGCGTGTAAACTGTCAGCTGAGCTGATACAGTCGATCCAGGTATCAAACATCGCCATTTTTTAAAGCCAACTTGAAAACTTTAAACAAACACTTTATATTAAAGAAAAACATAGGAATATACGTACATACCCGTAAATACTACATTCACATGAAAATAAATAATATGTTAGTTCACCTCAGAAAGGAGTTGCGACAATCTTTTTTTTCCAATGCGCATGCGTGAAGATAACAGCAAGTCGTACCGTATACGAGTCGATGACATCAGGGACGTATATATATACACTATTATATAAACTAGTAATATATATATACGTCCGTGATGAAATCGAATAAATTTGCAAAGGATCAAATGGGTATTTTTTTTACGCTAACCCGGAAAGCTGTTGGCCAGCAAGAAAATATAATAAGTATTATTCTTCTAATAAATATGAAAGTGTATCTCTGTGCATTTTGCCATTTTTGAAGTGTTTCAAAATAAAATATATAACTTTATAAAATCGACCAGTACAAGTAGCCACTGATTATTGTAAACCAGAAGCTGATGAGTGATGTCAACAATATACGTGTTCGAAAAGAATTAACAAGTGAATAATCAGTAACGCACAGAACCTAAAGGTTCTCCTAAAGGTATCTCAGCGAAATTAAGAAACCAGCACTCGATTGGAATGAAGTGAAATAGGTATAATATATTATCGCCTTGCAGAATGCGTGCCACCTAAATCGTCACGTGATGGAAGTTGTGTATTCGCAGAGTTATGCCTTTAACTTCAATTTCACTGTTTGTTTCCTTATTTTTTTTTCAATTCAATTTTTTACATGGTTCCATAAAAGTCTGTGTGTGTATGTGTGTGTGTGTGTGTGGGGGGGGGGCTCCATCTTAATTCAATTTTTTTTATGTAAATTTTAGAAAAATCTTCGCGGGGCAAAAACGCCCCGTTTATCAATTGGTCGAAATCTACAGCGACCGAAGAAAAATCACGGACTGCACGAAATTATCACGATGATGCCAGACTCAAAGTCCTTAATTTAGGAGATGATTTGGTTGTTTCTTTTAGCCAACGTACTGATATACATTAACAGTAATTTAGTTCATTTTTCTAACTTTTTACAATCAATTTTATTATTTTTGTTATGAAAAAGATTTATACATGTATAAACAATGAAACCTCTTTGATGATTCATCCGGATTAAAAAATAGCGATCATTGCATAAAAAAAAAATTCATATTAAACCCACGTTGTGTTTTTTCTGCAAATTTCGCCACTTTCATATCCCGCATGAATGACCAAAGAAAGCATTTTTATTGTTTAAATTTATTGACACCAACATTTTTTATATATATATATTTTTTTTTTTTTAGATTTGATCGATATTCCTTCGTGTTTGCCTTAAAAATAGCTTTAAAAAATATAATTAAGTAAGAAAACTTTTCAAATATTTTACCTTTGAAACTTGAATATTTTTTATATCTTTATTATCTTAAAATAGCTAGAACTATATGTATCGAACCCTTTTAAGATTACATGCACATTTAGATCAGCTTTAATATTGCTCTGATATTGCATAATAAAAAGAATTGAAACCTTTCCGCACAGTGGAGTATATAGAACTTGTAAATATTCTAGAAGAAAGAAATATAATATTGCTTTTTAAAATATTTTTAACATTTGATAAAAAAAAAACGAAACTACCAAACACGCATTAAAAATGGTTTTATATAAAACGACTAATTAACTGATAAATTTTATTAAATGATTTTTATACCGAACGTGTATACAGTAATATACATAATTAATGGAAAAAGTTTATATCATCGAATATCCTGAATCATGCGTGTTGCTGCTCTCTCTCTCTGTATGTCTGTATCTATCATAAAGCCCGTTGTGTATCACGATAGAATGTTAATTAACTTTTCTTTCTTAATTTCTTTCCTGAAATACTGAACCTTTAGACTGCATGGTTGGATTTTGTCATTCAATGAAATGTGAGGGAAGGAATATACACTACCCTTGCTACCGGTATGTGTGCATTCTGCTTTTTAACAACATAGCTTTCATTGGCGATAATATAGCTCCTGTTCATTCTTGAATATTTCAAGTTTAAACATAGTTCTAATTAAATAAAATTAAAATGAATATCAAAATATCTATAACAAATTTTACTCCACTCCAGAGTGTTACCTAGTTTTTTTGTTTTTTTAAAATGGGTTCTATTCTCTGATCCCCTCCTTTCTTTCCCTCTCTCTCTTTCTCACATGCACGAAGGGTTAATGACCTCTAAATACATCCTCTTCCGCTATGAATTTGCCTTACTTTTCATTACATCAATGAATGCCAAAAGGAATAATTGAATATGCTATTGATTACAAATACACATGTTCGATAAATAATTATACATCATTGAGATGGTAATACATGTAATCTCTAATGGCACGCCTCATACTAGTATAAGGGACAAAGGGGAGAGAATCTTGGGTAGAACCAGGGTTTCTCACAAAGTTCTAAACCTGTTCTGATCTTCACCTGGAAACACTTGTGCCCACTCCCTATCCTAAGGCAGTATGTGAAGTATGAGTTAAGATGGACAAAGGGAAAAATACTGTGGAATCATTAGAATTTGTGGTGGCTCAATTTTTTGTGGCATTCATGGGTATAGCCCTTCCCCAAGAATTTACATCCTCCATCAAAACAAACTTTGAAGGAGTTAGTTTTCCCTTTTACTGAAGCTGAAAACTGACCCATCTATGAAATTACAGCCCCACAAATAAGCAAACAACCCAAAATCCACAAAAATTGGCCCCCACCAATTTAAATGATTCCACAGTGTATATTGATCTGGACAATTTAATTTACACGTCTGCAATTACCAAAACCTTTGTCCTTGAAAGTTTGTTCAGGGTCACTGAACATTACATTCATTTATTTCATTTAAAATCATTCATGGAATCAATATGTATAACTGTGATCTTGTTTTTCTAATTTTAATCCTTCAATCATTAATGAACAGTTTTCAAAAACTGTCTTGATCTAGTACCAATAAACATACACAGTAAAATACACTCATTCAGTTTTCATATCATTCAAGTAAAGTGAAAATTGTTCCGAGGTGAGTTAATGTACATAAGAGTGCTGAAGTAAATATCAAGTTTTCTGGACAATTTCCGGTTGAGGTGGAACCTGTGCATTTTGCTCCTCTGCTATAGCCTTCATTCTAGCCTGCTGCTGTTCAAAAAATGATGACATCAGTCTTTGGTTAAAATTCATGTATCTCCCTACACAGGTGTCAATGCAGGATGACTACAAAGTAAGAATTACACATTTAATACCTTTCTCAATAAATGGACATATGATAAGTTATGCTGGCTAATGCAGTATAAATAGCTGCAATATATTTTTTTTATCATACAATATAAGATTTGATTTTCTAGAATTAAATATAAGTTATATGAAAAATCTGCATCTGGAGAAGGATTATTTTGTCCAATGGAATAGAAAATACATTTAAAGTATCTTAAATTTCATCTCCTACTCCTAGAAGTAGATATTTGTTTTGTTTTTATTCCTGAGTCTATATTCAAAACTCCCCTTAGTACATTAAACCTTATCAAGAAAAGCAAACCTGTATTGTAATGTTTATACATGTATATATAAACATGATAAATTACAGGCAAATAGTGTCTGCTTTGGCATATTGGATAATCATTATGAGGATTCCCATGGAATTGTGCAAAAATTTTAAGCAATCTATCCAATCTTTAAAGGTGAATAAACTGTATTTTATTGTATGAATTATTACAGTTCAACAAATCAGAATAAGGCAAGTTAAAACCGTTTGTTCGTGATGATATTGCATTTATTCCATCACTGGAGGATCATGAACCGTTTTACTAAAAAATGAAACAGATTTCTGAATTGACATCTTACTAATTATAACGTACTGTAACTTGACTGACTGCCAATCAAAATATACAGTATTGCTTACTGAAAACCCACTTTCATTCGCATGTTAGAAATTATCGCGATTCGCGAGGTACATGAGAGCCTTGTCATTAGGTACCGGTATTCACCAAACCTCATATGACATCTTACCTCTTCATCAGTGAGTTTATTCTGTCTGAACTTGGTAATGCATGTGCTGAAACACCTCTCTGTCATAATATTGTGGGATAACAACACATCCCTCAGCTGTACAGTAGAAGAAAGAAAAAAAAATCAATGGGGAAGTTAAATCATTAAAACCTTTTCAATAAAAGTTGCAAGTTTAGTTTTACTAAAATAGTAAATAATGGTCCATCTAACTAAGTTTAAAACAAGTCTAATGAGAAAAATTCCTTCAAATCTTCAGTGAATGTTATATACTGGTACACATGCAGCATTGTTAAATTCTGGATTTATTATAATGAGAAAAACCCCCCAAAACAAAACGAAGAATTTAATGAATTTATTACTTAATTAAATAAAGTACAGGGTAATTTAACAATGTTCCAAACCAATGGTTTATTCAAATAAAGATTTATAAATATGGTATGGAATAAATACAGTAATATTATAAGATCCTCTTAATATTCGGATAGATATGTATATAAGATCAGTACTGCCCACCCCTAATAGCACTAGCTAGTAGAAAGTGAGTTTATCTTTTAGCTCAGTTGGTAGAGCATTGGTTTTTAAACTGAAGGGTCCCGGGTTCCAGTTTTGAACTTTGTGGTCATTCCCCCTCTTCTAATTTACAAAATATATTAACCTCAAAGACCTTAATATACTTTCATGATTGTCACAGCAACCATGGGTACTGTGAATTATTAAAACTTGATTGAATCTATTGGTTGAGTGTCCAGCTGTCATGTCATGTGTACATGACTCCTCTGACACCTGCATGCTGCCTCTGCAGCAGGTATAAACAATTAATTTTATGAAAATGCAAATTATGATCCCATAAATTGTCCATGTGACCACATATCAAAATTAACTTCAATACATATTTGATTCGAATTAGATATTTCAAATATTAATTGAGTATCTCATAACCTTAAATAAAAGCTGCCCATTGGAAGTTTAGTTTGTAGGTACATCATACATGTACATTTTTTTTTAAAATTAAAAATCAAAATTGACATTTTCATGTTTTACTTACCATAGTAACCTCTCTCTCAGTTCCCTGCATATTTGCAATGGAGATATAATTTAAGCGACCAAGGCACTGAAGAACATACACTGATGTGTATACTAGAACTTTACTGCAGCCAACAGTTTGTGCAGAGGCAATTCAGTCCATCAACATGGTGTTTTATAAATTTTTGATACTCCGATTCCGAGGTAAAATCCCATGTTTTATAAAACGTGTAGCGAACGATAATTTTGGATAAATTAAAACTGTTCCGACATTGCCTTTATTACAGAAATGGATAAATTTGATATAATCATGTTTGTTTATAAAATGATTTTTTTTAAGGTTAAGGACAACTCGGGAAGTTGATCATTTTTGCTTTGCATGTTAGGTATGTAATACGTCATCATCGACAAGGTGTCAGGACACACAGACAGACAGCAGATGATACACACATACATTGTTATATACTTCAATTTTTGGTAGTTTTTAAAGGCGTTCACTAGGTAAGCAATAGTTATGAGTGTGTCCTATGTAGGAATTTTAAAATATGTGTTATGCAATGTTTCTTGCTTTCGCTTCAGCATGTCTCGAAAGTTGTATAGTTATAAGCTTCTGATTCCATGGTAATGATATAACCAAAGTCTTGCACAAGCCACCGGTTGGTGTTTAGAATACCAATTGGTGGTCACACTCCTCTGGTACCCATATTACACAAGCAACTACTATCTTAGTAAAAACTTACTAAATTGTCCTATCTTGCACAAATAATGTATCTTGTGATGTTGATATTTTAATGTACATGATCATGCATGATGGGCTTGGATGCTGAATCTGAGCCATATGAATGGGATGCTGGAGTAGGCAAAAGACTCGCATATCTAGATACCTATGGACCCTAACCAATTCAAAAGTGGTGGTGTAATTACATATATGAGAAAAGGGTAGCTTAACTTAGACTCGTGCAATTTTTTTAATGTCAGGGTTACCCTAGGTTAAGGTTTTGGAGCAGACAGTACAGCTAGTGCTTAGTTGGATATAGTCATGGAGCTGACTACATTTTGAAGTAAATACTTACTGGTCTTAAGCAATTTAGACTTAAATTAGTCTCAAATTGTTAATGTAACTTTAAATGTGAAACATATCTGTTCACCACTGGTTCAGATACAGAGTCTTAGTACCTTGATTATCAAGAATGCTAAAAAAAATTAATGTTATTGGTTATATAAATGTATTCGTATTATATTAGATGTGTACAATATTTAGCAGTAATTTCCTCTTAAAGGTTTGGTTGGATTTGATTAAGCAATTTTCTGAATATACCTCTTTGTTATTAACACATACGTTTAAAATCGATGATGTACCGGTACTTGATCAAGTAGATTTGAAGCTGCATTCTGCTAAAAAAAACTGCTAAATAGAAAACACAGCAAAATGTAATACATTATTAATCTATCATGTGATACCAGTATGTTGGATATTGCACTATAGTACATGTATATGTTTTCTTGTAACAGATCATATTACATGTATAGGGTATTTACTATTATCTTGATATGACATGGTGATGGTGACCTCTTAGATTGGTGATGCTTCATTCAAATGTTGTCCTCACATAATCTGCTTATTGAAACAGGTCGACATAAAAATATACCAAGAGACAAAAGATTTTGTAAAACTTGTATAACAGACATTGAAGACGAATATCATTTTATACTTGTATGTCCAATGTCCAATGTACTTAGCATTACGATCAAAGCTCATAAAAAAGTATTACTGGTGTAAACCATCCATGTACAAATTAATACAGTTATTAAGTGTTAACAATATTAAAGAATTGTGTAATTTAGGAAAATTCATTTACAAAGCCCTCACACTCAGAATGGTTTGACTATATCAAGTGTCATTTGCTGATTTCAATTGTTATTACTATCAATATATATATAATATATGTGTTATTTCATTCTCCAAATACAAATTATTCTATAGATTTGTAAGGACTGACCGTCCATTATTATTATTATTTATTCATGTATTGTTCACATTTATACATGTAAGTGCTATAAGACGTATGTCTTTGCAATAAAGAAATTGAATTGAATTAAATGGGCTTTGAATCTTTGTTTACTAGTGTTTGTGTATAAGGAGGCCAACTTTAGTTTTCATTGCACATTCTAGTAAAACACTGGTGTATTTATACTTTATATGAAATATTTTCAATGGCATTTATAAAATTAAAACATTAGACAAAATACAGATAAAAATGTTCAAATTTTTTAAGAAAAAAATTATTTTTAAACGATTTTACCAATGCACGGTAGGTAAGCGTTGTCATTGTGCTTTTATGACATTATGATAAAACCAAGACGATAGAATTTAGAAATTTTTAAATATAAGGTAGAAAATATAAATATTACTAATCACATATTACAATTTGAAAAAAAAGCTATCTTAGTATTTTATAATCTGCTTTGAATTGCGCAAAATGACAATTTCCTATATATATTTCTATAGTAAATGTACCTGTATTTTGAGGTGGCCCCATATAAAGGACCAGATGGTCAATTTTCTTGAAACTTCACAAATGAAGTAGAGTTGGTGTAAATTATGTATGGTAAAAAAATTAAGAATTTTGCTAATGTAGTTTTTTCTGCCAAAAAACCCCCAAATCTGTCTCCTTAAGAGGTGTGACAATATTTTTTATCACTTAATGGATATATGTTCATATTTTGTAAATTACACACAAAAATGATTTCATACGTTTGATTTATTAATCTGTTGATTTATCATTTTTCATAGAGGATGGCAGATTCAAACACAGCCTATAATGGAGATTCAAAAGCAAATGACATGTTTGAACAGGATTTAAAGGATATCCTGAATGATGGACAAGACTTGACAGATGTTCACAATACTGTGCAGAGTGGGTCCCCGAACAAGATCATGACATCCTCATACCCGGGAGCATCCACTGGTAACTTTGGAGCACAATCTGGTCTCTCTCGCTCTCATACTATGCCTCCTGGTGTGTGTGCTTTTTAACTCTTTCTTGTTTTGAGATTTTATGAATAACCCTTTTTGATTTTTTTCTTTCACATATTTTTTGGTGCAGATGTACGTTTCATATTTTAATTATTTTTCTGACATAACTAAAGACAAATGTTGGTTACTATGCTATATTTTGGGAAACAATTTGAATTGAATATTGATTTGAATTTGTTGAATATGTGTTAATCACCTGCACATATTCATGTAGAATTTATAACAAGTGTATGTATTAATTCCTTTTTGTCCCCCGCCGCAACGCGGTGCGGGGACATAGAAATGCCGGGCGTCCGTCCGTGTGTCCGTGTGTCTGTGGGTCCGTGTGTCTGTGGGTCCGTGTGTCCGTGGGTCCGTGCGTCCGTGTGTCCGTCCGTCACACTTTTTTGTAATCGCTCTCATGCCTACAAATTTTTACGGATTTTAATTAAATTTATACCAAATGTTCATACTACTATTACCTTGGTCAAGTTCGAAAATCAGCATTGGTCGATACTTTTTGTTGGAGTTATGGGACTTTGACCACAATAATGACTCCATTTTATCCAAAAATTGACCTTGTAAGCGCTCTCATGCCTACAAATTTTGACGGATTTTCATTAAATTTATACCAAATGTTTATACCACTAATACCTTGGTCAAGTTCGAAAATTAGCATTGGTCGATACTTTTTGTTGGAGTTATGGGACTTTGACCACAATAATGACTCCGTTTTATCCAAAAATTGACCTTGTAAGCGCTCTCATGCCTACAAATTTTGACGGATTTTCATTAAATTTATACCAAATGTTTATACCACTAATACCTTGGTCAAGTTCGAAAATCAGCATTGGTCGATACTTTTTGTTGGAGTTATGGGACTTTGACCACAATAATTGGTCGATAGACTCGATACTAGTATACTGCTTGACCGGCGGGGGACCCTGGAATTCTATTCTTGTTTTTTTTTTAATATTGTTCATTCCTTGCAATTATCTTGTTTTTATCAATTTTAAATTGTACAGATGAATGTCATTTTACATTTTTATGTCACTCTGATTTTAACTTATAAGTATTTGCATTTTTTAAGTACTGTACAAAATAATTTAATTTTTTTTTTAAATTTGAACAAAGACTACGTATTTATACAATACCATTGTCATATAATATTTTGAACCCCGCGATATATTGAACCCGGGTTCAAAATATCGCTGTGAAATATTGAACCCCCCTATAAAATATTGAACCCCGGGTTCAAAATATTATGGCCGCGAAATTTTGAAACCCCCTCTAATTTTCATTGCTATTGGAGAGAGGGTTCAAAATATCGCGGCCATAATATTTTGAACCCGGGGTTCAATAGCAATAAAAATTACAGGAGGGGTCAATATATCGCGGCCATAATATATTGAACCTGGGGTTCAATATTTCATTAGGGGGCTCAGTATTTCGCAGCGATATATTGAACCTCGGTTCATAAATTGATATTGCAATAATATATTGATCCCAGGTTCAATATTTTGGGGTATCAAAATATTAAATGAGACCGGTATATACATCCCAGGTATTAAATATGTGATTCTAGTATCCTATACGGTAGAAAATTGTTGTTTGCATTTAAACCAACATCAAATTCTCTTTGTACAGTAAAATACGGTCTTAGCAAACACACTCATAATGAATTAACGCTGACAGCGAAGTGATTTTCATTCCTGTAACTTTATTACATGTTGTAAACTTATTATATATAACAAATTACGCTGATAACAAAGCAAAATCGCCCATCTCTGGCACTTTGTTATAATTAAATGTGTTTACTGTACTTGTAGAAAGCAAAAAGCTTGCAGATTGGATTTTTAATTCGATTGATTTTATGATTATGTTTTGCAGCAAATAGCAACATTTCTCTGGCCTTACAAGGGGTTCCTCAAAACAATGGTGGAGACTTCATACCGAAGACAATGCAAGCTGCGCAGACAAAACTAGAAACCATTAAACACTGGAGTTTCAATACCTTCAAGTGTACCAAACAGCTTATTTCTGAAAAGTTTGGCAAAGGGTCCAAAACTGTGGACTTAGAACTAGAGACTCAAATTGAAACCCTAAAAGATATGCAGAGAAAGTATGCCAACATTTTGCGGTTGGCGCGGACACTGACAAGCCATTTTAGCCAGGTTGTGCAAACACAGAGAGCCTTGGGAGAGGCTTTTGCTGAACAGTCTCAGCGAAATCCAGAGCTACAGGAAGAATTCTCATACAACTGTGAGACACAAAGGAATTTGGTGAAAAATGGGGAAGTCCTATTGGGTAAGGAATCATCATTACTTTTCATTTTGAAAGATTTAACAACAAATCCCTGTTTACTTTAGTACTTTATTTTGGTTTGGTTTTGTTTTTTAACATTGTACTTTGTATTAAGGTTTACTAATAACTACCTTATGTTGTCTTAATACAGGTGCCATGAATTTCTTCACATCAACCATAAATACTCTATGTAACAAGACAATGGAAGACACACTTCTCACAATTAAGAACTATGAGGCAGCCAGGTCAGTTATATGTACAAAGTATCATAAGTATTCAATATATGCACCTACCAAATTTTTTTTGAAAATGTTGTAAAAAATCATAATCATTTACTTTTCTTCAAAGATATTTTGCCTTTGGGTAGACACTAGTGCATTATATTTTTTGTCAGAATGTGTAATGAGAAGTATTGATACTAAAAAATGTTTCATTTATTTAGACCAGCAATCCTTGCTGATCTCTTTCTTACAGAATTTCGTATTCACTTTAAATTGATTTGATATGAATTCTAAGGTATAGTGAACAGTACACGATATAACCTTATTGCCCTTTTTTGGTCAAAGATGATTTATAATTGCACTGTATTTGACATCCATGCATGTATTGGCAGATATTCAATGCAAGAAAAAAATTAATGGCATAAGAATAAATATTTTTATTTGTGTCTAATAGGCTGGAGTATGATGCATATAGGAATGACATTGAAGCACTTCAGTTGGGACCAAGAGAGACCACCCCTGCCCACAAGTTAGAGGAAGCCCAGAAAAAGTTCGAGGATCATAAAACCAAATTTGAAAAGCTGAGGGGTGATGTTTCCATCAAACTGAAGTTCCTAGATGAAAATAGGGTAATTTTTCCATCTTATCCATGTAGTACTTGACTAAGTAAAGATTTTTTTGAATGTGAAAGTATATCTTGAGTAAATTATTTAGTTTGATGTTTTGTTTAATATGGGTATATTATGATCTTACATTGTATGGAGTATAAATATATACTTATACAAAATGTATTGTATTATATATACCGGTATTAGTTTTGCACATGTTGACTCTATAGCAAGGTATTTCTTCTTGAATTCATGTAATTAACTAATGTGTAAATCAGGCAAATCAATAAAACAATATCTGCATGCTTGGCATTATTTATAGGTGAAAGTGATGCACAAGCAACTACTGCTGTTCCATAATGCAACATCAGCCTATTTCACCGGGAATGCCACAGCATTGGATGCCACTCTGAAGCAGTTCAACATCAAACTCAAATCTGCCAACTCTTCTGCCCCTTCTTGGCTGGAGCATTGAAGTGGAGGAAAAACCATCATCTAGTCATACAAAATCTTGTGAAATTCAACTGTGTGTGAGAATTGAAAATATGACCAAGACTGAGGAATAAGAGTTGTTAGCTTGTTTCATCTTTAGTCCTTTGCATGTTATCAAACATAATATATTTATAGTCCCTCTCTTTTCTTTTCTAAAATGCTTTCTGCATTTGTTTGTTTGGTTTTTTTTATGGGTTTTTTATATGGTATATTATTTGTTTTAGCATACATAGGTACCTTTGCTGTGACTTTTTTTTTCATGCGTTTGGATGTAAATTTGAAGGTATTATAAAACCATCATAACTTGTATGTCACTAACGTGTACATTCCTGTTTCGGGTGATATTTTATGTTTATAAATTTAGATTTAATGCTTAATACTGAAATGTTAATTGGTATCAACAAAATTGTTTACTTGTTGTACTGTTAATAGGGTGTTTGATCATAGATTTAGAGTTTTAAATTGAGGAGTAGCATTTAGTATTGTAAGATCAGATTTGAATTATTGGTTGAAATGTACCTAGATTTTGGGAAAACTAGCTATGCAAAAAGTACATGTAGCTTATTATAAATTTTCTTACTGCTGTTATTGACACCTTTGTTGTTACGTTTAAGCTTTAATACTAGGTTCTTCCATAAAATAGCTTTCTTGATATTCCTGTAATTCTCTCTCAAATAAACTGAAACTAAGGCTGGCCAGCATGATTTTACCGCCAATTTACATTAATAAGATCTGTGCTTTTGTGCACATTGGTTGTGAATCAGTGTTATATTATAGCTTACGTACACATTTGTACATGTATTATCCACGTCTTATTTTACAAATGAGCATATAAATATATAAACTGTGTTGACCAAGTTCCACGTACAGCCTGGCTACAATCAGTATCCACTTATTTAATGTTTATTTAAAACAGAGTATAATGAAAAGGAACTGGCGGCTGAATTCAGATAGATCTACAGATGCATATGTAGAGGTATATATTCTTACCCAGTTATTTATTTGGTATCTGTATAATGATCTCAGATACATGGAGTGACTATCGGCTGTGTATTTTTTTTGTTTTTGTGTTCTTTAATGTACAGATACTGTACATTATTGTCCCCTTATGTACATATGAGAAGTTGTTCAGCCTATGACTGATGGATGGAGATTGTTGCTGTTTTGTCCGAGTTGTTCATGATTCACTATTAAAAGCATTGTCTACAAAGTTAAAAGTCATTGTTGTGGAAGGTACATGTACCATATTCTGTAGATCTGTTGGAATGTCCTCTACTAAATTTAGTTAAACACACATTGTCCATATATATTTCATTTAACCTTGTGATCTATTTAACATAATATAGGTAGGCTGGTCGTAAGTCAAGATCATCAAAGTGATACTCAGGTCAGAAAGTCAAACGTCATCTAATTTATTATGTCTTTACTTTAAAGGTTGACCATGATCAGAAATGACCTCTTGATGTGTAATACTAGTATAAATTCTTCACCATTTGTTTTGTTCATTTATTACATGTATTCAGTAATTTCTAAAAATGTAGATTTTAATTTATTGCATTTATACATACATCATAACATGGTTCATTTCATACCATTCGTCAAATGTGAAATATGAGGTAGACAGGTTTCAGAGATTGAATATTATAGATCAAGGGCAATTTTATTGTGGCTAGAAGCAAATGATTTGATCCAGCAGTAAACACATCACAGATGTAGTAAATGTAATCATTGTGAAATCAATTTGTGCAATCTCAATTTCATCAAACACTGAATTTTATCCTCATTGCTACTACATGTAATGACTAGACCTGTGTTGAGCGTTTTAAAGTTTTTAATTTGCTTTATATTGGAGAGAGAAAGAAATCAACCAAGCAATATTTTATTAGACTGATTTTGTAACATTGAATTAAAAAATTTTTCCGTGAAACACGTACAAATAAAGAAGGAAATCCATGTTTTGCAATATGCGTTCATTATTATTAACTCCTCTTTTTTTCAAGGCTATGTAACTTTCAGATATAGTTATTATATGCATATTTTAAAAAATGCTATTCAAAGAACATATAATTCATGTACCATAGTTAAATAATTTTCTTTATTTTAATGCTTGTATGTTTGTATCCATTTTATTACTTGCTCCATTGATTAATTAACAGTTTCAGGTTTCATTTGTCAACTTGTAATAAAGTGCTTTGTTGTATTTAAGATACAATGAACCTGCAGTAATGTTAAGAAATTAAATAATACTTTACCTGCTCATTTATGTATACTATTTATTTGTACCATTAAATTTGAAGTGACATCTTGATAAAACCATTGAAAAATGATTTTTTTTTTTGATTTTATTTCTTGTGGTTTATAATTAGTAGGCTCCAGCCTAGTTTATACTTGTTTAAATTGAGTAGCTATTACCGGTAAATTCATACCTATAATAATTGGATTACAATGGAGGTGTGATGAATGTGAAGGGTGAACTTACATGTGTTAGTATGTGTATGTGTATTAAAGACACAGTGGTGTTGGAAGCATATTGAAAGAGGGGGTAGACTTATCAGATCTCTTGATAAGCAAAACAGGATAATGGTCATTTTGAATTTGCAAAAAAATGGGGGGGGGGGGGGCTAAACTCCTCTTAGCCCCCCCAGGTTCAGACACCCATGAAAGATGGGAAAATCAGAATATGTAGAAGCTTTTGCCTAAGCTGTGTTCAGCTTAAAAACACTAAATCCCTGTAAGGAAGCTGTTCATCCAGCACCAAGCATGGTGAATCATATTAAGTTCATTCCATGAATGCTCATGAAAAACAATTTTATTGAAAATTCATGTTGGTATGCATAAACAAATCTTTTTCTGAAAAATAATGTGAACAAGTTCTCTGATGAAAATGTTCAAGTAAGATAGATTCCACAAGAGTTTAACTTCTTCAATTGATTCATGTACATAAATAAGTAGTTGCATGTAGTTAGTTCAATTTGGAATCCTTGCATGCTGTCTGTGTGATAATCAATTGAGATTGAAGTTCAACTCAAACAAAATGATATCGATATCTGAATATAAAACTATTGGAGGATTATTTGTTAGTCAAAGCCTGATGAAGGGGTTGCTGACAGAGCTGATCTTTGTAGACGGTTTGCAACAAAGTTTGTGGTGTCAATGAATCGGTCTACACAGTTCTTAATGCACTGTTCCACAGAGGACCCTAACTTGTTTCCTGGAGAAGTGACACAGAAATCAAAGCATTCTTCTGTCAGTTCATTAACTGTTGCCTGGAATTTCTGCTTCTGTTGCTCACTCTGTAAGGATAAAACAAATGAAAATGTTATTAACGGTATGATATATACCTAAATTATCATACATGGGTATTTTAATTATGACTTTATAATCTAGGTAGCAATTTGGCTTGGCTTTGATATTTGGATTGCCGCCTTGAACACCAAATTATGAAGAACTGTCCCGATGGAGATTTGTTAAAGGCGTCAGTCCAAATATCAAGTCTAGCCAAATCTCTACCGAGGCTATAAATACATTTGTATATCATAATATTATAATTAAAGAGATGTACATTGATTATTTCACATTTTCCTTATTATATTGTGTCTTTAAATGCCTTGAAATGTGGACCTTCGAAGAGGGGGTTCATGCTTTGACCAAACAGCATCACATACTACAGGTTGTGCAACAAAATTGCTTAATTTATATGTGTAGAGGGAGTTCATAAATATTGAAGAACTAATAGGGACATTTTTCCATATAATAATAATAATCGTATATTGTCATCTATTAGTCTCTTAGTAAAGAAGAACGGCATGAAGACTAAAGCTAGGGTGTCCATTTCTTCAACAGCTGTCCAAGAGAATATGTCACCCTAAACAAATTAACTCAAAATTGATTCTTGTGCGATGTTTTTCTCAGAAGGGCTCCCAGAGTCAATGCTTAAGGATCCCCTTGCTCTAGCGTCACAAAAATTCTGTGGGCTCTGTGTTGTAGATCTTGATAAATCTTTCTAAGACGAACACTGCAAGTTTCTTTGGAATCAAGTGTATTTAAAGAACAAGTAGTAAATGTACATCCAATGTCATTTCACTCTGCTCTCTTGCCTCTGACTTTCTCCTTCTGGCTCTCCCTTCTCACATTCGTTCTCTCTCCTTTTATACTTTGCCCAGAAACCTATTATAACACTGTTAGGGCATTAAGGCACTGGTAGATCAGCAGCAGGCTCCAGTATTAGGGCCTGCTGCACTTTTAGGACACTATAATTAGGGCAACAAGATTGGGACTCCTATGAATTATAGAATAAATTTTGTATTTGAACTTGGTTTTTGAAATTTCAGTGTCCGATTCGATTCTGTTAACATAACCATGATAACAGTAGGTCTAGATATACGTATGAATTAAAGTAAATTCGAACTGCATGCACATGCTAGCGAAAAGATAAGTTTCAGTGATTAGAAACACTCAATATTATTTTACCTGTATAAACTGCTGCAAAATGGGATCTTGCGACATATTTCTACTTCTTTTCTTATTAATTTTTATACCAAAGAACGAAAAAAATTGCAAGGTACCACCAGAGGTACTAAGTTAATTCGTTCAAATAATATTCGACATTGGAATTTTTTTTTAAACTTCATAAAAAATCAATGCATGGCAAATAATTTTTTTTTTCATGGAATCGGAGTAATGTCTTTTTTTTTTTTATTAGTATTCAAACATTCTCAATTCTTCAATTCTTTTGGTTTTGTATTTATTTTATATTTTCATTTTGGGGGGGGGGGGGGGGGGGGGGGGGGGGGGGGGGGGGGGGGGGGGGGGGGGGGGGGGGGGGGGGGGGGGGGTGATCATCACAGTCATACGTGCATATGATGGGTGCCTTGGTGAACGTGATTGTAATTTATTTTCATCACTTTTTTGTCATTAAAATAATGCAATCATAACAGATGGTGAAAAGTCAAACTTCAGCCGGAATGCTATCTACTGAACAGCTGAACGCGTACTCAGTATATCATTAACTGACAGTCAGCCACACACCTGCTAACACCGCACGCGTGACATTAGACACACCCCCCCCCCCCCCCCCCCCCCCCCTCCGTAGAATTAACGAGAAGAATTCTACGAGTAAAGGAAAAGTCGTGTTCCTGCAGGGAATGACAGCGGACTTTTTTTGTGCGCAAAATGTAATCAGCTGGTAATAGGTGGTGAAAATTCAAGTCTCAACCGGACTCGAACCCACGGCCTCTGGCATACTGCGCCAACGCCTTGACCATTCTTCTTCCCATTATGTAGTAAACTCATCTTTGAGTGTCATGACTCAAGTGAAACACTCAATTACCGGAATATTGAGATCCGTATATTGATTGAAAACTTTTGTACCCGCTGACAAATACATAAACTGATAAAGTATGGCCTATCTACCATCGAAGTACAATTAAGTGTTTAAATACAGAAAAAAGTAAAACTTATCGAAACTTCGATTTCTTTATTGACACATGCATGTCCTCTCATTTAGCATCTTGTAAAACATTTGTCTAGTACCTTCTATTTCATATTTAAAACATACTCTTCTTAAAAAGACCATTTCTAATGCTGAAAAAATACGTCAGAAAAGGGTTACCGTATTTTTTCCAGGTGAAACGAAAGTAGGATGCAAGTGAGGGAAGTACGACATGTTAATGATCTACAATGTCCACGGAGAATAGGAAATCTACGTCTTCCCGACTAATTGTGGCTGCTATAGATTTTGGAACAACATATTCAGGATATGCGTATTCATTCAAGTCAAACTGGGCAAAGGTTTTTATGAACAAGTGGGAAGGTGGTCAATTGACGTCCCATAAAGCCCCAACAGCTCTTCTGTTAAATCCAGACAAATCGTTCAATTCATTTGGATATCAGGCGGAGAAAACATACGCAGAAATAGCTGAAAACGACGATGATGAGGGTCGATCGTGCAAGGAATACTATTTTTTCCATCGATTTAAAATGATGTTAAAATCAAGTTTAACCAAGGTTTGTAGAAATATTGTGGTGGTGTATTGTGTAATAGTGTGTATATTATGTGTATAATAATATAGGGTTGAACCGGTGGTGTAAAGCAGCTCTTCCCCCCCATAGTGCCCCTCCCCCTCCCCGGAAAACTGACTAATAATATTCCCTCATGTATAATTCGCGCAATGTTCTGTTTAAAGGACAAACAAATAAAAAATAAAATTCATCTTCAACACTAGTTCCTCAGTGTGGAAAAACCTATTTTCTCTATTTGTATTATTAGAACCATTTTAACAAGAGCTTGGACTTTGGATAGTTGAGTCAAACGGCAATGTGACGTAGGCCTGTCTATTTCATTGTAGGGCCACTCAGCCATGGCTCTTTGAAATCAACAGGATTTGTCTGACTTTTTTAGCGAAGACTACGCAATCGGTGTATATTTCGCTTGGAACCAGCGTCATTTTAACTTGTTTTGACGCAAGAAAAAGACATCGTTAGTCGTTACATCCTACTGAAAGTCCAAGGTCTTGTTAAAACGGTTCTTTGTCTACCAGTTTCAATAGCCAGGCGATATGACGATGGTCGTAATTTTGTTATATACATGTTTTTTTGCAATTTATTTGGAATAGATTTTCTTAATCAGTATTGAAGATGTTTACCATCGATTAGATATTTATAAAAAGAACATTGTTTTTTCAATTTTCAACATTTTTTCACTTAGAAAAAAATACATAGGGTACATGTATGCAATACCGTTTGTTGCAGAGAGTTCACAGAGAGACAAAGTGCAACGCCGAAAATGGACGGGAGGTAAAGGCAATGGATGTTTTCACCTATAGTATACGATATTTAAAGGATCATCTTTTAGCTGAGATATTTAGGAGTCATTTGGGTGATGAAGTGAAAGTCACTGACATAAGCTTTGTTTTAACCGTTCCAGCAATATGGGACGACACAGCAAAAATGTTTATGCGCGAAGCTGCTATAGCGGTAAGTTTCGAATTTATTTTCGAAGTAATGAATTCTAACCTCTGTATCTCTCTTGTAACTTGACTTCTTACATTCAAATTTTGGTCAATAGTTAAAAATGCGCCAGTAAACCATTTTATACATTAAAATTAAAAAAAATGAAACTTTTATCTAAAATCGTGTCTAAGTCCATTTAAGCACTGAGTGCTCATTTTTGGATGTCTTCGGTCCTGTAACACACCAAGCGGTGCAGACAAATTGAATACCGCGCGATTAAGAATTTGTCTGCACCGCTTGGTGTGTTACAGGACCGACCACATTCAAATGGCATTCAATTCATATGAAATTGTGTATTGTCGCTGATAAGCCACAATATACGTTCTCAGTCGAGGATATGTAACATACATCGAACAACCATATGTTTCATATAATTTTACAAAAATGATTATGCTTCAAACACGTGAAGACGTTTATATTTGTGTTCATGGCGCATGAATTAGCATCTAGTGTATTCATTTAAGCATTGAATGCTTATTTTGGGATGTCGTCGGTCCTATGACACACCAATGCGGTGCAGACAAATTGAATACAGCGCGTTAGCGTGGTATGATAATTTGTTTGCACCGCTTGATGTGTCAATGGACCGACAGCATCCAAAGATGAGCATTCGATGCTTATAGTTACATTCATACTGATGTTTTGTGTGAGAAATATATGTGTATCGTCGCTGTAAAGCCATTATATACACTCTCAGGCAGAGATATGAAACGTACACATATACATGGAAAGGCCATATTAACTTTAATTTAGTACGCTTTCATAGCTAAAAATATAGTGCCAGAAACTTTGTAGAGAAAAGTCTTTTTAATTAAGGTGTAGATATAATTAAATGATTATTTTTCAGAAGAACATATCGAATTGGTTATGTTAGGTTGAACCAGGGACGTATATACTAACGGTTAGTATATACGTGTTTCATTTAAGCTTACAAAAATAAATATACTCAAAAGTCAAAACACGTGGAGACATTTATATTTGTGCGCATGGCGCATGAATTAGCAAAGTGAATTCATAGAAAATTGAACGTCGCAGATTTCCAATGCAAACATAAGGGGAAATATCATTGAACGTAAATATAGGAAATTGAATTGCAGATTTCCAAACACAAGGGGATATATACACTGAAGTTCTGGTCTGGGTAGGATCGAGCAATTTTTGACAGTTTTGCCCCTTGGACTTCTATAATCCATATATTTGCACTCTTTGCAGAAATGAAATTTGGTATGCAAATTTATCATATCTAGGAACCAATAATTGTATACCATGCATACTGCCCATAATGTAAATGTTTCAGGAAGGGGGCAGAAGTGTTTCACAAACATCTTTTGCTATTGTTTACAGTGCTTTAGTGATCAATCAAAATTTAGTCGTAGAGTTATAAGCAAGATACAGAGGTCACAATTCTTTGTTATGTAAACAAGGCGTGTCATGTTTTTGTTTACATTGGTTTAATATACCATGTCCGGTAAAAGTTCTTTTTTAAGCAGTTTTTTTTCTCCCTACGAATTCGTTTTGAACATAAACGAACAGATCCTAGCGTTTGTCACAGTCATTTTAGATCTAAAGCTTTAATTGTTTTAACATTCAAAACGACCAGAGCTTTGTTCAACATAACAAAGAATTCAGTTATAGGACAATATCTATCAAAAATAATGATTCACTGCTTAAATAAAAATCAATCAAAAACTGCAAATCAGAAGAACTCTATGAATAATTTTTGTTTAACGAGACCATTTTTTAAAATTTTGCAATTCTTGATTTTTCATAAAGGCAGGGATACCCGACAATCAGCTTGATATAGCTCTAGAGCCTGAAGCAGCCTCGATTTACTGTCATTTAATGAATTTAGATGAAATCCAGGAAAACAACAGAACAGACAGCTTTACAAGAAAGTCAGGTGTGAAATATATGGTGGTGGACCTCGGAGGTAAATGTTTATACCAATACTAGTATTATTCACTGACTCGTTCTGCAAAAGTAAATTAATTTCAACATGGTTTTTTTTTAAATATTGTCTTGAGATACCAGAAATGAACCCACTATTCCTGTCAACAGTTAGGGATACGTTGTATAAATACACACACAAACTTGTATATGACGACATTAAAAAATCATACAGTCTGTTTGGTAAATGTATTATAAGTCATATGAATATGTTTAAACGAAACAACATGGCAAATAACCATAAGTAAAGGATGCTTGTATCCGCAAATATGTTAAAAATTTAACATACAAATATGTTATCGGAAGCTCAATGAATGTACGAAACTTTGACAAGAAAATTCATGGGGTCGTTTTACAAAACTATCTTATGACCAAGATCTGTTTAAAGACCAACATTTGACATCAGATCTCATCATAGCTATTTCATAAAACTGTCTTATCTTAATTGATTAATGCTTATCTTAGAATATGTCTTAAATACAGTGTAACTTAAATTATTGTCCTCCTGTACAAAAATTTGATATAGAGAAAAATCTTTCTGATGATAAGATTTTTGATTTATTCCAATCTTATCAATTTTATAGGTTAAAGTTGAATTGTCATAAAAAAGGTTTTTGCATAAAAACAAAATTATAAAAGAAATGCGGCTTATACATTGGCTAGCCAATTAAATGATCTCTTGTACCGACTGCAATAAAAGTATATTAATACATGTACTTAAAGTATAGTTTTATTTTAAAAGTTAAACAAAAGCCGAGTAAAAATATATTTTTAAAAATTTATAATTTTTTTTTCATTTACTAAAACAAATTTGACCACATTTGAAAACGCATGTGGCAAGTAAAGACATGGTAAGAACAATGTTTTAATCTGTTTATTTAGGCGGCACAGCAGATATAACAGTACATCAATTACAAGAGAACAATACTTTAGCAGAAATTGTTCCAGCCAGTGGTGGAGAATGGGGTGGAACCAATATTGATAAAGCTTATAGACAGTTCTTGGAGGATATCTTCGGAGAAAATGTGCTAAAAATATTCAAAACTGATCCAGTTAATGCCGTAGACTATTTTGAATTCTGGCAAAACTTTGAAGTCAAAAAGAGAGAACCTTTAAGAACCAAGACCACCGATATAATACGTTTAAATATTCCAGTAGCAATAGTTGAAATAGCAAAAAATCAAATGCAGATAAAGGGAACGAACTTTGAAGTATTGAAAACGTGTTTAGGAGAATCAAAATATCGTGAAACGGGTATATGTTGTGAAGCTGGGAAGCTGGTTTTGCCCATTCCAAGTTTTGAAAGTTTCTTTAGTCCCACAACAAATGAACTCATTGATCATTTGTCAAAAATGTTTATAGATGAACTCGATTCAGATGTTAAAACAATGTTGTTTGTTGGTGGCTTTTCTGAATGCGAGTTAGTGCGAGAGCGACTCAAGCGCCATTTTGGAAACACCAAACGTTTAGTGTTTCCATGTGAAGCAAGCCTTGCAGTCTTGAAAGGGGCAGTGTATTTTGGTCACTGCAAAGACATGATATCGCGCCGAGTTGCAAGATTTACTTACGGGTTTCAAATTTGGCCAAAATTTGACAAATCCAAATATTCTTCAGACAGAAAGAAAATGGTGAATGGAGAAGAAAGATGTCGAGACGTTTTCTTAAAAATTGTTACCAAAGGAGATCCAATCACACCAGGTTTAAAGAAGTCCCAAATTTTTAAACCACTTGAACAAGGCGAAAATGTGCTTGAGTGTGGCGTTTTCGTATCAAATCAGAAAGATCCAAAGTACGTTGATGACCCGGGTTGTGTAAAATTAGGGACCCTTGCAGTCCCACTAACAAAATACGAACGCCAGACAAACGCAGAAATCGAGGAATCGATCATTTTCGGGGAGACATATATCAAAGTTATTGCGTATAATTGTAGAACGAACGAGGAACACGAAAGCATTTTTGATCTTCTCTCCCCTAAAATTCACCTGCCAAGCAATCACATTGAACTTCGATAGTCGGTACCTGGTTAACTCCAGGAAAATTTCAAACATGGTTTCAATTACCTCAATAAATACTTATTCTTGCTTCTTGTTTCTAAAGGCTATTATCTATACTTGTTGTTAATTTTGATATATTTATTCCAAACTATAAATCCTTGTAAAATATTGTCGGTTTGCACATGTAAAATCTTGAGTGGGAGACTCTGCGTTCTATAGACATTACATCATACGCTGACATTTTAAGCAGGAAAGAAACCAGGTGCTATTATTGGATCATCATTCAATGTTTTTCAACCTTAGGACTGCATCTGCATCACCTCTCTCGTGATTTGTAGAAGGTGGAGTTGCAACCACTTTATTTAGTGTAATCTTTTGAAAAAGTGAACGAAGATAGAATAATATGGTACATGTATGATATTATAAAATATATTGATATAATATCTCATATGACACAAAATTGAATCAAACCATTTAATATGATATTAATTTATGATTTGATACAATGTTATATGATACAGATTAAATCATATGCTATGACGGGAAATGATATGATGATTTACATGATCAAGGTTTGTACATTGTAAACTTGAAGATGAGAATCGCATTGCAAAATTCGATTGCTTGATCACAACTATTAAGTCTATTGTATGGATGATCGTACAATTCTGATATTTTCTTTGTATTGTGATATTTAGAGTTCAACATTCGTTTAATTTTCTGATTTACTCAATTAATTACAACATTGGCTTTTTAACATAGCAATATCAAAATTTGAAGAAAATATTTATAAAATCAACAGTTCAAATTTTTTAGTTTTTCAATTTGAACAGAATGTGGTCGCACATTAAAAATATTCAATGAAATTTTCATAAATATTTAATGTGTCAAGCTTAGAATGTGCTTTATAACATACAAAGGACTAATGGTTATTTTCTTGGCATTTAACGGTGATACTTCAATAGGAATATCTCTACCCATATTTCTTGAATTATGACTTTTTGTGACAACTTTTTTTTGAAAAAAATAATTCATTCTATCAACATATTAATGAAATAAAAGCCGGAATATATCTATGAATATTTACATTTTTTAGTGGCTTTGTCTGTAATAACACTACGAATCGTTTTATGTGCTATACAGTACAGTCCAATAAATTCAAATGTTGGGGCGCAAGCGGGGTTAGCATAATTAATTTTCTAATATTTAATCGTACAATTGCTAAAGAATATATAAATATAAGTGATAAGGAATCAGTCTGAGAATATTATAAGAAGATAATTTCGGTCGGGGCGTAATCCAGTCTATCGAGAGTCCTTCAGGCTTTATTGGATTTGATCATGCCCCGACCAAAATATCATCTCATGATACTCAAAGAATGCTTTCTTATTCCTTAATTATATTAACCACTTATGACTTTGCACATCCATATATACAAAAATATTACATAATACAACTGATCGGCATACTGTAGATTGGCAAATAATCTTGATGGTTTTAATTTCACTATGTTCGCGATTCATCATTTCCCCGCAAAATTAAACCAATCGTGAATACTATCATTAGTTTCGAAAAACGTTTTAATACTTATATTCTGATCAATTGATTTTCTAGCAGCGTGAAATTAAAATCATTGCGATTGGTACTTAATTAGAAATTGTGACATTTTAACACCGTGCAATTAAAACGACTTACAGTATGTCAGCTTACTAAAAACGAACTGAAAAAATAGGGTTTTGGGAACACAAATAAAAGAAATATACAGTATATAAAGGATACATCGATTCCTTGATCACAACTATCAAGTCTTTTGTATGAATGGTCGTACAATTCTGATAGTACCTTTCTATTGTAATTTTTAGAGTTCAACATTTACCTAAAGTTTAGAACTACATGTACCTAGGGTAAAAAAAAATTGAAATTCCTCCGACTCTTGCCCCCCCCCCCCCCCATGAATCGATGTTTGCGATTTTTTTAGAAGCTTTCAAAATAGCACACATGAGACTTCCTGACAGTTCCTTCTACTTGTTATAGTACTCAGGTGACATTCAAGGTCTTAAGGCCTTTTGTTTTCTATATGCAAATATACTGTTTTGTGAGGCTGTTTATATGTGCTTGGATATAAATGTCAATGTTTGCATCGCAGAAAAATGCACCTGCCGAATTCGGGTGGGTCTTATGCCATCTTAAGAAAAAAAGATTTGAAAACCTGTTAATACGAGGGTTGTTAGAAAAGTTCGCGGACAAGTTCGATTGTGAGCAGACTATTCGCATGATACCGGCGAAACTTTTCAGAATATTCTTATGGTTTTTTAAGAAATATGTAAAAAAAAAAATTTAATGCTCAATAAAAATATACTGCTTAATTATTTCAAAATCTTTTAAAATATTTTGTACGCATTTTTCTTTATAAGAAATGTACAATCTAAGCGCGAAAAATAAACAATATTTCATATGATATCAAAATATCGTAATATTAAGATCATTTTGTAAACGTTAATGAATATCCTGGAGCACCGAGCCGTCATTACATTTAGTGCACGCAGAAAAATATCAGATGAAGCTCGAGGCCAAAAGGTTCTTAGATGCTGCTATTTTTATAGGAGAAATGCTTACAATTGGAATCACAGAGATTTTAAGATGGAAAAGCTAATATCGTGAGCTCTTGCATCACCCCACTCAAATACAGCCCGGATCTTGCACGCGCGCGCGCGCACACACACACACACACATTGATTTTTCTTAACTAGTATGTGAAGTCGAAACTGCGTGGACAGAGATTTTCGGACCTAAAAGATCTACGATGTGCCACGAAAGACAGACACTTGACAAATAATAGGATATGAACGTGCAATTTATATATAAGTTAATGACATGAAAAGTGTGTGGAACTAAAAAGTGTTTACTTTTGGATTGCATTTCAGTAGCCTAGTTTGACGTCAACTAACGTCATGGAAATATGAAATGGTGCTCCGTAAATCCAATTCATGCGAGGTAAAAATAGCGGTATCTTTAATTTAATTTTAATTTAATAAGTATTTTATTCAAGTATATAAATACATTGAATTGGATTGAACAGCAGGCACAATGCCTATTTATGTTCTCTCCTGATATAGCGGTATCTTTTTAAAACAACTTCAAAATCGTATGATTTTTTGAATACTTATTTTCAAATGGTAGTCATTTAATAAAACATACGTCATCCTACAAAGTACACAGTTATTTTGCAGTAAAGACTTTGACTGCGAACTTTCTAATATTCCTCGTACATAATTTTTTATTGACTTTGACCTTTATATCAATTTGATCGGCCAAGGTAGATGCTTTTATCCAAGGTGGTCCGATGTCTCTATGATGAATGGTTTAAAAGTTGCTTTCAATGAACTTTAAAAACTTTCAGCGGCATAAAATGCTAGAGGGTAGCATCGGCCCTTTCGGCATGAATAAATTTAAGAAACTTCTAAGTGAACTAAAGACATTGTTTCAAAACTCTATCTCTTATGGTTTCAGAGGAGTAGCGATAACAAGCATTTCATACATGAAGGGCAGTGACTTCTTTAAGTTCTGTGAGTTATCAGACGAATAGTCATTTGATGCCATAACGTTGAGTGATTAATTCCATAAAGAAAAAAATATTACAATATAACTAATATCTAAAAAGCTGTGCTGAGAAAAAGAAGAAGAAGAAGAAAAAAAAACCAAAAAGTATTCAAAAGATCTTTCGTCTAAAAGGTGTAAAGACGTATAATGTAAGACTGATCGAAAACAGTCTGATTAAAAACAATTCCTTTCTCTTTACACTCAGTAAAGAGAAGGGGTGGTTTTAATCAAACTACATAGAAAATTTCTTCATTGACGCATGCATGCATGTCCTCTTATTTAACATTTGTTTTGCGCAAAAGTATGTGTCCATATCTCTTATCTGGTATTTTAAACATATTGAAATAGTCCATTTCTGATACGTCAGGAAATGATTACCCTAGCTTTCAGGAGAAAAGAACGTAAGAGGCAGGTAAAATGTTTACACATTGACGATTGACAATGTCCACGGAAAGTAGGAAATCTACGTCCTCCCGACTCATAGTGACAGCAATAGATATTGGAACAACACATTCGGGATATGCGTTTTCTTTTAGATCAGACTGGACACGTGTTTTTACAAACGAATGGAAAGGTCAAAAAATAGCGTCATACAAAGTTTCAACAGCTCTCCTGTTAAATCCAGATAAATCGTTCAATTCTTTTGGATATGAAGCCGAGGAAACCTACGCAGATATTGCTTTATACGGCGAGGATGAAGGTACGAAAAAATAGGGTTTTGGAACACAAATAAAAGAAATATACAGTATATAAAGGATACATCGATTCCTTGATCACAACTATCAAGTCTTTTGTATGAATGGTCGTACAATTCTGATAGTACCTTCTATTGTAATTTTTTAGAGTTCAACATTTTACCTAAAGTTTAGAACTACATGTACCTAGGGTAAAAAAAATTGAAATTCCTCCGACTCTTGCCCCCCCCCCCCCCATGAATCGATGTTTGCGATTTTTTTAGAAGCTTTCAAAATAGCACACATGAGACTTCCTGACAGTTCCTTCTACTTGTTTATAGTACTCAGGTGACATTCAAGGTCTTAAGGCCTTTTGTTTTCTATATGCAAATATACTGTTTTTGTGAGGCTGTTTATATGTGCTTGGATATAAATGTCAATGTTTGCATCGCAGAAAAATGCACCTGCCGAATTCGGGTGGGTCTTATGCCATCTTAAGAAAAAAAGATTTGAAAACCTGTTAATACGAGGGTTGTTAGAAAAGTTCGCGGACAAGTTCGATTGTGAGCAGACTATTCGCATGATACCGGCGAAACTTTTCAGAATATTCTTATGGTTTTTTAAGAAATATGTAAAAAAAAAAAATTTAATGCTCAATAAAAATATACTGCTTATTATTTCAAAATCTTTTAAAATATTTTGTACGCATTTTTCTTTATAAGAAATGTACAATCTAAGCGCGAAAAATAAACAATATTTCATATGATATCAAAATATCGTAATATTAAGATCATTTTGTAAACGTTAATGAATATCCTGGAGCACCGAGCCGTCATTACATTTAGTGCACGCAGAAAAATATCAGATGAAGCTCGAGGCCAAAAGGTTCTTAGATGCTGCTATTTTTATAGGAGAAATGCTTACAATTGGAATCACAGAGATTTTAAGATGGAAAAGCTAATATCGTGAGCTCTTGCATCACCCCACTCAAATACAGCCCGGATCTTGCACGCGCGCGCGCGCACACACACACACACACACATTGATTTTTCTTAACTAGTATGTGAAGTCGAAACTGCGTGGACAGAGATTTTCGGACCTAAAAGATCTACGATGTGCCACGAAAGACAGACACTTGACAAATAATAGGATATGAACGTGCAATTTATATATAAGTTAATGACATGAAAAGTGTGTGGACTAAAAAGTGTTTACTTTGGATTGCATTTCAGTAGCCTAGTTTGACGTCAACTAACGTCATGGAAATATGAAATGGTGCTCCTAAATCCAATTCATGCGAGGTAAAAATAGCGGTATCTTTAATTTAATTTTAATTTAATAAGTATTTTATTTATTCAGTATATAAATACATTGAATTGGATTGAACAGCAGGCACAATGCCTATTATGTTCTCTCCTGATATAGCGGTATCTTTTTTAAAACAACTTCAAAATCGTATGATTTTTTGAATACTTATTTTCAAATGGTAGTCATTTAATAAAACATACGTCATCCTACAAAGTACACAGTTATTTTGCAGTAAAGACTTTGACTGCGAACTTTCTAATATTCCTCGTACATAATTTTTTGAATGACTTTGACCTTTATATCAATTTGATCGGCCAAGGTAGATGCTTTTATCCAAGGTGGTCCGATGTCTCTATGATGAATGGTTTAAAAGTTGCTTTCAATGAACTTTAAAAACTTCAGCGGCATAAAATGCTAGAGGGTAGCATCGGCCCTTTCGGCATGATAAATTTAAGAAACTTCTAAGTGAACTAAAGACATTGTTTCAAAACTCTATCTCTTATGGTTTCAGAGGAGTAGCGATAACAAGCATTTCCTACATAAGGGGCAGTGACTTCTTTAAGTTCTGTGAGTTATCAGACGAATAGTCATTGATGCCATAACGTTGAGTGATTAATTCCATAAAGAAAAAAATATTACAATATAACTAATATCTAAAAAGCTGTGCTGAGAAAAAGAAGAAAAGAAGAAAAAAAAACCAAAAAGTATTCAAAAGATCTTTCGTCTAAAAAAGGTGTAAGACGTATAATGTAAGACTGATCGAAAACAGTCTGATTAAAAACAATTCCTTTCTCTTTACACTCAGTAAAGAGAAGGGGTGGTTTTAATCAAACTACATAGAAAATTTCTTCATTGACGCATGCATGCATGTCCTCTTATTTAACATTTGTTTTGCGCAAAAGTATGTGTCCATATCTCCTATCTCGTATTTTAAACATATTGAAATAGTCCAATTTCTGATACGTCAGGAAATGATTACCCTAGCTTTCAGGAGAAAAGAACGTAAGAGGCAGGTAAAATGTTTACACATTGACGATTGACAATGTCCACGGAAAGTAGGAAATCTACGTCCTCCCGACTCATAGTGACAGCAATAGATATTGGAACAACACATTCGGGATATGCGTTTTCTTTTAGATCAGACTGGACACGTGTTTTTACAAACGAATGGAAAGGTCAAAAAATAGCGTCATACAAAGTTTCAACAGCTCTCCTGTTAAATCCAGATAAATCGTTCAATTCTTTTGGATATGAAGCCGAGGAAACCTACGCAGATATTGCTTTATACGGCGAGGATGAAGGTCGATCGTTTAAGGAGTACTATTTTTTTCATCGATTTAAGAAAACGCTAAAAACAACTTTTACAAAGGTTTGTAAATTCTGATTTAAGAATTTAAAAAAAAACCAATTTATTATATGATGTTGTTGGTAATTCATTTCCTAATTATAAAATTAAATTTCTACTAAAGAGGGTTCATAGAGATACAACTTGCAAGGACAAAAACGGACGGAAAGCAAACGCAATGCTTATATTCACTCTCAGCATAAGATACCTAAAGGACCATCTTTTGGAAGTCATAAGAAGAACAGTTGGCGATGAAATAAATGCCGATGACATTGATTTTGTTCTACCGTCCCAGCAATTTGGAGCGAGACAACAAAAATGTTTATGCGAGAAGCTGCCATTCAGGTGAGGCAAAAGACTTTTACGCTCAATCTAATTAGAAATATATATCCTTTGCACTCATGTATTTGATATGACGATGTGAGCCTACTCCTCACAGTGACAAATCAAATACGACAGCATGAAAGATCAAATTTTAATTAGATTGTTTTACAATGTAAGTATAATACATACATTATCCCAAATTTCGATATACATTGTATAATATCGTATAAGACACCCTTACGTAGATGATAACATTACAGCACCGTTGATATTAAAATTTGAGGCAAAGGTGTGATGGCGTGATATTTATGGAACGCCTGGACTGTCTTATCATGGCAAAAATAAATTTGTTATGTGCTTATATTATTATGTAGCGTGCTTTAATCGTTATGTGATGTCCTTGTATCATTATGTGGTGTGCTTTTATCATTATGTGGTGTACTCCTTCTATTATGTGATGTGCATTCATTATTATGGCGTGTGCATTTGGTATTATGTGATGTGCATTTGGCATTATGTGATGTGAATTTGACAGTATGTGATGTGCATTCATCCTTATGTGATGTGCAGTTTTCATTATGGCATGTGCATATATCATTATGGCATGTGCTTTTCTAAGTATGTGATGTGGTTCCGTCTTTACCGAATGTACTTTTAAAGATCATTATGCGATATGCTTTTTTCTTTACGCGATGTACTTTTTTATTCATTACGTCATGTACAAACATCCTTTTGTTATGTACAAACATCATTATGTGGTGTGCAAACTTCGTTATGATGATGTGATGACGTCACACTATCCGGGTCATTTGGAAAAAATGGACGACATTAAACTAATTTTAAAAAACATTGATCTCCCAAATTTTAGCAAATAACTTTGCGGAGGCAAATGTAAACAACGTTGATATTTGCAAAAGTTTAAGCGATGTGGACCTATCGAGGCTTGGAATCGCCACGATCGGCGATAGGATTCGTTTTAGGGAAGAGCTTAGACGCAGTAAGTATGCTCACGTGCTCGTGTCTAGAAGACGAATTAATTTGATTTAAAGTTATAATTAATTAATGAAGTTTGAAGCATACATATTAACCTATAGATTAATGTTTACCAATTGCTTGACCAAAAACCTTGCAGGTTTCACACATTTTATTGTAGAAAATGTTTTGAGAAATAGAAAGTGGATTGAGTTGTTTCCCTTTGCTGGACAAACGAAAAGGTCAAAGGGGGGGGGGGGGGGGGGCAATCTTTCCGATTATTTCCCTTCTTTGTGCTACCAAATAGTTTGGCGTCCTTTGAAATTTCTTTAAATCTATTTTATTCCTCTAAATTACAAGTCTACATTAGAAACCCATGCCCCACCCCACCCCCAAAGATGGACATAACTTTTGTAATATGGGTCTTGCCCTGCTACAGCTTGGGTTTTTCGGATGGGAGGTTGACTTGCACACGATGAGGAAGAAAAAATTCATACATGACTGTGCCCTGGTTTATTTCAATAACTATTTAATTAAAATTAAGCTGTTTACAGGCATATAGCATTGTTTTGGAAAGGGGGGGGGGGCAGACTCATCCAAAAAATCTTGACAAGCAAAGTATACCTTAACTTTAATTTCACTGTTTATTTCCTTATTTTCAATTCAATTTTTTACATGGTCCCATAAAAAGGGGGGGGGGGGGGCAACTCTATATTAATTCATTTTTTTGTATGTAAATTTCAGAAAAACCAAAGTGGCACCCCCCCTCCCGATGCTACGTACCTGGTTTTTTACAATACTCACAGACTTGAAATTAATATATTCTTTTAACCAAACTGAAGAATGACTTGGCAAAAAACGATCACACCGGAAATCAACCTTTATATCAAATTGAAAGTATAAATGGCATGGATTAAAAATCATTTAAATTCGCGATAATTGACACTAAACAACAACAAAGAAGTTTAATTTCATTTACACAACTATGGCAGACTGCATGTCACAGTAGTATGTACAATTTAGATAATTTTATTTTAATACAGACCTATTCAATTTACCTGTATTTTGAGATGGCCCATAAAAAGAACCAGATGATAGATTTTCTTAAAATTTCACAAATTTAGAAGAGTGGGTATATTTTACTTTTGGTTAAAAATAAAGGGTTTTGCTCTTGTAGTATTTACAAACATAGGTTTAAATATATTGTTTCAACTGTGTTTAATCTTAATAAAACTATTATAGTACGTGTGATTTAAAGTTTTAAACAATAAATATAAGCATTACCGGTACATATTGATTGTTCTGTATACAAAGCGATTTTAAATTGATCATTGAGATACATGTATGTCTTTTATGTGAAAAATTCAACATGTTACCACTCATGCATCTGATCTGCATGGGGTTAAGGTCACTTCATCATCAATGGGACGGCGGGGGGTTGGGGTTCCAATCCCTACATGTGGTTAATATACACATGTAATAAAAAGTATCTCAATTGTTTTGTACAACAATGTTTCACTTTTTACAGTATCACTTCCATCTCAGAACAATCAGCATAACCAGCATGAAATACGAGCTTTATTCAGACCAGTGAGGGGTACATCTACATCAGGAAGAATTAAAAAGCAGAAGAAAAGAAGAACATGGACCTGTGAATTTATTTGTCTGAGTGAAACAGATGCGATGAAAGTCCCAACAAGAGAGGAAAAACTTGCACTAGTTAAAGCGGGACTTGGCTCCAAAAGATCCAATTTAATGCAGATGATACAGAGGAGCTATTTCAGCAGAAATTGATTGGTGAGGATGGGTTCAGTAAGCTGAGTGACTGTGGTGGGTTTGAAATAATGAGATGTATAAGTAATTGTAGAAACCTAGAAGTTATTTCTTGTAGAAGAACCCCAGAAGTTATGAAGTCCTTTGTGGGATTGTCAAAGTAAACTTTACATCAGACCCATACAACGTGCATTGTCTCTTGAGGCCGACAATTCTTTGTTAACAGAAGCTTCTGCTACCATTACAGAAAATGTTGTCACTGTGAACAAATAATACCAATAGATGAACTCAGAGACCATGTTTACACTTGTGTGCGAGAAAAGGAACTCTGTTCAGATCAGATTATGAATATTGTGATAGAGTCATGCTCCTCGCCCCATGAATCTCAATATTATTCAGATGATCTCCCTGATCCTGAATTTGACATTTATAATGCTGCCCTTACAGCTACAAATAATACTGATCAATTAACTAATTCTGCAATCCCAGTACCTAGATCCAATGAGACAGTACCAGTTTTAGAGCCACCAGTTATTCCATCCAGTTCAATTGCATCAACAGCAGAAAACTCAGCGGAAACGTCGAGAACGGAAGCTAGGACAGAATCATACATACAGGAACCTAATGCAGACTTGGTGGGATCAACAGGAAATTCGGATTCATGGAAATATGAAACTATTTCAAATATAATTAAATTTTGCTCAGAAAAAAAGATTGAGGATC
Source organism: Magallana gigas (assembly GCF_902806645.1). Taxonomy (NCBI): domain Eukaryota; kingdom Metazoa; phylum Mollusca; class Bivalvia; order Ostreida; family Ostreidae; genus Magallana; species Magallana gigas. The sequence goes on along the minus strand of NC_047565.1, from coordinate 30,249,000 downwards.
CTATTGAAATTTTGAAAATTGCGCAAGATAAAATTATTAAAGGCAGAAAACTGGAACTAGAATCTGAAAGTGGAACAATAGAAGGAGCGACCAATTTTATTTTGGTGGACAGAGAGAACCTGTTAGAGACAGCATTTGTTGAAATAAAAGAGATTGTTGATCTCAGAAATACATTGGAAGTCCAATTTTATGAAGAAGTAAGATAATTATTATTTTGTTACTGGGGATTTTAATGACTCTTCTATCTCTATTTAATATTTCACAATAATGTTACCTATGCTTATTTGAATGTTTTCAAATCCCCTTTACACTGTGCATGATTTTAATAAATGTCTAGATGCAATTTTACAAATAGATGTACTTATAGCTTACAAAACTTATGGTCCCAACTGTAAAATATTAATATACTTCATAGAAAATAGAAATCCTTCATATGATATGTAAAATTAACATTATCCTAGAATTTAGGTACAGACATTTCGTACCGTTTTACCAGTTTTACAGTAGTGTACAATTAAGCATAGATGTATAAAAAAAACCAAATGCATATATATCTTGTTTACAGAATGCTGTTGACCTTGGTGGGCCTCGCAGAGAATTTTTTTACATTGGTATTGAGGCAGATACAAGAACATTACTTTGATCCTGTTCGGGAATACTCAGACAATTATGAAATAGTTGGAAAGATATTGGGTAAGAGATTACATGTGTTGACTAAAGTGAGGGGTATGTATGATAGCAGACAAAAATTTCTGAATTTGTGCATAGAAAAAGCATATACTGAATTATTTTTGCCCCATGTTTATTTTTGTCCTTCTTTACATATACTTGCATTCAGTTTCGCCCGTTTTGAATTCACCTAAGAACAGTTAACATTGTTATTTGAAGGAGATACATGTATATAAAATAAAGTTGAGACATTTGAATTGCCCATGCAGTCTTAATTTTACTTTTTACATGGGCGAAAGAGGCAAAAGTACTAAACAGGGGCAAATTTTTTCCCTATATCATATGAAGTATACATGTATATATATATTTTTTTATATATATTTAACAATAGTGAATTGTTTTGAACTTGTAATCAGCTTGACAGTCGATTGGAAATGTGAAAAGATGTATGTTTGCATTTTTTTCAAGCTTTAAGTATGCTCCAAAGTGGACCTTTGCCAAGAGTGCTATCAGCCAGTTTAGTTGAGGAGGTGTTTAACAATTCTTCACCAAGGGCATTTGTGCATGATTTACGAAGAGGACTGGATGCATTATGTTTATATGAGGTAACATTGATTGACAATCAAAACCACTCGTCCCTAATGATATAATCTCATTGTGTTTACCAGTAAGGCCTAAGAAAAAAAATTGTTTGTTTCCGCTTTCCCGACCGACCCTAGCTTTTACCCCCGGACTCAAAACTTTTTTGAAGGATTTTTGATGGAAAATCGTTTATTTTCGTTTTTATCCGATTTGGAAAAAAATTACTCAAAATTTTGGTCACAAAAACGCTTGAAGCAGTTACTCTTCTCAAATCAGTGTAACTCAAACATTTTGTTTCAAAATGGCTGTATGTTTCCATATGTGTTGTAGATTTTAATAATGCTCTCATCGTCGGCAAATATCATTTTTGTGTTTTCTTAAGACCAGCTTAATAGTCAAAAATGATATTAAAAGTATTTCTCATTTTATACCATTCAGCAGTGTCAGTGTATCTAACCGGCATTTATGGATACTCTAATATTAAAGGAAAAAAAAAATTGAAAAAATAAAAAAAAATTCCGACTGACCGACCCTACTTTTTTTCAGCATGAAAGAGGAAACAAACTATTTTTTTTTTTGTTAGGCCTAACTGTAATTTTGGCAGTTATAAATGAATAACGAAAGAGCTGTGCTTAATGAGGAAACGATACTAGATGTATTAATTTTAGTGAAAGATGATAATAATTTATTGTTTGTTAGGATTTCATCAACATATGATTTTATGGACCTTTATTCCAAAATATAGCCAAATGTCTCCTGGTCCACACACACACACACACACACACATTATCTTTTGCCTATAAACTTAGAAAGAAAATAAAATTCCATATATTTATACCCCCGCTCCATAGGAGAAGGGGGTATACTGTTTTACCCTTGTGTGTCTGTCTGTCCTTCTGTCTGTCCGTCCATAACAAAACTTTCTGTCGCATTTATCTCAGCAACTATTTATCGCAGATCTATGCCAACTTTCTGTAAAATGTCGACTTTGCTTATTTTGCATATTCACATCAGAGCGGGGTATCACTAGTGAGCATTGGCTCACAGATATCTTGTTTAAATTAAAATGTGAATACTGTTTAATACCTGGTACTTTTTTACATCTTTTTAAAGAGCTCTTCTTCTAAAGGACAATATTTTTCACTCGAAAATGGCCACAGCTCAAGATCTCATAAAAGTTAAAATTATATATACATGTATTAGTAACTAGTGTTTTTTAAGGGTCCTCCACACCCTTGGGAAAAGTTCTGCACAGATTGACTGAACTCCTAAATTACTTAAAAATATAGATTTCTAGCATGTGTTTGACTCAAAAATGACAGAAAGCCATTTTAATTTTGGGAGAAAAACCAACTTTAAAAATTTATCACTAAATTTCAGTATATTCATGGACAAATTTTCCTACAGTATTCAAACACAAAACATGCAGTAGTTTGCAGCTGCAACCATTGTGCTATAGAGATGGATAACACAATTGGCAATTATATAACACAGTTTCACAAAGGGTCAAATTCGCATTTTGTGGTGTCCTGTCATAAAAAGTAGAAGCCACGGGTAGCGAGGATTCTTAAAGCTGAACACCGCTTGTAAAACTTAAAGCTGAACACCGCTCGTAAAAAGGCACTGTTTGCCATATTTTTCCATCATCACCGCTTCCCTACAACCCCTATATGAGCTGCACACCTCTTAACAGTTTTTAGAAATTTCACTGTAGAAGTCTCACCTGTGCTGTGTTAATCGGTCGTTGTGAAATTTTACACACTTTTTTAAAGCCAAGAGAATAACCAGCATCAAATAAACAGGTCAATGCATTATTGCAAACAGAATACGCATATAAAATGAGAAGAAATTGCATAAAACCCAAAGACCATGAAATGAATACTACACGTCGGCCACAAGTTTCAGGTTCGCAATCGGCTATAACAAAATTGAAGAGTTTATATACCTGTGTGAAAGTGCCTGTTCATGAGCAGTGTTCAGCATTAAGAAGTATTTGCTATTTTGAATGGTCAGTTTGTCATTACACTTCCACTTGTTTTTAACAGCTGGCTTGTCATCTTCCAACATTTATCCATCTTTTTACACCTCGGGATCGACAGAAAATTACATTAAAGCTGCTTACAAGCACAATTAAACCACAGTTTTCTCCAGAAGGAAGTAATAGAAGACAAAAAGAAAGCAAAATTTATGCAAAATATGTGAAATATTTGAGAGAGGCTGCAAGTAAGTACAAATACAAGATATTTGATGTACCGTAGGAGTACATGTATTACTGGTACATGTATATTGTATAGGGGGAAATATTTGCCCTTGTTTGATTTACTACCGGTGTTTGCACTCATTTACAGTGAACTACATGGAAGCGTTTAATAGGTGTTAACTCCAGAACTTCTAACTTTTCTTATTTACCCATTAAACACATTCTCTCTCTCTCTCTCTCCTTCTCTCTCTCTCAACTCCGCCTTCTACGATCCGATTGGACAAGGGTCAGTCAAAACATTATGTTGAAACTTTTTTGGAGTTACCGCCTATTAAGCGTTTCTACGTAGTTCGCTATACAGTCAGAATGTTAAAAACAAGCAACTGTTTGCAGTTAATATACATGTATTAGTAAAACCATGAATATAACATATATATACATGTCGCTCTCGAGCGCTAGCAACTTTTACTGGAATACGCATGCTCGACTTCAAGGTAGGGCATTGTGGGAATACTACTGTAGATAAACTGTACCATGTCAATTTCGTTTTTATCATCTACATATGTTCTGAAATTTTGTATTTTGATGTAAATGCCAAAAAGTAACAGTATCTTAGGTCTTATAATACATTAAACAATTTAAAAAAAAAACCAGCTTTTTTTAACAACCTTCAATCTTGGAAAACAACATCGGATATTTTTTCCGAGCTTGTCTGAAAGGCCTGAGAATATACGATTGCTCCAAAACAGTACCAGTGGTTCTACTGATCCCGTATTTTTTTTTATCAGAAAATTGGAAGTATTTTCAGTAAATACAGAATGATTAAAGCACAGTTAATGAGTTATCCCATTGCCGATGTCAAACCCACTCTAAATTCACCACCCCACCCAAAACACAACTACAGTGCATTCCTACTAATATTTAATCGATTCAAAAAATTAAACCAATGGTTTAGAAGTCTTCTTTTGTGTTTTATTATGGCTACAGCACTAGCTTACCAATCTTTTTAAAAGATAAGCTTGTGATCTCTTTAATGTTGAACTTCAACTGCCTTTAAGGTAAGTTATTAGGTCCCAGGTCTGTAGGCACCCTACAGTGATCACTTCGTCCTTCCATCCATCAGAGATCTCTTGTTGGGAGCATATCATCTCTCCCCTTGGCCAAATCTTACTTATACTTCATCCACAGAAAGCCTTTGGGTAGAGGATGTGCAATTACCTTAAACCATGTTTCTAGGTCTAAGGTTAAGGTCATGGCAGAATTATATGCAAAAAAGCTGAAACTTGTATGGAAGCATCATCATGTACCCAAGTGTAGATTCAAGTTTGTTCAAATTGTGACCCCCAGGGGTAGGGTGGGGCCACAATGGGGGTTTGTATTTTACATAGGGATTTATAGAAAAAAATCAAAATTCTCTTCAAGTCTTATCATCCTTTTCTCTATTACATTATGTATTTGAGTGGGACCATTTGAGATGTTCACTATTTCAATAATATCTACTTTGTTTTGCTCTACTGAGCTGTAGCCTTAAAGCAGCTTTTCTCATCTAAAGTTGTCTTGCGTCTGTAGTCATTAGCACTGTATGGTGTTATCTTTATCATACTAGTTATTGTTGTATGGTGCAGTTATTTACAGTTATTTAACTGCTTTCCAGTAGGAAATAAATTTCATTTTATTAGAATTTTGTAAATAACAAAACCCATGTTCTTGTTTTTTAGGTGGTAGACGTGGGGATGTTACTCTTGCAAAAATTCTTCGGTTTTGCACTGGATCAGAAGAGGAACCACCACTTGGTTACCAGATTCAGCCAACAATGGAATTTGTCGAAAGACAATCATTCCTGCCAACAGGAAATACATGCATCAACAAAATGCAATTAACCATACCTGTAAATGAGGAGCCAACAGAAGATGCACTGTTCAACTTTTTTGACTTTGCGTTTTGCAATTCGTACTTTGGTTTACAATGATTAAGTGAGCTTTTCAGACCACGCAATGTTGTCCGCCTGTCCATGGCAACTTTTTATACACACTCTCTGTAGGAGAGGGGGTATACTGTTTTACCCTTGTGTGTCTGTCTGTCTGTTTGTCCTTCAGTCTGTCTATAACAGAAATTTCGGTTGCATTTTTCTCAGCAACTATTCATTGCAGGGGCTTGAAATTTTAACGCACTATTTGTTTAGGCATGCCATATGTTGGGATCTAGTTTTGTACCAATCTTACATCAACTTCCTGTTAAATGACAACATTTTTTATTTTAAGCCAAAATTTTCAAACAAATTTTCCTCAAAGATTACACAGCAACTTTTCATTGCAGATGCTTAACCTTAACACAGGCTTTGATAAGGCATGTTATATGATGGAATTCATTTTTGTACCAATTGGACATCAATTTCCTGTTAAATGATGACTTTGTGTATACGTTTAGCCCACCGGTAAATTTTATTTTTGTCAAAGATTTCTCAGCAACTTCCGGTATTCATCGCAGATGCGTGAAATATTAAGACATTCAAGTTTGTTTAGGCATGCCATATGGAGTGAATTAGTTTTTTATCATAAGTCAACTTTCTGTTAAATGTTGACTTTTCTTTTTTTGCATATACACATCAGATCGGGGGTATTACTAGTGAGCATTGGTTCACGGATATCTTGTTCATTTTCAAAGATTACTTGTTTTATAGCCTTCCACATAAAAATGAAACTGAATATTATAAAAGCTTGATTATTAAAGGCATGCAGGTCTCTTTAAAATTACCAAAATTTTGCAATTTTGATCCCTGCCGCTAAGGTATAGATAAGTTGAGATTCCTCAGATTCTTGAACCCCACCCCAAGCCCATTTTTACAGTTTTAATTTTAATAAAAACATTAATATTTGTATGAACTGTGTCATGTTAAAGTTTGTCCTTGGACTGTGTCATGTTAAAATTGGTTCTTAGACTTCTTGTTTTGAATAGAAACTTAAATATTTGTATGAACTCTGTCATGATAAAGTTGGTCCTCGGACTTTTTGTTTCAAATAGAAACTTTACTATTTGTTTGAACTCTTGTCATGTTAAGTTGGTCCTTGGACTGTGTAATGTTAAGTTTGTCCTTGGACTTCTTGTTTTGAATAGATACTTTAATATCTGTTTTGAATAGATACTTTAATATCTGTTTTGAACTCTGCCATGATAAAGTTGGTCCTCTGACTTTTTGTTTCAAATAGAAACTTTAATATTTGTATGAACTCTTGTCATGTTAAGTTGGTCCTTGGACTGTGTCATGTTAAGTATGTCATTGGACTGTGTCATGTTAAGTTGGTCCTTGGACTGTGTCATGTTAAAGTTGGTTCTTGGAATTCTTGTTTTGAATAGATATACTTTAAGATTTGTATGAACTGTCTCATAAGTTTGCTCATGAACTTCTTGTTTTGAATAGAAACTTTATCAGGATTTCTAAACATTGACTTAAATGAAAGTTTGTGTGGTAAATGTATATTTTGTTAAAGGAATATCAGCAAAAAGTTAAATATCTTAAAGTTTTGTACTGATGACATGTTTGTCAAATTGTTTCCTGTACATTTCTGATTTTTAGCTCACCAAGACGAAGTGTGGGGGGGGGGGGTGTGTTGGGGGGAGCTTATGCTACACACCTGACTACGTTGTTTAATGTTTTTGGTGCAGCTCCTATATCTAAGTCATTACTTGTCCTACCTTCACCAAACTTGCATGGATGGTACATCTTAACCTACTTAAATACTTTATAGACTTAAAATATCATATTAGAATATGTCAGGCTTCACAGGATTTGATCACGTGACCAACCAACTTCGTATCCAGTGAACATTTTAAATTGCTGTTTATTTCTCTCTTTTATATATATATATATATATATATATATATATATATATATATATATATATATATATATATATATATATATATGTGCACACACAATGGTATTTAATCATATTATGAATATTTTATTATATAACATAACTTTTTGGTATAATATGATTCAGTTTTGTATTTTATCATTATGAAATTGTATAATATGATCTGTTATTATATGATTGTATCAGATTGTTTGATATTTTACAAGTATATAATATAATGCAATGTATTTTAAATTCTATCGTTTGATACCAAACAATAAAAATCATCTGATACAATATACGTGATACAGAAGAGTATCACATAATAAAATATCATATTGTATGATGACATTATACATTTTCGTATGATATAATAAAGGCGATCTCATAAAGGTGACCCTTCATCTCGGTGAGCTATGTAAAGTTTGATTACCTATGTTTATTTTTTCAAACCAAGAAGGAATGACATTTTTTTCTATCAAAAAGCAGTATAATAAAAACAAATCTCAAATCTTTGTTCATCTTACTAATTTTATTGACCATCATGAAGAGTCATTGTAGTAGAGTCATGAATGGTAACTAAATAGCCCTTTTTTGTCATGATAAAAATCTGGTCATTCTTAGTCAATGGGCCAAGCAGATTAGGAAAAAAGATACATTAGTCTTGCAGACAGTGGCAAGTGAATTTACATTGTATATCATATTGTTAAGCTGTTGTTTCTTTCGACAATTTCCACAGCCTTTTGGAAAATATCAATTCCATAGTTAGCAGAATGCCAATTAAATGGACAATGTTGTTGCAATTCTTGTAGAGTGTCATTTGTTACTGCATATGAAGGCGGATCAAACACAGGCCTGGGATTAACATTGTGAAGATATTGAACATCAGTATTATCTTCAATACCATACTGTTCCCAATCTAAATCTAAAACATCAATTGGATTATTGATAATGCCGGCTGCAAACAAATGCAATGGCGAGGTCTTAACAGTGCGTAATCTATGATTAGCCCATGCTTCTTTCCATATTTGAAGCTTTTCGTCTATCTTTTTCAGATACACATAATGTAAACAAAACATATGTATGTCATTCAAAATATCAAGCAGTTGTACGTCTTCCATATAGTAAAAAAGTTCATAGTAGTAGCTGAGAACTCCTTCATACACATCCCTCCACAGCCTCTCAATTCTTTGGTTGTGGACACTTTTTCCAGTTATCATGCTTCCTCTGTTTGGTCCTCGAGTTCTGACCATATATTCAGCGACAGCTTTGTTCTCAAGTCCTTTATCAGAGCGAACTCTTAAAGGCAAGCCATAGCTTCGAATAGCCTTTTGGAAACAACTGAAAATTGTTTCAGACTTATTGTTGTCTGTACAGTTAAGGAATGTGACAAACCTACTGAAGCCATCGATACCACCAACGATTATGAAATTCCATCTGATCAATTTGTGGTTTGTATCTATATGCCAAAGATGATTGACACCTTCGACATTGTAAACTCTTCTTTGTAATCTTCCTTTTATCCTGCTTTTTATGTTATCCCCATTTGTTCTATGTAAGCTCTCTCGCAGTCTTGCTCTTGTTACCTGTTTTAAAAACATCCAATTGTTTAACATGATATGAAACAGAATTCGAAGATTAAAAGAATTGGTATGTACAGCTGTTCCAGATCATGTCGTACAATTATTCAAGGAATAAGGAATCATTCTTTGAGTATTATGAGGTGATAATTTCGGTCGGGGCGTGGTCAAATCCAATAAAGCCCAGGGCTTTATGATGGATTTGACTACGCTCCGACCGAAATTATCACCTCATAATATTCAAAGAATGATTCCGTATTACTTATATTTATATTATTTCCAATTTGTACACTTTAAAACAACATTATTTTAAAACCACTATTTTTTATGTAGCACATGCTATGTATTACAATACCGTTTTTCGATTATGCTATAAGACACGCCCATTTGTGTCACTCATGTTTTGTGAAGTTATTGGGTTTTGGGGTTCAAAATTGATTCGTAATGTTATCACAGACAAAGACAGTTGAAAATGTAAACATTAATATATATATAAGTGGATTTTGTTTAATACAAAAGCTTTCTTTGTTGATTCATTCGGGCTTTGAAGGTAGCGAAATCATGTTAAAATGTCATTGGTTCGTGTAAGGAAACATTTGCAAAATGTAAATATAAAATAGTGAACTTTTTTTTTCAGTGTTAGATTCATATCAAAAAGCATATTTGCAAATCTAAATATTGAAAAAAGAGGAATTTCTCTCACCTGGACACCTTTTTGCCGAAGAATTTCTCTGACCATTGTTTCTCCACATTTCGGGAACTCTGTAGCAATTTCAGAAACTATTTGATCCAGCTCATGATCTAATATATCGTTATATTTTGATACAGAAAGATTGCATCGTCTCATCCTTCTGTATATTGTGCTCTCTGACACATTTAACATTTGAGAAATTTCAATGATTTTGAACTTAGATTCCAGCAAAAAGTCCAACACATCTTCTGGTATCAAGTACCCAGAATTTCTTTGTATCAAAAGATTGCTTCCATGGTGAATACAAGCCACTCTCAATTTCATCATGGCTGATCTATCAGCAACTCCTAAAATTTGCATTTCAACTTTTGAGAGTTTTGATACAATATCAGGTGTTACCTTTTCTTCTTGAAACTTTCTTGTTAAAGAGCCCAATCCGAGTTTTTCTAGAATAGTTTCCATGTCTAATTTCCAAAGACTACTAATCTTTATTTTCAAATAATGCAAAACGTACATCATATACGCAAAAATAGATGCACTATATGTAATAATCAAAGCACAGCAAATAATGCCAAATGTACACCCCACAATGACGAAAGTGCACCACAAAATGACATACATGTAAGCACACCACATGATGATATAGTCACACCAAAATATGACAATAGCACACCACATAAAGGAATAAGCACACTACATAATGATATAAATACACTACATTACGATAAAAGCACAACACGTAATAATATATGCACACTGCGTAATAATAAAAGCACACTGCATAATGATTAAAGCACAACGCATAATGATATAAGCACACTACATAATGATAAAAACACACCACATAATAATATAAGCACACCGTATAATGATTTAAGCACATCACGTAATGATAAAAGCACACCACATAACGATGTAAGCAGATAACGAATTTATTTTTGCCATAATAAGACAGTCCAGGCGTTCCATAGATATTATTTAATGCATTAACGATGATGTTGTTGCACAATAATTGCTATGACGTTGATATAATAACCCGATGAGGATCGATGTTACGATGATGATTATGCGATAACGCAGTGATGATGGTCCACCGCAACAAAACCTACGCGAAATAGCATTGCTTATTCGTTGTTTTTTTTCTATTTCACCGTTTTTTTAAATAATGCACACTTTGAGACTATGTTTGATGAAAAAAGTAGCGACACACTATAAAGCTTTTGCTTATGGTTACTGTATCAGTTGCCATAGTAACAGAGATTTATAAAATAAAACTTTGGTGTAGCATTCTACCTTAACATCTTTTATAAATTGTTATCAAACTAATTTCCCCTTTAACAACACCGGTCTAAAAAGCAAATTTAAAGGTTGTCTTGCATTGAAACCAATGAAATTATAAGAAAGTCGATGAATATGCCCCAAATTTGATTATAACATAGAAGTGATCTTAAGGGCTTAATCGGATTTGTACATGTAGATGATAAAAATTAAACAAATGCACATACACATATTGCAATGTTTCCTTTTCTTCATTAAGGCTGGAATACCTGATAATCAGCTTGAAATTGTTCTTGAACCGGAAGCAGCATCAATTTACTGTCATTTGATGCATTTAGACCATATCCAAGAAAATGACAAAACTAACAGATTTACTAGAAACCCGGGAATTAAATATATGGTGTTAGACCTTGGAGGTAAGTGTGATTTCTGTGTTTATCGTGGCTACAGGCATTGCGATTTCAAAGCAAACCTCGTTTGGCTGTAAAGACACAACTGCGTAAGTAAACAAAACAAGAGACCCATGAGCCACATCGCTCACGTGAACAACAATTCCTTGTATCATTATATTTTGAATATTTTAAATATGAAACTCTTTAAAATTATTTTTATATACATTAATTATATTATAAGATTTGACAATATATTTAAGAGACATGGTCACGATTCTGGTCATTTTTCTCCCTTTTCTTACTTTTATGATGAGCTTTAAACCCATCTGATGGTCAGAGTATTGGTTCGGTGGTCAAAGTTTAAACCTACATTATCTTACTATTCTTGCATAATAATCTCACACATTGTAGCAATTTGTAGTTTTTAAGTAGAAGATTTAAAAAAAAAAAAATTCTTTACGAATAAATATTTGGATTTTGATCTTTTAACCCCTTCAGGGGAACCAGATAGTCCAGCGGTCAATGTTTTTACACTTTAGGATCTACACTATCTTAGTAATCATAAAAATTGTAGCATTGTAGTTCTTGAGAAGATTTCTATGTTAAAATGTGAACCCCTCTGTACCCCAGTTATCTTTGGATGCTTTCCTTGTACTTTTACAAATTGTAGCATTGTAGTTCTTGAGAAAAATATTTTTTAAAATTTAACCTATATATTTCTCTACATAAATTTGACTCTGTTCGGGCTTAATTGTTGTTCTGTGAGACACAATTTAAGCAATTTGGAATCTACAATATCTTAGAATGTTTTCATAGTTATCTCACACTTCGTAGCATTGTATGTATTGAGAAGAAGATTTCAAAACATATTTGCTTTATTTTTCTATGTTAAACTTTTAACCTCTCTTGGGTCCTAGTATTGTTCTGGCGGTCACAATTTTAAAACATTAGAATCTACACTATCTTAGGGTGCTTGCATAGTAATCTCACAATTTGTAGCCTTTTAGTTCTTGAGAAGAAGATTTTAAATCTTTTTCCTTTTATATTTCTATGTTCAACTTTGAACCCCTCCTGTTGCCCTAGTATTGGTCACGGTTTTAATAAATTAGAATCTATCCCAGGATCCTTGCATATTAATCTCACAGTTTGTGGCTTTTTAGTTCTTGAGAAGATTTTTAAAACATTTTCCTTATATATTTCTGTTAAAAATTTAACCCCTCCTAGGGCCCCAATATTGTCCAGGTGTCACAATTATAATATTGATATTCAAGCACGTAGTATCGGCTCAACGACTGAGGTTTAAATGAACTCTATTGGCATAAATCCATAGGGATGGGGTCAAATGAATGTTTTGACATTTGTTTTGTAACATTTACATATATTATACTTTGGATAAAATGTTTTAGAAGAAATCTATCGAATCAATATACACACTTGACTAGTAATTGTTTAATGTAAGTTTAGTAAGACACGCAAGTTATATACCCTTTCAAGATGAATAAAATCGCGCAGTTGATCAAAAATCGGGTTACACCCCACTTCGGCGATTTAGTTCCTCCAAAAAATATTCTTGCTATATGAATATATGTTTGTTTTAATCCCTTCATGATTCTCTGTTAAGGATGATAATCCAACAGCAAAAATAACTTACAATGTACCATGTTAGAAAATATGTAACACCTTGTTGCAATGACGCCCCTCTCTTCCACCGTTCAAATATGGTTAATCTAAATCGGATAACTTGCATGGCGAACAGCCCTTTTTACTTGAAAACCCTTGCTCACTGCTGCTTATTACTTCCCATATACACGGTGTAGTACCTGAACAGCTCCTATCGGTTAAAACGGCGTTCGGTGTTTCTATTCGAAAATTGAAGGGTTGTTAGTTGAAAAAGATTTCATGGATCATCTCAAAATCAAAAAAATGTGTCCCAAAATCAAGTTAATTTTAACACAATCCGTGTGCACGGAATAAGTAAGGAGTTGTACCTAATAATAAATGTAATTTCCTAAATGGCCTAATACGTAACCAAATATAGAGAAATTTCTTACATTGGTGAGGAATCAAAAGGTTCATTAAACTAAGTTTAATGCGAATATGTTCGTTTAGAAAACATATTGTGTTGGTTCTGACGCGTGAACATACGTGTAAATCTACTCTGATTCATGAAGGAAGAACAGAGAAATATATGGAATACACATAAATTTTAAAAATTACGGTTGCTATTTGTAATATTGGATTGCTAGCACCGGCTATAAACTGAAAACAACGCATTTACAATTTTGAATAAGAGAGAAAATGCCTAGATTTTAGTGATTTTTTAAAACTCAAATGTGTTTACAGATTGAGTAGAATTCTACGAATTCTAATGCTTCCACAGTAGTTAGCGATTGTCTTCATTTTTTGTAATTTGATACCTTTTGGTGAATAAAGATGCAAGACAACCTTTTAAAATTAATGGTTGCTAATAAGATTGCAGCAGCTTCAGATGTACAGAATAAAATCATTGCATACAAAATGATGTGATTTTTCAATTATTGAACATTTTTCATTGGCAAATTAATAGTTTAATAGTGTTACCATGATTACTAAACAGCACTTCAAAAATACATTTTTTAAAATTTCATATGAACTTAAGGTACCTATATTGAATTAAACATCATTTTAAAGAGGAGGTCAAGAGCTTGTTAAATGCCGTTTTTGGAGAGACTTTAGGTATTCTAGATATATATCGTCAAAAATGGACAAAACTCCGAGATTTGTTATTTTTATCTTTCATATATCATAGAAAATGTTTGTTAAAAAACATGATTTTTCATTGTGTCTACCAAAAATTTAAGCCCCGGTACACCATATAAAAACAAGGATATTAATATGAAGCACCATTAAAATAATTTATATCTTGAATTAATTTTCATAAAAATTTAGGCACCTTTCATTTACTAGATCTTGACCTTAAATAGCTTTAAATTAAAAAAATTTCACTTAAGTTTGGCAACAAAGATAATGTAATTGAAAATTGAAATCCATTACGCTGAATGTAAATATAAACATTTAATAAACCAACTTTTATTGCGATTTTATTTCCATAAAAAGAAAATTTTAATAAACGATGAAAATATTGACCAAGGTACCAATCGACAATGACAATAAATACATACATGCAATTAATATTGTACATATAGGTATTAATAGTATTATAATAGAAATCTATTGATGCATAATTGATTGATTCATTGAAATTAGGAACTTCACATTTCCACTAGAAACCAGTGTTGTTGTCTTAAAGTAGCCGTAACATAGGTTCTTTGAATTAAAATTTTATAGTTCCTTAATAAACGATTGAAAATCCTGTCCAGCAAACTATACAGAGTACTAATATCCAGTAACTTGTCGCTTCAATTTATAAGAATTGTCTTTAAAAAATTGAACAGTCAAGTTAAAAATGACTAGTTTGCTTGGATATGTGCCCAAACCAACGACAGTTTTTCGATAAGTTTAATTTAATGAAAATTCTTTTGTTTGTTGAAAAATAGACCAATATTAAAGTGTTCAAATGTGTGTTTTGTTTCATAAGGGTTGTAAATACACTTCTTAGCTAAAATATTTGAATAAATGAGCAATTTGTTAAATGTGCGAAGAAAAATACTTACTAATTCGGGCATTTTTTTCAGCTAGTAGCCGTATAATTTTCGAATTGACTGCGTTATTTTTACAAATAGCAGCCGTTTATAGGTACTACACCGTGATACATGAATAACATTTTCATCAATTTTGAATGTAACTGTTGACACATTCAACATGCATCGGTTTATATTTTTATATAAAAAATCTTAATATTTCTTGCTCCAATTGACTGCACTGTTTCAGAAAGGCAACTTTCAAACCTTAGATATGCCTGACGTCATGACATCAGGCAACAAGCTTTGGTGTAAATAGTGGCATCTGGTGCAGTGGTTTTTGAGAAAAAGGTTTTTTAAGACACTTGCCCTATTTTCACTGTTTTGCAATTATTTCTCTTTGAAAAAGGGGTTTGCCCTTCATTTTAAGAATTTAGATTTCCCTTCCTATAACAATGTTTTGTATCAAGTTTGGTTAAATTTGGCCCCATGGTTTACAGACGGACGGACACACAGACGGACGGATGTACATACGACGGGCAACATATGATCAAAAAGCTCACTTGAACTTATGGTTCAGGTGAGCTAAAACCTCAATCAGATTCAAGGAAGAGTTTCTAATCTTTAAAAAAATAACCAAAACAAGAGACCCATGGGCCACATCGCTCACCTGAGCAACAATAGCTATAAAAAAGAAAGGTAGCTTTGTGGAGTCATTTACAAAATATCTGGACAATATATTAAAAAAGATGCTGCATAATAAGAATTTCAAAATATTCTTTTAATATTTTTTAACTTAAACATTGAGCTCCGTTTGTAACTGGATGATTTCATAGTCTTATCACAATTGAGCACTGCATGTGTAAGGAAGATTTAAACAACTGTTCATAGAAATATATACCTTTATCAAACTTTGAACCCCTTGTGTGGCCTATGAATTGTTCAGGGACCAGAGTCAACACAACTGAGAATCAACAAATATCAATATGTTTTATATAAGTAATATATATGTGATATTATTTGAATTATATATGAGAATAATTTTTTTCAATATAAAAATTTGAACCCCCCGCCCCACTGTGTGCCTACCCTAACCCCGGAATCATGATTTGAACAAACTTGAATCTACACAACCTGCTTCTACACAAGTTACAGTTTTTCCAGCCAATTGGTTTTTGAGAAGAATTTCCTCTATATATTTCAAAACATTAGACCCCCATTGTGGCCCCACCCTACGCCCAAAGATCATAATTTGAGCAAACTTAAATCTACACTACATGAGGATGGTTCCTCACAAGTAACATATTTTCTGGCCAATTAGCTTTCGAAAAGAAGATTCTTAAAGATTTTTCCATATAAATTCCTATGTAAAAAGCCCCTCATCGTGGCTCCACCAAACTCTCGGGGATCAAGATTTAAACAAACTTGAATCTACCCTAACTGAGGATGTTTCCTCACAAGTTACAGATTTTCTGAACAATTGGTTTTTGAGAAGTTTTTATAAATTCTTAATTACTAGTATCTTCCCTTAAAAGAGGGTGTGTTCATTTTGACAAACTTGAATTCCCTATACCAAATAATTATTTGCGCGAAGTTTTATTGAATTTGGTCAAGTGGCTATGGAGAAGAAGTTGAACATGTAAAAAGTTTACGGACAGACAGACAAACAGACAGACGCTGAACAAAAAGTGACAAGAGAAGCTCAATTGAGTTTTCAGCTCAGTTAAGCTAAAATAACAAAGAGAGAGAGAGAGAGAGAGAGAGAGAGAGAGAGAGAGAGAGAGAGAGAGAGAGAGTTCCCTTTCAATTAAATGCATATAAAATTTGAATGTTTTAGAAAAATAGTGGTTAAAGACAGATTTAATAGCACTGCCTTTATGGCATCTTAGTCCGTCAGATACATCACTTTCTTTATAGGAGCACGCCGTGTTTGTTATTTGATGAAAACCTAGTTTAAATTAATTCGGTGAGATATATCATTATATGTTCATAAAGTACTATTAATTGTAAAAAAACCGACTTTATTCTCTAAAGTCTTGGAATATTACCTTTGGTTCTTTATCAGTCGAATATTAAGTACAACATATAACTCATGGTAGCCAAAACCAGTTTCGACTGATGACGAATTATTCACGCAAAATAACTCCGAGAAATAAGAAATAAAACACCATTTAGAAAGAACTGCGAACGCTAACGCCCGTTTCCCGCCTACATCTTACATCCAAATATTTCGGAATTTCTGTCAGATATTCAAAAACTAAGTTTTCTACTAAAAAGTATAATCAAATCCTAATCAATTTATATCAAAATAAAATTTGTAATCAAATTATTTGTTTTTAAACAAAAGTTTTACTAACGCGGGGTCTTAAAACATTTTCATTGAAATCGGTCTCTATGAGTGAGGAAAAAATTATTTAGCGGCCAATATGTGCATAAAAACTTAATAATAACATTTACGATATAAAATTAAAATTTCATTTTAATTCATATCTGTTAATTATTGTTCGAAAATTTACAAAGCAAAATTCTTTTTTTTTTGGAATGTATTTCGGTCTTTAGACATATGTCCCCCCCCCCCCCCCCCCCCCCCGTGAAACAACAAACCCTTTGGTAAAAATATTCTAAATAACAATAATTAAAACCCCTCAAAAGGAATTTTTGTCTCACGGGGGGTGTTGGGGGTGTTTTAAAAAACAATTCCGTTTTCCGTTATTTTCTATTATGAAATGAGCTATTTTAACCCAAAATTAAAAGTTATCTCTCTTTGTTTGACCAAATCATTAATATACATAAATACATTATTACGAAAAATAACTTAAATTAGACAACTTTCAAAACTGCCTTTTAGTTAGGCGGCTAGACAATGCTATTGTTCGCAGTCCTTTAAAAATATCCATTACATATATTTTAATTGAATAACTGTCCCTCTATGTATCGAATGTACTCCGGAATTATGCACATGAAAGCCTTTAACGACGTTCAAGGAAAGCGTATAGAATAAAGCATTGAATGCTTATCTATGGATGTCGTCGGTCTTGTGACACAACAAGCGGTGCAGACAAATTGAATACAGCACATTAGCGCGGTATGATAATTTTTCTGCATGGCGCATGAATTAGCAATGTGTATTCAAAGAAAATTGAACGCCGCAGATTTCCCATGCAAACATAGATAAACTATACACTGAATGTAAATATATATACATGAATCATTTTCCTCGTGTTTGAATATACAGAAAGTACATATTTTTTCATACACGAGGAAAATGAATCATACTTGTTAGAATGTGACTCAGTTTTCAATAGTTTTTTATATCAATGTTTGAAACAAAGTGCAAGATATCAATGTTTAGCAAGAGATTAATATATGATAAAAACATCTGAAAAATGCTTAATTCATTCGTTAATTTAGGCGGTACAACGGATATAACGGTTTACAAACTACAAGAAGATATGGCGCTTACAAAACTTGTGGCAACTAGTAGTGAGGAACTGGGTGGAACCAATGTTGATGAGGCTTACATACAGTTCTTGGAGGAAATCTATGGAACTGATGTGCTCGAAAAATTCAATAGTGATCCAGAATATTTCATCAATTCTTTTGAATATTGGTACTACTTTGAAAGTAAGAAGATAGAATCTTCAAATTTCAGATTTAATCCTTACACCAAAAAGCACTTAGTTACGCCCGTAGTGCTAAGTGAAATATTTTTAAAAAAGCAAAGGAGTCAGAGGGTATCCCATAATAACCTACTGAACACTTTATTGAAAAAATCAAAATATCGTAATAGAAATATAACTGTTGAATCAGGGAAACTAAGAATGTCAAAAGATATTTTTGAAAGTTTCTTTAATCCAACAATAGATAAACTCATCGCTCATTTGTCCAAAATGTTCAAAGATAAACTCTATTCAGATATTGAAACAATTTTGATAGTTGGAGGCTTTTCTGAATGTCAGTTGGTACAAGAGCAACTAAAGCGACATTTTGGAAACACCAAAAGTCTAGTTTTTCCACATGAAGCAAGTCTTTCTGTTTTGAAGGGAGCAGTGTATTCCGGTCACTGCAAAGACCTTATCTCGCATCGTGTCGCAATGTTTACTTTTGGGTTTCAAATTTGGCCAAAATTTGACAAATCCAAATATTCTTGTGATAGAAAGAAAATAGTGAGTGGAAAAGAAAGATGTCGAGATGTATTCTTGAAGATGTTTACCAAAGGAGAACCCATTTCATCTGGAATGAAAAAATCTCTCTTTTTTAAACCGATGGTTCAGGGTGAAAATGTGCTTGAGTGTTGCATTTTTGTATCAAACCAGAGAGACCCCAAGTACACAGATGAACCGGAATGTGTAAAGATTGGTACGCTTTTGGTACCATTGCCGAATTTGGAACGTCAAAAAATTGTGGAAATCGAGGAATCAATCACCTATGGGGAGACCCAAATCAAAGTTTCTGCATACAATTGCAAAACTAAAGAGGAACATGAAATCGTAATTGATCTACTCTCACCGGACATAAATCTGCCAGATAATTAAATCAGAAAGCATACCGCTTTAGATGTTTCTTTTGATGATTAATATTTCAATAAGGCAGTAATAATGCATTGTGTTTTCATCTGACTATTGATCAACCGGTCTTGTATTGCATGAACTGTAGCATGTATCCAAATAATAGAATACTATAAAAACTGTCCGCCATGATAAGTCGTGAATTATAAACTTAATTCTGTTTGCTCAATTGTGATTGCATATATTCATCATGTTCACTTTATATTTCTTTATTATCTATGAATTAATTGTTCCAATTATTAAGACATTGAACTATTTCGAACTCGAAACTTTGATCACATTTTAACTCCAGGCAACATGTTTTGTTTTTAACAGGCTTATTTTTAAAATTATTTCATTGGCAGGTTAAATACGACATCTGCAGCGAAATGTCAAGATTTTTTTTTTTTATCTAAATACAACTTTCACAAAAGAAAGAACAGATACAAGTGATATAAGACATATAAACTTATAATAAATGTTGTTGATACATTTCTCTAATATAATATGATTATACAGGTGTATATACATTTTTGTACACAAGTGTACATTATCAGCAATATAATTTTATTATTGTCATGAAAGTTATTATTTTTGGGGGGTATATAATGGGGGCGAGGTGATGAGGGAGGAGTAGAAATTGGGTGATTTGTCCCTAAGTTTAAAAAGTAAATTCACTGACTTACTATAAATTAATCTTGCTCTTGTATGCTTGTACATACTTTATATACATGCATGTATGACATGTACATTGGCATAGACACAAACAAAATACACATGCATACATAACAAAGTTTGTTTCCATAAATCAGGATTTACCAGCATATGATTTTGATTCAATTAATAATTAAAATGTCAAGATTAATATAAGGGAATTGACTACTTGCACAGAGTGTGAAAGGAAATCAGGTAAATCCAGGGATGGGGTAATTGAAAGAAGTATTTGTACTTGAGTGTAATTAATTACATTTGTCAAAGTAATTGGAAGTAATTTGTAATTGGGTCTCCCTTCAATTACAAGTAATTGAATGTATTTAAATACAAAAAATATCATGTATTTTCAATTACTTTTCAATTACATTTCAAATACTTTTTTTCAAGTTAAAAGTTTAAAAAGGTGTCATAATCAGTTCAGTTCTTCAATCAAATTCAGCTTTAAGCAGTATATTTTATCGGTACAACTAAATGTAAAAAATCATATGGATGTACAGGTATATAAGGATAACAGGAGAATAGCAGACAGAAATTTAATAATAATGTTTAGGTTGCATACCTGTTTTAAATGGGCCTGACAGTTGTGTTTATACACTAATTAAGTGGCTCATTATGTTTGATGTGTTTATACCACATGATTCTCTAGAAAATGTCTCATTTGTTAAGGCCTGAGTCCCTCTCATTCCCTCTCGGTCATCCTTCGTAACAACTATAACAAATTCATTGTTTACTTTATTCTGTTTCTTTTTGTAAATCCTGCTTTTCTTATACTTTTGTATATAATTCTTCTGCACCTCATGTAACATTATATGTTATGAGTGAAATAAATGAACTTGAACTTGAACCTCTCATACCTCAAGAACAAATGTAATGAATAAAAATTTAGTATAAAAAAGTCTTGTTCAGAACCAAACATGAATCCAAAGAGTAACCATACTTTAATGTAGCATTTCACTGCAGCATTAACATAGGTTATTAATTGCATAGGGGTTTTTTCTGACGCAAAATTACCAAACTCGAATTCACTTATGGGCCCCGATAAAGAATGAGGAAATAAAGATTTAAGTTAAGCATAAATTCTTATCTCACATCATCTATTGATATTTTAATCATAAGAATCTTCACGTCTTAGCGCTCAATTTAGTGTATATAAAAAGCACGAAGCTTTACAACATAGTAGGGGTCAGCCGACATTCGTGATTTTATATAAGACATCAAGGATGGGCATTCCTTTCAAAGCCGTTGTTTACCGCCAGCTTAACCGTGAACAAAATTGGGGAAAAGACGGAAGACGCATTATACATTTAGAAAATTCCTGTGAAAATAAGAAGTTTGTACAACATTAGGCAGGTACTTAAAAAGAAAAAATTATGAAAATTTCAAGAATTATCCTTTAGCAAGCAAAAGCTAATTACCTGCATGACCCCAGTTGAACCCACGTATGGAATAATTTATTTAAAACTGTCACGTGGGTTCTATCTATGTAGCTGTTTGTCAAATGTGCTCACTGTAAAACACTCACATTTTAAATCGCTTTTACATCGACTTTGTACGGTCAGGAATGTTTGTTTGATCACTATTCTAATATGCAACTTCAGAATGCATGTTTCAGAACACTACAGAAAACAAGTGCTAATGAATAGTAACAATTATATGTTATTTTTAAAAAATAAAATGTTTCTGAAAATAAAAAGCGTGTTTTTTTTTTC
This sequence comes from Magallana gigas, assembly GCF_902806645.1. Taxonomy (NCBI): domain Eukaryota; kingdom Metazoa; phylum Mollusca; class Bivalvia; order Ostreida; family Ostreidae; genus Magallana; species Magallana gigas. The sequence goes on along the minus strand of NC_047565.1, from coordinate 30,227,164 downwards.
AATATTCTCATTTGTGGTTAAAACGTAAATTTTCTCCCGAGGACACATTAATGTCAAATCCGTACAGTTGATTGTATTCGCGCTGTTATTAGCTATTTTCAAAATATTCGAAATTCATCCACCAAAATTAAACTAAACAATAAAAAATAGAAGTTACAAAATAATTTTGATAACTTATCTGTCGGATACTTGTAAAGATGGCTGCTGAGATACATAATCACTGTTGCTTTAGTCTAGATTTATAGCGCAAAAATACCTATCATAATTAGTTACTCTATCATCAGTCGGTTATTGCGAGGATTTATACCAATTTTCGGATTCATTCACTGTGGAGTAGTTTGCTTTGACACTCTTAGTTTCAGGATAATTCTATTCGAAGTTACGTTTTTTAAACTATTATCGTTTATTGTTTATTGTTAAATCTTTTAATTTAGAAAGGATAAAGAATCAGACAGGAAGTTCTGTCCAAGATCTAGAAATTTGTTACTAAGAAATTATATTAGAAAATATACTTAATAAACCAATAAATGCAGTTTTCAACAATTTTATTAAAGATCCAACGAAAATTATCAAGCATATATAAAAATTATAAAGTAAGTGCGTTTGTTTTTAAGGATATGCCCAACGAAACACGTGTGCCTGAATTGTTTATCGTTGACATATTCATGATATGCATACCCTTTAATTTGTAAGCTTGACAATGTCCGCATGATAATAAATGAACACGTCAGCCAATTCGCTTTTAGAATCTTCTGGAAATTGTCCCTAGAATTAAATATGAATACATGTATTATCTTTCAATAACCATCACAATTTAATTATATAATAATCTTAAGAGCTAGGGCTAAAAGGTTGTGGCAATTCTAAGGATATTTTTACCTCCTTCAGACCTCTGTAAGATACAGGAAAATGTTCAAATTTTACAGCTTAATAAGTAATTGATTTTTTTCTTCACTATATGAAACTGGTAGTTTATGGCGAAAGGGCATATTAATAATTTAAGGGGAGATCTGATGGTTAATTTGTAGATTATCCAGCCTTCTTTAATAAAAATCATTAAACCCATGTACCTATTCTATTACGCAATTATATTCATCTGATGCAAATCATAACATATCTGTTTAGAAATGATAGTTAAAGATTATTCAATTTCAAGAGCACGAGTATGTCAAATTATCCGGACATGAGGAATTCCGCTATCGTGGGTTGTGTATTTTTTTTCTGCAATGTCGCCACCTTCATAACCCGCATGAATCACTAATGAAAGAATTTTATTGTATGATTCAGAAGTTTGACAATGGGTTTAAATCACCAAGTTGTGACGTACTGTCATAAAAAGTAAAAGTCATGGAGAGTCTAGCACCTTGGAGAGGCACCTTACAAAGAAGGAGAATTAACATGATCGGCGGATCTAGATAAAAATTATTTCATAAATATTTAATAAAATGATGTATCGATAACACCTGTAGATTCAACATTAGTGTTCTGACAAGATAAATAAATTGCACTTGTGTTTTGTCTCCAACTATTTTGATCATTACAATGTAGTATTTGTCGAAATTCGCGGTCTTTCACAATCGCTGGAATTTATACTATCAACGCACATGTTGATGAACGAGAATCGAAGCTTTAGGCTGAAGTTAGCAATATTTATTGTTGTATGGACTTTGCAATATTATAGATTTGGAGATATATTGCGAGTTTTTAGAAATTGTCATTTTATGATTTTTTGCGCAAAACTGGCAGTTGAGACTCCTTAAATTTGAAACTATGGACCTACATGTATCACACTGTTTGCAAAAACAATTCTTTTGTATTAATTACATGCAATATAATGCATTAGGTATAATAATAATATAGGTATAATATCTAAAAAAAAAATGTGAATAAAATATCATTTATTTTTTAAACTTCAGAATTATTTTTCTATTTTATTTGAAGAGAAGATGAAAAAAGAGATTTCTTAAAGAACATTGTATATCTTCCATAATGATATCATATACATATTTTTTAAAGGATACTTTGAGAATTTACATAAAATGTTGATGAACAATTCATCCATGATAATACTCTGTCCCAAGATATCCTCGATTTACACAATTATAAATAACTCTGGTTTCAAATGATGTTTAATCAAAAGGGAAAAAATAAAAAATTCCCCTTTGAACCGCCCCCTCCAGCTTATTGGGTTTCAAAACATGGCAAAAAAAATTACTTATACAGAAGAAGACTACGAGGATTTTGAACAATAGCTTGCGACAGACTAAACTGAGATCAATGTTTATATTTTACTGATCTAATATGTACATGTAATTGTGTCAGGTATGGGTGACCATTATCTTTTTTTGTGTAAAACGAAAGTAGATGTATGAAGTGGATGTAAATAAGTCTGTAGAACGTCTCTGTATGTGTGCTTTTATTATTAACAATGTCGAAGGAAAAGAAATCTACGTCTTCCAGAATGATAGTGGCAGCAATAGATTTTGGAACAACATATTCAGGATATGCGTATTCATTCGATTCGGAGTGGACAAAAGTTCTTTTGAACAAATGGGAAGGTGGCAATTTGGCGTCATATAAAGCCCCAACTGCTCTCCTGTTAAATCCAGATAAATCGTTCAATTCTTTCGGATACGAAGCCGAGAAAACATACGCAAATATTGCAGAAGAAGACGATGAGGAAGGTCGATCGTGCAAGGAGTACTATTTTTTTCATCGATTCAAAATGATGTTAAAAACAACATTATCAAAGGTTTGTATATAATCGCAGCAAATATGAATGTAAAGAATTTGGATACATCTGACGTTAAATATTAAAATTAAAAAGAAATTGGTATAGTTTAACTATTATTAGTTAATCTATTATTAGTTAGTCTATTATTACGTTTAGGCCTACTTCTTGTTTTATACTAGTAATGATAAAAACGTTAGTCACAGTCGTCATTTTGAATTTTTTAAATCGACCCATTTGCCATGATTTTTGCCGGTTTATTTATTGAATTATTTATAAATTGATAAATCAGCTATTTATACTAAAAAATAATTTAATTTTACCAAGATTTACATTTTCCCTTCTCACTACTTTTATTTTTACATCTACCATGTGTTTTGTCTTTTTCTAAAAAAAAAAAAACCAACAAAACAAAACAAAACTATTATAATTCACAGCTCAAAAGAAACTGACAAGGCCAAAATCAAACTGATCCAGTTATAACCAGTCGATCGGTCAAAACCTCCAGCAACCTTAAAAAAATCACCGACTGCATGAAATAGCCATTATGATGCCAGACTCAAATTCCTATATATAAGACGACTAGGCAATTTCTTTAAACTAACCTACTGATACACATTAACAATAATTTAGTTATTTTAATTTAATCTTTACGATAAATTCGATAATTTGTTCAGAGAAAGATATAGTATATATTTAAACAAGAAAATGCTTTCTTTGGTAATTCATGCAGGCTATGCGGGTACATGTACATGTAGCAATCATTGCACAAAATGTGTATAATTGTATGATCGGTTTTTTGTATTGATGATACAACTATTTCAAATTATGTTCCAAATTCAGTTTTCTTGATCAGAAAAACCCGCTTGCGCTTCAACAGTGCGTCATATATTCGCCATTGATGAAATGTGTAGAACTACACGTTACAATTTAGTTTCATAATGCTATTTGTGGTGGTATCTGAAAATGTTAAAAGATACTCATAAAGATGGTTAGTCGCAAACATAGTGAAAGTATATGAAAAACTGAACTGAGATTGAATTTTGTGTAAACCAATTAATTTACACAAGGTTTAAGATAAGGATACGGAATTAGAAAAAAAAAGATTGCAAAATTCTTGTTTTCATATATTAATACTGTTGTATTGAATAGTCATCCCATAGGGCAATGTTAAATTAAAGTATCTATTTGCTTGAATCATTGTCTTCAATATTTCAATTTTACATTTGAACTATGTTCCAGAGAGTTCATAGAGAGACCAAGTGCAACGACGAAAATGGACGGGAGTTGGAGGCAATGCTGGTTTTTACCCACAGCATACGATACCTAAAGGACCATCTCTTGAAAACGATATGCAAAGGTTTCATTGAAGATTCATTTAAGATCAGTGACATTAATTTTGTTCTGACTGTACCAGCAATTTGGGATGACACAGCTAAAATGTTTATGCGAGAAGCTGCCATAAAGGTAATTCTCATGAAAATATAAGTTATGTTTTTTATTCATGCAAAATGTACACATTCTGTGCTTTTTTTTTAAATTATAGTAAAGAAATTTTGATCTCATTGTGATTCAAAGATTCTTTCTGTATTAAAATGAAAGATTTTATAAATAACATTTAGCAGTAAAAAAGAAGGTAACAATGTTTTTATACATTTTTATCAATTATTAAGGCTGGAATACCCGAGAACCAACTCGAAATTGCTCTAGAACCGGAAGCAGCCTCGATTTACTGCCATTTGATGCATTTAGATGATATTCGAAAAGATCACTCATCAGGAGGGCCTGGCCATAAATATATGGTTGTGGATCTCGGTGGTATGTTTATGTTAACCACCTTGATAACCACGCGATGTAAATTCAAACTTTGCCTGATACTAACTACTTGTGTATCCAATAGTTCCTAGACGTTACTTTTTCAAGTTAAGAAAGTTAATGTATGCAAAGCTTATTATCTTACCTCAATGTGATTTTTCTATATAACACAGACATCTAATTGGTCTAAAAAGTCACGTGACAGGGCTAAAAAACGTCGTGTCTTCCGTGGAATAAATATCATTTTCCACATCTTCGGAAACCTTGGGCATTTACTTCCATATGAATGAAAAAGCCAATATGAGCATATGAGCATACGATGTAGACAAACATGATGAAACCAAACATTTTAATCATTCTTGGTCTCTATAAATTAAAAAGCTAATTTAAAGCTGCATGGCCAGATTTTCTCGCTATTACAGTATCGAATAATTTTCAATACAAACCAACAATATTATAGTTAAGTATAGACTTTTGCCAATTTACACGAACAGTTTCGGTCTCCTTTCAAAGTTAAAAAAAACATTTATAGTAAATAAAATCACTTCTTAATGGGGAAAAACCAAGCTGCATTGGAATGTTTAGATAATAGAGCCGTTTGGTTTCGTACACCGAAAGGTTAACTCAATCCGCATATTATGCATCGATCGTAAAAAAAATCAAGTTTCAGAAATATTAGTGAACAAAGTATACACAGGTTTATTTTTCATTTGCCAAATTTGGGGCGAAATAACGCGCTATCCTTTCGTGTCGTCTATTCTTAAGACAAATTTTCTACATCATTTTTTTTATTGAAATATGGCTTAATTGACAGGGAAAACTACTGCAATGTCTTTTATTGTACTCATACTTAGCATTTCCATCGTTAAAAAGCATTCACAAAATTTGATATTAAATCGGACCAAGCAGCTTTAACTGTCTATGTTCAAATTTATGAAAAAAAGGAGACAAAAACTAATAAAGTCGACGTATGTTATAAAATTATAATTATGTTGTTCACTTTTATACAGCGTCTATTGCATTAATGTTCGGGAATTATGAAGATTTATTCCCCCCAAATCAAATTTCTTTTGAGTGGTGCCTTTGGGAAATACTTTTCTTGGGAGAACAAATCTTTAATTATATTTCCCTCACCACCATGCAATAAATGTATAATGGCTATGATATTGGCATGTATAAAATACATTTTATTGACCGTTCCAAAATTTTTTCAGTTAAATTTTTCTTTAAACTTTTAAGAAGAGGACTTTTTTAAAATATGAAAAGTTGTATTTTTGTATCCATTGGCAGATTAATATGCTATAATAAGTTGCATATAAGAATGTCATCTTTGTAATTCAGGCGGTACAGCCGACATAACAGTACACCAATTGCAAGAAGACAAGACCTTAGCAGAGCTTTTGCCCGCTAGTGGTGGAGAATGGGGTGGAACCAATGTTGATGAAGCCTATAGGCAGTTCTTGGAGGATATTTTTGGAGAGAGTGTGATGGAAACGTTTAAAAGTGACCCAGATAATATCAGCGACTATATAGACTTTTGGCAAAACTTTGAAGTTAAAAAAAGAGAATCTTTAAGCAGAAAGAGCACCGACAAAACGTATTTAGTTATACCCTTAGTTTTAACTGAGATAGTTAAAGAGCAAATGAAACAGAAAGGAAGCCAAGATGCAATACTGAACGCGTTATTGAGAAAATCAAAACATTGTGATTCAAAAATTTTCGCTGGTCAAGGAAAGCTGAATATGCCCTTAGATACTTTTGAAAATTTCTTTAACCCAACGATAGATAAACTCACTGCTCATTTATCTGAAATGTTCAATAATGAACTTATTTCTGATGTTCAAACGGTCTTGCTGGTTGGGGGCTTTTCTGAATCTGAGTTGGTACAACGGCAACTCAAGCGCCGTTTTGAAAAAACAAAACAGCTAGTGTTTCCTTGCGATGCCAGCCTTGCAGTCTTGAAAGGCGCAGTGTATTATGGTCACTGCAAAGACATTATCTCGCGCCGAGTCGCAAGGTTTACTTATGGGTTTCAAATATGGCCAAAATTTGACAAATCAAAATATTCTTTAGACAGAAAGAAGATGGTAAACGGAGAAGAAAGATGCAGAGACGTATTTTTAAAAATGGTTACAAAAGGAGAGCTCATTAAACCTGGAATGAAAAAATCTCAAATCTTTAAACCATTGGAACAGGGTGAAAATGTCCTGGAGTGTGGCGTTTTCGTATCAAATCAGAGAGATCCAATGTACGTAGATGACCCGGGTTGCGTAAAGCTGGGGATCGTTGTTGTTCCACTGACAAATTTTGAGCGTCAAACGAATGCGGAAATCGAGGAATCGATTATTTTTGGGGAGACCTATATCAAAGTTACGGCATACAACTGTAGAACTAACATGGAACATGAAAGCATTTTTGATCTACTTTCACCGAATATACATCTACCGTACCAATACGTAGATCCCCAATAGTCTCTGCCTGCTAATTACAAGAAAAGATATCAATGAGGAAATAGCATAATGCGTTTTTAGCATTATGTGTAAATAGTATATGAAACCCCAACAAAATTGAGTCGTTTTATTTTTTTTGGGGGGGGGGGGGGGGGGGGGTGAGAGGGCTGGATCATTCAATCATGAGATATGAGAAAATGTTTCCATTAAAAAAAATTATTCATCAAACGGACATGATGAAAAGAATTCACGGGGTTATTCAATTATTAACAATAATGTTTCATGCTCCACTCAAACTGTATTTGATTGGTCATTACAATATGTCAGTGAACGTTTATGCGGAGGAGCTTTTTGAAATCAAAAACTCTAGAGAACCGTATAATCCTATCGCAAGTTATCCATAAATGGTTTCTACATGGTGATGTAGATTCATTTTTGAAAGATTTTATCCATAATTTTAAAATCAGGAAATAAGAAAGTTAATATAGTCATAAATAATTCGATACATCAAAAGCCAAATTTGTACCTTCTGGATTGTAAACTATGTAATTTATATACCATGTGTCTTTTCAAATGTGTAATGCATCAGGGATTATGTGCTTGTATTAATATTGATATATCAAACATTAATTTTGTTTAGTTGCTTCGATTATTACTAAACATTTTATACAGAATACAATATAGCGAAACTATTTCTAAACCAATAATACAAATTAGGTGGTTATTCGTATTATGCAGTCAATTAAGAAACAATCATAATAATCAATGTTCAGATAGAACAAACCAACCAACCATTATGTTGTCCGTGGGATTGCTATGCAAATTTTTTTCCACATGTGGTTTTGTTAGTTCACACTTGAGACAAATCTCAAACCTAAGAATTCTCATATTTGATTTTTGTCAAATGTGAGTTTCAACGCAATATATATTTGTTACTCTGAAAGGACTATTTTTACATGTGATTCTAACATTGAATGAAAATTTTTCTTTGTAAATCAACTCTTTCATTTTAATCGATATGTCCAAAAATACATGTGATTTTCAGGTGAGATTGGACTTAGATATTTTGAACAAGCTGTAATGTCTCTGATGTCCAAGTCCAGATTTCACAGGTGAAAATCATGTTTGATTTTCAGAGATGTGGAAAATAAGGAAGGATAAATTAAAAAAAAAACAAATGTTATAAAGCATTTATTTATTTAAACTTTTTTATTTAAGTTATTAAAAACTATTCCTCGTACTTTTTTTAACGAGCAATACATTCTACTCCTATTAAACCATGTTTGGTGGACAGCACACAGCAATTTTATCAAATGATGATGATAAGGAAATACACAGGAACTTAATTTTTTTTACTGAAATTGCTAGTTTTGATGTCTGTACAAAATCTGAAGGCAGTTGAAATAATTTTATATGTGTCATTTGTTACACTCTTGTAATTTTGTTTATAGGAAATGAAGGTTCTTCTGTCAGCTGGATATTCAGCACTCATTTTGTCACATGGAGGAGTCACAGTGGCAAACGTGTCGGAAGAATCTGAATCTTCTGCACTACAATGAACAAAGTAATGAGTAATACCATATTCACTTGTCGTTGGTTCATTGCTTGGTGTATGTCACTGTATACTAGTAACTGTTTCTTACTTTAACAAGTGTATAGTCTTTTAAATGCAGTATTTTACTGCAAAGTTTAATTCTTTTAATTTTGATAATGTTCTATTTGGCGGCGAATTTGACCGGTTCGCAAGCGCTGTTTAACCATCGGGTGATAAATCGTCTGTGCTTAATTGCTTAAATTTTCCTAAAGCTCTTACATTTTCACTTAGTTCTATGCATTTTCTAAATGCATTTTTCTTCATTACATGCAGTAATTTCTCTGTTTTCGATCCGTGTTCAATACTATTTTCCTCGAGATAAGGCAAATTATGAACAATAGCCATCGTATCTATCAATTGAGAATGTACATGATGAGTACCTTTAACAAGTTTCATCAGAAAACCATATCAGTCTTAAAACGGAAAACATGAATAACCCTAAAAAGGACCAAGTTGTTTTACATTCTCTGTGAAATGTAATAGCAGATGAAAATTCAGAGTTAAATATCTAGCTTTATACAAGGCACGTGTAGCAAATGTCATAACAAACTGTTATAATAGGATTTCAGGATGTTTCAGCTCTTTCATTTTGATTGACTATTTTAGCAATATGTACATGCCTTCACTTTAAAGCAAAAACCGACTGTAATACGAGTTGTTCAGTACATCCACAAAAATTACAGGACCGTAATACAGCAAGAAAGATTTATACTCAGAGGTTTTTCAGTACTTTAACTAACTTAGTGGCATTCGTGCTCTTGCTATGAATAGCGATGGTTTAAGTTTTGCAAGCCGCCGATTTACTTCGTCGGTATGTCTAAAAAAAAAGAAGTGTTCATTCGAATTTTCTTTTGAAAACCAAAGTGTCAAAAGACGTTTTGTCACGCCAAGAATACACAATGCATGTAATCGTTGCAATTGCTATTCACAAAGTCGTAGATCTGCAATTGAGTAAGCCAGCAGGGTCCTTTTATTCCACAGTAAGATTTACCAGATTGGAATGCTCTATCTGCTGGTTCATGTGTACACTTTGGTTCACAAGTTTATTCCGGAAATCTTCCTTGGCAAATAACTTTTCCAATTGCAAAATAACTGATACTTCAATGAAACTACATCTATCCTTTATGCTGTTAAACACTTTTTTACATTTTTGAATCGGACATACGAAACAATTATCTGTTATTTTAATAAGGCATTCTCCACAATAATAATGTTTGTGATGAATTTGAGATATTGGAACCATTGTAAAATGCCCATACACGATCGGACAAGTTGCTGAAAAATTAAAATATCAATTGATAAATCAATATACACAATATACATTTTACATATCATTGATTTTTAACCTATAAACTTATATTGACTTAAACAGGCGTATACGTATCGAAACCTGCAAATACTGTCAGTTTTTAGAACTTCAAGGCATTTTCTTTTATAGAGTGGGTCTGTGTTCCATATTTTCTCATAGTCTAAATAAGGTCTATTGGAAAAACCGAATCCAATCAACAAAAATGTGGAGAGTCGACCCACTATACATTAAATATATCATTTTGTATCCCAACAATTGAACATTTTGAAAAAATAATACAAGTCCGTAAATTCGTGGTCAAAGTCACACATAATATTTAAACAGCCTACTTTGTTGTGTCTGAAATGGCTCAGTGGTTAGAGTACTTGAAATAAGCTAACCTTATGTATCTAGGGTTTTTATGTTCAGGCAATATTTTTTTCTTAATATTTTTTGTAAAATATATTAAAAACTGAAAATAGTTAGATATTGTGCTTTTGCAAACTTGTATTATAATATATTTGAATAGATTTAATTGGGAAAAATAAATTCAAAATTGTATTTCACAACCAAACCGAATGGGCATTTGCACCATCTTATTCCCCCATCTTCTTTATTCCATGCAGTGAAGCTGAAGTAGCGATAAGAGGTCCGAAATGCCTCTCCAGTGAGGTTGTGATTTAGAACAAACGGCATTGTACAGTGTTGTAAGTAGCATACTCGTACCAAGCGTTATTTATGTCCCTTTGTAGATCGGTCGGTTTTCAAAATCCACCTCCTTTTTACGTTATTTTCAACACTAGTTTCAGAATCTGAATCACTAGAATAAGATATTTTATAATAAATCTGTGTCTGAGGCAAAGTTCAAAGTCGTTCTTGAGACTCATATGTATCAAATACTGGTAAGTCATTTGGTTCTTCATTGAATAAATTTGTTTCAATATAACTCCCAATAATTACACATGTAGCACTGGAAAGTGTGCTCGATTGCTGATGTTCAAATAAAGCATCCTTTATAACTGGGTCAATTTCCTGCTTAAGAGACTTTTGTACTTTTTGAAATGATTCGCTGGAATTCAGATATGTTTTGTAACGAACGCAAGACTTTCTCTTTTTCTCTTTTAGTGCAAGTTATCCTTTGATCCTTGATAAGTCTTTATTTATATAATAGTGTTGTGTTTAGCATGTACTATGCCTAAATAGTAGCCAGGGTTTGATACATAGTGCACTCGCCTCCGGCTCGTGCTCTATGTATCAAACCCTGACTACTATTTAGGTATAGTACATGCTTAACACAACACTATTGTAATTATTATGCCGACTGTTGAATATACTGACGTGCTTTGGTATAAGTAGCTGTGATTTGATTGTTTATTTAATCAACTAGTTGTTGTACAATAAAAAGCCAACAAAGATTTTTATTATACTTTCATGTTAAATACTGAAATCTGATTGGTTTAGACGCAGTAAATTGGTAATCCATTCTATTACCCTAAGCGTTAGCAACACACTTAGCAACAGGTAACACAACGAATTGTTACATGCGCGTAAATAATGCACGTACGGTTCGTCGTAGAATTCACTTCATTTCTTTTTTAAAGCAGTAAAATTCTCTTTAAAATTAACTTATTCAGTATAATAAAATAAATAGTGCCTGTTTGGGAGGGTAACTGTTGAAATTGACACCCCTTGAAAACCATTGTCAACCTCCGCTTCGCGTCGGTTGACAATGGTTGTCTCGGGGTGTCAATTTCAACAGTTACCCTCCAAAACAGGCACTATTTATATAATGTTCTTTTCAAGAAATGAGAGACGTTTGACCTTATCGAGAAAACTTGAAATGTCAAGCAGACGAAACTCATTGAATTTTTTTCTTGTACATTCTTTATCAAGCGTCATTTTAAAAAGCGTTCTTGTGATTCTCATGTAGAATTTCTTTGAAAAATGTTCAATCAATTTGTTCAAAGTTTAACAGAAACTTTAACTTTAAAATTACCGTCAATAATGAAGTGTTTTTGGAAATATTAATAATTTTAATTGCTTGATGTCAGTCGTATATATCTACGTGATATATATATAAATATCATCATCTACGTTATCGGTTATTATAGCGTAGCGGTAACGCGTTGGGCGTCAAGCTGGAATGATTCGTGAGTTCGAAACCCGCTGTCGGCGCTTGTAAATAGTGCCTGTTTGGGAGGGTAACAGTTGAAATTGACACCCCGAGAAAACCATTGTCAACCGACGCGAAGCGGAAGTTGACAATGGTTTTCGAGGGGTGTCAATTTCAACTGTTATCCTACCAAACAGGCACTATTTATTTTGTTATACTGAATGTCTTAATTTTAAAGAAAACTTAACTGCTTTTACATAGGAATAACGTGAATTCTACGGAGAACCGTACGCGCATAATTTTCGCACATGTAACAATTTTTAATGTTACCCGTTGCTAAGTGCGTTGCTAACGCTGAGTTACCCGTTGCTAAGTGCGTTGCTAACGCTGAGGGGAATAGAAAGGATTATGAACTGCGTCTAAACCAATCACATTTCAGTATTGAACATGAAAGTATAACAAAATAATTTAGCATAAGCAAAAGATAGTCAATGACTAATCGAGGTATATTGTAGTATATTTACATCTACCAAGTAGTATTCCCTCTATTTCTTACGGAAACTTATAGTTAATTCATAGCTCTATAGAAACAGCGAGATTGAAATCAACACGCCGCGTTTATTGATTGGTCAAAATCTACTACGGCTGAAACTGACAAGAAAGTGACAGGACCAAACTTGACACGCCCAGTTTATCGATTGGTCGAGACCTATAACTACCTAGAAAAAATCACACGCCCAGTTTATCGATTGGTCGAGACCTATAACTACCTAGAAAAAATCACGGACTGCACGAAATAATCATGACGACGTCAGACTCAAAGTCTCACAGGAGACGATTTGGCTGTTTCTTTTAGTTAACGTACTTACGTACATTAGCAGTAATTTAGTGATTTTTACTTACTTTTCATTAGGCGGTCATAATTTGATTTTTAGTTTTACGGATTTTTTTCCAAGAAAAGTCAAGTCGGTAACGAAAAAAAAACCACATGTCAGATGCTGGCCCGGGTACTTGGAGGCAATTCTTGCTGCCATAAATCACTACCACCTCCGATAGTGAGGACTCAAACTCGGCGCATTGCATGCAGACAGGGTCTGTTGTTTTGCATTTGATGAATTTGTTTGTAAGTGTAGTTCTACTGCATGGGACCAACCTAGAGCAAAATTTTAGGGGACTTCACTTCTCTCACTGAAAAATAGGGAGGGTTTGATAAATCAGGGAAACTTCCATTACTTGACAATGGCATAACACTAATGATGATATACACAGATTTAACCTTTAATATTTAAATTAGATTAGAAGCAAGTCAATAAAATATAAAACAACTTTTAAAAATTGAAAAAAACTTATCCAATTAATTAAATTTAATTTACTTGATGCATTCATACATTATATAGTTGAATTGTGTTGTAATTGTGGTAGGTAAATGACAAATAAAATCAGTCTCTGTATTTCTGTGTATTTTGGGAGTATTAGTCCAACCCTTTGACCCAATTCCATTCGTTACATAGAGGGTCATATTTTTAAAAGATAACTGTAAACAAAGGGTTTATTTTAGAATTAATTTGGCAGAGTTACTAGTATTAACTAATTACACGTTACCAACTAATTGTAAGATCAACACTAAAAGAAATAAACATCGGTTGCACAGTATGTGGTTGCATCACCCTTATTTATAACCCCTAAAGATAAGACAGTCTCAAGTAATTAGGCTTAATCACAACAGGAGTTAACTGGGGTTGTGAAAACGTCTTAAGAATTAGTTAATTATCATTTTATTGCCTTTTGGGTTAATTTAGACGATTGTGAACTCATAATAAATGGCGACTTCAACTTCTCTTTCGGAGGAAATTCCGGCGAAGTTACCGATCAAAAACCGACTATTTCGCCCAAGTCGCCCCTAGGTTGGTCCTTGACCAATTCAACGATGTTCTGCAATACCTTGACCTTCCTCCATCATTATGCAAGTGTTTTTACATCCAGATTCAAATGTCTCAGTGATTTCCTATTATAAAACACGGGTTTGACACGACAGCTTGAAAATTTTTCGGATTTTTTTTTTTTTTTTTTGAAAATGCAAATTTTTAGAGTCGGCGGATCTGTATAACTATAAATCAAATTATGGTCGCCTAATCAATTTATTAATTGGCTAAAAGAAAGATGTTAATATAAACAATAAAATGGTTTTTTTGATGATTCATTGGGGTAATGAAGGTATATAGCGATCATTGCAGAAAAAATTTACATAACCCGCTAACGCAGGTTATGTATTTTTTCTGCAATGTCGCTACCTTCATATCCCGAATGAATAACCAAAGTAAGCATTTTATTGTTTAAATAACGTCAGAAACGTGACAAATTTTGGCCTTCTCTTGTGTAAATGAGAAATTTTCAGTGGCTGAATATTCTCGTAGAGTTATATATCGATTGTTAAATATAACGATTGCAGAAGCCAGGAGTATATTAATCAGGAAGTGCGTTTGATTTTAATCTGCATAAAAATATTATAGTAAACAAGATGCACGGCAAGTGTAAATTCAGTTTCGGATTCATGAATCTTACCTGATTTAAGTGACACTTGTTCATAAAAAACACTTTCCGTCACATATGTTTCTTGAGAATCTTTGCTTTTTTCAGCTGAAAAAAACCCAAAAGTAATAATTCAGCATGAAACAAAGACACACATTTTCATGATGATGTCCGTTAGGTCACACATGGATCGGGCGGCCGAACTTGCAAGTTTCATAACACTATATAGCAGTGCATGAGCATCGGCATTGATAAGGGATGGGTCTCTGAAATCTGAGAGTGACAGCAGGAATCCCTGCTTGAACTATCTGTAAATACACAATATCATCAATAGTGACAACTCAGTATTTGATATTAAAAACTTTTAATTTATTTTAATTTAAATTAACTAGAATTAGCTGGGTTCTTCCTATAGTTGTCAACTTAACCCATTCTGCTTTATTGACTAGGAGGAGGTCATGGTAAAAAAATTAATCTGTTTAGGCATATTTGTTGGGGGTTTTTTTTTTTTGGGGGGGGGGGGGTTAGATGTTTTCCTAATAATTTTACGAGCAAAAAATTACTTTAACAAAAAATGCTGAGTAGAGGCACACCGTAAACGGATAATTTATTCTGCATCGTCACAAGTTAGAAGAAATTAAATGTACACAAAACGTGTGGCTTGCGACAATGATCGAAGCGGAGATTACCTAATTGCATGTTCACTGGGGCGCATTGATACTACTCCTTACATCAAAGGAGAGACGTCCTACTATACTTTTCATATACTTGAGTTTGTTTTTACATTAAGATTTATGAACACATATGTTGGCTTTTAAAGATCATGTGCATTCACTTTCAACTTGTTGAGGAGCCACTTTGCTTAAATATTCTAAAAATTTCTATATAATTGCAGTGTGCAGTGTAATGTAAAGGGTCGGTTTGGAAAAAAAGTTTATACCCAGTCACCCCAGCCCTTCCCCAGCTCCCCCCCCCCTTTCCAACACCCACACACCGGTCGATTTTTAACAACGTTTACCTTTCTGTTTTAATGTCAAATATTAAATCTCAAGTGCATAGTCGTGCAATCTACTGCCCTCGTAACTGGCAAATATCCAGGATATTTGGTAATCTAAATATAGATATCGTCAAGCCGTCAAACCGAAAGTAAAGATTTTAGTTTTCGCTATGGCTGAAAAACAACTAGGATCGTCGGTGAAACAAAGACCATCACAATGTACCAGACTGTTAGTGGCCGCTATAGACTTTGGAACTGTTTATTCTGGTTATGCTTATTCGTTTAAAGCGGAATGGCCCACTGTAATGACGAACAAATGGAGTGGCGGAGATCTTCTCTCCTACAAGACACCGAGCGCCTTACTGTTAAACCCAGACCAGTCTTTCAATTCATTTGGATTTGATGCTGAGAAGAAATATTCGTCGTTAACAGAAGATGGCAAAGACTGTAGAAAGTACTTTTTCTTTCAACGTTTTAAGATGATTCTGAAGTCGTCCCTGGAAAAGGTAATTCCACCTTTGGTGCATTTTCCTTATCAACATAATTGTTTTTATTGATAATGATTACATATAAGATTGAAATATGTTCTCAAGTATCACTAATTTTCTTTAAAATCCTTCCTCTACAAAACTCATGCATTGCAACTACCATTTTAAATACTGTAAAAATACAAGATTGGGTATCCACTCTGTAGATGCTTCAATGTTACGTTTACTTGTAATAAGACACTTTTGAATTATCAATAAGAGTTTTAAGTTTGTCATTATTGAGATAAAATCAGATTTAACATTTTAAAATACAACTGATATTTAGCCAGATAATGATATAAATCAAATGCATTTGAAGCATTAAATTAGATATCGGTGTCATATTCCCTTCTAATAATATGTCAATTTTCATCAACACAAATTTATAACCTGAAGTTGCATGCGTAACTAAAAATTCTTTGTCATGGGGATGCCGCTTCACACACTGTGAAATACATGTAGTAAATTAACTCGCTAATTTCTTTTCAAGAGAGTTCACAGAAAAACACAATGTATTGCGGAGAATGGTGAATCTGTGGATGCTATGAAAGTATTCACACATTGCATCAATCATATGAGGAAACATCTTTTGGAAGACCTAGAAAATAGGACGACAGCCAAAATAACCATGGATGACATAGACTTTGTTCTAACAGTTCCCGCAATATGGGATGATACAGCAAAGATGTTTATGCGAGAAGCAGCTGTCCAGGTAAACATCTCAGTCCTTTCGTGAAATACTATACAATAGATTTAACTATAAATAAAGTGACGGGCATTGATGCACTTAAATGGAGCATGATCACGACTTCAGCTGAAAAGTTGTCTTTTATTAACATCTACTTTACCTTACCATAGTATTTCTATTTTGTTTTAAACATACTAGTGTTTTTTAAAACTCTAAAATCTGCAAATGTGTATATTGTTTCTCTATTGTCGCTACACGTGTATCGACAATAGAAAAATAAGGAGCAGATCAAAGATCTGATTTTAATCAGATTGGTCGCCTCTATGCAACTTTTCCACAATATCCTGATTCATGCAAACTGAACTGATTTTTTTATAGGCAGGGATAAAAAGCGACCAATTGTTGATTGCATTGGAACCGGAATCAGCTTCTATATATTGCCAACTGATGCATTTAGAATCAACTGACAACAAGAGATTTTTCTTAGCGGGAAAAGAATCCGGTGCAAAATACATGGTCCTTGATCTGGGAGGTAATACCATTATCCATTGCACATGCTAAAAAACTCCGATAGGAAAACCTTATTCATATGATGACATATTATCAAACATTCGTGCATTCTTTGCTTCACTTTAAAGCTGTATGGTCCGATTATTTTGGCTTTTACAGTATCAAATAATTGTCCTTACAAAATAATTATCTTAGAAAATTATAAACTTTCGCCTATTTACACCAGCAGAATCGGCCTCTTTTTAAAGTAAGAAATATTCAAAGTTAAGAAAAAAAATCTATCTTTATCTTTTAGCTTTTCTCCTGTGTACATTTTAACGTCATGAGTATTTTTAAAAATCGTTATCTTCTTATCAGGAGGAACAGCTGATATAACAATTCATCAGCTGAAGGAAAACGGTACTTTAGGAGAACTTGTTCCGGCGAGCGGAGGCAGTTGGGGAGGGACATGCATTGACAATGCATTCCATGATTTTCTGACAAGTCTTTTCGGAGAGAAGGTTATGAACATTTTCCAGACGGATCCAGAGTACCTAGAAGATTATTTTGAATTTTGGCAACGTTTCGAAGTCAAGAAGAGGACATTTGAAACCACACAAAATGACAAAAATGAACAAAAGGAAAAGTATCAACCTGACAAATTTGTATTTCAGATCCCGCTTGCTATTGGTGAAATTGTAGCAAAACAAAATAATCAAAATATAAAAAAAATCAAAATAGATGCAGTCATAAACGACGTTATCAGAAAGTCACAATACAAGAATGATTTGACGTGTGAACAAGGTAAACTCTGTATGAAGTCGACTTTTTTCAAGAAAATGTTTGATCCAACTGTTAAATTCCTTATCAATCATTTGAAAAAGCTTTACACAGAGATCGGTAAGGATTTAAAAGTTATTTTGATGGTTGGAGGTTTTTCGGAGTGCAGCGTTATCCAAGAGGCGGTCAAAGAAGAGTTCAAAGGAAAATGCAGAGTTGTTGTACCTAACCAGGCAGGCCTAGCCGTTGTCAAAGGAGCTGTCTACTTCGGTCACCAGCCAGACCTTATAACCGAGCGAGTCTCTAGATACACCTATGGAATTCAAACATGGCCGGCATTCAATGAGACTAAGCATGACAAATCAAAACAAGTCGTAATGGAGGATGGACCAAGATGCAAAGACGTATTTTTCAAATTCGTTGCCAAAGGAGATAAAATAAAGCCAGGAGACAAGAAGTCTTACATATTTAAATCTCTGAGACCAAATGCCGAGACGCTCGATTGTGGGGTCTTCATTTCGAATGAAAAGAATCCAAAGTATGTGGACGATGAAGGGTGTGCAAAGCTTGGGACATTGAACATTCCGCTTGATGGGGTCGACAGAAATGTCGATATAGAAGAGTCTTTGATATTTGGGGACACAGAGCTCCACGTAACTGCTTGCAACTGTACAAATAAGATGGAATACAAAGTAACGTTTGACCTGCTTTCCGAGAATATCAATTTTTCTTGAGACATGAATGAAGATTATCAAAGGGTAGACTGAGACCATTAGGGTTTTATACAATTGAAACATAAGAGAACTTTTATGTGATAAAATTATAAACGGATAAAGAAATATATTCATTGAACTAAACTATATAAACATTCACATGATATATATATATATATATATATATATATATATATATATATATATATATATATATATATATATATATATATATATATATATATATATATATATATATAATGAAAAGTGTTCAAAATACTTTGATATAAAGAATTTTAGTTGTTATTGTGTGTATGTATTTGAATTAGAAAATAAAAATATTATTTGTTTCTAAAATTTTATCTGTCGCAATTTTATACGATCGTCATCATAGTGCTAGTCAAATGAAAATTGGGAATGACTTTATATACGTGGTTTTTTATATACATTTCTTCAACTTCGTTTTATACAGCACATTAACCAAGCTTCTTACCCACTTAACTACCGTCAAGGTGGACTATCTATGGATATTGTAATAATTTACACAGTTCAAATAGGGAAGGAAATTAAATTTTTCGGCACATCTCTAGATCTATTAGTTTACTCCCATTCCAGTTCGCCAGCAATAGTATGAATTTTAGTATAGTTGTACTGTTTTATTTCAAACAAAACTTAATAAAATAAACAACTTGAATTTATGTTTTTCTACTTTGTTTAACTCGAGATCTCTCGAAAGTAATTGTATATAGAATTTGAGAATTATTGACATGCTCAGATAATTTCTAAGTACGCTAGTTTAGTTAAACTGTGCCTGGAAAAGGAAAGAATGGTATTTCAGACAGTCTAGAACTAAGGTTCATTATTATATCTGATTTAAACGTTGATGATTGTTTATTTCAAAAATGTTAAGACTAATCATTCACTTTTTTTTCAATTGCAGACCTGGTAGAAAAAAAGTCATTCTAGAAAATGTGTTTGCTTTTTAAAAGTTTTTTCCCCACAAATATGACTGCCGTCACGAGAAAAGGGCCCTTAAGGTCAAAATTTCACAAACTCACTTTTTTGTCAATTCTGATAAGTCAACTCTTTCTGAATACAAATATACTAAGATATCCAAGATCTTGTGTGTTTTAAGCATTTTATGACAATTTTAGTAAGAGATGTTAACACGACTTTGACGTAGCTCGTCGAAAACGTCACGACGTCACGAACGTCAAATTTTTTTTTGGCATTGATATTTTTCTTCTATACTTCCTTTCATCGTCTTGAATTGTTTGAAATGAAGTAGAATTAATTTATAATTTTCTACCACTCTAGAGTTTTTACAATTTTAGCATAAGAGATCAAAACATTTTAAATATCCGGATATAGTTAAAGTTCTGCACACTAACCCCCCCCCCCCCCCCCCCCCGCACATAAGATAAATAGATAAAGGATATCTAAGGAAAACAAATATCAAACTTCTCCCCAACCTTGAAATAAATCAAAGTTATTTAAGCTGCCGAGAAGCAAATTAAATAAGCAAACATGTAACAAACAAAAAGATTGTTAAATTCGATGCCTATGTTTCCCAATTTCATGGCATTGTAAAATTGCATACACGAATTTTTTTCAAAAAGAGAAATATTTATTCTTTTTAATTAACCTTTGGCACGGAAATTTTATCGCATATTTACTGATATTACTTTTTAAGTATCTTCATAGTTCTGAAGCAAGTTTAAAATCAATTATAGCTGTTTTTGAAACTCGGATGGTATGGTTTTAAATTATTGTCATGATTTCTCTTCTTTTTTATACGTTATCAACACTTAATTCTTATAAAACTACCGATGGAAAAAATCGGCTTTGACTGTCTCACTGAAAAGTAATTACAACTACAAGAATGTAGACAGTTGATTTGAGAAAAAAGATTTTAACAAAAATGGCATCTTATATTTATAGATTAAAATTTACATCCACTAAGTATGATTCCCTCTATTTCTTACGAAAATTGATTGTAATTCACAGCTGTATAGAAAAAGACAGGTCTGAAATCAACTCGGTCCAGTCCTAACCATGCTATTTACCGATCGGTCGAAATCTTAAGAAACCTAAGAAAAATCACTGATTGCACGAACTACCGTATATCAGGTTTTTTTCCGCGTGATGTTTTTTCCGCGATTCAGAACTTAGAACTGTATATAACATTTTTTACTATTTCAAAGGCATAGTGGAAATACATGTATTATAATATTCAAGATTGTTTAAACTTGTGAGGAAGGAGGGTAAAAGTATCTAAATTGCCGCTCTTAATAATAAAACAAAAAAATTGGACAATAAAACCATTTACTCGATTTCCTTAATGTTAAATAATTACCGATAACTATTTTCAGAGACGCAAACAGTAATAAATAAATAGATCATGTACCGTTACATATACCAGTAGCTCAGGTATAATTAGACATCGGTTTACCCAAGAAAAGCGACCATTTTAATAAGCTTGTCAATGGATTATTAAAGAAATTACGAGGCTTACATACTTGTTATCTGGCGCTTGTACGCCGATCCCGCAATTTCTACCTCTAAACTTACTGATCACAGTTCATTGTACTTTAACATACCTGTTTACTTCATCAGAAAAGAAAGAACTAATTTATGAGAACAAAACTTTGTATCAAATTTGATATATTTTCTGCGATTCGGAAATCGTCGCGAACAAAGCGGAAGTTGGATGCACGCGGAAAAAACTGATATATGGTATATAACAAGTTGCTGTCCTTTAAAAAAGGACTATAATACGTGGACCATTTGCATGTGTTTCCAACGAAAACGTGAAAGCTTTAAGATTATCAGAGATTCCACCGACTCTAGCTATAGCCCCCTGCTTTTAACCACTAAATTTGTACGTTGGATTACGTATATGTATAGCCCGACTTTTTATCTCAGAATTTAAAAGGTTCATACTTCTTAAATAATTATGATCTATCTATCAATGAGGATTGCATGTATAGTATCAGGTATTCGGCGAATTCTACTTATTTGCGCACACATTATGATTCGCACTACTTTGTTAACTATGCAATGACAGCTTTGTGTAAATTAATTTCATATTTTGATTCATTTTTATTGATATTTAAACTTTTATACAGTGACATAATTATTCAATCATTCTTAAATCCTTATAAAAATTTTAATCGGTAAGTACTCTAGCCTCGCCTACTATAAAAGTAAAGTTACATGTGTATTCGGAAAACAACAAAACATTGCAAATTATGCTATTTGATGGATGTTGTAGTTTCGGCATACCATTAACTTATTTATTAATACTAACAGTTCATATCACATGCCGATTATTTCTTTAAAAGGAATACTTTGTTTTCTGTACTGTTTACAGACAACTTTACAATTACAGCGCCTTTGAACTTATGCACATATTGCATGGAATCCCGATCTCGATTCAGATAAACGTAGCCTGGTTCCCTGAGCTACCCATTATAGGAATGAGAGTACCAATGCACCGGATGTTGACATCAGAGAAGTGTTAATACAAATACAAGATTGAGCCGCGCAGAAAAAGGTATGGCTAAGGTGATTGGCTGAATTAATTGCTGAAATAATGATTATTTCAAAGTAAATTTATCACGGTTTAAAATGAATGTGAAGAAATAAGAGGGGTTGAAATAGGGGGTGGGTGTCAATTTTGGGACTTGGATTTATTTGCTGCGGATCGCTGTAAGTTGTAAACAAGCTCAATTTTGACCTATAAACGCCACGGGACCCTATGTATTTCTATTGATTTTGTGTTAGTGCTTGGAATGAACTTTCAAATGTGACCAAGGATATGTCTGTAAGTATAATAGCAAACTAGCCAGGTGGGTTTAGGTTAACATTGAGCCCTATGGGAAATGAATTGGTACTCTTTTCCCATTACGCACAGGAACCAGGCTATCTCATGCGTAGGCTGAATTTTCCCCATAGCATCCGGAATAACCTCGCTTATATATTTTCTGCGTGGACCTCAGGGTCCACGCAATCATGATGATGCCAAACTCAAATTCCCATATCAGACGCGTTGGCTACAGCTTTCATCTATCGCTCTGGTGTACATTAACCATAATTTAATGATCTTTGCTTACTTTTTACGATCAATTCAATTCATTAATTTATTAAATAAAAGATGTAAATATAAACAATAAAATACTTTCTTCGGTCTTCGGTGATACATGCGGGTTATGGCTATAAAGATAGTTACATTTCATAACGCGGGTTACATTGCTACTTTTTTTTTTCATGTTTATTGTTTAAATATACTAGTACACACCTAATTAATTACCCCACGTGCTGAATCTACACTTCTATTCAATCGCTTTGTAAGTTCACGCATACCGTTGTATTTTTGGTGAAGCGATTTTTTTAAACCATCATCGTTGAAATATGTAAGCATTTTCACTTTTTTTTTTTCAAAATGTAAGATTGCTAGTAAATTTCAATAAGACTTCTGCATTAATTATGTCTATTCGTTTGCACTAATTGATTGTACAGTGCCGATAGACATAGCTTATACTCTGCAAGAACATTTTTACATATTGACTAAATTTAATTTTATTATTATCTCTCTCTCTCTCTCTCTCTCTCTCTCTCTCTCTCTTTCTCTCTCTCATTGAATACAAATATCGGCCAAGTGATTATCGATTTTAAACAAAATGACAAATTAAATGATGCAAGTTGCATACGGTATTCCAAAGTTTTAAGAAATATCGCGATTCTCGGATTATTTTTATCGCTGTACATTGTAACAAACACACATTTGTACACATTGACTATCATCGAAATTTGTATCTTGCATAAAAAAGAAAAGATGAGAAACCATTATCTATGAAGGTGAATTGTACGGCCATGCATGTTATTAATTGTAAATGTCGCACATGTAGTGTTTAAATTTATCGATAAACATGAATTAATTTATAAAACGGCAATTTTATCGACTTGATATGAAACGTATTATAGAAGTATAATGATTGCGTTTACAAAACTGTTTAATTTCGAATCATGTACGTAACTGACTTGAGATGAATATAATCATATAAAATGCTATAAATCCATGAAAATGTGGTGAGTTTTCAGGCATTATATGACTGATTTTTTTCATGTAAGTTAGCTAAAAAAGTACACACAACATGTGGATTTGGGTTGTTAAATTGCACAAGAAAACAAAATATGTTGCGCTCAAATAATAAACAACTTTTTTATTCGTATATGTAAACATATTTTTATGTTGTTTCATTAAAGGCACTTTACATGAAAATGTCACTAAGAATCAGGTCTTCCCATGAAATCAAATGCGATACATCAGAGTTCATTTTTACGCTGTCAGAATATTTCTCAAACTCTTCTAATCCGTTAATTATAGCTTTTTAATTCGTTAAATAATTTCAAAATTTGATTGCAAATTCTTAAATTGTAATAGAATATGCGAGAATTTATTTTGTATGTTGGCAGTGGCACTATAACTGAGACATAGCCGCTTCTTTCGTATTCTCGTATCCCGTGAGGTGAACTTCCAAACTTATGATTTGAAATATTTGACTTGTTATTGTTTCACAGTAATTACTGCACAGATAACTGTTAGATTTGAACAATACTGCTCTGCATCGATTCGGTATGTCTCAGCCTTCAACACCTCTTACATGTATCAACAACGAGTGTGCAGTGTAGTTTTTTTTTTACTTTATTAAATCATACATGAATTGCTCATGCTAACTAAAGTTGTATAATTTTACTCAGAATACTTTATAAATCATCATCGGAAATCCGCGACCAGTTGCACATTCAGTTAACAGCGTATGCGAGACGGGTTTTTGGTTTTTAATAATGATTTATAAAAAAGCGATTTCCCCAATTAAAGAATATTTTCATCACACACTAGAATGTAAAATGTGGTGTTTAAGTTTCATAGCGGATGCAAAAGCAGCAATTTTATGACGTCTCAGCATCAACTTTTGTGCAATATTTACGCGTTCGAAATGTGTAGATATTGACGTTACATGTGTATATTTCATTTATCAAATATTTATTTTTTAAATCAACAGGTAATATTTGACTGCAAAAATATTGATCGCGGTATTAAAACAAGGCCAGACTCTAGTTATTCAGAAAACACAACATAGACGCAGAAAAAAAAAATAGAAACAGAAAATTTAAAAACTGCGTTTACAAAGCCGCAACTTTGACGTTGTTTTCTGAGCATTGTGACGTCAAAAGATATAAGGGCCCTTTTCTCATGACGGCAGTCATATAATAATCCATTCCGTATTCCATGTCATATACTTTAGGGAATTAATTACGTTAATTTGGCACACAGAAAGGATATTGCATACCATAAAGTCAAGTCGGAGGGTCAAATGGTATGCAATATCCTTTCTGTGTGCCAAATTAACGTAATTAATTCCCTAACCAATCATAGTTCAACCAGTTACTTACAGAAATTGAATTATTTATTTCATGGTGTTTGGGTTCTTTTTTATCATTCTTTCTTGCATCCTGATTCTTGGATATGTATATTTCAGAAAACAACATTTAGTGTTAAGAAACAAATTACAAAATTAAAACGTTTTTCTTTAATTGTAAATACAAATGATGGGATTTCTCTGCTTCCCCTCCAAACTTTCAAAAATAATGTCATGATTCAATATTTTACGGTGTATATATATATATATAAAGGAATGAAAACCACGATGAACTGTATATATCAAACATTCATGTATAAACATTGACGATATCCTTTCTTTATTAATTACAAAGTATCCTTTTTCTTGTTATTTGTTGCAAATATTCCTTCATTTGATGCCCTTTTAGCGATCTTGGTTAAAAAAATTTGCTGGTTCAGCATCGGGAGACTGTTGCAGAGAGTCCCAATTTAAAAATATAAGGTATGGTCTCCATTAAATCAGATAATTACTGAAGTAAAGTTGATGGTTTACAAGGTCTTGCATCATTTTCTACAACACGAAAACATTATTGTGGATGTTTAGGATTTATTTAAAGGCATGTATGCCGTTTAGACGTTATTTTTACGATATTGGAAACCAGAACCACATTTTCTCAGTATGATAATTTTAAAGATAAATGTGATAAATTTTACAGATTATTTATCGGTATTAATAGAGTACTGGGGCTATGAAATTCAGAAAGTAAAACGTTGTCAATACTTTTAAATAAGATGTAATTAAATTGTAAATTCTGCAGACAAATAAATTATATAGCTTGATGATAATTATTATGGCATTGATAGCTCCAAGCGCAATAATATCTAAATGGCTCTAGTTTTGACTAAGTTTTAACAAAACTCTCTTAAATTAACAAAATTATTTCAAATACTGCAGAAAAATAC
The DNA here is from genome assembly GCF_902806645.1 of Magallana gigas. NCBI lineage: Eukaryota > Metazoa > Mollusca > Bivalvia > Ostreida > Ostreidae > Magallana > Magallana gigas. The sequence goes on along the minus strand of NC_047565.1, from coordinate 30,201,081 downwards.
AATTACAGACGAATTACTCTTATAGAAAATTGAGGACTGTGACGAGCTTAAGCATATCCTATTTAATACTTTTCAAAAATAATTCTAAGAAAAAAATTAAAAGCTTTCACATTATGATGCAGATCATCTTTCTTTGGTTTATCAATGGTATTATTTCACATACTGTGTACTTTCATTTCCAAATATCAGCCTTGTCATGTTAAAAAAATATTATGTGTTTTTATTGAAAAAAAAAACATTAACAAAAGAACAAAACTGGATAAATAAACACTAAATAGAAAAAGATATTATAAAAATATTGCTTTGGTCCAATTCTACTGCAATTTTATTTATATTAAATATTGAGTTCCGTCCACCAAGTTTCATTCTCTTAAGATAAAATCTTGTGATAATCATTTAAATAGGCATCGCAAATAGGATCACCAACAAATTATCTTTATTAAGCTACATGATCTTTTAACCAACGAGATTAATGGACATTTTCACATCATGTATTTTCTACCAATCACAAAAGAGAGGAGGTGCACAGCCCGGATGTTTAAAGTAATTTAAATCTGAATGTCGTCTTCTAAGTAAGACAGTTAAACATCCATCGATACCGAAAGTAACCTATCAGGTAAATTCGTCTTTATTTTAATATTCTCTAAACCAATATAAACTTGAATATGTTTTATTATAAATGTAAATGATGTTTTTCGTCTGTAACCGTTGCATTAGGAATTTGTATACATCAATATATTTTAACCTTTAAAGGGAAATAATTCAATTAAAAGTGATTGGTCAGGTTGTACAGCAAAATCTATGGACGATGGTTCTATGAATATATTTCTTAATTTTTACTTAACATTTGATATTTCAATTAAAGTCACGCTTTACTATTTTGTGGGGATAATTTCATAGGAAAATTTAAATTCCTACTGTAACAGTCATTTTTCACCTTTGTTACTCTTTATTACATAAATGTGTGTAATGCAATACACAGTGTCAAAACCTAAACAGTTTTTAAAAAACCCCCAGATATACACATTTTCTAAAGAAAAGGAGCTGTAAGTCAGAGGGAAGTAATAATAGTTAAACTTAAAAAAACACACAATCTTCTGTGTTTTGTCTATCGTAAAATCAAGCATTTGCTGGGTCTTTTTCTTGCACTGGCTGCGAAATATGAGATCACAACAAACGAAATTGCTCTGCATCGCGTGATTGGGCTGTTTAACATTTACATGATTTCAGGATTTCCATTGCAACTCCGAAAGTAAAGACAGAAGATTACGTGCCATTGTAACATATCAAAAAGAAATCCACGCTACTTAATCAAATTCTTATTCTCAGGATCAAACGAATGTCATTGCAAATATTATAATTATTGCGATCACTTGATAGTATATGTCGTGATATTTTGCTGTAGGGGAGGGGATAATTCTCACTTTCAGGTGCAAAACGGGTGCTGTTGTGGTCTCGTTTTCTTAAATAACAGGCTCCAATGGCACAACTTGCCTAAATATATTTTAATCCGAATGCAAAGTAAGCTTGTGGTCTGAGACTGACTTCTGTCTTGGCGGGGGCCAAGAAGGCGAGGCCCTCAAAATCGCTAAGCTTATCGGTCAAATTTTACTTCTTACTGTAACTGTTACAATTTCACATTTTATCAGCATATATACTATATAAAAATATACTTTACTAAGCCTGTGTGTGTCTAAAAGGTACATTCTGATGTTGAAATCGTCATGTTTATAAAACGAAAGTAGCAGTGATTAACGTTGGAAATTTAGAAATATTGGCACAGTATACAATGCTGCCTAAGATTCGGTGTGGTACAACGAAAAAAAATTAAAGAGAGAGTGAATAGATTCTTTGCACTCATTGCACATGCGGAATGAATTTTTACCTTATGCAAAACTTTTTTTCATTTCACTTCAAATATCTATATCTTTAAAAAGAGACCGATTATTAAACTATTTATAGCTTTCTAACAAAATTTGTTTGTTTGAAATGTTCTTTGGTTAAATAACGCGGACCAATTAAGTAGCTTTCAATTTAATATCGAAACATTTTACAATTAAAACCATCTGTGTTGTATGTTGTTCCAGTAAATAATATTGGCTTTATATAAATACATTATCACATGAATTTGATGTTTCAATTTAAAAGGTCATTGATATTGTGTTCATCAATGGATGGTCGAAATGATGCATTTGTCTCAGAAAGTGATGTGGATTCGTCTAAAATTGACAAGAAGTACTCAGTTTGTAAAAAACAGATTGTGGCATCCATAGATATTGGTACAGCATACTCTGGCTATGCCTACTCCTTCAGAAATGATTGGACCAAAGTAATCACTCGTTTATGGCATGGTGGAGAATACATGACCCATAAGGCACCAACAACATTGCTTCTGGAGCCGAACGGCGAATTTGCCGAGTTTGGATTCAAGGCAGAGAGAAAATATGCTGAATTGGCTGAAGATGAGAAACATCAAGATCACTACTTCTTCCGCAGGTTCAAATTAATTTTGAAACCAAAACTCACAGAGGTAAGACATACGCATCTTGAAGAATATAAAGAGAATGAATTTTAACATATGAACTTTAAGGACGTTGTTTACTCAAGGTTTAAGTTCTCAAATCCGGATTGTTAAAATGTTCAATGTCATGAGTAAAATTTGTTCTAAACATAAACATTATTTATGAAAATAATTATTATTGAAAAAACATTCAATACTTTTACTTAGGAATAGAATTAGGCTAAAAAAGTTTGACATTTAGCAGAGAAACTTCGGACTAAATGTTTTAGATTTTGTTTTCCACTAGAATCTTTTTGCTTGTACTTCAATATTTAAAGTTAGGATTTTATTTGTTAGTCAACATAATTTTGCATATTTTCTGTTTGTTTTATCTCACTTTTGCGTTAAGATAATTGTATGACATGTACACATACTAAAAAAATATTGAAAAATGCTTAAAAATAATAAAAGACTCCATAACTTAAAATTGTTATCATTGACTATTTTATGCCAGCAGAAAAAAGGTCAATATACTTAGTTTAATACTATAAATGTTTTAGCATTATCATCATTCAGTTTTTTGTTATACTGAATCAAAAATTGGTAAGGATTTGAAAACTGATAGAGGAAATTCGGACTTGAATATCTATAAAAATTGTGAATGAAAACTTAATACTTTATATCTATTTAATGTCACTACCATTCATAAACTATATTTCATTTGTTAAAGAGTTTAGCAATTTGTATTATTTTCACAACTAAGAAAATCTCAATCATAGTGTAAATTTTTAGATTTTTTCTTAAATTTTCCAAAAATATTCAAAGGCCATTGACTCAAAAAGAAGGTCATTGACCTACTTTTTGGAAGTGTAGAATAACACTACCATCTAAGGTCTACAACACAGAATAGTTGGTTTTTCATTATCATCAGTGGATATTTTTTTTTCATTCTGAGTAAACGTCATCCTTAAATCAATGTTCAGAAGCCCTTTTAAAATCGCTTATGGTGGGTTATGATGTAAGTTCACCATCCCTTAAATTGTCAGGAATTTATGTCAGCTAATGAATTTTAAAAATATATGCTGATTTGTAAAGGGATCAGGATGGCAGTTGGGCATTTTTACTGAGTTTTTTTTACTGGTTTCCACCAAGATTTAAATGTACATGTATAACTTCATAGTAAATTACAAGGCGTACTGTGATACCTCAAGACATAAATTTAAAAAAAAAACCCACTGTTTTTCTTATATAGGATTGAATTAAAACTGTACTGAAGTATACCTAAAGTGAAAATATTTGTTTTTTATGTATTTAGTACCCATGCATTTATTCCTCTATTATTAAGATTTGTTGCGTGTACTTTAAAATGTACCGAATTGATATTTTATTTTCAGAGGGTACATCGGGAAACCGTGTGTATAGATGAGACAGGGAAAGAATTCAACGCATTGAAGCTGTTTACTTTTTGCATTCATTATTTGACAACCAGCTTATTGGAAGACATTTACAAAACTATCGAACAAAGTGTTACAATGAGTGACATCGAATTTGTTATCACTGTTCCAGCCATTTGGGACGACACAGCCAGAATGTTTATGATTGAAGCTTCTAAAGCCGTACGTAAGACTGTTCTGTTGTCCCATACATGTTAAAATTGAATTGCATTGAACTTATTATCAGTTATTTAGAATTCGAAATAAATCAACAAATATATAATTAAAACCCAACAAAGATTTTTTTTCTCACAATAGACTGGCATACAGAAGGATCAGCTAAAAATCGTTCTAGAATCGGATGCAGCTTCTGTCTATTGTCAGTACATGTATCTAGAAGAGGACAAAGCAAAAACAAGAAGGGACTTTCAAGATAAATTGATACCTGGCTTCAAATACATGGTGATCGACATTGGTGGTAAATCAAGTGATTTTTGCATACTTTCCACCCTTTTTGTTTGCACTGATCATTGTATATTATTATCATTCATACACGACAGTGGGGCTCAACTGGCTAAGTTTGATAAGGTATTGTAAACGTACTACATTTGGCTGTGTATTCTTTTTAGCGCTTTTGGCGGAATGCGGCAACCGCTAAATCAAGTACATCGCCAAATTTCATGTATATATGTATAAAAATTGTACATTCAGGAATACGCTAATTCAAATCCACGCCAACTTTTTCGCCAAATATTGTACACGCCAAATATAATACGTTTTCAGTATTTGCGATAGTGACTAACATAATCAGAAGAGATGATCTTGAGCATAACATTCAAGCCTAGAGTTAACAAGAGCTTTAACTAAGTCAAAGTATTCAAGATACAGATAACCAGGCTTCATGGATGTGAATCGAATATGTCTTCAATTTTCATGAAATGACATTATTGTCTAATCAGATACATTGAGTCATTGTTAATTAATTAACTAAGTTTATAAGCGCATTCATTAATATAAATATCTTTTTCATAAATATGATAATACATGGGAGGGTCACATTTTCAACACCCACACTTGGATTAACTGTTTTACAAGTCCTTGATACAATTCCCGAAACAATATGTACACTCGTGCAGCTTTGTAACGTGATTTAAAGAATGACATGGGCTATTAGTTTAAACAATGTACTAGTATACAAGTCTACAAGTATCCCGCTGCTCGGCAACTTTAATTTGCAAAGTCGTAGTATTTAGAGTGTTACACAGAACAATATTACCATGGGATGTTTAAACAACTTACATGTAAACATACACTGACCAACTGACAGGTCATACATTCTACGTTGACTCCTCTTTTAATTTGAAAATACAATTTTATGGGGGGAAATTTCAACCGTTGTTGAGTCAACATCCAGTAAACAATGCACTGTAGCCATAACCTGGCTAAAGCTCAAGCAATAGGCCCGGCTTAAAATTTACTGGCTTTCAATCACATATTCAAAACAAGAAAAAATTACTGAATAATTATTTAGATCCAATTACTGGTAGGCGTTTAAATGAAATTTTATGTTCAAGAATACATGTAATGTAAATTTATCTTTCACGCCTCATAAAGGAAAAATTGTCGTACTGTAAAGTTCCAAACAATTAATATCGTTATTTATCGTTCACATTTGATCGTTTATGTTCTTTGTTCGTAATAAGGTGGAACAACTGATATCTCGGTGCATAAAAAGACCATAGATGGAGGCTTAAAGCAGGTCATTAAGCCGGATGGAATAGAGATGGGTGGAATTAATGTTGATGAAGCATACTGGAAGTTCTTCTGTGACCTTTTTGGAGAGGATTCCATGAAGAGATTTAAAGATGAATGTACAGAGGATTATTTTGATTTTGATCGAAAGTTTGAAGTTCAAAAACGGTCTGGAAAATTAACAACTTCAGACGACCTCTACATTAGAATTCCTTTGTCTCTCTCTGAAGTCCTTGATGACAAAAAAGGAATAGCTGAGGCCATTTCTTCATCCAAGTACAGAGACATTATTTCCTTTGATCCAAAATCTTTCAAACTGAGACTGCCGTTTTCTGAGTTTGAAAACTTGTTCAAAGACACAAGTGATCAAATAAAATTGTACCTTGATGGTTTATGGAAAAAAACTGAATTGGCAGATGTGGATACTGTTCTTTTGGTTGGTGGTTTTTCAGAATGTTACATAATTAAAGACATGATCAGAAATGAAATGAAATCAAGGAAAAAACACCTCGTTTTACCAGAGGAGTCCAGTCTTGCAGTGTTGAAAGGTGCAGTATATATGGGTCATGTGTCAGATGCTGTTTCTACACGAATTTCCAGTTATTCTTACGGTATGCAAAAGAGGTCCACCTTTGTCCCAGAAGAACAGCTCGACAGCAAAACAATGGTAGACCAAAAATTGTTCCGTGGTGTTTTCATGAAACTTATCAACAAAGGAGATGAAATTAAACCAGAGCACAAAGAAAAATTTTACTTGGATATAGTGAAGACAGAAAAAGATTTTTTCGAGTGCATTATTTACCTGTCACACGAGAAGGATCCAAAGTATATTGATGAGGAAGGAGTTTCCAAAATCGGTTCTTTGCAGATCAAATTGCCAAACGTGCAAAAAGGGATTGTCATTAAAATCGAGGGAGAAATTATTCTTCTTGACACAGAGATAAAGGTGGTTGCCAGGGAACTTCACGATTTAAATGAATTCAAAGCTACATTTGACCTGCTTTCCCCTGACTGTCTTTACAAGAACAAAAGGATTAAAGTATGTAATTGATAAACAATTTCAAATATCAAAGACATTCTAAACAGATATCGATGTAATAATGATTTATAGACATATCTTTTATATGATTTACAAAAAAGGGTTTAAGTTAAGGGCAACACAAGGTATTGCAATACATGAACACATGTTTATGTATTTTGATAATGAGTATTCCCCTATATAGAAATATATCTATTTAGGTCAATACTACAGTTACTTTCTATATGCATATATTCAAGTGATGCATGGTGCACTAGTAATGGTTGTGAGTTAGAATTGGTATATTTGAAGATATCTGTCCGTTTTTTGTTTACCATAATTATCCTGTATCATAAACTTACATAAAATCCTTTATTATTGACATTTTCAAGATTCAGTCATCGAAAAAGTAAACAAAAAATGCGGAATTGAAACACTTGGAATTATCCGTTGTAATCCATATATCTTAAATGGCTATTAGATATTTAGCATTTATGAAAGAATGTGTTGCAGTTCCTTTGCTATTTTTCCTTACAGAGGTTGTAGATAAAATGGAACTTAAAGTAACAGAATTCGATGTAAAAAAAAGTTCAATGTAATATGTTGCAGGCGTTTTTAATGTTTTCGAAACAGTACTTATATACCGTGTTCAGTCCACGTTATAAACTTGAGCTATTAATATTTTTTTTTCTAAACAAGGGATTTCAAAACAATGTACGCATCAATGTAGAAAGTTGGTTTTTTCTTTGGGTTTTTTTTATGAAACTACCGGGTTTGCTGTTTTCAAAGACACATGTACAGGTTGTGAAAAGCTAAAATGCATTTTTAAAAAAGTATGAAGCAATATGTAGATGAATATATGTACGGATAAATATGTTCCACCTTTTTATCTAGACTAATCTGTCCCAGGTTACTTTTTCTCTCACTTTTTGACAAATTTTAATGAAAATACACAAACTTGTCAAAGAAGTTCAATTGAAATCGATTTAAAGGGAAAAATCCAAGATTTCTTCAACGACATTTCATCTGTGTTTGTCTGCGTAAATTAACACGAACGAAAACAAATTTCTTATAGAGATTTATAATGGAAGATGTTTACATCTTTTCTCTATTTAGAATTACATGTACTAGTACTCAGAACACATCGCACAATTTTTCAAGTTATTATACGGATGTTTTCATGTTTGCTGCATTGCAAAATCCCCGTAGGCTTTCTTTCTTGGTCGTGTGTTGAAACCTGAAGCTGCATAGGGGGCGTATCAAAACAGATAAACTAAACTTTTTTCATTATAGTTGAGGAAATGTAGTTTGGGCACAGATGTATTAATGATTTTCGAAATATTAAGCAAAAAGTGTTGGAAGCAGAAAATTGGGACCGAGTATAGGCGTTTATCTAGATACCATTCAAACATGCGATGACTATAATTACAACTCGAGCCAGAATCAGATTTATTCAGGTAGCTCCAAAGAACGATACTATAAACATACTGGACAGTAGAAATAAAATTGTTTTGTGTTAACATCAAAATACAGAATATATGGTCATCTTCCTAACTGTATCTATAAAAACCAAATGATGATTGCTGGTTAGATAATAGAAATGCGCGTAAAATGTTTGGGTACTAGTATTTTGCCTACATACGGGACATACCCACTATATGATTAAAGTCGTCGACGTAATGTGTCTATATTAAGATATGACTCTTCAAGCCTAACGGGTATTAAGGGATTAACCCGCTTTCCTGCAACACCTTCTTTAAAGAAATTTCCCCTTCCTCCCCCGAAAATATTATAAATTCATGAAATAAATTGTCCAACTTGACAAACGATTCACAGTTTTACAGAATACTTAGAATGTAAATGTGTGTATATATATATATATATATATATATATATATATATATATATATATATATATATATATATATATATATATATATATATATATATATATATATATATACGTCGGGTCATTTAAAATAGCTTTTCTTATAAGATAAAGAAGGAAACGTCGTTTTCCAAATGTATTTGCTATATCTTTAGTTATTCAATTAGTTTATTATAAAGAACATTTGAGTATCTTATATTGATTTGCCTAATTTACGCTGTGTGTCTTATGAGGGGCATAATGAAAATCGATGACTATGCCATGAAAAGTTAGTTTGAACAAGTTTAAAAATGAAATGGCCATCCAGACCAATCTAATAACACGTTACACAGAGTTGTTATGTTTATTATTTAGGTATTACATAGAGGGGGGAAAATCCTGTTTAATTTTTGGCAACTTGGTCCATGTTGCCTTGTTGGCAGTAGGCGGATCATATTTTTTTTCAATCAACAATTCTATTCAGACACCAAGCAAAGTCCTCTTTGGAGAGAGTTCCTCACAAAATGGACTGGACGGACAGGGGGTTAACTTACTCGCACCCAAAGAAGGAAGTTTCAATGACTGCACATCACCAGATCACCCAACGGTTGCAAAGAAAAGACAAAACCCTTCTCAAAATGAGGAAAATGAGAGGTGAATTTGAACTGCTAGATATTCTGTAAATAGGAAATTAAGCAACTGTGAATTTTATTTTCAAAAATATTTTTTTTAATCTTTGAATATCAGTTTGGGATAAATTCACAAGATATTACTATGTAATTACCGCCAAATACATTTTATAATCTTTTTTTTAATCTTCTATAGCATACTGCTGCAAAGAGAACTCATAAAAATTCAAAGAGAATGGTTGGATGTTGAGAAAGAGAGACTTGGCATAGAAAGGGAGAGGTTACACATCGATCGCCGGCGGTTGGAGATGGAGGAGCAGGCTAGGCGTGTTCCTACTTTATACGAAGCGAAAAAGTGGCCGCAATAGTGAGAAAATCATGCGAAAATCAGAGGAAAAGTTGCTCATACGAATATCATGCAAATGTATTTGCATATTATACGCATGAAATTTGTACAGGCTCTGGTATATATGTTTAAGAAATCTAGATGGTATGTGCTTTCGCATACGACACTAGAGAGTCCATTTGTCGGAGAAACGGTCTGATTACTTGCGAATAGTCAACATTCACAAACCCTACATTTGTCCGTATTCGGTTGAGACTTGCTCATGACTCTATGTTCCATTTAATATTTTCAAATGTAGCCAAATATTTTATTAGAGAGTTTGATAACATTGGGGAATGGTAGAGAGCAGAAATTACAATTTTTGAGGCACAGTAAAATATGAAAGAAATCTTTTTAAAAAACATTAAGAATTGAGCTAGTCAATTTGTTTCATAGCAGATTTATCATTATCATTATCATTTTCGTTTATATGAAATTTAAATCAGAACAATAAAAATACGCGGGTTATGTAAATTTTCCAGCAATGATTGCTACCTTCATAACTCGCATGAATCATCAAAGAAAGCATTTTATTGTTAAATGTTGTATTAACATCTTTCTTTTAGCTAATTGATAAATTGATTATGAAAAAAAAGTAAAATTCACTAAATTAGTGTGAATGTCCATAAGTAAGTTAGCTAAAAGAAACAGCCAAATCGTCTTCTGTGAGAATTTGAGTCTGACATCATCATGATTATTTCGTGCAGTCCGTGATTTTTCCTAGGTCGCTGTAGGTTTGGACCAATCGGATTTATTCCCACTTAGCCAACATTTTGAAATTCTCAATTCCCACCTGGCCAACATTTTGATTTTCACACCCGAGTGATCAGGAGGCTATAGTCTGTTTTCACATGTTAATGTATTTGTTATCAATTACCTGATAATAGTTTGTTGATAACACATAAACAAATAGCATTTAATTTTGCCCAAAACATGATAATTAGAATAAATAAAAATAACCCCCCCCCAAAAAAAAAAAAAATTTTTTTTTTGATATAGATCAGCAATTTTCTGCAAGATCATTACACAAAACATTTTATATGTATAAACCAATACGGGCACTTGAATGATTAAAACGTTGATGAAAATAATTTTAGACTGTTCAAATTGGATGTATTTGATACATTTAATAAATAGGATCGATCAGCAGTTTTTAAAAAATAGACCAGAAACATGTATTACTAATTTGTAATATAATATAATTATATCTAATTAGACCCTTGACATTACAATTTAACGCAAATAAACACACTTTTGTACCTCATGTTCATGTGTATTTTAATATTTTGAGAGAATAAACAAATTGAGATTGAGAAGAATAATTATTGCCATTAATTTACAGAGTTCTTAATTGTGTTCTCGACTGTTAGTTGAAAGACAAAAAATCCAAATGTCCAGTCTTCAGGTGCAGGTCAACTTTATAGAAAATGACAACGGAGAATTTTATTTTCATAACTAATGATGTTTTGATCATCATACAATAAATCTTGTTAAATGTGAAGTATACACCATAAAAAACATAAGCACTTTACTCTAGCGTTTTTGTGTTTCATTAATTTCATATTCTATAGATTGGAATTAATCAATATAATACTAGAAACAAAAAAAAAAAATGCAATATGACCCATATGATGTTCAGTTAGAATTTCAAATGTGATTTATATAATTACAGTATTTTTCAATGCAGATTTTAAGTTAAGTCAGCTTATATAATTATCTCAATTTATGATGAAACTAGACACACCTAATATTTGTACCCTAATTAAGGGCATGAAATATAGGGGAATATGTAACAGTTCAATTTTAAAAATTAACATTTTCATCCGAATTAATTAAATTAAAAAAAGTACTGGGGCAGAAGCTCAATTCATATATATTCTTCTGTAGGCTAACAAATTTATATATATATATATATATATATATATATATATATATATATATATATATATATATATATATATATATATATATATTCCCTACTTTCATGACATCTGAAAACAGACTATAGCTTACCTGTAATTAAATTCTTTTGTTCTCAACCATCACCCCAGTCCCACTTAGCCTACACAAATCTACCTGTATTTTTTCAAAATGAAGACACCCTATCGATAAACAGGGCGTGTGGATATCTGTCCTGTTAGTTTCTTGTCAGTTTCAGCTGCTGTAGATTTCGACCAATCTATAAACGGGGCGTGTAGATTTTAGTCTGGCTGTTTCTATAGAGCTATGAATTAACTATAGGTTTCCGTAGAAAATAGAGGAAATAATACTTGGTAGATGTAAATATATATATTTACATCCAACAAGTATTATTCCTTCTTTTTCTTACGGAAACTTATAGTTAATTCATAACTCTATAGAAACAGCAAAAAACAATTTCATACCTTAACAAAACTATTTTTGAATTTTTGTGGAAATCTATGATTGATAAAGTTAAGAGGTCAGTCATTACTCAGGATTATTCGTCAGGAAGGTTGAAAATGGTTGACATTAACAATTTTTAACATCTCTTAAGTGTTCTTGGATTAAAAGGCTTACAAAAGCACACAATCCTTGTATGGATTTTTTATTTACCATTTATGGAAATGATTTTACAGAAATTGTTTGATTTTGGTGATAGTTTTGTAATTGAGTGCTTATACAAGGTAAACAATGATTTTTGGAAAGATGTGTTAAATTCATGGTTATGTTTTATTACTACCTAAAAGAATCACCCAAAGGTAAAAGATAAATTTTTAAATATTCCAGTGTGGTATAACTCGAACATACACATAGCAAATAAATATGTTTTCATTAAAGCCTGGTTTAAGACCGGTGTAAAGGTTATACAAGATTTTTATGATGAAAATTGTAATTTTTTTAGATATTGAGGAATTTAGATGTAAATACAGTCTCAAGGTTATATGTACAATGCAATATAATAGTGTAAAAACAGCATATTTTAAGTTTTTCAAAATGTCTAATATTGACAGGACTTCTGTCAAAAGAAATCCTAATCCATGTATACCATTTTTTCCAAACAGTTATACCCCATGAAAAGTGTGCAAAAATTATTTATAATGTTTTGAATGAAAATGTTGTTATTCTAATTGCTGTAACCAAATGGAAAACAGATCTAACGGATTATAATGTTGAAGATCTTACTGTATGTGACATTTTTAAGATTTGTTTTAAAACTACCAAAGATTCTTCTGTACAATCGCTTCAATTTAGAATTTTACACAAAATTCTTCCAGTTGGCTTCTACCTTAAAAAAAATTAATGTCAAAACTACTGACAGATGTGGGTTCTGTAAAAGTAATGTTGAAACTATTATACATGTTTTTATTTCTTGTGAGAAAATACATACCCTGTGGAGTGAACTTAGTTTATACATTTACAGAAAGACCTCTGAAAGAGTCGGATTTAATATGTCTAATATTATACTTGGCCAACTTCCATTGTCGTTTCATAACAAAGTCATTAATTTTATAATTCTTTATATGAAACAATAGCTGTCTTATGTCAAATAAGATTCTATGCTTAATTGGTTTCCTTTGTCATTTAAAACTAAACTACAATATTGAAAGATATGCTGCAATACAAACTTGTAAATTACAATATTTTGAAAAATTATGAGATAGTTGGAAAGGTATCTTTGATGCTGACATCTAATTTATTTTCATTATGACTATTTTTTCTATTTCTCTTTTGTCACTTGAACTTTCTTTTTTTTCTTTTTTCTTTTCATGTAGGCAAGTAACCACTAAATAATACATTTAGGTGTTTTTTCATAAGTGTGGGTGTGTATGTGTGTGGATGTGACTGAATGTTTTTTCTGTATGTCTGTTCCTTGAAAAAGAAATAAATTAAAAAAAAAAAAAAAAAAAGAAAGTCGCCGCGACTTACTGTATATTTTACTTATTACTTGCATGTACACAAAAAAATAAATAATAATGAAGTGTCCTATTTAGATAAAAATAATTGATTTGATTTCTTACATGTTTTGTTGTTTTTCTGAAGAATTCAAATTTGTGTTATTCTTATTTCTTTCTTTTTTCTCTCTCTCCTTTTTTGTGTCTAATCGATCTCGAATTAAATAACTGTAACAGTTGATTTTAGTACAGAACAAAAACGTATTTATACGGTGAATATCCTGAACAATAATGTTATTGATTTTTTTTATCTGAAAAATATAATGTTATATTTGGAATTTTTCCGCCTACAGAAGAAAGAGTTTGCATTGTAAAAAAGTTTGTTTTTTAAATCGATTATGGAATTAATAAGTTTGATGTTCAGAATCAAAAGAGTAACTAAAAGATATTATATAGAAGATATTAAATGTGTTTATATGTTAAACGTACATGTAAAGTGTGTTTGCGTTTGGTTTAAACCTAAAATGTTCTCGATCAATATAACAGAAGTGATGAGATGGCTCCTTTTTCATTTTTAGTTACTCTGTCGTTTTCGGCATTAATTTACATGTAAAAAATGAACGCATACCATACAAGTTTCTAAATTGATATTAAGCGATAAAGAAACGTGTTGATGAGAGTGTGGGCCTCGAGCTCGAAAGATTGATTGTATATAAAAAAGGAGGCGAGTATTTAGAGAAACTATGTAAAAGAGTAATCTTTGACGTACAATGTAGGTGACATGCACTACCTGTTGACTTTTGAATCAGGTAAACCAATTACCTTCTGAATATTTATTTTATCGAATAAAACTTAATAATGATTAAATCTAGAATAAAATACGTCAAATAACATGTTAATCCTCTTTTTTAATTAAAAAATGATACGGAGAGTGCTATTGTGTACATATTCTTAAATGAACCTCGTAAATTACTTCTGGCCATACTCCATGTGATTTAGTGGCTAAATATAGACGATATGTATTCCCAACTTTTAAAAAGAAAGTAGAATTTGGTCATGGCTGAATCTCTAACACAGGAGGAGGCCTCAAAGTCGCCCAAACTGCTTGTGGCTGCTATAGATTTTGGAACTGTATACTCAGGTTATGCATACTCATTCAAATATGAATGGACCAAGGTAAAGATAAACAACTGGGGTGGTGGCGAAAATCTTTCTTATAAGACGCCCAGTGTTCTTCTTCTCAACCCAGATCAGTCCTTTAATTCGTTTGGGTATCAAGCAGAACGAAAGTATGCAGAATTAGCAGAAAATGGGAGTGAGTGCAAGAAATACTTCTACTTTCAACGTTTTAAGATGATACTCCGGACATCTCTGGAAAAGGTAACATGGTATTGGTTTTGCAGGTGTTACTATATAGGGCTAAAAATCTGGAACGTACAATACACTTTTGCAATCAAATATCATAATAGTCTATATCTGACTTTCTATGTAATAATCCTTGTAAGTCATTAAAGACAAGATTTAAGTTTTAAAAAAAAAGGCTGCTTTAAATAATTGTAGAAAATTAGATTTCAATAACACTAGGCAGACAATCTATGAAAAATTGTAACATGCATGTAGGTATTCTGTATTTACTTAAAATTGATTTCATGTTTAATATTGAGCATTTTTGTTGACTTATTTTTCATTATTGACAATTTGTGGAAAAGGAAATGTAATCCAAACCCCATTATTCTTTACATTCTAATTTTCTTTTTTTACTGGAAAACAACACATATCATATTCCACAATGTGTACGAATATCACCTGTACTAGTGTTTGCAATTCAATCTGGGTATTTCTCCATATACATATATACATGTACATGTATCATTGTAAAATAAAATTATGCGTAAGATTTTTTTGATTTATCCATTACGATGTGTGATTGAAATACAAGATATGTGAAAAAAAAAACCTAAATATTAAAAAAGTTAGGGTTTTTTCACAAGGATATTCCTTTATTGTGCAGTGCAGTAAATGCCACCAACAAAGTCGTTTGGGCAAAAATATCTATAAGAAATATATAATAAAAAATGATGGAACTTTGTACCGCTACGTCAAAATTAATTTTGCGAACATTTAGAAAACGTTTTCAAATCACTTAAATAACTGCGTCTAAACAATTAAGTACATGTTTCACTCCCTCATTCAATTGTATTTTGCTATTATTATATGATTTGGACGACAGATATTTCTCCTCCGTTCATTGGCATTGCCATTGCACCTTAAGTCTGTCTTAAGATATTTATGCAGCACATTTGGACGATTTTTAACAAAAATACACATACCTGTGAAAGAATATTGCAATGGAAATCGATGAAAGGGAAAAAAACAAAGATATTTTTAGTGACATATTATTTTTTCCTAAGAAAAATTCACAGGAACGAAAATAGATTTCTCACGGAGATTTATTACCTAACGTCACTTGTAATGGGAATTGTTTACATCATTTCTCCATTCGGAAGTCACTCGGAATATCCCGCTCAATTTTTCAACGTTATCATCCGGGTATTTTCATCTCTCTTGCAGTACAAAACCCCGTGTAGTTTTTATTTTTAGTCGTGTATTGAAACCTAGAAATCGAGATGCGGCGTTTCAAATGAGAAATCTTTGAATAATTTTTTTCATACTATTAAATGAACATCGTTTGAACACAGAGAAAATTTGCGGCATAAATACCTTAGGACATACTTTGGTCTTTTCGGTCATAATTGGCAATGATTGGTTGAAACATCACTCGCCATTGTCACCAAATTTAATGGTTTTTAAAAAAAACCCGTTTACCAACATATACTTTGGGAGTCAAAAAGGATCAATTAAATCGTTACCAAACCGTAAATCGGGTAAACACATCAATTCTTGTGAATTGTCTTGCAAATTACATTTTAAACAATCTTTATGAAGTTGTTGCCACTATATTCATAGACTGTAGAAGTTGCAAGTAAATTAACCCTTCTTATTGATCTTCTTTTAGAGAGTTCATAGGAAAACTCAGTGCGTTGCAGACAATGGATTACAAATGGATGCCATCAAAATTTTTACGCATTGTATCAACCACATGAAAGAGCACCTTTTAAAAGCGTTGGAATACATACAAAAAGACAAAATTACCGTAGACGATATATATTTTGTTTTGACAGTTCCAGCAATTTGGGATGATACAGCAAAGATGTTTATGAGGGAAGCTGCAGTCAAGGTAAACTAGAAAATTATACCACACATACATTGTCTTTGTAGGTATTAAGAGCATATTTTTAAGTGGAAAATGGTAAATTGTGTTTCAAAAGTCAAAGATTGCAGTAGTTCACAACGTTGAAGAGATTTTTAAAAGAGGTGTTCAATTAAAAAAAAAGAAGTTTGGATTCGTATTATTATTAGGCAGGAATTAAAAGCAACCAACTCTCAATCGCCTTGGAACCCGAAGCAGCATCCATTTATTGTCAGTTGACACACTTGGAATCAACCGACAAAAGCAGAATGTTTCAGCCGGAAAATGAACTTGGTGCTAAATACATGGTTCTTGATCTTGGCGGTACGATTAAACATTAATCTAATATATCTAATTACTTACATTGTAAATATGTACATAAATAAAAATATCAATAAATAATGTTTTCAATTGCACTTCCGGAAATAACGCTGTTTTTAACTTACTTGTCTTCCGTCTTCGTTCCTCGTCTATTTCCATGAGTCATTTGTTAAGAATTATAATTCTAATAATTTACAACATATTCTGTAAATCTATTTGGCTATTCGGAACCATTTATTGTGCGACATCTGTAGGAGCAATGACATAGGCATTGTGAAATCATCCCAACACCCAGCGACCAGGAATCAGTATAAAGCTGTAAATACTATGAACATATATGCAAACTCTTTTTCTCTACTATTGTCAATCTAGCAGACAAAACAAAATACATAGGTAGAATACGAAATGACTAAATGGTACCCCTTGTTTTGGGGTTCTGGCGGACATGGGAAGGATAAACAAGGAAACTTTTACCATTATTTTAAAAGGTCACTCTGGTGTTAAGGCGGTACTCTAAAACTACAAAAGCAAACTTTTTATTTTTATCCATGTGTAATATACACCAACTCTAGTATATTTGTAAAGCTCCAAGAACACCATCTACCATCTGGATCTTTTAAGGGGCCATGTCAAAATATAGGTACATTTATTTTACTGTACGAATATTAAGAGAAATGCAATTTTCCGCACTTTAAAGCAAATTATAGAAATACTACAATAGCAATAGGCATTTTTCCTTAAATTGTAGTATGTGATTATTTTCTACATTAAATGTAGAAATTACTAAATTCTTCAATCTCGTATTAAATAGGGGTCATCTCAAGATATAAAAATGCTCAACAGACAAACGGAAAGACGGTCTATCCCCCCCCCCCCCGGGTTTTGCCGATAGAGGCTTAAAATGCATTGAATTCGATAGTCCATCGGTGTCTTCTTAACTTTACCCATACCCCCTTTTATATATTGTACAATATCATGCAAAGAGTGATGCCGTTATGGAAATCTTTCTTTCTTAATAATATTCTATTGATTATAGTGATAAAGCTTCCTATGCTTATTTTTTCTTTTCCATTTTTGTTAATTCTATATCTTTGATATTGATATTGTGTATGCAACTTAATATTATTATATCCTTATGTCAAGGTCACAGTGACCTTGTTTCATTTTTTATAAATAATTCACAGTCAAAATAAGTAAGATATCATTAGGCCTTTGATTATTTATCATCGTAAGTAGGTGTATTTTGCTACTTCAATAAATTCTATTCACAGTAATCTAATCTTTACTTTTTATCATTTTTCGTTTTTCGCTATTGTTATCTTTGATCCGTTGAGGCCTACGGTAATAAGATTGGTTCTTTGATGCAACTTTGATATAGGATTTGATGTCAAAACCGTAGGTTTTAATTGTCTTCTTTTTGAATATTGTGTTTTTATCTGAACATTTTTTGCGAGTTTTACAATATTTTAGACGAGAGTCTCATATTTATATTTTTAAAGAGATTCAATAACTGTTTTTCATGTGAGCGATGTGGCCAATTGGTCTTTTGTTTTATTTAAAGGAGGAACAGCCGATATAACAATTCATCAGTTAAAACAAGACGGTACCATTGCGGAACTCGTTCCGGCAAGCGGAGGCAGTTGGGGGGGAACGTGCATCGATAAAGCCTTCAATGAATTTCTTACAAATCTTTTTGGAGAATCAGTAATAAACATGTTTTATACTGATTCCGAATACGTAGAAGATTGTCTAGACTTTTGGAAAGATTTTGAATTCAAGAAAAGGGCATTTGAAGTCAATACAAAAAATGAAATTGTAACTGGACCAAAATTTGCCATTAGAATTCCAGTTGCGATTAAGGAAATTGAAGAAAAGCAGAGTAATTCTAAAGGGAAATCTATAGACTTTGTTATTAACAGTGTCATTGCCAGATCGTCCTACAGGAATGTATTAACATTTGAAAACGGTATATTACTCATGGAAGCTTCCTTTTTTGTTCAGATGTTTGTTCCAACAATTGATTTACTTGTCAACCACCTAAAACAGCTTTACAAGGACATCGGGGGGGATTTAAAAGTAATTTTAATGGTTGGGGGGTTTTCGGAATGCAGCGTTATCCAAGATGCTATCAAGAAAGAGTTCGAAGGAAAATGCAGAGTGGTTGTTCCTAACCAAGCAGGTCTTGCCGTTGTCAAAGGAGCAGTTTACTTTGGTCATCAACCACATCTGATATCCGAACGAGTCTCCAGGTACACCTATGGAATTCAATCATGGCCGGCATTCAATGAGACTAAACATGTCAAATCAAAACGAATCGTAATGGACGATGGACCAAGATGCAAAGACGTATTTTTCAAATTCGTAACCAAAGGAGAAAAAATAAAGCCAGGAGACAAGAAGTCTTACATATTTAAATCTCTGAGACCAAATGCAAAGACGCTCGATTGTGGGGTCTTTATTTCAAATGAAAAAGATCCAAAGTATGTTGACGATAAAGGTTGTACAAAGCTTGGGACATTGAACATTCCACTTGATGGGGTCGACAGAAATGTCGATATAGAAGAGTCTTTGATATTTGGGGACACAGAGCTCCACGTGACTGCTTGCAACTGTACAAATAAGATTGAATACAAAGTTACGTTTGACCTGCTTTCCGAAGATATCAATTTACCCTGAAAAGTGAATGAAGATTATCAAAGGCAAACTGGAACTATTACGGTTTTATACAAAAAAAAGTGTTATATATATATATATATATATATATATATATATATATATATATATATATATATATATGTATATATATATATATATATATATATATATATATATATATATATATATATATATATATATATATATATATATATACACACTCATTGAACTAACCTGTATACACCTTCGCTCTTTCATTATTATTCATTAACATTCACAAAGTATTTTTTCTTTATAAATTATAAGACACCGCAGGGAGGGGGTGCTAAAGTCTTTGTCCCACTTTGTTAGTCATTTTGTCCTAGCTTGTATTGATGCCCTAAAGATAATGTGGAAATAATTTTTACTTTTAACCGACAGATATATAGAGGATTTATTTTAAAGGTGACTTAATTACAATCAAATTAAGGATCTAACAATGAATGTTAAAAAAGAACAGACGAGACATTTTATGCAAATTTTACTATACTAAAAAATGTCCCAAGGAAAATGCAGTGGTTGTTCCTACCAAGAAAGTTGACAAAGGAGAACTTTACTTAGGTCATCATCTAGACCTGATCTCAAAAAGATTTTTCAAACATGGGATCTAATTAAAGAAAACACATTAAATTAAAATGCTTCAAAAAGGGTAATAAAAGGATCATAATTTTATGTAATAAAAGTGATTAAAAGATCATGGTGGTCAATTAGAACGTTACAGTGAAGTTACAGCCTATTGTCGTTGGATGTGAGGGTTGTCAGCTGTCCACTGACTGAACTCAGTTTAACAGAAAGGCTGCTTTTTTTATACCTTTCAAAAAAAGGGTCGTTTTTTCTTGTCACGTGACCCCTGATTATATTTAACGTTTTTAATAAATAACCAAACATAGAAGATAATACTATCAATGATAACTTATAATTTTCAAAAAACCAATTACGTAAATATTCACTACATTATCAGATGAACAAGGTGAATTCTTAATAAGAGCTACCTTTTTGTGCAGATATTTCTTTTTCAACGGTAAAGTTTGTTATGAATCACTCAAATAACCGTCTCCAGAATAGCGAACGGGATATAGAAGAACTTGCAAATGGGATACGCACATGTATGCGTTGATTCGCCGGAGGAGGGCAGGTTGATTCCTTCTTGGGAAATTTTCATAAATTACGTAAAATTATCAAAAAAAAGCCTTAGACCGGCAAAGAAAATCATACCGAGAAATTTTCTAGATCATAGGCCTAACTAAGGGCATAGAGGAGGGAGGGGTTTACGTAGTGCAGCGTTGTTCAAGATTTACGCTATCAAAGAGTCACAGGAAAGTGTAGATCGAGTGTGTTTCTTTTCATGCATATCTAGCCGTTGTCAAAGGTCTTACCAGCATTACCAGCAGTCATATTCCCTAACCTACGAGCATGTCTTCAGTAACAGTCATAGCAATGGTATGCTACATGGCCCATGGAACTCAGCAACAATTGTTGTTTAGTGCAGATAGTTTTATATTAAAATGTAAAGCATTTACCATAGCTATAGATCAAACTAATGTTTCCAATTGCAATAAAACATGTCGTTAAGGAAGGAGCCTTCTCATTATCAAACAATGTTATCTACAGCAATTCTGAATTACGAAACATGTGATATCTTCCTACGCCAATATTCCGACAAAAATATAGTCCTTATTAGATTCTAAACATTGATTACTATTTCTGTGCCAAGTTGTATGATAGTAAATAAGAAAGAAAAATATACTATTTTAATTTTCCTTCATCGAGTATTCTAAGAAAATACTACCGCGGTATTTTTATAAAACTTGGTAATTCATCAGCAAACATTGTTTACAATAGGTCATTACTATTGGGATATTAGAGCTTAATATTAAGGGGCTGGATGGTCAACAATTAAATTAGACTTTAAATATGAAATTTTTGGCAAGAAACTGTTAATCAGTAGAGAAAATCCAGCTATTTTAGCTTTAAAGTTTGAACTTCTTCCTTTATTTTCATTCAGAGCTTTTCAGGTATAAAGAAGAAAAATATTGTTTAAAAATGAAAAAAAAAATGAAGTTTTATATCCTCTTCAAATCAGACAAGAAAATAATTTAGATTTTCTGAAAGATTTCTGGCAAGGATATATATTTTTATTGTCTTCATTACTGTTCCCTCCATATTCGCTAGCCAAGGGTGACGATATGCTCCTCTGCTCTTTTCACCATCGTGCTTGTTTGTTTATCATTTGAAATAAGGCGCCATAATTATTTTCGGAAATACTCGGGGGTTATCTACAACACCACTAAAATTCGAATGTTGGGAAATCCCAAAGTGCATTCGAGAATTTAGCTTTTGTCTACTGTGGTTGCAGGTATGTATTTTGTGCATAAAAGGAGTCAGTATATCATTATTTAAGTTTTATAGTCATTATGATAAACATCTGATGATAGAATTGTCGTATCAGTCAATATTTTGTACATCATTGCTTGAAAAAAAGAATGTTTTTCAAACCGAAAGTAGACAACTTGTCAATTCTTGTCCATCTTTTTTAATCGTTAATTATTTGTAATTTTCCTTTCTATATCTCTTGATTTTAAAAAAAACATGTAGGTTGTAGCTTTGCACCTGTCGATGAGTAAGTAAGTCGCTTTGAATGTCTCTCGGTCGTTGAATACATTGTTAAATACTGGCACTGTATAATACCAGTCATCAGCTAAAATTTAACGTTTTCCTTTCGTATTTCCTTATTCCTTGAAATTTTTGAATAAAACTTGACATACTTTAAATTGTGAACTCCTTAGTTATCAATCTGTTAGATTATATCATTATTTAGAACCAAAAACATCTTGTTTTTTGTTTTTTTTTGCTTTTTAGCACGCCCTGAATTTGTCAAGTTTTTACGATTTACTGTACCAGTTATCGGCTTTGTGATAATTTGATAACATAGTAAAATCCCTGTACATGTTGACTTTATACTCTGCTGTATGTTATTTGGATTATGCCCCTTTTGGTGTCAGACTAAAGTTGTCGGGGTTATGATACATTATTAACAAAACTCATAAAATTATTCGTTTATTATCATATGGTAATACACAAAATCGTAGACTATTCAATATATAATTGTGCAATCAGGCGTTCAACTGCACTATGAATCTCTCGGTAATTAGTGAATTCCTTTTGTTAATACATGTTATTTGTATTGATATTATATGTCAAATCAAAGAAGGGATATAATTACGTATCACAAAAAGTTAATATACTATTTTTAACTTATTTCATCAATCCCCCACTACTGAAAGTGCAAAGATGTAAAAACCAGCGGTAAACAATGATTGTTTAGGCTCATGAATAAAACATATTCAAAAAGTTTTCAAGCAAACTTACTTCGAAACAGACGACTAAATTAAAAAATCTTGGACTGTCACGTGCTAACTGGTCTTAGCCGATAACTGGTACAGTACCAGTATTGCCAAAGGCACCTGAATTTTTATCAAACAGTGGCTTAAGTCAAATATCGATAAATTCTACCTACTACATATAAATTTATATGTAGTACTTAATATATATAGTAAGGGTAGAATTTTTTTATATTTGACTTAGGCCTATAAAAAAATTTTGTGTGTTTAGGGTAACACTGATGAAAAAATTAGGTTAGGTAGGTAGGGATTTTTTTTAATTTTATCATATTTTTTTCTGCATGAATCCTAAGAATGTTTGTTTGTGTCGTATTTAAAAACGGATTTTTTGATAGAAATAATATAAAATTCCCAATCGGATAAAAACAGTAAAAAAATAGTAGGATAGGGGCACTTTTGTAGGTTAGGTCGGGTTACCCTAAACACACAACTTTTTTTTAGGCCTTATTAAGCGACTGATTGATAAAAATTCAGGTGCCTGTGCTATAGCTGTCTTATAATATCATGTAAGCGATTTTTTAGGGGCGATGGTATGAATTAGGAATCATTCTTTCAGTATTATTAGGTGAGGTAAGGTTATAAGTTATTATGATCTCAAAATTTTGGTCAGGGGGTGATCAAATTCAATAAAGCCCTAAGGGCTTATAATTTATGATGGATTTGATTTTGGATTACGCCCCGAACATAATTATCACTTCATAAGTAAATGATAATCAACACAACTTCACCCAAACTATAGCTATTCCTTTCTTTACAAATATAGGTGCATCTTTACAGTTGTTGAGTTGAAACTCTTTCATCATGGTGTAAACAATACAATGTAGATGACATCACAATGCTTCTATGTAATATGTTTAAGTTTACTATAAAGTGTAGAGTTGCATGTAGAAATACTTTCAGCAGAGTTGCTGCCCTGGCATTGGATATTTTCTTTTGTAATTAATCCTCAGTATCATTAAAAATTTGTGTTTGAGGAACATATTAGTATTTTCCTCTTTTCTTTTATTTGGCTTTACCACATAAATAAAAAATACCTCTTGTATGGATCCTTTTTAGAGTCATTTAATATTCAAGTGACCTGACAGCTGCCCTTGTGCCTCTCGATGAATACTCTTTTGTTTTGTATCAGGTTTCTCATAGTCATTTTTATTTTTCAGATCATTAGAATTTTGATCAACCATGACATCAAATATGGAAGTTGATGATGATTTTGATTGGTCTAGCACGGATAGTGATGACGAATACGAGGAAGAAGTTGACAAGAAGACCTCAGTCTGTAAAAAACAGATTGTAGCGTCCATTGATTTTGGTACAGCGTACTCTGGCTATGCATACTCCTTCAGAAATGATTGGACAAAAGTTATCACTCACTCATGGCATGGTGGAGAATACATGACCCATAAGGCACCAACAACATTGCTTCTGGAGCCGGACGGCAAATTTGCCGAGTTTGGATTCAAGGCAGAGAAAAAATATGCCGAATTGGCAGAAGATGAGAAACATCAAGATCACTACTTCTTCCGCAGGTTCAAATTAATTTTGAAACCAAAACTCACAGAGGTAAAATAGGAAAGACATCTATAATATTTTTGAAATATTGCAGTCTGTTCACTTTTGCTCTTACAGATACTGAGTTATAATTTTATAGCAAAGAATGTGGGCGCTTAAGATGTAGATTCGGCAGGAATCTAGGCGCACAAGGAGAGTGAAAATTTCATCAATTAATTTTGAATATTTTTCGAATTATAACCGTTATTTGGTTTCTGTTGGATGTGGAATGAGTGGAAAAATATTTGAAATGCAAAAGGTTTTATTATAATATGGGTCTAAATATAGCAACACGATGCAATTCATGCAAAATCCTACTTATTTACAACTGTTTTTAAATGATTTTGTTGTCTCTGGGTCTTCTCTCCACAAATTTGAAACGTGTAAAGGTAACATATTTCAACATTAAAAATGTCGCATTTTAAAAAAAGATGGAGAGATGACCCAGAGATGACTAATTATGTACTTTCCAAATTATTTTTTGATGGATAAAAAACAAAGTCCATTGATATGACAGTGGTGTTTCAAACAGTACTTTATAGAGCATATATTGACAAGTCTCCGTGGCTCAGTGGTTTCGTCCTGGATTTAGTGAATACATACATTCAGTGTTTTGGGTTCAAATCCAACTGGTGGTCTTTTTAAAAAAAATTAAACTTTTTTGTTTTAAATGTATGTTATTATAACATGATGTTGAATTATAATATACCGGTATATTTTAATTTGTTTTTATTGATTTCTAGATCTGCTGTATGAACACTATAAAAAAATTCTTTTCTTATTACTAATTTTTTAGGATAACACAATATAACTTCATTAAATAATGTTTTCATTAACATTTCCAACTAGTTATCGGTTTACCTCTCATTGCCATTTTTTGAAAGCTTTGTGAGTTTTTTAATAACCGGAATAGCCATGTACTTCGACTCTCAACATAATATATTTTTGTTGAAACCTGTACATAGCCTTTCGAGGTTATAGACATTTAAATCCCAATTGATTTGTGTCGAGGATTCCTGCAAACTTACAATCTTGTGCGCTCACTTTCTTAAGAAACCATACTTCTTTTTGACACAGATATTGATTGTCATTACTGTAGCAGCCTTTTTTTTTTTTTTTTTTTTTAAATACATACAACTGATTTATATCAAATCATGAGAACAAAACATTGTGAACACCAAACTCATTTTTACAAATTCATAAAGATTACATCTCTCAGTATGATAAAAGCAAAATTTAAAATCCTCCAGAGATGCTTCTCTCAAGTTCACTATGGTGATTTCTCGGATTTAATTTGGTCAATCAATAGAATACATGTAAAGTTTTGGCCAGTTTTTTAAGTGTTAAAGATCAAGCTTCTAAATATTTTGTTTTCAGAGAGTTAATAGGGAAACACTCTGTGCAGATGAGAGTGGAAAGGAATTCAATGCCTTGAAGATATTTACTTACTGCATTAATTTCTTGAAAACCAGCCTGTTGGATGATATAAACAAAACAATCAAAGGTGATGTAGCACTGGGTGACATACAGTTTATCATCACTGTTCCAGCCATATGGGACGACACAGCCAAAATGTTCATGATTGAAGCTTCTAAATCGGTATGAAGGCTTATTTTCACTCCTGAGTATTGTTGTCATTTTTAGCTCACCTGAGCCGAAGGCTCAAGTGAGCTTTATTGATCATATATCATTTGTCTGTCATTGTCATCATTGTAAACTTTTCACATTTTCATCTTCTCCAGAACCACTCAGCCAATTCAAACTTGGCATAAAGAATTGGGTGAAAGGAATTCAAGTTTTTTTCAAATGAAGGGTCATGTCCTTTTTAAAGGGAGGATTGTTTAGAATTATTGAAAATTTAATGGTATACTGTAAACCAAATTTTATTCGCCAGCGAGAAATTTTCGTGAGGTTCGAGAGAGCCTGGTAGTCGGGGATATTTCTCGCTGCGAACCAGTCTTTATCGTATAGGTGTTATAACAGAAAATGGGTCTTGCTAAGGCTTGGTCGCGAACATTAGTTGTCCCGAACTAGTTTATTGGTAGTAAATCGCAAAATAAAGTCACTGCAAATAAATGTTGGTTTATAGTACTTCCAAAAAATCTTTTTCTCAAAAACCATTTTGCCAGAAATGCTGAAACTTGAGTGGAAACATCCTTAGTGTAAATGTTTGTTCAAACCATGATCCCCGTGAATAGGTTGGGGCCACAATGGAGTGCCAAATTTCTACATAGGAATATATAGAGGCGATTCTTAAAAACTTCATAAGGAAAACCATTTAGCCAGAAAAACTGTAATATATGAAAGCACAGGTTATGCAGATTATAGTTTGTTCAAATCATATGGTTCCCTGGAAAAGGGTTGGGTCATGAAGGGGGAAGGAGCATTTTTATACCAAATGCAATAAAGTGCAATGGGTTATAATGTGACCCTTCCGTCAGTCAGTCAGTCTGTCCCGTTTTTTTTTGTACTCACAACTTCTCTTAAACCACTGCACAGAATTTCACGAAACTTTGTAGCCAGTTAGGAAAAAATGGATATTACCAAGAAATTCTGATTTATATTTTTCTGGTTCTTTTTAACTTAGAGCTTTAGAGTTGTTAATAAACAGTTTGTAAGTTTATAACCCATTGTGGTCATCCGGAACAACTATCGATGTCGGTAGCTTTCATCATTTTTTTCCCGGAGAGCTACAGTTCTGCAGCTAACGAAAAAGGGAGCCACCTGTGTGCGCTGAAGTGTAACTAATGCCCTGTTAAGAATACTGTGTACACAAGACTGGTGTCAACCAATTAAACAAAGAAACATACAGGTGTAAGAGGGTAGGAAATCATTATGAAAAGTCACATCCTATAAGATTGACCGAAGAAGACATTTTATCCTATCAGATTATCAAGACAAAATGTAAAGGGATATATAAGAATTGGTTCGGTGTATTGATATTATATTAGATTAACCGAATTATTCGATTAACCGCTATCAGATTAAGATTAAGTAGAACCCTCTGTAGTAATTAAAAGTTTGTAAGTGCAACTCCTCTTAGTGCAACCCCTCTTAAATCACCATGAAATTTAGTGAAGCTTTGTAGGCATTTAGTAATCAGTGGGTAGGTGTGCATATTGCCAGAAAATTCCGATTTCATTTTTTTTCTTGAAATTTCAGCCCTTTTGAATTTAGAGATTTATATAGTTGTTAAAGAAAAAGGAATAGGTGTGCATATCTGAAGGAATAGATGTACATATTTGCAGGAAGTTTTTAGCAGATAATTTTTTTATAAGTTATGCAATTATTACATTATTTTGTGCATTTAATGCATACCTTGCCATTCATTGGCATTCATTGTGTGTGATGGGGGAGCATAGGGTATGTGAGCTAGCTCACTTTTTCTTTCAGTAAATAGTAATATAAAACAAATATTCTCAAAAATACTGAAACAACAAAAGAGTTATTCATATATTTCAAGACAGTAACCATGTATCTTATATTAATGACCCTTAATATGTGATGTTATATATTTATTTATTACTTAAATATGTCTGAATGTTTTAATAATACTATAAAGATCACCATTTCCCCTTTGTCAAATAAAAAAATAGCCATTATCTGACAAATCTGGGAAATTGGGCATACAAAAAACAACTTTGATAAGACCCCTGGAACAAACCATAAAGGGTTTTTTTTATTTGACCTTTGATGCCTTTTAGCAATAACTTTAATATGTAGAACAGAAAAAGATATCCCTATGGCAGAAGTTTTATAAAAATGTAAAAATTGATACATTTCAAGCAAAATCCCATAAGGTCCTATGTTGAAAATTAACAAACTTTGAGATGACTCCTTAAACAAACGGTGTGATCTTAAAATAGTAATTATATGAGTAGAAATTCATGTAAAAAATTTCATTCAAAAATCTAGGGCAGAACAAATAAGACCTGGCCTCGTTAATTTGTAATGCCCCACATGTAATGCAGGAGTGTTACATACATGACATTGTATATATCATTAGAAATTGTACTTAAAAGGTGATTTTTAAATATATTTGCCTTATACTTTCAAACTAAAGTTTTCAAAATTTCAGAAATATCGCTTATTGTCACAGTTGAACTGATCCCGATTAAAATTCCAACTAATACAAACAAAATTATTCTCAAATAACAATATTTGAAAAGCAAATAATGTTTCTGCAGTTACACAAAGAAAAATTAAAAAAAAAAAAAAAAAAAAATTTACAAAAATGATTGTGTTTTCCTATAACAGACTGGAATACAGAAGGATCAATTGAAAGTTGTCCTTGAATCGGAGGCAGCTTCTGTCTATTGTCAGTACATGTATCTAGAAGAGGACAAAGCAAAAACAAGAAGGGACTTTCAAGATAAATTGATACCTGGCTTCAAGTACATGGTGATTGACCTTGGAGGTATTTAGTACTTTAGTTAACATTTGTTTGTAAATTATATTTTTATCTTCCAAATGTGTTGTATCATATAAGGTCATGATACAGAATAAATAAAAATGATATAAACAAGGTATTATTTTATTTCGGAATAATTATTTTCCTCGGAATTCACTTTTTTCCTGATGGAATATTGTAATTAACCCTAATAGCCTTATAGTTACATGAAAAAAAATATATAAATCCATGAGATAGTGTGATTTTAGCAGTGGCAGGGGTAATGGAGAAAAATACATGATTTGTTATGCTCTGAATTTACACCAGTATTTATCTTATTTATTTATTTTAATTTATTCTATTTATTTGTTTTGTAATTGTTTGTTTGTTCTTTATTTGATAAATTTTCATTTGTATAAATCAGATTTGTACGACAAATCTCCTAACATCTTCCGGTAGAAAAAGGGGGGGGGGGGGGGTTAGTTATTCACTGAAAAACTAACCCCCTTAGTTTTTCAGTGAAAAGCTACCCCCCCCCCCCCCCCTTCGCGTAAATTCTAGCTGTCTTTCAATTTAGACATTAATATTTGATCTGTAATACGTAAATCATATCCACAAGCTGTAAATTCGCCACTAAAACATCGTAGATGTTGACTGGAAGCAACACTGCACTCCTCAAATCTAAACTTACAATGTAACGAAGTGAAGTAGCCTTTGTATGTGACAATGCTTGGCTAAAACGCGATGGCTACGATCGAGACGTACATAATCCAAACTGCGGTCGCGGCAGTTAAGAAATTCACCGAATTCCGAGTTACAATAAAACATCATAGCTATAAGCTGGACGTTATTTACATGACAAGTTCCAACAAGCACTGCATCCATTGCCACAGAAGATTTACCGCTCCGCGTCACTTCCGTGTTCGTGACGTCATATTTTCTGTTTGCAACTGAGAGTTGAAATTGATCGGCGGATCATGAATTTTAAAGCCTGAAATATCTGGTATAAATTCAGAGCATAGCAAATCATGTATTTTTTCCATTACCCCTGCCACTGCTAAAATCACACTATCTCATGGATTTATTTTTTTTTTTCATGTAACTAAGGCTATTAGGGTCAATTACAATATTCCATCAGGAAAAAGGTGAATTCCGAGGAAAATGATTATTCCGAAATAAAATAATACCTTGTTTATACTATAACTTGTTAGTGATCCCCTTTCAGTATAGTAAAAAAATATTTAAATCAACAATGATTTTGAATGAATTTCATTAAAAAATTACACCATCTAGACAGTTTATTACCATGAGATTAAAAAAAAAAATAAGATGATTTTTGCTCTACTTGCATAAAGATTTATAGAGATTTTTCGTTTATATTCAGGTGGTACAGCGGATATCTCAGTTCACAAGAGGGACTATGATGGAAGTGTGGAGCAAGTCATTCAGCCGAGTGGAATAGACTGGGGTGGAACTAAAGTGGATGATGCATACTGGAAGTTCTTCTGTGACCTTTTTGGAGAGGATTCCATGAAGAAATTTAAAGATGAATGCACAGAGGATTATTTGGATTTTGGTCGAAAGTTTGAAGTTCAAAAACGGTCTGGAAAATTAACAACTACAGAAAACATCTACATTAGAATTCCTTTGTCTCTGTCTGAAGTCCTTGATGACAAAAAAGGAATAGCTGAGGCCATTTCTTCATCAAAGTACAGAGAAATTATTTCCTTTGATCCAAAAACTTTCAAACTTAGACTGCCATTTTCTCAGTTTGAAAATTTGTTCAAAGAAACAAGTGATCGAATAAAATCCTACCTTGATGAATTGTGGAAAAAACCTGAATTGGCAGATGTGGATACTGTTCTTTTGGTTGGTGGTTTTTCAGAATGTTACATAATTAAAGACATGATCAGAAATGAAATGAAATCAAGGAAAAAACACCTTGTTTTACCAGAGGAGTCCAGTCTTGCAGTGTTGAAAGGTGCAGTATATATGGGTCATGTGCCAGATGCTGTTACCACTCGCATTTCCAATTACACCTATGGTATCCAGAACTGGCCCACTTTTGACCCAGCAATACATCCAGAAGAAAAAAAGATTATGGTGGGAAATGAAGCGAGATGTCGAGATGTTTTCAAGAAATTTATCACCAGAGGTGATAAACTGAAGTCAAAGTACCCAAAAACCTTTATTTTGGAGGTTTTAAAGCCAGTTGAGGATACTCTTGAGTGCAGTGTTTACCTGTCCAAAAAAGAAGATCCAAAGTTTATCGATGAGGAAGGAGTTTCCAAGGTTGGTGCTTTGAAGGTCATATTGCCCAAGGTAGAGAAAGGGACCGTTATCGACATTGAGGAGGAGATATCTATTCTTGAAACAGAGGTTGAGATTCTTGCTAGAGAGCTGCACAAGTTCAAAGAATTCAAGGAAAAATTTGACCTGCTGTCTCCAGATATACTAAAGAAAAAATGAATGAAGAGGATAAAAAGATCAAAGATCATCAATAGTTCAATCCACTCTTTCCAAAAGTTGTGTCCCTTGGTTGGCATCGCTAAGGAATAAACAATATATATCTCACAGTAACCTTCATAGTTGTACAATTAGGGGTTTGTAACTGTCACTTGACATTATAAATCTTTTTCCACCTTGCCCCAGGATGGAGCTACTCATAAATTGAAGGAAGGCTTAAAGCCAAACAGAATTCATCACAAGACAACCAAATGTTTGATAGTATTAAGAAGAGGAGTGCTGCCAGTTTGGACCTTTTGGTTGACTCCTTAAAGGGAAACAACTCAATGCACTGTACAATATTTGCAAAGTGTGGATTGGTCTATTTCAAATGTAACAGATTAATTTTTAAAAGAAAGTTATCAATTAGAAAAGCAGAATAGCACAAGATTCTTTGTAGGTGATATGTGCATGTATATATGTAATGACGCTTATTGCTTGGCTTATTATTGGTTTATTTTTTGTTGATTCAGAATTAAAATTGTTTCAATATTTTATTTTCCAAGGTATAAATCCAAGAGTGGAAAAAGAAATATAAGATTTATTGTAATTGATCAATAAATCTGAAAATGGAAATGCATAAACTTTTACTGAGAGAAAAAACCATGAACTTGTACAAATGTGCAATGTAATCAATTGAATTAATTCAGTTTAAATTCATATTTGCAATAATTAACATGATGAAGCTATGGAATGTAAATAGTGCTGTATTCTGATCATACAATATTTTGACTTTTGAAATCTTAAAAATGCTTGCATTTGCATTGTTGTAATTGTTTTTGATGGAATCAAAGCACATGTTTGTTTTCTCTTATATGAAGGAGATTGTTATGTGTGTTAAACTTTTTGGAATAAATCCTTAAATCTTTATTCCAAGGGTATTTTTAAAAAAAACCTGTTATAAAACAAGGATGAAGAAAGTAAAAAAAATATATATATATATATATATATTTATATATATAAAACTATATATAAACAAGGTAATACATGTACCAAAGTGATGCCCTGTTTGTTGGGGTTTTTTTTTTCAATTTTGTTTAACATCGGTTGTTTGTTTTTAACTTTGCATGTTTTAATTTTTCTTAAAAGACAGCACATAAAAAGCATTGTTTTGATTGGTGACAGAATGGGTTTTACAGTACATGTACCTGTATTTTGTTTACAATGCTTGAACATGCAAAGTAGTTCATTTGTTTAATTTCACATTTAATGACATTTAACATTTTTTTCCTTTTTTTATCCTTTCATTTCATTTTTTATAGAACAAAACCATTTCAATATGAGGTACCTCACTGCATCAAGGCTTATACTTTTTTTCCAAGACGATGCTTCACAAAATGGCATTTTAAATTTTGTATCAGTTGTCTTCAGAGCCCAGTGGTTAAAGTATCGGCCTTGTAAACCACAGATCAGAGGTTGAATCCACCTTGGGCTTTTGTTCATATTTTTGTTTACTGAATCATGTTTTTAAAATCATAATTTTTTTTTATTGAAAATGCATAATTTTTTGCCTTTTAGACATATAACGATCTATCATATTCAATCTATTTTCCGATGATTTGAAAAAATTATTTTAATTTAAGGTGACAATGTGTAGTGAGCCACTTTAATAAGATTTGCCAAATACCAGTAAGTTCGTTTGGTTTGGGTTTTTTTTTTGGTTTTTTTTTTTTAAATGAATATATGTAGTGAAGTTTTTTTTAATGAATATCTATAGTAACTGTATTTACCGGTATACACAATCGTGACACCTTGAATTCATATTATTAACCTTTATTTACATTGTATACTGCAAGAAAATATCAAGTGTTTGTATTTACATGTACATATCTTCAATAAATAAACTCTACATTTTCATATATGGTTTTGTTATCATACCAATATATCTGATCATATCAACTTCACTCATTTTTTTTTTTAAATCTATGTACTTTTAAAATCATTATGGCTCCGTCCAGGGTTGTTTTTTTAATCGATCACTGCCAAAAAACATAGATTTGGGGGAGGGGGGGGCACCTTCGCTAGCCAAGGGTTTACGATCCACTCTGCTCCTCTACAACGTTGTAGAGGAGCAGAGTGGATCGTCAACCCTTGAAGTAGAGGTCACTAGCGAAGATGGGGGTAGGGGGGGGGGGGGGGGGGGTCACATCCTTGTGTTCTTATTTCATTATTGTGGTACTGAAGTGATTTAACATTTTCAACATTTCGGAAAAACCAGTAGTAGTAGTCAATGCTACCTAAAAGCCGTTAATTTTAATGCTGAAAGTGCATATATACATGTATTTACGTGGACTTGTGGGTAAATAACAGTCTTGCAAAGAATTATTTGTTTGGAATGCTAAATCATCTTTCGTTTGAAAATGGTTGCGGTTAAGTGTCCGAGAAAATGTTTAAGGTGGCATCGGATGTGGCATGTTGTGACGTACTCTTCATCGAAATATACAATAAAATCGAGTGTATTTTAATAAAATTTAATATAGTTTCTTTCCTTTATATAGTTGTCACCTATAACAGCTTAGCGCAGTGGGTTGGAGGGTTCACTACGAATCTGTAAGTCATGAATACGTATCCCACTGGGGATTTTAAAATTACTAGTATTACCTTTCGAAAAAAAATTCAAACGTATTTTTTGGATAAATATTGTAAAATCTGAAAATTCTAAACTGGTGAAATATTTTAATGTAATTAATTATAATGTACTTGAATCCAGCTCACCCCGAAAAGGATCCAAGATTATACATATTCTAAACATTCTAAACATGGAAATGCTACAACTGTCAATAAATCGGATTGGGGATTAAAATTCATGTTGTCAGACTAAAGTGGAAAACCATATACCGGTTACCTTTTGTCGACACTAAAAGGGTTGCAATTTTAGAATTAACCACCATATTTTAACAACTAATAAATATCTATTTAAAATATGAAATGAATGTAGTAAGGAATGAACACGATGAGTAAATTTTTCACGTACTATGGGAGTGTCTGTTCAAGAACTCATTCAGCTATTTTTTTTATTTTGTCCAATTAAGAGAATTGTAATTCCAAGAGATCCTTTAATCTTTATATTCGGGTTACACTTTGATCCTATTTCTGCAGACATTTAATTCATATATATAGTATCTTCTTGGTTATGAAATCATATATCTACAGGAAAAGATGTCTGATTGAAAAACTTATAATTCATGAATTACTTATAGATATCAATACACATATATATCAACTCTGAAATATATAGCTACCCGAAATTACAGACTAGAGATGGGAAACTTGGCTCTTTCTTCTTAATAAACCTGACTGAACAATTGTAGAAGACTCTGATTATATAAAGACTATATAAAGCTTTAAAATGGATTTCTAACCATTGACCTCTCATGTTTAATAATACCATACTTTGCTCTCTCTATCTCTCTCTCTCTTCTTACTCTTCTTCTTCTTCTTCCTCCAAGGAATGATAGTATTTTGAAGTAAATGTACATAAAGCTGTTGTAATCACTTTATTGTATACAAATGCATTTGATTGTTCAAGTTCAAATTTTAAAAACTGTACTTTAACCCTTATTAATATCGACAGATGCATGTCCCATACCACCTAGTAAAGTATTTTCTTTACAAATATTTAGATGCGGCTCTTACTTTCCTTGCCTTTCATGCGCTATATAATCTACTATATACGGAAACAATATTTGTTACTTTCTCATTCTCAATCATTAAACTACATAAGAAATACATTTTATAAGTTATTGTACGATATTAGTCTGATTTTTTTTTTATTTTGCTACCTTTTTAAACATTTTTGTTTTTAATTTAACAGTCAAATATCATACAATTTGAAATTCTAAAACGGTGATTACATAAATAAATATAGATCTATTTATTGCATCGACCAAGAATCCTATTTTATTCGTTGATTTCTCTCAATTCCTATAAAAGTAAAATATTTTATTCGAAACTGTATACCTATTGACGAATTTGAGCGGCATGCAGTATGACCATAATACCTGGTCGCCCAAGCTGTGTTTATAACACTGTCCTCAAATGACGGGTCACATCTTTAAACCTTATCAAGATGATGCATGGGCTTAGCAGAAGAGAATGATAAGGTTTTCAACGGTCTGACTAATACCATTTCGTCTCTTAATTAGAGAGTTTCTTCCTTTCTCACCGATATTTTTTTTTTGTCTTTTTCTTTAATGTATTCGGTTTTTATAACCGTTATAGTCTTATTAAATAACAACTTTATTCAAACGTCCATCCACAATCTTTATGACAAGGTCCTATTTATCTTTCGGGCGATAAATTATGACCCTTAGTAAAATTGAATTCCCCTTCACATGGATAGATTTGTAAACAATGTTCAGTGGGGACCATATACTTACTGTCGACATTTCACCAAAATTTAACTCAGATTTTTCTTGTGCGATGTTTAGACATAAAGTTGCTACTCGAATCGATAATAATTTCTAGCATCCTAATTTAAAGTATACGAGAAAGAAAAAAAGGCGTGTTTTCTCATTAGAGAGGATATCCGTAATTTGGCAAAATGAGGAGTTTAATCATTTTCTTGGTGATGAATTTGACAATGGTGATGTCAATGTCGACTTCGAATTCCCCGAGTGGCATCTCTTCAACTCAACCAGGGGTTTCATCTACGCAAGGACAAACTGGAGCCGCCAATCAAAACACGGAACCACCGAAAAGTTTTCAAGAGAAGGAGATCATGGTAGCGGTATTCACCCTGGTTCTTCTGGGCATAAGCGCACTTTTCGTCGCAATCGTCTTCTGTATTGGAGAATTCGAAAACAAGCGCACGGGATTGTGGAGGAGCAGACGACTTTCGGTTGCTGTCGAACACGATAACACTGATCTCGAAAAGGAAATCAGCAAATACAACAAGTTCTAAACGTATTCTACATGTTGTGATGGTTTATGGTATACTCATATCTAATCATGTATACATTCGATTTTCCACTTCTTGCTAAATACTTATACGATCGATGAAAGTATTCAATAAAGATATTGGTATTTATATATTTTTTCATCCGAACAGCTCGGGCGAACTGCATCTTTAAAGTAAAGAAATGGATTAATTTGGACTACTGGTATTTTACCTATATTATTCATTTGTGACAGTATTCCAGCTACCAGCAGCTGAGCTGACCATTCGACTCTCAATCGTCAGATAGTGTCACTGCAACTGGTCATCGAAATTATACTTAATAATTTGATTTGTCAAACATTGCAGAGGAATGAATATATCCTAGCTTCTTTGAGGAAAAATATGCTTGTAGTCGGATACCTGTATCTGCTGAAAGTGCCAACATGAATGCACGTGTCACTGTGTGTATATATATAATAATTTGATCAGCATAGGAAATGAGTGAATGGGAATTTACTTAAACAATAATCGGAAAATGGAAACCTACATACCACTTCTCTTCTTTTTTTTACAGATCTGAATTATGATTCTACGTGTATGTGGTTTATTCCAGATTTAGACTGAATTTAAACTTCTTGAATGTATTACTTTTGTTTAACAATATTTAACACATGACTTTTTTCATAAAAAAGAGAAAAGAGTGTCAATTTTAAAATGTATTGATCTTTGCAATGTTTCAAAACTATATATGTACTTTTATACAATAAAAGATTTGCGACAATTTTGTCTATCAAATTCAGTAGGTTCTGACATTACTAAATCAATGATGCAGTCTAATAAAATAGCAATAAAAGCTTAATTCTTGAAGAGTTGTGATAACTCGTGTTTGAGAACAAAGCTGTCTGCCCAAAGCCAGCCAAGGTCTACCTTTTTCTTAGTTGCAGTGAACTAGAATAATGGCTGGCTATTATTTTTTTACAACGTGAGAGAAAAAGAACACTGAAATATAAAGCTGATTTTGCCGAAGCTTTTCGAGGATCATGCGAATCGAGCTCAATTCAAAAAGCTAGTTATGTAAAAAAAAAATGATATCACTTTTACGAGTACGTGATGTCGCAGATGCTTATCCAGCTTTTAGAACATGATGATATCTCCAAACCTAATACCTGATATCACTTTTTAAAAAATTTACTGATTCGTTTGAGGTGCTATCGCACACACATCAACTTTTATAGTAGACAATGCCTATTTTTCAAGTATAATGAAAATACGGTAAATGAGATCCCAAATTCAACTGAATACTCGGATGACATCACAATTGTAATAGATGGTTTTACTTTTATTTATTCTTTTTCCGCCCTGTGTGGCACAGGAAATAAAGTATTACAGTTATACGTATCTAACAAAGCTTGCCAAACAAATACCCTTTTTATTTATATATGTATGAGTCATTTTACTATTAAACGTAAAGATATCGATTAATACAGCCGGTATTAAAGTGAAATTAAAGTGTGTATAAATTAGAAAGAGCAGTGATATGTTATTTCGTTTTTATCCGGTCGTTAGCTTTCAAGCGGAAGTCCAGTTTTCCCGCGTGCAAGCGGCATTTTGTCAACAAAGTGAAAACAGAGAAAAGGAATAAAAAACCCGTCTTATGTCAAAAGTAGTGACGAGAATTGACTGATATGTTCAAAGAATTATCCTGATATTTAACAGGTAAAGGTTTGTATTTATTCTTTGTCACCTCAATTGTTTGATTCCTACGAGATGTGTATTTGGGGGATCGTTTAACAATTAATTTGTCATATTTGTTAATTAGAAACGGGAAAACATAGAGCATTTACCTTCATTAAAAGATAGTGACTTTGTTTGAACTTTGCCAATCAACTTTTTTATAAAAGAGATACTCGAACGAAGAGAAAGATGTCAGTGTATTACTATTTTACCTTTTTACTGCTCGCCATAACCACCTGTTGGTGTCTAAGTTCTTTCATTTGGAGACTTAAACTTTAAGTTAAAGAAGAACCATGTGGCTATCTCAAATGTCTAGATAAACAAATCCCTTAAAGATTTTAGTCAAAGAATTCCATAATCATATGCGTTCTTAATTTTTTAGTAAAATCTTATAGTTTTTCCTCCTTTACGTATGCATTATCATACATACTATACTAATAGGACTATAGTTATTTACTGGCTAAAAGAACAATAGTCACTATTATTGTTAGGGTTGGATACCATTAAGGATGAAACGGTACGATACCATACCGGTATTTTTGAAACGATACAGTATTTTTAACGATACGGTACTAGACCTTAATAAATGAAAATGATGATTTTTTTTAATTCAATAAATGTGTTTTTGATCTTTCAGTGTTATAATTTATAAAGATAGTATCATACCAAGCGCAGCGAGAGGCGGGCAAAGCCCGCCTTGTGAAGCGAGGATTAATGGTAACACGTATATATAAGAAAATCGGTGAAAAATGAAAGTTGAATCAGGGGTACTAAGGTCAAAAAAAATTTCTTCCAGCCCTGGGCGCCGCCATATTGGCAGCCATTTTGGTTTTAAAAGGTTAGTTCGATCATTGATTGACTGATACTTATCCAGGGTTGTCTCTAAAAATTAAAGTAGATGGAAGAAATAAAAAAGTAGAGGGGGGTCTGGGGGTCTATCTTATAGCTAGATTGTGTTTGAAATCCAAAAATAGCCGGGTAATTACGTCACTTTAGGCAGGGGAATTCCCCGCTCCCCTTGTCTTAGAGACAACCCTGCTTATCGATGTTTATTGTCCCTAAACTCGATTAAAATTTTCCAGTGTTTCAATGAAAGGTAATTTGAATTAAAAGAAATAAAAGAGGACACCAGATAAGTTTCAATAGTGCTTCAATCAGGAAACACGACTTGTTCTATGTATGTCTTATCAAATTATCAGATGGAAAATAAAAACATTAACATCAAGGAACTGATCTTTTAGATACTGAATAAAGTATACAGTTTTATTACCGCGGCATTTATATGAATTAAATTGATAAACAATGAAAGGAGAAATAAAAAAAGTTCGGAAAAACGTAACTCTCTTCGGCTATTTCCAAAGACAAAACATGTACGTTTTACGTCTGAAACATGACGTCATAATGTAGACTGAGCACGCGTCGTTTAGTTTAACTTTGGCTAATGATTGGAGTAGGCAACAAGGCGGATCCTACTGTGTGCGTTTCAAATAAATTTTGCTCTACAAAAATCAAACTGCATTGTGTTAAATCTGCGCTCTGTCCAACGGTCACACTGTTTACATATTATATTTAAAATAACATAAGAGTTTACAAACTATGTTGATGCTTCAATCTTTTAATAAAAGATTAACAATAAAATGAATCTGATTCTCAAATGTTTAGTAAAGTTACTGGTGTTTCCCCCTTTTCCCAGGCAAAATAACTGACAATGGTTGCAAACACCACCATCTGATTTCCTACTGAAATGAGACTAGACAGCCGAGCGCTTTACCCTGTTGTCAGCCATTGTTTGGTCGCACTAATTGACGAAACATCAGAAAATAGAACGGAAATAAATAAAACACTTTTGCGCTATATTGTCTTTAATTTACATTTATTGTCAGAATAAAATTTAAACACTATTATTGTAAATGTATTTTACTTTTTTTTAAAGTTATGTATTGATTTATTAAAGTATTGGCAGTCGAATCAAGTATTGTAATAAGAATGATAAAGCACATATTTCGTTAATTAGCCTATCCTTTTAATACGCGGAGAATTCGATTTTAGCGAGTCTTAAATCGTTTTTTAATAAATCATTTTAAATGTATAAAAAGGTTTCAAAGATGCAGAAATACTGTTATTAGTACCGGTATTAAATGAAACGGTATTTTTAAAGCAACCGGAGAATTCGATTTTAGTGAGTCTTAAATCGTTTTTTTATAAATCATTTTATATGTATAAAAAGGTTTTAAAGATTCAGAAATACCGTTATTAGTACCTGTATTAAATGAAACGGTATTTTACCGGTATTTTTAAAGCAACTATTCGGTACGGTATTGGTACCGTGTACCGGTATCCAACCCTAATTATTATCCCTGAGACAGTAACTTTTTTCTCCTCAGGAGTCGGGCAAAACCAAGGAAAATAGTTGCTGTGGAGAGAAATATAGGCTCTTTCTGTCAAAGAGAACAATAAATTGCTATTCTCTGAACAGTTAAAGATCAGTATTTGAAATAGATATTACGTCAAAGAAAACTATGTTTG
This sequence comes from Magallana gigas, assembly GCF_902806645.1. Lineage (NCBI taxonomy): Eukaryota > Metazoa > Mollusca > Bivalvia > Ostreida > Ostreidae > Magallana > Magallana gigas. Next base: position 30,160,395 of record NC_047565.1, on the reverse strand, counting down.
TCAGCAATGCATTGTTTGTTGTTAGTAAGCAAGTTAGATTTATTTGAATTAGTTGTAGTGACTATAATAACGCCAGAGGAGCCCTAAGACTAAGTGCAAAAATATTGCCAGTGAATAATTTCAATGACTAATCAAATAGCAAGGAAACTATATAATTGTAATCGTTATCTAGATGAAATAACATAATTGATGATTTCCTCTTCTTTCTACAATCGGAGCGCAACTGTTGCTAAGATAGTAAAATTGTAGATGTAAAATATGGCTTTTTGATTGTCATAATTATGTTTACTGGTAATTCTTTTCAAACAGATTGTGTCAGACAAAACAATGGCCCGTCTAGAGATCATTGGTGAGCTGAAATACTCCGGTCTGGAGTCTGGAACAACCAACTGGAAACAAGGAACCATGGTTTTACACTCAAAAGATGGTTGTTGGAAACTAGATCTTCACATCAATTGTAATAGGAGGGGGCCTGTTCAGTCTTTTCAGGTACATCCAATATAAAGTGAAGCCCAAATGTTGGTGGTTAATAATCTTCAATGTTGATCTGGCACCAACATTATGAATTAAAAGATTGTAGTTTTCTAATGTAATGTGAATGTCTTGCATGTACCAGTAAGTAATGCATATCTTGAAAGGCTTGACTCAGAAAGATGTTAAAGCCTTTTAGTACTCCATAGAAGTTGTATATGGTTCCTTATTTCATAAAATAAATAAATTAAATAAAAATAAGATCAAAAAAATTTAAATATTAGTTAGGTAAACTGATGGAAACTTGAAACTTTCCAGTGTATTCAAAAGAATAATATATTTCATTATAACAGTATTTTAATCCTTTTTATTCGTTTATTTGCAGATTAACAGTAACACAATCAAAAAGATTCTTCTGAAGGAGAAAATTTACTTCATTGAACTTTTCATGCATACGAAAGGAGGAGGAGCGTGCAACATATACTTTAAGCCCGACACCAGAAGTTTAGCAAAGACTAGAGAATTTGATGCTGTCATGCAAGATATCAAGAAAAACAAAATTGAGCAGTCACAAACTCCTTGTAAAGGTATAGAGCTGGTTGTGAAAAAATTAATTTTTATTTTCCATACTGGTTGTTTAAGACATCCATATAGCCCCATTTTTATGCGACCTTGGACATCTGACATGATGTACCTACATGTACATGTATCTACCTCTTCAATCAACACAAGTTCTAAATGACACTGGTCTCAAACAAAATATGTACAGTTTAAGTGGGCACAGCTTTAGAGTAAAAAAAATCTTGGTGATATCATTGAGTCATGACTGAATTGCTGACAGTGAAATAGAAGGTTTTGTCACATTGCTGTTTAACAAAACTACCTATAGTCCATGATTAAAATTGCTACACTATGGTTCAAGTCAATCACAGAAATGATGTAAAGAAATATGATTGGTTACATTTGTTATTTACAGATAAAAGTACTGTTTCAAGGACTGGTCTTCTAGGAGACAGTCCAATGTCAACAAATGTGAAAACTTTCTCAAGAGATACACCATCGAAACAGTTCACAAGGTAGCTAGTATCATTCGTTTTTGTATGTTCTATTTCTTTGTCATATCATAGATAGTTCACGTACTCTTAAATACTTTCGGTAACACACATTTCTTAAGAAGTTAAAACTGTTTTTGTTGGAGAATTTTGATTGCTTTGATGTGCTTGAATCTGTGAAGTGAAATACTTTTGAAAATAAAGAATGAGAATTTTATTTGCAGCATGAAAGAACCTCCAAGAAAAGAAGAACAACCATCATTATACTGTGATGAGGAGTTCAAAGAGAATGTCAGGTAATAAAATTCTGTCATCTCCTAGCCTGTTTACTTATCTATACAATCATGCCAAATGTAATAAAACCTCAACATTGTGCAGTTGCTGTACATGTACCTCATATTACATGAATATGTGATTTATTTTCAAAAGCTGTGGTTTTACAGAGATTTCTTTGGCATGTAGTGTGAAATTAATGAAATTTATAAATGTTCACATATATACACACAAGGTTCCACTATGATTGAATTATGATAAAGATTGAATTTTTTTCTTTTAGTTCAGATAAAGAGAACTTTTTGTACCGCGGCTTGGAAAAGAGCAACGCTGTAACCAAGCAGTCTGGTTCTGTGGACTCTTTCCCTACTCCCAAGTTTTACATGTCTTCTAAACACTCCCCTTTCTCAGGACACTCCTTGTCAAGGTAGGAATAGTTTGCAACATAAAAAATGATAGTATATCATCAGTAATTGCGAATGAAGATCCCAATTTAGTTTTGTACATAATATTCTTTATGGTATACATTAATATGAAACTATTTGTAAACGTTTTATATTTGTATTACAGTGTGGGTACAGCCAGTGCCAGTAAAAGACTGGACTTAATGCCAGACCCTACCCCAAGGCTCTCTACTGGGGTCAACTATTCCTGGTCCAAAAACAAGCTCTCGTTGCCTCAGAAGGAAAATAACCAACTCTCAGGGTATTTTGATCCATTGATTAATTTGATTTTTTTAAAGGAGGGGGGGGGGGGGGGGGGTAAACTTAACATTTGCATGTTTTAAGAACTTAACACACAATATTAAATTTAAAACCAAAACCATGTTCATTGGTACTTTTTCTCAAACTTGCTGCAGATTTTATATAGTCCTTAAATTTATTATGATTTTGTCCTCACAAGAAGCTACATTTTTGCAGTTTTTCCAACCTTGGTAACACCTGTTATATGAATGCAATTCTACAAGCTCTCTTTCACCTGGAGCCTTTTACAAGAGACCTAGTCCACATCAGCCGTAGAATCTCCAGAAGTCTACCTCAGCAGTCGCTCTATCAGTCAGTGTTTTACTGTGATATCATCTACTGTCAATCTCATCTTCAGCTGTTTAAGGTCACATTGACAAGCTTCACTTTTTATTTCAGGTCCTTGGTGCGACTGCATGGATCTCGGAAACGGATCGTGTCTGACATTGCTAAGCGAGATCTGCTCAGGAGTGTCAAACAAGCCATTTCTTCAAGTGCCAAACGGTTCTCTGGCTATCAGCAACATGTAAGAGTTGGTTTATTAGGAATTGGGAAACGTTTTTAGCTCACCAAGACGAAGTCAGGGGGAGCTTATTTTAACATGTTAATGCATTATTTGAAATTTTAAAAAAAACTTACGAAATGTACCAAAAATACATAATCATATAGTAAATATATGATAGGTACTGAAGAAAGTCAGCTTTCTCTTTGGCAGGATGCCCATGAATTTCTGAGCCAGGTTTTAGATCAACTTAAAGAGGAAGTAGCAAAAGTCATGAAGTCTACACCCAGTCCTAGTCGCAGCCCAAGGGAAGTAACTGAAGGCATGGAAGTCGTCAACCCAACACTTCAGAATTTTGAATTTGAAGTTACCCATACCATTTCCTGCTCAAAGTATGCACCAGTGATCTCCAAATATTTGGTTTAAATTTATGCATAGTATTATAAGAGTTCATGACTTTTGATATCAGTAGTGATTAGAGTAATGCAGTGCTATGTACCTGTTCTGAGTATAGGGTTTACTTTTCAGTTGTCCAGAGGAAGTGACAAAAGCAGAGCAGTTTTATGACCTGTCATTGGAGATGCCAAGAAGGAGGTAAACACTTTGATTCGAGTAAAATTCAGTAAATAATTTGAAATAATGAACATTGGATATTGTGTCTTTTTAAATACTACACTAGACTAGGGAGGTTTTATTGGCTGGTTAGTAGTACAGCAAGGAACAACACATATATGTACATGTACCTGTTTTTATGTTAATAGGAATATGAAAAAAAAATTACTTTTTATGAACAGGGCTGGGTCTACTCCCTGTACCATACAGCATGCCCTGGATCTGTTCTTTAGAAAAGAGTCAATAGAGTACAAGTGTGAGAAGTGTGGATGTTGTAAGGCGGAAGTATCCCATAAATTCACGAAGCTCCCAAGGTAAATACCAGAATGGTAATGGTTTCTAGTAACTATATTCATGAGGTTTCAGTTAAAAAAAAAATCCTGGCAACCCAAAGTGAAAAATAATAGTATTGTTGGTGAGGAAGGTGTATCTTGAGCAATCTAAACTTATTAAAAGTATGAAAATTCCTTGAGATTGAAATATGCATATATTAACATTAGTCACTAAAAAAAACTAAAGTAGTGAACATGCATTAACCAACACTTTCAATTGTTCAGGGTTTTAATATTGCATCTGAAGCGTTACAACTACAACTCTGGGTCATCAGTCCAGTCCAAGATGTTGCAGAACATTGTTATTCCAAAGTTTCTGAGCCTCTCTACACACTGCAATGAGGACACCAGCAAACCCTACCCCATCCATGCTCCCCTTCCTCTGCCAAGGTAGAGTATACAACAACAAAAATGAAGTACTTGTGGAAGCAAATTAAATGTACTTCAGCACTGTAGACCTTCATCAACCATGTGAATTAATTGCAGCATAGCTAATATCAATGTTGATTAAATTTTACCAAAAGAATATTTAAGTGTAGAAAGACAAAGCTGTCTTTCAAAGATAAAGCTACGAAATATTATGCTGTTATGGAATTTGCTACATGCAATTTTTGTGTTTCAGCCCACAGAAAAGTTTGCTTGAATCCCCTAAAGAGAGTACTCCTCGAAGAAGGCTTGACATGAACAACAGGTTTAAAATTTACTCAATTGTGCTATCTGAATTTTTCAGCGATTCTATGTATTCTAAATGTATTTAATTGATTTTTTTGTACCTTCTGTGTTAGATAAAAGTTTTCAAATGTATTAAGTAGAATTCTTGCTCTTTCAGTTTTAGATTTAAGAAGTCAAGAGTTCTCCCCCTTTTTGAATCTGATGATGATCTGTCAATTTCAAGTTCTCCTAGTAAGAAACCAAAGTTGGATGAGGGTCAGGATAAATCGGAGACGACGGTAAGGCAAAAACAATGTCATCCCTCTGTCAAAATTTTTTATTATGGAAGTGTTAGAAACTGAAAGAGTATGCTTTATTTCAAGGAGAAAGAAAGAGAGCCTTTTAAAACTTTGACCCTGGCTGATACACAGGAAGACCCAGATTTGGCCAAAGCCCTGGAATTATCTCTACAAGAAGCTAATGAAAGAGCACAGGTATAAATTATATAATTTTGACAATAAAATCCCCCAAACTCTTCTATTGAAGAGGAGTGGGGAGGGTGAATATCCTGAATTAAAACAATGTTTTCTTTTGACAGCAGCAGCAATATACAGATGAGGTAGATGGAGGGCATGAGGACTCAGATTTTCAAAAGGCATTAGAAATGAGTCGAATGGAGTCCGAAAACCCCCAGTCTGATCACGGTTTGTTGAACTATATTTGGTTCACATGAAGTAACGGTGACAAAAATTTAGAAAGGGGATTATAGGGTATATAATTTTAGCAAGAAAATTGCATTTCAAAGTTGTTTTATTAATACCAGTACATGTTATATGCAGATTATGGATCAAGTCTAAATGGAATGTCTGAGGAGGAGCAGATGAGAATAGCTATTGAAGAGAGCATGAGGGACTTTGCCCAGGCCAACTACTTACCCGACCCTGAAGAAGAAGAAGAGGAAAGATATTATACAGAGGCCTCTGGCTCAAGAATCACAGAGCAGACACAACACAACAAGGGAGGGGATTTGATCAAACAGTGCAGTGCAATAGTGTATGAAAGCTGTCTACAGAATGGACTCGAGAATGGAGACCCACTCGAGAAGGCTACTGGGGAGAACACTGCTGAAGACTTTGTAGCTTGCAGGTCAAAGTACTTTACAAAGCAAGAAAAATGCAGCGTATGTGATAAAACCAAAGACAAAGATGTGTCCATGGATGGTGAATGTAAATGTGTCACTGATGCAACGGACTGTAATGGAAATGAAGTGGGCAGCGGGAAGTCTCTTGTCCAGCTGAATGGTGGCAGTTCACAACAAGACGGCTTTGTGCCCAAGCTGAGTTCCGAGAATGATTTCAAATCCATGTTTGATGATGATGACTTTGATAAAGGTACATATAAACACATGTTGAGGCCCTTACTTGCTTGTCAGTCATGCATACAGTTTGTTTGTCAAAATGCTTTTGATTACATTTCAATACTAAGAACCTCAGTATCAATGATTTTTTCTCTCAGAATTGGTCAGTATTAAATAATGAAATTTGTTTTTGCTCTCAGAATTGCTTTAATAGTACCTATATTTAGAAATGTATCTGTTTTTTTCCACAAAGCATTGTTCAATTGAAGAATGAATGTTTTTTGCCCTCCTAAGTATTTTGTGATTAAATTACATGTCTTGATACATGTAGATGTGATGCTGCTTGATGAACCTTGGGCCTCAGATGACAAGGAGAACAAGAAGCCCTCAGAACCATCAGAGGAGGACACCTGTCTGATTGAGGACCTTCCAGTTGTGTGTAATGAGGTTCGTGTTCATACATTTTTTATTATGGTTGTTCTTTAAATTTTCTATTTAAAAAAAAGGAAACTTACCAACTGATATTAATCAAACAAACATAAGTATCATTCAGTTTTACTTTAATAGATATATTGTACATATAGGTGTATATGTCGTATTAAAGTTCAAAACAAGCTAGAAAATTGTTTAATAATTGGCATTTGGATTATAGAAAGGAGAGCTGCCTCAGTCATACCGCCTGGTCAGTGTGGTTAATCACATAGGAGCCAGCTCTTTTGTTGGTGAGTGTCACAGGAGCAAAAACAGTGAATTATATATATACCTACATGTGGGTAAACCATGTATTGAATACATGGATATATTCACCCCCAGTTTATTTTTGCCTCTTTCGTCTCATCAAGAGGCGAATTTTACTTCATTTTTTTTATTACTGTTAATAAGAAAAGCATCTATCCTATATTGTAGTTTCTAGGCAAATTTAAGACGGGGCGAAACCAGTTGTAAGTGAAGAAGGACAAAATAAGAAATGAAGTGAAAATAATCCTGTATACAGTACCATACATCTGATAAATGATTTTTATTTACAACCAATATTTGTGTGTTGCACATACCTTTTTTGAAACTTTTCCTAATATACCGATATGCAATACATTGTACGTAACTACCTAATTACCTAGTCCTTGTTGCACCCAGAGGCACAAGGGCAAGGACTAGGGATTTCCATGTTACATATACATGCAGATATGTAAAGATAAAATTACGAACATATGGTGATTATTCTTATAATGAAGAATGTACTTTTTTGTCTCTTCACAGGCCATTACATCAGTGATGTGTTTGATGCTGAGAAAAGGTGCTGGTACAGCTTTGATGATTCTCGTGTTTCCAAGACAACAGAATCAGAAATCAGGTCCAGTCGAGAGAGAAGTGGATACATATTCTTCTACCTCAACAAGTAAGTTGTTTAAAAGCTAAGGAAGTTTATTCATTTATATGGTAGAATGATTGTTCACATTGTATTACGAAAACATTGTTAGTTTGTACATCTATGCTTTTCGTCTTTTTCAGGGATATTTATGAAGACCTTGCCGAGCATTTTGAGAAACACAATACTCCCATTGAATTAAAATGATTTGTTTTTTGGACAATACGTGGATATGTATTTAGTACATGAAATAGTATATTGACGTTATTTATTTTTATAAAAGTAAATTTAACAATTGTTAATTTGTTTTGTTGTGATAGCCCTTTTTGCAGTCTTTTGTAAAATATTTGGACTCTTCCTTTACTGTAAATTTATGATCCAAATATGGAGGAATGACAATTCTAAAAGAGATCATTATTTCTATACTATACAAAAATGAATAGTTACTTAACTTACTTTGCTCTGAGTAAATGAGGAAAATGCCAGTATTTTTCTTATTAACTCTAAGCAAAGTAAGTTGTTCTGATATCCAACATTTAAGAATTCATCACCTTGTGAAATATAAGGTGAATTTTTAAAACCCTCTTCTCTAACTTTGTTTTGGGCTATGAACTCATGCAGACTTGAACAGACAAAATGATATCATTGAGACCATAACTATCTTAAAGGGCCCAGGGCCCAGGGCCCCCACTTAGACTAAATAGAGGAACAGACTTTAATTTGACCTAACTCCATCACAAAGCATTTAAAGGGTGTAGTTCAAAGGGCAGATATCTGATCATCTGAAGACAAGAAAAATAAGAATTTGATCAAGGATGTAGCACGAAAGTGTGTCATGAACGCGACATTTGACTGAGAAATCAGCACACTTTTGCCTAGTTACTGGTAGTCTTCTGGTAAAGTCGGAGACAGATTGGACCAAGAAAATTGATTTTTTACAGAGGTCTGTTTTGACTGTTTTAACGGTAAATAACCTCGTAACTTGATTCAAGGTCACTGGACACTCCTCGAATAAAGCAGCAAGATTGTGCAGAGGTGAGAAAACTGGCCCTGGAATGGGATTTTTCTAGATCAAGAAATTGGCGTCAGATTTGCCTTTAAAGACCAAAAAAAATATCCTCCGCTTTGGGCAATATTTTATTCCTCGGGCCTCCCATTATCAATGGTGTGCTCAGTCAACATTACATACAATGTAATACTGCAATTGATCTTGCAAATATTGTGAATTTTTATGGATTATTTATAATCTGAAATGTCTGGTTGAATCAAGCATTGCTACGATACTTGATAGATGTTTTGCTGTATACTCCAAAATGATAAAATCGATGATTTTTCTCTTGCAGTATAATGTCAAAGTATCAGCAATGAACAACAATTTATGTTAACTGCAATTGGATTATCAAAATTACCGGGTATTAATGCTTCAAATTTTTATTATGTTATTTTCCACCTTGACAAGGTTACTCTCATTTATTCAGAACTTGTAGAACCAATCTACTGCAGTCACTGAATGATCTAAAGACCTCTGTGACGGTTGCACAAACACCTCTGTGCACACAAGCATTGTGCCTCCATTCTGATTTAATACAAGCATTACAAAAAAGAGGAACAAATGAAAAGTACCATTTAATAAAAATTTATTTAACCAGATCTCTTTAAAGTAACCGGTAACACCACTGTAGCACATAGTACAAGTATAACATTTTAGATCTTCAGATATGAAGCTTTGTGTGCATATTTCATTAATAATACACAAGAGCTGTAAATGAATGAAATCAAATTTCATATGACAAAAGTATGATTTAATTATCATGAAATAATATACGTAAAAAAAAATTTAATAATTCTGACTGCAAATGTTTGATTTTCTGCATGAACTGCGATACTAAAAGAGACTGGTTTGTTTCCTACGTACATGTAGATAACCATTGAAAGAGAAGGTCACATGACTACACAGGGCTACAAAGGTACCGTAAATAATGCCTCTGAAAGATTTTGCAGGATTTCTCTCAAATTAACAGATAATCAACTGGAATGAAAATGATGTACACTAAGATATGCACATTTTGTCTGAACTGGATGAATAGTTGTTGCTGGTAAGAGGTCATGCATATATTGCACATGATTAGCAAAAAAAAAAAATTCAAGAGATCCATCAGAACAAAATAAGATGTACTCGATTGACAAAATGTTTTTTTGAAATAAAAAAAAAAGGTTACGTTGTGACATGATTCTGGATACATGAATATTTCTGTATCTTTCAGGGCATAGGTTTTATCAATTAATTACATACATAAAACTATTCATCAAAATCAATTTAATAAATATCCACCTTGTATGGATGATGAAAAGCACTTCTACAATAAAGACAAAATACTATAGGGAATGGGATTTGCTACAAATGTTGGTTAAAGAATTAAAGGATTAAAATAGAAGAACACAAAAACAAATGAACTATCAATTCTTAATTACACAAACGTCAATTTCACTACCCATCTTCCTGGATTTGTATGTAAAGCATCCATTACATGCAGCTTTCAAATCTATTCAAGAATACTCATACAAGTAAGGCACTTTCTTTCTTTCTTGAATATGAAAAAAAATTAATCCACAATTCAATGAATACAGTATATAAAGTGAAAAAAAGAGAGAAAAATGGCAATGTTGTACATTTCTTTCAACATGCACGATCATCACATTTTGTTTCCACAATCACAATACAAACTATTCCAGTGGAATGCTCAAGCAAATTAAAGCAAGAGACAATGGATCCCATCAGATTGCATATTACACGTATATCAATCACTATTAAAATAGATTTACATAATTTAATCTAACTACACCTGGTATCTAATTAATATCAAGATAAATTAATTCCTTCTTCTTTGAATTGTATTGTATTCAGGATCAACACTGTAACAATCTCCATTGTACATTTACACGTATATAAAATAAAATTATTCAGCAAATACCTGAAGTCCATATTTAAATTATAATAAACTCAATGCAAGGAAATAAACATGATCCCTCTAAAGCAAAAATAATGATGGAAAAATCGACAGAAAAGAAATTTCTACCAATTTCATAATTTTATCGCATAACAAGATCATTAATAATGCTGAAGTACTATATAACGGATTGCTCAAACAACTAACACTGTGTGGCATATGTTAACTCTGTATATTATCATACCCTGTTTCACTAACTACCACAACTGTACATTGCATGGACTCGAAATGCATCTTTGATTACGTATACATGTCAGATGGAATATTTGCTGCCATTTTTCTCATGAAACTTGCATTTAATTATACACCTTCAAATGCAACAAATAAAAAAAAAAAACAACCATCAATATAATAATTGGGTATACTGGCTAAAACTTGAGATGCTCTCAATGTTAGCATGACGTTACAAAATTGCCCAAAGACAAAAAGTGACAAAAAAGCAATTGTTCTTTAAATCTATTGTACCATAAAGGGGAGGGGGGGGGGGGTGTTCAACTCTAGCAGCCATTGTCTCCAAGAAGATCTCTGTAAGTAAATGGCAGTGGCTTGTCTAGCATTCTTGTCTTTATGTAAATATAGATTCATAATACAACAAACTTGAATAAAGTACTCCTGAAGATAATTAATGATAAATATCAATAAACATTTAAAGATTCAACAATATGACAGATCAAGTACCCATGATTTTAGACTTGAGCTTGGCAGCTGATTTGAATATGACCACAGTTTGTTCACAAACAAACATAAACCTGATGGAAAAATTGGTTTCTTTGGCAAGAAAAAAATGATAATTTAAAAACTGGCATTATACAATAGCACAAGATGTTGTACCAGCAGTTTGAATAAAATAAAGCACTAGACTAGAATACTTATCACATCTCTTGTTCATTAAAAAAAATCATAGTTACAAATCTGGATTAAACATGCTGACATTCACTGCATCATCTCTACCATTATAGAATTCAGAACCTCGTGCTCATCACAATTATCATCTTCCTCATCATCAAAGCACAATACATCCACTCTAATACACCTTCTGAGAATTGAATTTGGAGTGGGTGCGGTTTAACCACTGAGTACCCTTGCCCCCATTATAACTACCTGGCTTTGCTGAGGTATTTTGGTCTGGCTGGTACCTGCCCTTAGCCTGAGATGGTTTGCTCGCTTTGTTGTTGTCAGTACTGGAGCTGGGTTTGGAGTTGAAGTCGCTGCCGGATTTGGCACCATCAGCCTTTGTGGCATCACTGCTTTGCTTTGATTTGTCATTCATGGTTTTTGAAGCATCAGCTGGTTTGGTACTGTGCGAGACAGACGAGGTTTTTGCAGCAGTAGATTTTGTGTCTTTGGATGATGTTGATGATGATGAAATGGCAGTGTCCAAGGACTTGGGTTTAGACTGGCCTTCTTTCTCTCCATCCTTTACAATGCTGTTGACTTGGTCCATAAACTGCTGCCTGACCTCATTGACATGATCAGGAGACACCCTGATTCCATTCACCTGCTCTTCAAACTGTCAAAAACACAACAGCATTTTCTATTTTCTCTTCTCCTTGATCAGTATCATAGATTTTAAATGAGTTCTGAATAAACAGCGATAATTATCAAAATTGAATGGTAGGATTTTTACAATGATTTCTTAAAAGCATTGATGGTCATATTCTATATTGTGCACACCATTGCAATGGTAAATATCAATGTTTTGGGTGGGGTTTTTTGTAACAAATGCTTTATCTATTCTGCTTCACATCTTTGAATCGTCAACATGCATTCACTTATTGAAAATGAATCTAATATGATACATGATCAAGTTATTTTACATGTGTTTCTAATAGATACATGTATTGTTACCATTGGTTGTCTCCTGTTGTTGTTGTTCTTGTTCTGAGGACGGAATCGGTTGTGGGTGTTCTGGAACTGCTGGTTGTTATAGAAGTTGTTTTGAAACTTGGCATAGTAGTTGCTGTTGTGAATACCCTTAGAAAATTTGGTGTGTGAACTGTTGATGTTGCTGCGAGTTGTCACAATGTTCACCTGAGTTTTAAAAAGACATATTACATGAATACTATGCATTGTTTGTGATAAATTCTATGCTACAAGTTGTTCATTATAAATGCAACAATTGAGTCATTGACAGGCTGAAAGTTTCCTCAATTACTTATTTCAACATCACAATAGAATAAAAGCCATCAATCTTTAGCAGCAGGCTAAAAGCTTGCAGGCAGAAAGCATAAAAATGTGTGTGTTGGGGACAACTGATTTCGTTGGAATGAAAGTACAAATATTCATAAACTAGCTTGAACTTCCACTGCGCATTAATGTAGTTTTAGGAGATTGCAATGCTACGGCAGCTACCCGGTAATATCCTGTTTTGGTGTGAATCAAGAAGTTGAATTCTTACATTGCAAATCCCTCCCTTCCCATTTTTTTTTTTTTTTGAAAATAATTATTAATCATAAAACAAAGAAGATTTCCAAAAAATTTATACAATGATTATCAACTATTTGATTATTTCTGGTGATCATTTACAAAAACTATAGCTTCCTAGCAGTAAACTTTAATTGCAATCCTTTTCACCTGCTGGTTATGCCTCTCCATCTCCTGTCGTAATAATTCCTCAATGTTTATGGTGTGAGCCCTTGTTTCCAAGTTGCCATCTTTGGAAGTAACCAATGTACAAAATGAGCCCCTGCTTTCTCCAAACCTGAATAAATATGTTTACACAGTGGTTATACCTGTCGGATTTCTATAGATCTATCAATCTTTTCAAATTTTTTAAATTAAATTTTATCTAAAATGAACATAACATTTCTAAAATTCCCACAAAATTGATTGGAAAAATTGAAGACTTTAGTAGTTTACTGTACAACAGGTCCATAACATTAGACATACTGAAAATGATGCAACTGTGAAAAATGTTACAAAAGTTCAGCTATAGATAATATCTTTTTTGATCAATATTATCTCTCTATAAATGCATCTTCTACTGTGACTTTGAAGTTGTTCAACAATTCAGTAACAAAGTACAGCAAGACCAAGATATAAACTTACTTCTATAATTATACAAATTGACGACACTTATCATATTTCGTCATTATCATCATCATTAAAATCTTCCATAATCTTCATGCATATATCATCAAAATAATTCGTTCAAATTTAGCATCTCAATCTTCGCCGAATTATAATTTATATACCTGCAGCAAACATCTTTAGGATCAACCCAGAGAGTCAATTCGGATGGAAGTCTGAGGTCATGATACTGAAGTCCTGAGTTTCGAGCTGCTTTCTCTAGTACGGGATCAATGGGTTCTGATGAATTAATTCTGATACACCTATATCCTTGTCCTTTAGTTGGATGGTCTTGATACCAATGATTCTGAAACTTTTCGTTCAAAATGGCGGACAAAGAATTGGAAAATTCTACGACCTTCTCACTCGAAACGCTACCGCTTTGCCGTATCAAACGGGTAATAAACAAAACTGCTGCACCAATTTCTTCCCTCATGTTTACTGTTTCTCAGGTGGTCCACTTTCACTGAATTCATGGGCAGATATCTGTCGAAATTGCCCTTGTTTTTCTCGTTCTTGTTCAATCGTGTCGTCAAGTTGAGTCACGGCCTCGTTTTCAGTCAAAATATTTGTCTAAGAATAGCCAATGAAATTGAATGCGGATTTTTCCCGTACTTTTGTCAGTATCTCGATCTGACAAAAATAAATAAATAAAATAGGACCTATTTATAAAGTTCACATTTAGAAATACATGAAGTTATTAAGAGAAAAAGGTGCCATTTCAATGCTTAACCATGTTTTATTTATATCTGAGACTATTCCTTTAGTGTTACTATGAAATAAGAAAAGGGATGAACAGTAAAAATAAGAATAAGGTTACGTTGATTAAATTGATGATTATGAGAAATATATGATACATGTACTTTACACTGTCGATTTAACATCTTATATAGCTGTTGTCAGAACTGCAGTTAGCAACAGCTATACCATGTATACTGGCTAGAATGTAAAAAAAAAAAATCGAGAGTGTTCAATCAACGTATCAATCAACTTCTTCTTCTTTTTTAAATTATCAAAACCTTAAATTTGCTTTCAACGTCACTGGGTCTCTACCGGTAATCATCTCGAATTTTATTCGGTGTTTAAATAATAAACTTTTGTTACATATTAATGAGCTGCACCACTGCATGTGAAAATTTATTCAGTGCATGAAAATACTATATGAATTAAAATATTTTGCACACTACAAGCCAGAACTTCTGCTCTAGAAAGAAAATATTTGCCATACTGCTTGTAAACCACTAACCCTTTCGTATCAGTTCTAAGTGTGTATGTCATAACTTTCATGTGTTTTATGTAATAATGTTATGAAATGAGGGGGAAATATGTCTGGCTCTAAAATATATTTAATTTTATGGTAGTAACACCAGGCACATACTTTTTGGTCACCTGATGTAATTTAATCATACGTGTCTACGAAGCAGTTTTTAAATCGGACGGTCTTTTATACTTAAAAAAAAACATGTTTACATCAAATCATAAGCATTAAGATTTGAATTCTTTTTAGTTTATATACATTTTAGAATTTTTAAAATCAAAATTATAGAACTATTAAGAAGGGCTGACGGTCAACAAATTGACAATCAGGCCTCAGGATCATTAAGCAATTATACCAGACTTAAGTCGAAATTTCAAGCAGTCATAAAATAATTGTTTATCAAAAAATGACGATCGTTTGTAATTAACAATGTTTTAAAAAGAAAGAAAGAAAGATTTAATAGCATTTCAATTTTGTCAGTGTTTTCAACCAAGAGACATTAATGAGACAATGTACAACTTTTGACTAAGTGAAAGTTTGCATCATGGCTAGACCTGCATGCCTTAAACATTCAAATATGATGCTTTAAGCTATAAACGATTATTCAGTAAAGAACACATCCAAATATTTTAGCTTTAAAGATTATATATTTTCCTATACGTGTATCTTTACACAGAGCTCTTCGAATAAAGGAGGTAAATTAAGCCTAAAAATGGCGAAGACCTTCTTAACCTCGACGAGGCCTCATTTACTTGTATTTGACCATGAGGTGAATTTTGCATATTAAATTG
The DNA here is from genome assembly GCF_902806645.1 of Magallana gigas. Lineage (NCBI taxonomy): Eukaryota > Metazoa > Mollusca > Bivalvia > Ostreida > Ostreidae > Magallana > Magallana gigas. Next base: position 30,144,910 of record NC_047565.1, on the reverse strand, counting down.
TTTTGTATTCTATATGATCTATAAAATGACTCAAAAAAATTTGATATATCATTACACGTATATTCTATGCAATAAATAATCTTCTTCTTTTTTAAATTTAAGTACGTGCGTTTAATATATCATATCAATTTATGAAAATTTGTAGACGTTTCATATATTGTAATTGAATGTCATATTATAACATATATTACATTTTATTTCTCATTTAAGCTATATATATATATATATATATTTTATTCATAGAAACATTCATGCACCATTCAAGTATAAGGTGTACATGCATTTTCTTTGTTTTACCTTGTTTTGCTATTCTTGGGTGGGGGGGGGGGTCGCATCAAAAGAACTTCGTATATTTACAATTCCATAATTGATTTAAAAAGACGAGTCTAAATGGGTTAGGGACAGTATTTACTTATATTTCCAAACTCTAACACACTTACATCAAACTGCTCTAGCTAAAATCTCAAATCTTCCCCATCATTCAGATTATCGAAATCAAGCATGTGTCGAAAGCAGCTAGCTCGGTAAATCGCATACAAAGTAAATTCCATGCTAGTTTGAAAAGGTTATTGGACCAATAGTCACCTTAATTTTATCCTGCTTCAATAACTTTATTTACCCTTCTTCAGTACCTGAAATTTTTACATGCAAGTTTATTCCATCCTCAAGTATCTGAAGATATACCATCCAAGGAAGAAGATAGGACCTATGGAACCTGCTAAAAAAACACTCGGGCACCATCGCAAGGATATATAAAAGTGCCCCCCCCCCCCCCCCAATTATTTCATCTAATGACTGAGTCAGAGATAAAATTAATTTAATATCACATCGTTTCTTAAATTGGAGGGGGAGGGGCAGACCTATCCAACATATCAAGGATTAAGGAATGTTAACTGTAGATTACTTGATTATACAAACTGTAATTTATGTACATTGAGCACAGGCACTTGTTTATGAGAATAAAAATTTACCTATAGTATAATAATAACTTAATTTTATACTATATAGGGTAAATTTTTTCTCAGAAACAAGTGCCTGTGACATTGAGGCACCGAATAACCATGCAAAAATGTCATAAACGCCGCTTTACATTTTAGATTCACAATTTGATAATACATCGTACATTGGCGCTTTTTTGTGACACTATGTTTATCACGAGTCTAATCTATACTGTTAACTATAGTTTTGTGCTATGTCTTAGGTTCTTTGTGTAGGATACCACAAAAATGTTTTTCTGTTGCTAGCTTGTACGTAAATATGTTATAATTTCTGAGTTTTATGATCACGTTTCTCTACAAACATTTCACAAAAATTCTAATAGAATTGCTTTGTTCGGATGATCTTTTTAACAACTGACCTTAATTTCTCATAGATGTGTATGATTTTTTAAACATTCATTTATTTACCTCTCTCAAAATTACCTCTAATATTTCCAATTACAATTATTAATCATAGACATTTTTATACAAATGATTAGAGTCCATATGATCTTCTAAATTTACAAAACACAATTTTCTGAATGACACCATAATAGTACAAAACGCAGAAAATACAGTGGCTAGACCCAGAGGTCAGTGTAGAAGGTTTTGAGGACTCTCGGGGATAGTTTTATTTTATAGTATGATTATCACCCGAAGTTTATCCGGGTGTGTGAGTGTGTTTGTGTTGTGTGTGTGTGGGGGGGGGGGGGGGGGGGTGGGGTCTCTGGGGGGCCTCCATCGGAAAATTGTTCAACGTAATTGTACAAAATGGTACAATTTTGATCATTATTATTTTTAAAGACAATAAATGCTTCTTTAGTGCATGATTCATTTGGGATATGAAGGTAGCGACATTGCAGAAAAAATACATAACCCGCGTTAGCGGTTTTTTTTCTGCAGTGATCGCTACCTTCATAACCCGCATGAATCACCAAGGAAAGCATTTTATTGTTTATATTAACATTTTTTTAACTTATCAATAATTGATGAAAAAAGTAAGTAAAATTCACTAAATTTCTGTTTATGTAGATAAGTATGTTGGCTAAAAGAAACAGCCAAATCGTCTTTTGTGAGACTTTGAGTCTGATATCATTATCATTATTTCGTGCAGTCCGTGAATTTTCTTAGGTCGCTCTAGGTTTTGACCAATCGATAAACACCTAGCTGGCGTCTCAATTTCTGTCCTGCCAGTCTCTCTTCAGTTTCAGCCGCTGTAGATTTCGGCCAATCGATAAACGGGGCCCTGTAGATTTCAGTCTGACTGTTTCTTATAAACAATTCTATGCATTCGATCTTCTTTGATATGAAAACCCCAAAACCCCTAATATCTGCGAAGCGGGGATGAAATAATAAGATATCTTTGGAAATGCTTTCTTTTTTTTTTTACGATTTGAAGATGGATCTAGTCACCCAAATTAAAAAGAATAAACCTGATTTTCTGGAGATTTTTTTATTCAAAAAAATTATTAATTTCTTTTCATTTTCAACGAAAAAAAACCCCACTCAGATAAATACCCAGTTGAATAGTTTCAAACTTCTGTATATTTATTGCACACCTTTTTTTAAATGGACTTTTTTTTTAATTTTTAATTATATAAACTCCTATTCAATTCCCTCCCCGAATCCGTGAAGTCCATTTATGATTTACACTCCGTCTTTCCCGCCATATTTTTATGTTTGACCTATGAACTCGTTGCTACCAGTGACGTTTACAAGCGGCAGCCATATTAGCAGATGGGAATAAACTCGTGTTGTCAACCAAACCTTTTGAAGAAAATAATAGCTTGACCATGGCGGTTCCATTCTCAAATACAAAATTACGGGTTCCAAAAGGCTTTCAAAACATCCTCGAGGGCTTAGCAAGGGAATGTTTGAGAAGTCAGCCCGAAAACATCTATGAATTTGGTGCCAAATATTTCCAACAGCTAATTCAAGTTCGAGAACGTAAGTAAAATCATCACTTACATTAGTCTTACAAGTTACCAAGTAATTTTAAAACTTAGAATATAATATGTTCTTTATCCATTCATTCATACGTCAAAATTTTGAATCAGATATAAGAAACGCACGTACCGATTTTAATTTTTTGGAGGGAATATGCGAATTTTCTCTAAGATATGTTTAAATATTTTTCAAGAATATGTCCTGTGTTGATTGGAAATACCATTACAATAGCATACATTTTCTTTCAAAAATTACAAATGATTTTAAGTTCACATATATAATGAGATTGATAATATTATCATAGTACTCTAGCTGTCTCTATCCAATTTAAGTTTCTTCTTCCACCACTTTTTGTTAATACAATGTATTTCAGTAATCACAAATACCTTTGTACCCACTGCCCAAACTAGATTCATCCACTTGACATAAAAAGTCAAGATTTTCTATTGTAAAATATGCCCCCTCTATCGATTTCGGTTTCAATACACAACCAAAAATAGACGGGCCAAATAGACAGTATACTGGGATATTGCATTAATTGCAAACGGCATGAAAAGTACCCAAATGATTATGTTAAAAAATTATGCAATAAAATTAATTTAATATCACATCGTTTCTAAATTGGAGGGGGAGGGGGCAGACCTCATCCAACATATCAAGGATTAAGGATGTTAACTGTAGATTACTTGATTATACAAACTGTAATTATGTACATTGAGCACAGGCACTTGTTTATGAGAATAAAAATTTACCTATAGTTATAAATAATACTAATTTATACTATATAGGTAATTTTTTCTCAGATCACTCGAAACGCTACCGCTTTTGCCGTATTCAAACGGGTAATAAACAAAACTGCTGCACCAATTTCTTCCCTCATGTTTACTGTTTCTCAGGTGGTCCACTTTCACTGAATTCATGGGCAGATATCTGTCGAAATTGCCCTTGTTTTTCTCGTTCTTGTTCAATCGTGTCGTCAAGATTGAGTCACGGCCTCGTTTTCAGTCAAAATATTTGTCTAAGAATAGCCAATGAAATTGAATGCGGATTTTTCCCGTACTTTTGTCAGTATCTCGATCTGACAAAAATAAATAAATAAAATAGGACCTATTTATAAAGTTCACATTTAGAAATACATGAAGTTATTAAGAGAAAAAGGTGCCATTTCAATGCTTAACCATGTTTTATTTATATCTGAGACTATTCCTTTAGTGTTACTATGAAATAAGAAAAGGGATGAACAGTAAAAATAAGAATAAAGGTTACGTTGATTAAATTGATGATAATGAGAAATATATGATACATGTACTTTACACTGTCGATTTAACATCTTATATAGCTGTTGTCAGAACTGCAGTTAGCAACAGCTATACCATGTATACTGGCTAGAATGTAAAAAAAAAAAAAATCGAGAGTGTTCAATCAACGTATCAATCAACTTCTTCTTCTTTTTTAAATTATCAAAACCTTAAATTTGCTTTCAACGTCACTGGGTCTCTAATCATCTCGAATTTTATTCGGTGTTTAAATAATAAACTTTTGTTACATATTAATGAGCTGCACCACTGCATGTGAAAATTTATTCAGTGCATGAAAATACTATATGAATTAAAATATTTTGCACACTACAAGCCAGAACTTCTGCTCTAGAAAGAAAATATTTGCCATACTGCTTGTAAACCACTAACCCTTTCGTATCAGTTCTAAGTGTGTATGTCATAACTTTCATGTGTTTTATGTAATAATGTTATGAAATGAGGGGGAAATATGTCTGGCTCTAAAAATATTTAATTTTATGGTAGTAACACCAGGCACATACTTTTTGGTCACCTGATGTAATTTAATCATACGTGTCTACGAAGCAGTTTTTAAATCGGACGGTCTTTTATACTTAAAAAAAAACATGTTTACATCAAATCATAAGCATTAAGATTTGAATTCTTTTTTAGTTTATATACATTTTAGAATTTTTAAAATCAAAATTATAGAACTATTAAGAAGGGCTGACGGTCAACAAATTGACAATCAGGCCTCAGGATCATTAAGCAATTATACCAGACTTAAGTCGAAATTTCAAGCAGTCATAAAATAATTGTTTATCAAAAAATGACGATCGTTTGTAATTAACAATGTTTTAAAAAGAAAGAAAGAAAGATTTAATAGCATTTCAATTTTGTCAGTGTTTTCAACCAAGAGACATTAATGAGACAATGTACAACTTTTGACTAAGTGAAAGTTTGCATCATGGCTAGACCTGCATGCCTTAAACATTCAAATATGATGCTTTAAGCTATAAACGATTATTCAGTAAAGAACACATCCAAATATTTTAGCTTTTAAAGATTATATATTTTCCTATACGTGTATCTTTACACAGAGCTCTTCGAATAAAGGAGGTAAATTAAGCCTAAAAATGGCGAAGACCTTCTTAACCTCGACGAGGCCTCATTTACTTGTATTTGACCATGAGGTGAATTTTGCATATTAAATTGTTTTGTATTCTATATGATCTATAAAATGACTCAAAAAAATTTGATATATCATTACACGTATATTCTATGCAATAAATAATCTTCTTCTTTTTTAAATTTAAGTACGTGCGTTTAATATATCATATCAATTTATGAAAATTTGTAGACGTTTCATATATTGTAATTGAATGTCATATTATAACATATATTACATTTTATTTCTCATTTAAGCTATATATATATATATATATTTTATTCATAGAAACATTCATGCACCATTCAAGTATAAGGTGTACATGCATTTTCTTTGTTTTACCTTGTTTTGCTATTCTTGGGGGGGTCGCATCAAAAAGAACTTCGTATATTTACAATTCCATAATTGATTTAAAAAGACGAGTCTAAATGGGTTAGGGACAGTATTTACTTATATTTCCAAACTCTAACACACTTCAAACTGCTCTAGCTAAAATCTCAAATCTTCCCCATCATTCAGATTATCGAAATCAAGCCATGTGTCGAAAGCAGCTAGCTCGGTAAATCGCATACAAAGTAAATTCCATGCTAGTTTGAAAAGGTTATTGGACCAATAGTCACCTTAATTTTATCCTGCTTCAATAACTTTATTTACCCTTCTTCAGTACCTGAAATTTTTACATGCAAGTTTATTCCATCCTCAAGTATCTGAAGATATACCATCCAAGGAAGAAGATAGGACCTATGGAACCTGCTAAAAAAACACTCGGGCACCATCGCAAAGGATATATAAAAGTTGCCCCCCCCCCATTATTTCATCTAATGAGTCAGAGATAAAATTAATTTAATATCACATCGTTTCTTAAATTGGAGGGGGAGGGGCAGACCTATCCAACATATCAAGGATTAAGGAATGTTAACTGTAGATTACTTGATTATATATACATGTACAAACTGTAATTTATGTACATTGAGCACAGGCACTTGTTTATGAGAATAAAAATTTACCTATAGTATAATAATAACTTAATTTTATACTATATAGGGTAAATTTTTTCTCAGAAACAAGTGCCTGTGACATTGAGGCACCGAATAACCATGCAAAAATGTCATAAACGCCGCTTTACATTTTAGATTCACAATATTTGATAATATATCGTACATTGACGCTTTTTTGTGACACTATTTTATCACGAGTCTAATCTATACTGTTAACTATAGTTTTGTGCTATGTCTTATGTTCTATGTGTAGGATACCACATATAAATGTTTTTCTGTTGCTAGCTTGTACGTTAATATGTTATAATTTCTGAGTTTTACGGTCACGTTTCTCTACAAACATTTCACAAAAATTCTAATAGAATTGCTTTGTTCGGATGATCTTTTTAACAACTGACCTTAATTTCTCATAGATGTGTATGATTTTTTTAAACATTCATTTATTTTACCTCTCTCAAAATTACCTCTAATATTTCCAATTACAATTATTAATCATAGACATTTTTATACAAAATGATTAGAGTCCATATGATCTTCTAAATCCGTCTGTACTGTTTTACAAAACACAATTTTCTGAATGACACCATAATAGTACAAAACGCAGAAAATACAGTGGCTAGACCCAGAGGTCAGTGTAGAAGGTTTTGAGGACTCTCGGGGATAGTTTTATTTTATAGTATGATTATCACCCGAAGTTTATCCGGGTGTGTGAGTGTGTTTGTGTGTGTGTGTGTGGGGGGGGGGGGGGGGGTCTGGGGGGCCTCCATCGGAAAATTGTTCAACGTAATTGTACAAAATGGTACAATTTTGATCATTATTATTTTTAAAGACAATAAAATGCTTTCTTTAGTGCATGATTCATTTGGGATATGAAGGTAGCGACATTGCAGAAAAAATACATAACCCGCGTTAGCGGTTTTTTTCTGCAGTGATCGCTACCTTCATAACCCGCATGAATCACCAAGGAAAGCATTTTATTGTTTATATTAACATTTTTTTTAACTTATCAATAAATTGATGAAAAAAAGTAAGTAAAATTCACTAAATTTCTGTTTATGTAGATAAGTATGTTGGCTAAAAGAAACAGCCAAATCGTCTTTGTGAGACTTTGAGTCTGATATCATTATCATTATTTCGTGCAGTCCGTGAATTTTCTTAGGTCGCTCTAGGTTTTGACCAATCGATAAACACCTAGCTGGCGTCTCAATTTCTGTCCTGCCAGTCTCTCTTCAGTTTCAGCCGCTGTAGATTTCGGCCAATCGATAAACGGGGCCTGTAGATTTCAGTCTGACTGTTTCTTATAAACAAATTCTATGCATTCGATCTTCTTTGATATGAAAAAACCCCAAAACCCCTAATATCTGCGAAGCGGGGATGAAATAATAAGATATCTTTGGAAATGCTTTCTTTTTTTTTTACGAATTTGAAGATGGATCTAGTCACCCAAATTAAAAAGAATAAACCTGATTTTCTGGAGATTTTTTTATTCAAAAAAATTATTAATTTCTTCCATTTTCAACGAAAAAAAACCCCACTCAGATAAATACCCAGTTGAATAGTTTCAAACTTCTGTATATTTATTGCACACCTTTTTTTAAATGGACTTTTTTTTTAATTTTTAATTATATAAACTCCTATTCAATTCCCTCCCCGAATCCGTGAAGTCCATTTATGATTTACACTCCGTCTTTCCCGCCATATTTTTATGTTTGACCTATGAACTCGTTGCTACCAGTGACGTTTACAAGCGGCAGCCATATTAGCAGATGGGAATAAACTCGTGTTGTCAACCAAACCTTTTGAAGAAAATAATAGCTTGACCATGGCGGTTCCATTCTCAAATACAAAATTACGGGTTCCAAAAGGCTTTCAAAACATCCTCGAGGGCTTAGCAAGGGAATGTTTGAGAAGTCAGCCCGAAAACATCTATGAATTTGGTGCCAAATATTTCCAACAGCTAATTCAAGTTCGAGAACGTAAGTAAAATCATCACTTACATTAGTCTTACAAGTTACCAAGTAATTTTAAAACTTAGAATATAATATGTTCTTTATCCATTCATTCATACGTCAAAATTTTGAATCAGATATAAGAAACGCACGTACCGATTTTAATTTTTTGGAGGGAATATGCGAATTTTCTCTAAGATATGTTTAAATATTTTTCAAGAATATGTCCTGTGTTGATTGGAAATACCATAACAATAGCATACATTTTCTTTCAAAAATTACAAATGATTTAAAGTTCACATATATAATGAGATTGATAATATTATCATAGTACTCTAGCTGTCTCTATCCAATTTAAGTTTCTTCACTTTTGGTTAATACAATGTATTTCAGTAATCACAAATACCTTTGTACCCACTGCCCAAACTAGATTCATCCACTTGACATAAAAAGTCAAGATTTTCTATTGTAAAATATGCCCCCTCTATCGATTTCGGTTTCAATACACAACCAAAAGTAGATGGGCCAAATAGACAGTATACTCTACTGGGATATTGCATTGCAAACAGCATGAAAAGTACCCAAATGATTATGTTAAAAAATTATGCAAGGTGTACTGTCTCAGAGTACTTCCCAATGGAAAAAAGATGTAAACTTTTCCCATCATAAATCTGTTAGAAATTTGTTTTTGTTCATGTTTATTTCTCTGGATAAAAATACATGTACTGTAAATGAAGTGTCATTATAGGAATCTTGGATTTATCCCCTTGTATTGCTTTCAGTTGTACTTCTTTTACTGCAGGTAGGCGTCTTCACTAAAAATTTAAGGAAAAACTAACCTCGGACAGACTATATAGTATGTAGCTGATACTTGAAAATGATCATATGTATATTACCTGTAATTGATTTTATAATCTGTCCAAACCTTGGACTCCAAGGTTACCTTAATTTCTATCACTCTGCTGATTTCCTTAACAAATAAACATACCTGTCAGGGAAAAAGAATTGAAATCATATATGACCAAAAATAAGATTTTCTCTTTCACAAATTCCCTCTTTAATAGCGGAGAAATTTACAGGAACAAAAAATACATTTCTCAGCAAGATTTATAATGAGAAAATCCATCATCATTTATTCATTCAGAATTCTTGGGACTTCTTGCATTATTTTTCAACATTAATAAAAGAGTTCTTTTCGTGTCGTTTGCAATACTAAATCCCCGTAAACTTTAAATATATTCGTGGTTGTGTATTGAAACCTGAAGCAATGGATGTGGCGTATCAAAACAAAAAAAGCTTTTACTATTTTTGTTCTACAGTGGATGAATGTTGGTTGTGCACAGAGTTACTTATGATATTTGAAATATTTTAAAGCAAAATGTGGTGGAAGAAGAGTACAGAAACCAATATTACCGAAATACTTTATTAATGATACAAATGTAATTGCCATATAATTGCCATGGTTACTTGTACCACCAGTGATTCAAAGTTAAACTCACTCACTTTATTACAAAATATTACATGTATTGTTATTTTAGTTTTGTTAATGCTTACCTTAATAAACTGAATTGTTTGTAGTACATGTATTATTAAATAAAAAGTACGGGTAAACTTACATATTATTAGTGTGAATTAAATTGCCAATGAGTAAATTATACCGGTAATAGCCTATTGTTAGTTTTGATTTTATTCATATTGATTGGATCAGCATTTGAAAGAAATATCGGTATATAAAAAAAAAATTCTCTGTAATGAATTATTGTTTAAACTCTAGAGCCTCAATAGTATACATGTACTAGTATAATTGTGAATCCACTGTAGAAGTGAGTATTGAGCCATCAGTACTGACAATTTATGTTGTGCATGTAGCTCAATCCCTCATTTACTGATTATATTACAGTAATTACCTAGATGGGAGTAATTGACAGCAGTACTGTTTGTATCGCAAAGAGAGACAAATATTGGTCCATCACGGATCAAATTACTGTTTCATGATGATATTGTCACTGCTGTGAACAAAGATTAAAATATAGCCCCATACACACTCACAGAATCATGGACATTTGGGTCTTTTTACATAACTGGTGTTATTATTAAGCTAAAAAAAGATTGATTGGTGCTTATAATATGTATGGAGTCACATAGAGAGAGAGAGGGAGAGAGAGAGAGAGAGAGGAGAGAGAGCATGGCTACTGATGCAGCATCAAAGCCATTTGTTTTACTCCAGTTAAAAAAAAAATAGGCCCTTAATTATACCCCCGCTCCGAAGGAGAGGGGGTATACTGTTTTACCCTTGTGTGTCTGTCTGTCCGTCCGTCTGTCCGTCTGTCTGTCCGTCTGTCTGTCCGTCCGTAACAAAAATTTCTGTCGCATTTATCTCAGCAACTATTTATCGCAGATGCTTGAAATTTTAACACAGTGTTTGTTAAGGCATGCCATATCATGGGATATATTTTTGTACCAATCGGACGCCAACTTCCTGTTAAATGACGACTTTGCTTATTTTTTAACCAAAATTTTCAAACAAATTTTCGTCAAAGAAATCTCAGCAACTGTTTATCGCAGATGCTTGAAATTTTAACACAGTATTGGTATAGGCATGCCATATCGTGGGATATATTTTTGTACCAATTGGACGCCAACTTCCTGTTAAATGACGACTTTGCTTATTTTTTAACCAAAATTTTCAAACAAATTTTCGTCAAAGAAATCTCAGCAACTGTTTATCGCAGATGCTTGAAATTTTAACACAGTATTGGTATAGGCATGCCATATCGTGGGATATCTTTTTGTACCAATCAGACGTCAACTTCCTGTTAAATGACGACTTTGCTTATTTTTTAACCAAAATTTTCAAACAAATTTTCGTCAAAGATTTCTCAGCAGCTATTATCGCAGATGCTTGAAATTTATACACAATATTTGTATAGGCATGCCATATCGTGGGATATATTTTTGTACCAATCGGCGTCAACTTCCTGTTAAATGACGACTTTGTTTATTTTTAGCCAAAATTTTCAAACAAATTTCCGTCAAAGATTTCTCAGCAACTATTTATCGCAGATGCTTGAAATTTTAACACACTATTTGTATAGGCATGCCATATTGTGGATATATTTTTGTATCAATCGGACGTCAAACTTCCTGTGAAATGATGACTTTGTTTATTTTTAGCCAAAATTTCAAACAAATTTTCGTCAAAGATTTCTCAGCAGCTATTTATCGCAGATGCTTGAAATTTTTACACAGTTGTTTGTTAAGGCATGCCGTACGTATCGTGGGATATATTTTTGTACCAATCGGACGTCAACTTCCTGTTAAATTGAGTACTTTGTTTATTTTAGCCAAAATTTTCAAACAAATTTTCCTCAAAGATTTCTCAGCAACTGTTTATCGCAGATGCTTGAAATTTTAACACACTATTTGTTTAGGCATGCTATATTGTGGAATATATTTCTGTACCAATCGGATGCCAGCTTTCTGTTAAATGTCGACTTTGCTTATTTTGCATATTCACATCAGAGCGGGGGTATCACTAGTGAGCATTGGCTCACAGATATCTTGTTTAGTATTTTATTCCTTTATTCCTTGACTAGCTGATCTAATATATTTCATTGATTATTATTTTGTCTGATTCAAAAGCGTGTCTTCATTAAATTACCGAAAAATGTAGCCTAAACTCTAAATACCAGTATTAACTCTTTGCTGCTTTATGCAAAAGTCTATCACTTTTAAAACTATCTTTGTCAACTGCTTTTATTAAAAAATCTGTATCTATATATGTAAGTACATGTTGAAATCTAAAATGACACACTCCATACAGCTCAATTTGTATTATCACGTAAGAAAAAGTCCCACCAGTGAACCCAAGGAATTACTTTCTAGGTTTGAATTGGCTGGTTGCAATAATCTTCTGATAAACATTTTGCAATTTAGAAAATAATGAGTACAATAAATTATTTTAATAGTTAATACCATAATTAAAAACATTACAATAGTGCAGTATAGGGACTTGAGGGTTAATGTGGATTTTTATTTTTATATTGATTTTTTTACCTAATAAGCATAAAACTCTGAGTGCAGTGCATCTCTCTCTCTCTCTCTCTCTCTCTCTCTCTCTCTCTCTCTCTCTCTCTCTCTCTCTCTCTCTCTCTCTCTCTCTCTCTCTCTGTATGCACTATACACCTAACCTGGTAACCCACACTCAATTGATTATTATTTTAATGTAATATATCACGTAAATCTGACAAGACTATGATGATTTTATGAGAATTTGATTGAAAAACAATATTCAAAGTTCAGATATTTTATTAATAAAGATTTTTGGGTGTGGTTATCTGATTTGAAATTGTAAAAATTGTAAAAAAAAAAAAAGTTATCAACACTTTTTTTCTCAATGATTTGAAACATGTGGTCTGAAACATTTGTCATATATAATGCATTAATTACATTCATTGGTTCGTTTGCTGGAAACCCACTGAAATGAGGAAACTTGATTGGTACAAACTTTAATGAAGCTGTTAATGCTATTGATTTTGTTGTAGCAATACCTTTGTGTCAGGTTATTGAAGTAAAACTGTTTGAAAAACTCTAAATGTTCTCTAGAAGTCATAACAGGCAGAACTGTATTGGAAGTCTATTGATTGGTGCAGAAGTTATAAGTAAAAGGGTACCGATGCATCATTGATGAGACAGGCAGAGATAGGGCAACTGTATAGGGTCTGTGTTGGGGAGAGACCAAGAGCTTCAGTGCATGGGGATCTCATTCAACAGGAGTTGCATGTCTGTTCCTTGTCTGAAATGGAAATAACTCTAGGAGTTGCTGATTAAGGGGGATATATATATTGTAATTCTGCTCTGGAGTGCGATTATTGTATTTCTGAATTTAGGGGAGTTGATCAAGATTAAAGAAAGTGTTTCTTCCCAGCTGAAACAAAAGCCCCATTCAGAAGTTGTCGTCAATGAAGCATTTGTGAAACTTTATGAGTGTGTAAAACATTGTGTGGATTTTGGAGAGAGAAAAAAATTTTGGAGCAAGTTTAGGACTTAGTGCAAATTTCATTGAATCATGGGGACTAAGTTTTCCAGGATCCGAGAGTTTGTAGGAAAGAAGAGGTCCTCATTTCATAGCATTGCCTCTTGTGCTAGCTCTCCTGCTGATGTACCTGGTAAATAGGAACTAGATGTTTGCATGTCAGCATTGATTACAAGTGTTCCTAAGTTTGTGATGATGGAACAGTGTTCTATTAATCTCTTATCAAGTTATCAATGATATTGATTAAAGCTCTGTAATTATGTATTGATTAAGTAATAATTACAACAGACGGCCCGATCTTGAAACAAACATAACAGCAAGTTTGTGGTGTTACATTGACCTGTAATGCTGAGTATTGTATTACTTATTTGTAGCAATTTTTTTTGTATGCAACGACATCTGATATTTTGTTTGTCTTGAAATTAGAAATGATATTTTTAGGACAATTTATTAAAAGAAAGAAAATAACAATGCGGTATATTATAAGTTGTAATATTAAGCCTACACATATACTGATGTGTAGTTTCCATTCATTTAATAGATACTGTGGTTTCATTAATATTCAAGGGTATCAATGTTCATGGATAAACTGAAAATCGCAGTTTCAAGGATACGTAAATTCGTGGCCAATGACTGTATCAATACAAAATGTTAATAGAAATTGCACTTCAATGAACATTTAATTTCAAGGATCAATATAATAACGAAATCTACGAAAATTGGTATTCAACGAATATTGATGAAACCACAGTAGCTGATGCGGGGGGAAAGTTACAATATGTGGGCATCTTTGCTTGAAGCTTGTCAATCTATTACCCAATACTGACCCATTCTTTCACTCTATATCTTTTAGAGACTGGCCATGATCCAGCTGTCCATGGGGCACGGTTAGAGGACCGTTTCTACAACAATGACTCGTTCCAGAGCCCCAGTACAGACCCCGGGGATCCCCAGCAACAGGAGGCCGCCCTGAAGATCCAGACGGAGTTCAGGCGCCACCACGCCGAGCAGGAGGTGGAGCACATGAAGGAAGAAGATGCTGCGGTCAAAATACAGTCTGGTTTCCGTGGTTTCCAGGACAGACAGAAAGTCCTTGAAATGAAGTAAGAGGGCTGGGTCTTTTGTTTTTCTTTTCTCGTTAGGTCTTACAAATCTTGAGCAGTATTAATTGTCAAAGAAAATATATAGTTCATTAAGTAGCTACTTAGTTTACTTTAACAGTCTGTCAAGGGATTATAATCATAAATGGTAAATATATCAATATTTTGATGTTTACAAACTCAATGTTAAAGTTGTATTGATTTCAAGTTTTTCAAAGCTATAGACAGCCATTATCAATTTATAATGAGATTTTTTTTAATCACTGAAGTTCCATAAGTCTTCAGTCTATGATTCTTCAAAACACAATAGATTTACCTTAATGGAATAAAGTCAATATGTTCGTCATGGGACTCAGTGTGCCGTTAAAATAAATGATTGAACTTTACCATGAAAGATCAATTCTCTATTCTTTTAAGTTATTTTATCCATGATAAGGAGAGCTCCTGAATGAAATTCAGTTCATTTTAATTTTAGGACTGCATGTAATAAATAACCCAAGAGTGAAATTCACAGATGTTATTGAACTAATTGAAAGAACAAAGTACTGATCTACATATATTTTTTGTTATTTCAGAGACCCTGAGGCTTATGCCAAACAAAAGGAAGAAGCTGATGAAAGGTTGTCAAAAGGAGGTAGCAGTAAAGACAGCGTGGATATTGATTTGGATGACCCAGAGGTCGCAGAGGCTGCTGTGAAAATCCAGGCAGGGTTCAAAGGTTACAAAGCTCGTAAAGAGGTCAAGGACAAGAAGGTATGTTATGTTCAAGATTTGAGAGTGTGAAAAAATTTGAACACAATGAGATGGCTAATTAGAGAGTGGTGCATGTTTGCCATTGTTTTTTAATCCACTTTAAAAAAAAAGTCTGAATTAAATGATATTAAAGAGGTACTAGTACGATGTTCACTGAAACAAAGTACACTGTAAAAATTATTTTTATCCAAGAAGTTTACAATTTTAAATCTCAACAGTACAATTTTTTTTTCTGTTTAAACATGAACAGGCTTTTATGGTAAGTCATTTTGTCAGATGGAAAAACACTGATTTTCAAAGGAGCGTGCTTCTTTTTGTGAAAATAATGAGGATTGGTGCATGCAGTATATTAATGATAGATTAAAAGTGATCATTCTTGTTGTGATGAGATGTGGTTTGGCTTACTAGGACAATTCTTGCTTACAGCTGCTTAATTTTATAATGCTGTTATTTCACCTAAAACGTTATGTGTATCTTTCAAAATAAAAATGTTCAGTTTATGGTTTTACTACACAATAGGTTTTTGGTTTAATTGGATAACTTAAATAAGTTATTGAGTTTTATCATCAGAATGAATGCAGGTATATATAGTCTAGATTGACAGCTTTACGCATCATTTTCCAGAAAGAAAATTTGATATCTTCATATCACTGAAAAGTAGAATAAATCAGAATTCATGAAGTACCTAGATCGATTCCATTCTGAGTCAAAATCTTTGCTGTGAGCGTCTCTTGAGGGTTTGTAACACACTTCCAGTAATGGAAGTTTTCTCCAGGAGCATAATGGTCTTTCTCGACCTCTAGAGGGTCTACATCAGCCACATTCTGGGGTGAATTGATCCACAGAGTAGAAGAGCCACAGTATAAACAAACCAATTAATACTGCAATTATGAAGAGGTTTTTTTTCAGGTCTAATTTACCTTCCTCTTTGTTCGAGGCCTTTGTTTGTGCAGATCAATTTATTTTAGTGATATGTGTTGGCTGAGTCTCTGACTGCTTCTTTCACATACACAAATTAGTGTCAGTCAAAATACATTTCATTGGGAGAGTTCAAGTTTGTTGAGGATGAGAGAGAAAGAGTTTAGAGAAAGAGTCAGAGAGAGGGAGATAAAGAGAGAGAGAGAGATTGAATTTTCATTTATAATTGATATTTTAACTGTGATTAAAAATTGGGTAGATTTTAATTAATATTTTTTCACTAAGAAATACTTTGTCGATCCCTATCATTATAACACAGGCAAGCTTACAGGATGTAGCAACTGGAGGGATCGAGACTGATTCAGATATCATCGATATAGATCTGAATGATCCTGAAGTTGAAAAGGCTGCATTCAAAATTCAAGCTGGATTTAGGGGCCACCTTGCTCGTAAAAGTATCAAGTCGGTTCATTCTATTGACTTGAATAAGCCAGACAATGATTAAAGAACAGAATTGGAAAAGCAGAATATGGACAAATTGATCAATTAAATTTTGGATATATTGACTGACAAATTCATTTTCTTATGAACATGTTTTAAGCACGAAAATAAATCTTTAATTTAAAAAGAGACAACTCAGCACTTATACTATTATTGCTATAACAATTGGATAAAGAGACCTTAGAGAAAAGAATTTCTTGGCTTTGAACAACACAATATCAATTTGTTAGGGGAGAAAATGCATCTAGACATCCAATTTACAAGTACAACAAGGCAAGATAATTTAACACTTGGGGATAGCCTTGTCTCAAACTTGATGTGCTAAAGATCCCAATAATGGTACTCACTAATGTGCAATATTCTTTGCAATGATCTTCATTTGGACGCAAAATCAATATAAAACAAAACTAGAAGATTTAAGATAGGGAAAAAGTTGCAGCCCGATGCATGCTTAAATTACAGCTAGAGTGTTCTTGAAACATCAATATAAATGTGAATTGAGTTGGTTGAAGCAAAAAAGAATCTTCCTCCCAAAATATATATCCAGATAGAGTAATGAGCAGGTTCTTCTTGTCAGCAGGGATCAATAGTTTTGCTTAGCTTGGAAATCATGTACTGACAAGATCCGTTAGAATCGCATCAAGGGTTTGGAAGCTTCCAAACTAATTTGCTTATATACCTCTCCTGTGAACCAGAGTCAGAATTTCTGTAATAATTTTTTGTCCTTGGAATTGGATTATATATTCATTTCGGCGGGGAAGTTCCACTTGAATTCAGGTTTGCAGCTTCTTTACAATTTCAAACCAGACAGGTATATTGTTGTTGATTGTTAAAAAAAGATATTGCATACTGTTGGAATCTGTTTTTTGGGTTTGTTTTTAGGGGGGAGGGAGAACTCTGTTTCAGTTGAATTTTGTTCAGTTTTTTTTTTTTAAAAACAGTTTGTTTTGTTAGGTTTTGTAATTATCTTACTTTAATTTAAATGTTGGTTTTATTTGGTAAAAAAAAAAAAAAAAAAATTATACCAAAATCAGTTTAATCCCTCTACTAACTTTTGCAGTATAGCAATAATAGATCTCTAATTGAGAATTAGAGGATATGATTAGTTCCTTTCTGTTAGGAGCTAATCATTCAGTAGGGGTCCCCATGAATAGCAACCAAGAGCAATAACACGGTAATGAATTTGATTGAATTAATTAGAATCTAACAGTGTGACGTGTTACTAACTTTCTAGGAAAAGGCCAGCACTGACAGTAAATCAGACTCCCAGTTACCGAGTGAGAAAGAAATGGCAGATGCTGCCACTAAAATTCAGGCAGGGTTCAGGGGTCATAAAACTCGCCAAGACATGAAGGAGAAAAAAGAGAAGGTTTGTCTCTTAAATTTGGCACTCCAGACTTGGTGAAGGAGTAGTGATGTAGATTTATAGGATTTTTCTTTTTTTTTTTAAATATATATATACATGTATATAACTGTAGAAAAGAGCACCAAAATATTTCGCTTTAGAGCACAATTACTTTAGATTTGTTGGGAATGTAGAATACTGAAATTGGAAAGCTTTAATTAGCAAATTAGCTACTAGATTACTTATTTAAACAGCAATGGCTTTTGGAACAGAAAATAACTGTTTTACATACAATTTTATTCTTGATATCCATTTAATCCAACATGCTCAGAATAATTGAAAGAGAATTATAACGTTATACATATTTATAAATTACAATAAAACTTATTGTTTTTACTAAAATTCTTTTAGTTCTCTTAATAACAAGTAACAACTTAGTTTTCACTCATCATTTCTGGAGAGAGTTATTGCTTTTGAGATCTTGAGTACATGTAGTATTTTTCTCAAGTGTTAGTGCATATTTTGATAGATGTAGAGAAAATATTATAAATCTTAAACTAGTAACTTTTTATGGCAGTATCATCTTTTAGTCAGTGTTCTAGCTAACTTTAATCTTTAATCTACTTGCTAGCTTTAACTAATTAACAATTAATTACAAAGTAAATGATGTACCCATGCACTTGTGCACCGAATTCTTGTAGTTGTTGTGACTTTGCACCACATTCTTATTAACTTCTACCAAACATACCCCAAGCACCTAGATAATTGCAAAAAGGGGGCAGTTATTTAGAAGTATTTCGTATGTATTCTTGGAATTCAATAGTGCTGATTTTTTTTTCTGTAAAAAATGTGACTAAGGACTGTCATTCTTCTGAAGCATTGAAGAACATAATGATGCAGAGTTTGTGTCAGTGAAATGACATTTATGGGATAACAATTTTTTTTTTGGGGGGGGGGGGGCAGAAATATCAGATATTATTTGATCTTTTAGGACAAGGTACACAAGAAAGACTGAACGTTTACCATTTAGTAATTAATTGATAAGGAGCCCTTTATTCAGTTACTAGGGAATGCATAAGAAGTATTGGGATTTTTCATACATGTACCGGTACTGTGATTTTGTTGGTTAATGTTATTATCTAAGATGAATATATGTATAGACACTCTTCAAAGTTTATATGAAATGATACTTGATATGTATCATTACATGTTTTAGTGACTGTACAAAAGAAAATAAAAAAAAAACTCTGTTTTAAAAAAGTGGAATAGCCATTAAATTTTAACGAAGTCAATGTACCAGTACTCATTTGTAAATTGGTAAACAAATGATATGATAACTATATGTAATAATGACTGTGATGAATATTGCTAACAAGTCTAGTAATGGAACTTATAAGTAAAATTATAATAATAGTATATAAACATTAGAAACAAAATATTTTATATTTAATTATCATCAATTTTTTTAAGTCCTCCATTCATTTGTACCTTGTTCTTAAGCATACACTATTTTTCATTTTATAATGTCCATTTTTTTAAATTCATTTTTTTTTTTGTTATTTACCAGAAGGATTCTGAGAAATTCTCAGGACTAAAAATAATTAATTTACAGAAAAGTTACAGATCGATGTCTGTGCTCCAGTTTGTAGAAAAGATTCTAATTTAAAAGGAGCTAATGGCATTACCAATATTCGTGATTTTAAAGACACTAGTTTTATGAGGTGTTGAAGTTGTTATGGAGAAAGTCTATGTTATAATTAAATTTATCTGTTACCATGCTTCTCAGCATTCTGCAAGCCATTTCAGTCTGTGCATTAAAATTGAAGTAATACAATTTCCAACAAACTGATGACATAGTGGATAGTTATTGGAAAATTATCACTTTATTTTGTTCCTAAGTTCATGATTTTTACATAGTCATATTAAATGTCATGCACGTTTTATTCAAGATTTACAATAAGTACAGGAGATGGATCATCATATCTGATAAATGCTTTGCAGGTGCTTATATTTAAAGCATACATTAATTGACCATGCTCGTTTGATCAAATATCTTCAAATTTAAGGTGGTATGGGACACCTCCATATTGTGATGTATTACCAATTGAAATAAACCATAAAATTAATTTTAATTCCATAAAACTTTTCTTCACGAAATTGTTACCAAACAGGGTGGCACAATTGTTAAAGTGTTAATTATGAATCTGTAAGTCATGAGTTCGAATCCCGCCGGGGTTTTTATAATTTTATCTTTTCGAAATTTTTTTAAACTTATTTTTTGGTCAACTATTGTGAAATGTGAAAATTCTAAAACAATGAAAGTATTTTGATTTTTTGATTATTGTTTTCTTTTATCCACATTAATATTGAAAGGTGTCCCATATTGAAAGATGTCCCATACCACCATAAGTTTAAAAAGTCTGCAAATTCATTGATCATGCTCATTTGATCAAATATCTTCAAATTTAAGATTAAAAGTCTCCAAGAAACCCTTCATTCATAAACCCCATCCTCTTTTCAATATCTTTTCCAAGATACATTTGGAATTATCAGTACTTTGATTTCTAAGAATTTTAAAGAATATTTTGTGTATAAGATTGTTCAAAGGGCTCAATTGATAAGTGACCAGCATTATTGGCTAACACATCTTTTTAATATCTAGAAAACTACTAACATTGATAAATTTTTTCTCTTTTCAACAAATTAACCAAATCTTTGGGTGATAATTCTTTTAACACACATTTGTTTAAATATATTTTTTATGAATTTGATTCAATTCTTGACATCAATTAATGCTCATAATGATTTTTATTTACATAACATTTTAATTTGCTGCAATTAATTTCATTTTTATTTCAAGCTTACTGCAACTTTATTTTAATATATAATAAATATTAACAATCAAATATCAAAGAAATTTTTTTTAAGTTCACTAACCCAGCATTTTTGTAACTGCTACAATTAACAGGGGAAAGAGGATATGTTAAGTGAAATAAACAAATCAGAGCTCGAAAATGCTGTTGTTCACATCCAGGCTGGTTTTCGAGGTTACCAGGCTCGAAAAGAGATGAAGCATTTGATGGTTTGTGCATAATGTTTTAGAGCTTAATATATATATTCACCTCTGATATTTTTAAATTTAGAATGTAGTTTTTCTCTCTACCAATTTTCTAGAAAACTTTACGTTTGTGGCATTAATTAGCAGTGAAGACTGCTCTTTTAAATCGAAAGCCAGATTCTTCTTTTTTATACTTTTGTATGTTTTTAATAAAATGAAAAATTGCTTTAATTATTGATTTTTGTTCATCTAATTCATCTAATTGAGATTAAAAATGCATGTCTAAAAAAGAAAGCTGATAAAATATTTTCCACCTTCAAATGTGTTTCTGTATCCATTTACAGGTGATATACTGTGAATTCTAATCTATCAATACAAATTTCCTCTTCTGCATTCAACTGTGAATTTATCTGTTCCAAGTTGGGAAATTTTAGCAGGCTCGTTGTTATAGTTGCCTTTGTTATATATCGAACCAGCTCAAATGTAACACTTTCAACTATCACTACTTCCACTTTTGATTATTCATGCATGCTTTTTGTTTTCAAGTTTTGCATTTCTACTCCTTTCATCTCTCTTATTATGAATTCAGGTCCCAGAAGATAATTGTTTGCTTCACTAGAACTAACACTCATCTTTTCGAGCTGACTCTCATGTGTAATTATGTATGCCTATCATATTTTGTGATTACCATGAGTATAATCCACTGCGCTATAGTTTTGCCAATACGGATATTGCCAGTATCAAATGGATCAGGGTGTATTCAGGTCTTCTCTTGCAACTTCAATTTGACTCACATCTTCCTATTGTTTGGATGATTTTTGTATTTTATATGATGCATGTACACGTCATTTCACATTATTACAGATGTGACATGATGATTTGATTGAATTTTGATTCTTTAATATCATAAAACATGTTCAATAATTATGTCATTCACAAGACAGAAGATTAGTTTTGACTCACTGCATGAGAATTTGACAATCAATATTTTGATTAAAGGGCTGAGCAACTTAATATGACTAAAAGCATATATGGGAGAGTTTTTGAAAAAGATTTAAGTAGATGCATGCATTCAATGCACCTAACAAAATTTAACTTAAATCCATTATTTCAATATTTATTATGCATTTGTGCTCTATTTGGAGAATAATTCACAAAACTCAAAATATTTCACAAACGCTGCATGCACATTTGACGTACTTTAAATGTATGTATGATATCACCTAATAGGCTGTCTAACATTTTTATCTATAATGTGTGTTCTACTATGAATTAACTACAGGATTCACAACCAGCAAAGCAACCTGAAGAGGAAGTAGATATTGACCTCAATGACCCAGATGTAGAACAAGCTGCCCTTAAAATTCAAGCAGGGTTCAAAGGTTACAAGACACGCAAAGAGTTTGAGAGCAAGAAGGTTGGCACAAAAACTAACCCTAAATTATAGTTACTAACAAACCACACATATATTAATCAAAATTATTGCAGAGCAATGGCACCTGAATATCAATGCATGCGCTAGGCTATATACATTATTATTCAATATTTTCTTCTCAGCAATCTTTAATGGCAAAGTCAAAAGGCTTTTTTTATTTCACATCTCAATGTTTGATATATTTTTTGAAAAATTGGAATTTTTTAATTCAATTACTTGATTAGCCAGCTTGTGATTTCAATTAAATTTTCTGACTATATATTTCAGTTGTCATATTTTTAATGTATTTTTAACCTGCAATGTGAATTGAAGTGCACAAAATGCTAATATGGCTTGCTTAATTAATTTATGTAACCCTTGACCCCTGTGTAGATGGAAAGTTCAGAGGTCATCAATGCTGGCAAAAATGAGGAAGAGGAGGTTGATATAGATCTAAATGATCCTGATGTTGCAAATGCAGCAGTTAAAATTCAGGCTGGATTTAGAGCACACATAAAAGCAAAGAAATCTGACACTGCAAAGGTTTTAACCCCTATTCTAATCTTATTGCATGCCCATGTGAGAACCCAAAATTTGGGGGGAAACCCCAATTTTTTTTCTAAAAAAAAAAAAAGAATTCTCAAATTTTCCTTTCTGTCTTTTAATCCTGTACCCTGTTTTCCTCCTATGTCCTACACAGAGCAGTGTCACAAAAGAGAGCAGTCCTGTTGCTGTTGCTGAGCAAGAGTCAGAGGAAGTCATTGATATTGACCTCAATGACCCTGAAGTTGAAAAGGCTGCCCTTAAAATTCAGGCTGGATTTAAAGGCTTTAGAAAAGCTAAAAAAGCAACCACACAGGTTTGAGCCTCTCAACGATTCCCCTCTAGGTGTTACCCCCTTGGTGTTTTCTATGTTAATTGGAATTGCTTGATTTCGATAACAGCTGCATGTACATGTATTAACTTCCAAGATATGTAGAAATGTTTAATTCTATAATACCTATATTTAGTAATTAAATGTTTGTATTTATTTTTCAACACCTATATTTATTTTCAGGGTAGATAGAGCATTATATATTTTTGAACATGTTTTGGTTGCAAGTGGGATATTTTTCTTCATTTTCAGTTACTAGCTTCCATTTTGTTCTTTTAAAACACAAATCTTTTGTTTATACCTATTACAGTATTGTATATTTTTGAGTAGCTGTCTTTAATGTACAGAAAAACACAGTTACAGTGAACAAGCGTATAATGAATAAAACTTAATGCATTGAAGTTTAAGTTTATATCAGGTTTAAGATTTACTGTAGAAGCAGAAATATTCGTTGAGGATTTAATTTCGTTATTTTCGTTGGCAGCGCGTAATAAACAACGAAATTAAATCCGTGACGAATTTTGAACCTAAGTATTAATAAATTCAGGGTTGAAACATGATACATTGATGAAATTAAATTCCAACGAAATTGTATTTGATTGAAAAACAATGTAATTTTAACCTGACGAAAATATGTGCTTCTACAGTAAGTACAGTCTCAAAATTGTTCATCCTTGGCTCTTCACTATAAAAGTGTTTAACTGTATATCTGGTTTACCCATTTATCATATGAACACTATTCAATTTAAGAAAAATTCAATCATTTTTTTTCAGTAATTTACACAGAGATAAATCAAAATATATGTACTATAAAAAATATTATTTGATTAAATTTGTTAAAGACAAAATAAAAGGCTTATTGAATAGAACATCTTTTCATATTATTAAAATGTTATTTTTTCTGCAACTTTAGGATCAGACAGATAAAACAGAATCCAAACCTGAAGAGGAAACATCAAGTAAAGCTGCAGATAAAGAAACAGAGGAGGCTGCCCTCAAAATTCAGGCCGGGTTCCGGGGTTATAAGACCAGACAGGAAGTGAAAGAACAGATGGCCAAGGAGGAAAAGAAAGGTGAGGAGCAGGAGGAAGTAGATATTGATTTAAATGACCCCGATGTGGAGCAAGCTGCCCTCAAAATACAGGCAGGGTTCAAAGGTTATCAGGCCAGAAAAGAAATCAAGGACAAAATGAGCAACACTGAGGCTAAAGAGGAGGGTGTTAAGGAAGAGGAGGAGGTAGACATTGATTTAAATGATCCTGAGGTAGAAAAGGCAGCTACTAAAATCCAGGCCGGATTCAAAGGATACAAGACAAGGAAAGAAATGCAGAAGGAGGAGGGAAAATAATCCATTTCGGTTTAAAAAAAAAAAACTAACATAATATTCTATTCCACTTAACAATTTTTGATATCAGGCATCTTTTTGTTTTTTATAAATTTACTTTTGTAGTTTCTTTTTTTAAGACCCTTTTTAAAGATGAATACTTTGCATGTTTCTTAAATTGAGATTGAATGCAATTTATACAAACAAAGTTGTACTGTTGTTTTTATAAGATGATGTGTTTTGTGAGAAAGATAATTAATATATTGTTGTTATCCTTTTGTAGCAATATCCTTGTTTCTGTTTGAACTATGGCTATTTGTGAATGTTTTTATTTCTGTTTTGCAGACTGATATGTCTGAAATACAGACCAAGGTGAAGGATTGATGAAATACACACAATGCAAGTTTTCATTATCACTGTGTGTGGGCAATTGATATCATAAAGTTTTGCTGCATTTAACATCCAGCTTTTAGCTTTGTATTTACCCATAGTTGTAAAAAGAAAAGAAAAATCCATTTACATAGCCAATCAACACGTAAGCTAATATCTGAAATAATTCATCTCAAATTTTGGACAACCATTGAAAAAAAAATAAGTCCAATTTTGAAATACTTTAATATAGATGTGCAAGATAAATGTTAGAGCAAGTAGTGGTAAAAGAGATATACATGAACATCACAACTTCTGTATGTCACATTTTGCTTTCCACAATAGACTGTTTACTTTAACACTCAATACAGCAGTGATCTCTCGGGTAGTGGCTGAAGTTTTATCATGGCATACTTTTTTTTGGTGTGTGTGGTGTGTTTGCAATACTTTTGGGTCTTTGGTGAAATCTGTTTGATGCATCATGATCAAATACAAAGTAGTTGCTATATATAAGTTAATGATCTATATACCTCTATGTTATGATCTTATTAAAAAAAACTCATTCAGTTTAATATTTTATTATAAATATTGTTGGTAGATTTTTGTTAATTTTATTAATTACAACTTTTACTCCAGGTTAATTTGTGATCTTCAGGCAGGAACAAGGAGATTCATCAAATGTGATTATTTCTAGAACTGAGGACAACGATGTGTCATTGCATTCCTGTTTATCTGTTTATTGCTATTTATATATCTTTATGTATGAATTTGTTTTTTGTTCATTCTTCAGTTGCCGAATTCCAAGAGTAACATTTACATGTTTATAATTGATTTAGATGAACTATTGTATGAAATTTTGTACTTCAGATGGTAAAAACATCTATGCATAGAACACAGTGTTTGTCTTATTTTGGTACAATGTACCAGTATTTGTAGCACCATTTGTCACACACCCTTCTGTCAAAGAGGAGAAAAGGGTTTTCTATAAGTATAGGCAAAAAATGAATGCTACATGTACTGGTTCTATATAAATATTTTGATAGAGTGGAGCTTGCATTGGCATGTATTGCTTTCCTCATTAATGTTAATTCTAAATATCACTGAATTTGGTTAAAAAGTTCAAATTAGTACTTATAAGTAGTTTTCTTTCATCTTTCCTAATCAAGGCTTACGAGCGCTCATCTCCCTGCTAGGGAGAGAGAGGAGTGGATCACATACCCTTGGCTTACAAGTTACACCCTGATCATCCTCATTTTAACAACACAGAACATAAACAAAAGGCATGGTAGAAATTATTTTTTTTTAATTTCAGTTATGAACTCAACAATTTTAAATATTACTTATCAATTTCTTGTACATTTTTTAAATTGTGTGATATATTTGGTACCAGACCTTTTTCGTATACAGACTGATCTCTCTGATTAAATTGTGCAGTTAGTTTTAATTCATATCAATTACAATGAATAATGTTATTAAGAGACATGCATTTTAAATTTTAGATGTACAGTTTACACCTGTCAAAATGGTAACACTATAAAATCATAAAGCATAACGTACAATTATCATGAGACTGTACAGTCATAAAAAATCCAGATGGTTAGAAAGAAGGAAACTTTGTGAAAACATTTGCATAATATATAAAATGAACAACACGAATGTAAAGATGATCGATATTATAAAAACAGTATGATTATAAACCGTTTGAAAGAGATATTACCTCTTGTATAAAATAATGATATGGAAAAATAAAATCATTTGCCCTTATAATAACATTCTTGAATAAAATTTCAAAAATAAAGAGACAGTCATACAATTGTAGCTAAAAATCTATTGTCGATGGAAATGTATATACATATAGCTGCTATAGAATCGCTGCCTTTCAATTTTAATTACACGGTATTCAAAATTGTACTTGGATTGTAAATGCAAAAGAGAGAGAATACATATAGTGTAATACATGTTTCTGAAAAAATACAAGGTATAAGAATAATTCATTCACTAAACGATATAAATAAATTTATATTATATATAAAATCTCTATCACGCCCTCACAGCCGGATAAAAAGTAAGTGTTAAACAAATAAACAACAAGTATTGTATGGGAATAATGCTTAGTTGCGCTTCTTTAAATTAAACACTTATAAATAAAAAAAAACATTTGTACAACATCTCGCATTCAAACATAGATATTTTTCCAACCTGATCATTATACAACCCATTTCTGAATCATTATCCGCTTATGTCCATTTCCTTTAATGTCCTTTATTCACATTAATAATGTGCAACACAAAATTAGTATGTCGAGAAAATACGAAATAGAAAATATCAATCGCGACTATATTATTTATTACCGCATGCACAATTGAGTTTCGCGTTGCAACTTTTATCTCGGGGTGGGGATTAAGTTGAGATTTGCATTATATTTTTTCTTGGGGGGGGGGGGGGGGTCATTTTTTGGTGTAAAATTAAATAAGATATCCTTGGGCCATTTTGCTCACCTGAAAACAGTTCTTTGTGTCATTCCATTTCAAATATGAAAATCGTTAAAAATATTGTTTATCTATATATTCGTAGAATTTACAGTTTATAAAAAATACATAAAAAGAAGCCTACGTTTTGTAAAACATATCTGAAGATCTAAGCTGAATGACCAATCTTATTATCCTAGCTCTCAACGTATTAAAGATAACAAAATTGTAATATGAATTATAAACAATTAAAAAAAGGAACGAATGTACTTACGCGAGTACTTAATTTCACGATCTCGCCGGTTTGTATAAAATCGCGAGAATGTATAATCGCGAACGTGGAATTTCTCTTCTGTCTCTTACAGTTCTCAACTCTCAGAAAATAAAGCTCGTTTCAAAATACCGTCGGTTTGACAGCCAATGTTTACGATAGCCGCTCGCTAGACTCAGTCAGCCGGTAACTTCGCCGGCATCAAAAGCATGCCGCCGCCACAACAACGCATGCGGTAGAAACAGTGCAATAGCACTACAGATAGTACACTGCAGGTAGGAAAACAATTGTTTTGCTTATTTATTCTAATATTAAGTATTATTAATATTCATCTTTGAAATGACTTTATAAAAATGTAGCTTAAACATACACAAACACTCAGAGAGAGAGAGAGAGAGAGAGAGAGAGAGAGAGAGAGAGAGAGAGAGAGAGAGAGAGAGGAGAGAGAGAGAGAGCATGATGCAAACTGCATTAAAAGTAGTGTACTGCAGATCGAAAAACAACTGATTCTTCTATATATACTGATATTTGAAATTATTCTTTTGTTTGGAATGACTTTATTCAAATGTATGGAGAGAGAGAGAGAGAGAACTTATTACTAAAACCGATTTGGTTTGACTT
Source organism: Magallana gigas (assembly GCF_902806645.1). NCBI lineage: Eukaryota > Metazoa > Mollusca > Bivalvia > Ostreida > Ostreidae > Magallana > Magallana gigas. The sequence continues at coordinate 30,116,543 of NC_047565.1, read as the reverse complement.
TACCGATCGCGTCGCGTTCAACTCTTTCAGCTACGTCATACATAAACAATACCCGCACCTCAACTCCTTGCCATTCATAATCGCAAACAATTGTGCCATCTCGCAATGTTTCTGCGTGAGGCAGGTAAAAAACGGGATGTCGGATAACTAGTACATCCAACTGATGTATTATTACTATCACTATTATTATTAATATTACTATTATTATCATTATTATCATTATTATAATCATTTGATTTATTGATTTATAGGGTCTCTCCTCCTATGAATGTACATGTATGAATAATATTTTTTAGAATATTGTTTAACGTCAATAGCGAACTGTTTGATTTTGATTGGATAGAGTGTAGCATTATATATTTATAATTATGTACATATGTTTCAACAGCTTATAATTCATTTGAATTTAGCCAATAAACAATACAACCACAATTTTTTTATTGGTGGATTCAGCTTACCGCTGATTGGCTGCTGGTCAGCTGGTTAACTAAGACTAAATTATGCACGGACAGAACAACAACATATCTGAGAATGAAAAATTCACATGGGTACTCGTGACTGTCGAAATTGGGCTATTTTTCGAAAGTGTACAAGACATAAAACAATACATACGGTACATAACATATATAGCTGTAGCTCTATGTATAAATTTTGGGTTAGAAAATATAAAGCTACAGTGCATACAATACTTACATGTACAAAAAAACTTAACAGCAATTTGCCGCATATAAAAATAACGCTATTTTTGAAAAAAATAATAATTCTTCATTTAGTTTACTACTGTTAATAATTGTATTTTACCTGCCCCAAACTTTCTCCTATTAAACAACCTTCTTCCGTACTCGGAAGGCGGATCAAGAACTGTATTTTTTATGTATGTATACAAACCATTGTTCATGTATGGATCTGGTGATCGGCGGTTCAGAGACAGGTAAAATAAAGAAATCTGCAGTAAATGATTTGTGGATATTTTAGTATATATACATGTATTTACACCGAAAGTGATAGGGCAACAGAAGAGAAACTAATCGGACACTTGTCTAATGAAGACGCACATGTACAAACCCCCTTGCACTCTCCACTTCCGTCTCGTTCTTTCACACCATCGTTCAATTCTTTTATTGACTGTCGATTGCCGATCGAAAGGTGTAGAAATCTATCACTTCGACTGGCAAGTTAGTAGGTAATACATGTGCATATTACACATTTACGGTATTTACATGAATTGAACGCTTAGCACATGCAACTTCTAAATATTATATTTTTTATAACGCCGTACTCTGGACCGTAGCTTGAGTTGAGGCTATGGTTTAACGCCCGTTAACAGAGACAGAGAGAGAGAGAGAGAGAGAGAGAGAGAGAGAGAGAGAGAGAGAGAGAGAGAGTTTTGCACATAATTTAAACATAGGGGATAGTCGGTTTTGAATGAATAATATTGGGGGGAAATGAACTGTTCTGAGAAATCCTTCAGCTCTGGCATTGCATAAGCATGTACTGATATCATAACTCCGCCTAACTCAACCAATTATAAAGTTTTCACAACGGCGGCGTGTATAATTTATGCATGACGTAGCTGACAGAAATGATCGTGACGCTATAGGAAAAGTCAAACCAAATCGGTTTTGATAATAGCTGGCTAAGTGAGATAGGACCTCATCAGGCCCCGCCATCACCAACTTTTCTGAAACCAATATAATACTCAGTTTCAAGTCTGAGTATTGCTCTCATATTTATGATTTTTTCTATAAAAAAGATTTGAGCTGGGGAATGAGTTGAGTGATTTTAAGATTTTGGAGACGGTGGAGCCAGATTTTTAAAAAAAATTCTCATTTTTGTTCTTTTCATAGCACGCTGAATAATTTATGTCCTTAATTATAGTTGCAGCCGATTGAGCTCATTAGAATGCACTATTAGTATCGATATCTCTGGGTTTACCCCTGAACCCCATACAGGTTAGTGAACCACGTGCTTGTATGTAAGGTTTTCTGTAGCTTCTTCGCTGATTAAAAAATGTTTACTGAACCCTTCTCCAATCGGACTGTAGTATGCAGAGTTAAAAATTTACCGCTCGTGACTTGAATGAGAGAAGAGAGAAATAAAGTAAGGAAATGAATGCATCGATACAATTCAAACATGTAAAAAAAAATATCTGTGACCTACAGTGTTCAAGAAAACAAAATACAAGCAACATTTGTCAGTAAACGCATGTATATATGCATGCATGCATTGAATGAAAACTAAACAGTCATAATCGTTAATGATGCCGGCAAAGCGACCCAGCCAGCTCTAATGCGGTCATATTGTGTGGGAGTTTCAGCGGCATGTCTTTCATGCCGGCGAAGCGACGGGCGTCTGGATTAGCGAGCTGCTGACGAAAACAAGAGTGTCAACAAGTGGAAAAATCGACGGTATTTCGAAACGAGCTCTAATGGCGAGATTTTTAAAAAATATTCCCGAAAGGTGCTTCTTGCGATTTTACGCGGATATTAATTTCTCGCGTTTAATTAGGAATCTACTGCATAAGGATATGAGGATATAGTAATGCTTACATAGTAAAGTAACTAAACGTAGTATTGTATTTCTTTAGGAGAGGATTTTTAAACATTTCCTTATTAAATACATGTATATCTATGTTAAACTTGGGATCCTTCTTGGGATCCCAGTATTGGTCCAGGGATTATGGTTAAGTAATTCAGAATCTACACTTTCGGGGGATGCTTGCATAGTGATATTACACATTGTAACATTGTAGTTCTTGAGAGGCCTTCGCAATTTTTAATTCCGCGATTTAATTGAATCGCGGAATTAAAAAAAATCGCGTAAAATAAGGAATCTACAGAATCATTGATCTACAATACAAAACCAACATCCACAAAACGCCCTTATCATACTGGTATTATTATGATGAGGCCTTCCCAATTGCACATGATACTGTGGCTTTGTTTTTGCTTCACTTTTTGCAATTTTTTGATTTAACACAACATCCGACCTTCACCAGGGGATCAAGGTGCCGGGATTCTGTTAGTACAACAGGGCCTGGTGATGCTGTTTGTTGTGTTGTGCAGCCGGCACAAGATTGTTCAGAACACATACTTGGGGTACTATCTACTGGAATATTGCTAAACAGACGGTCTCCAATAGTCCGCCGATCCCCTGTTGAGTTTGTAGATGACAACTCCTCTTGAGCTAGTTGTATACTCGAGTTTTCTACCGAATCTTCAGGTTGATTCGAAGTGTTGTGTTTTTTCTTTCGTTTTTTCTTTTTCTTTTTGGAAGATTTTTTTGATGTTGTTTGACTATTTTCGAAGCTATGTTCATTTTTATGGTGGATTGTAACATCGGGTTTGGAAATTGGAGCCGAACTCCTCTGTTTACTACAACTTTGTACCATACTTTCATCTATCGCTACGTTAAGAAGAAACTCATTACTTACATCTAAAAGCGTTGACATCTTTTCTTTTTTAGTTGGTAATTCTGTACCTAAATTTTGATTCTCTTCAGCGGCTTCAAAAAATTGAGTTTGACCCTCATCGTCATTTTCGAAAAAATTGGCATCCATGTCGATCGGAATGCTCTCCACCCACTGATTGGTTCGTGGATGGTTGAAATGAACTTCATCATTGCTTATAACAGAAGAATTTTCGGAAATAGCGCCGATCCCAGATTTAGCACTTGCCTGAGACTTTATAAAAGTTGTTGAGGTAGTGCTTCTTTCTTCAGTCGTGCAACTGCCACTTGGCCAAGACATTTTATCATATATTTTTAGGCCTTTTCTTTGACATATGCACACGATCTTTTTGCCTTTTGATAGTTTACTGGAAATATGTTCATGCTTTTGTTTAAGAGATTCTTGGAAAATTTCGAGTGAGGTTCCAAGTCTTGCTTTATTTATTCCATTGATTAATCTCTTCCAAAGATTTTTCCATCTCTCGATATCGTGGTCATCACAGGAAATGACTTCGTCAAGGAAGGTTAAATCTACAATTTTGTGAGAACAGAGAATGTCAATGATATCTCGCATATTCACATTTTGTATTATATGACAATATATGCATTCCTTCCTTCTTCGGTTTTCCTCTGCCCGGGCATTGTAAGAGGATTCCAACTTCTCTGCTATGTGAGGATAGTTATCCGTTCTTTTTAGCACTTCGAGAAATAAACTGAACTTTGTTCTACCTCTTTTTCCTATCGTGATTGCCAGCTTTCTGGTTTGATCTTTTCGGTTTTTTAATTGAAGTATATCAGTCGCTTCGTTTTCTGTGAGGCAGCAGTTTTCGACTAATCCATCAAGTAGATAACTGCGTTTTAATGTGATGTCATTGCACATTAAAGGCAAATGTTCCTGGATACACCCTTGGTGAATGCCTTCGATTTCGCTGATGCCATCTTCCGATTCCAAAGTCTCATTATTTAACTTAATAAAACAAAAAGTCGTGTTAAAACTGATAATAATATCATTAAAGACATGCCCTGATTTCTCGTTAAAGAGCTTTGACAGTTTTAATCTTTCTTTTTTTTGTCGGAAAAATAGTAGTTATAATTTGTTTACATATAACAAATGAAAGGAATATATATCAAAGAAAACATTTTATTATTTATATTTACATCTTTCTTTTAATAAATAAATTGTAAAAAGTATGTAAAATTCACTAAATTGCTGTTAACGTAGATTAGTACGTTTGCTAAAAGAAACCGCCAAATCGTGTCTTATGGGAATTTGAGTCTGACGTCATGAATATTTCGTGCAGTCCGTGAATTTTCTTGGGTCGCTGTAGGTTTCAACCTATCGATAAACGGGGTGTGTTCATTTCAGTCTGGCTGTTTCGATAGAGCTATGAATCAATTTAAAGTTTCCTTAAGAAGTAGAGAGAATCATACTCGGTGGATGTAAATAACAGAATTTATCACGTGTTCATCGTATTTATTTGAAGAAGAAGAAATATCCCCTACCCTGGGGGACACCGGTATTTCAATACATGTGAGATAATGTGCGTAAGCTATAATTGAATAATACCTGATAAGTTATTGTTGAGAAATTGAAAAAAAAAACTACTTTCATTTTCGATAAAATAGCCTGAAATAGCAAAAATGAGAGTAAGGTGGTGGACACGCTTTGGCGGATCCACGTAAGTGGGAGTTTGTATTAAAATATATATTTGCATGCAATGAAATAATATTGATTAATTACGTAAAGATTGAATATATATAACAGGAAAATATTTACAGTATACATAGAATTAAGATTTGGCAATTTTCAAAATTCGTTTCTTAAATGCGCCATTTTAGTTTTTATGGAAGATCATTTCAGAACGGGGTAACCAAGAACACGGGTTGACTAATTAACGTCATTGCGGAGTTTATCATGCATCGGGCATGAACCTTGGATGGGCAACTTAAGTTTAAAATTAGAAATAAATATGCATGTCCTCGCGTTTTAGGTAGCATACGTTTTAATAGGATTACACATGTCTATTCAATTTTTGAAGTAACACCGTGTGAAATGTTCCCCTTGGACATGACACTTTTCTCCTGTCACTGGCGTTGAGTGACTTTGATCTGGACACTCTAAATTGACACTCAGTTTATCTAAGTAATCCGTTAATTGAAGTAACTCTTTATATATAATATTCTATTATTCTCTATTGTTAAACGGTGTTTTGTTGTCTATATGTATTTGTTGGCCATGTTCAATTATTCGGCAGTTGGAGAGCGACGGTCAAGGCGCTCGTACCACTGACTCTCGACCTCGCAGAGTATTGTAATAAGTTTGTGGAATTTTAATAAATCTTGTAAAACGAATACCGATCGACTTACACATTTTCCGTGGGTCACAAAAGCAAGTAAAGATTGTGGACAATTCTACTGTATATATGAAAGCTATATGGATAACTGATGTTCGTATAAATAGGGAACGGAACCTCCTCCTCCATTTATTTTTCAAATCAGCCTTTCATATGAAATTTACATATAGAAAACTAATTTCAAAATGTGTTGAAAATTATAGTGAATGGATCTACTGCGAATAACAAAAAAAAAATTGGCCTTTAGGTAAGATGGATTTCCGATTTCGCAGAAATTTTCACTTTTAAAAATCAAAGTTTTATTTTGTTGTTGTTGTTGTTATTTTCTATCGTACACATTTCTAAGTTTTTCGAACTTGCATTTTGAACTGGAGAGCTCAGAAGATTAAACCTCTGGCTATGTCACACCTGATGTTTTTGTGTCCTAGTTTGGTTCCATCTGTGACCATATATATTTTCTTTTTTAAAAATTAGCGGCAATTATAAACAGCTTTTTTTTTTTATTTCAGTATTGTGTTTTTTGTATATTTAATTTCGAGCTCATTCCTTAAATGCATATTTGCTCTTTGACTTAAAGATATCGATAGAAAAAGTATACCTAAAGCTGACATGAATTTATACAAGCATTTGGTCGCCATATTAGTTTCGATCGCTGCTCTGCCACTGGGGTATATATACCGGTTGAGAAAGTTACGGTCGGTTTTCCGATCGAGGCATTCAGGTTGCACGGTTGCATGAAGTACACACTGTGGGAAATATTTGTGATCAGGAATAAAGGAAACTACAATCAATAAAACACAAAATACATTTATTCTTTTAAAGAATTTTCAAGGTTTGCGTATTATTTTGCTCCAATACTGCTACCTTACTTCGCATGCACATCGAACACGTGTGTTGTTCATTCAGAGTGCATAACGTCTGCATCTTTTTGAAAAACCCCGGCGGCACTACATCCATCACAGTAGATAATTAATAGTTAGTCCAAAAAAGTAACAAATAACGTCGTTTCCATTGGTAAATTTACAAAAACGACCCGTTTCTAAAATCCATGCAGTCATTCACATTGCTCGATCTGCCACAGTGTGTGGTTTGCGTATGTGCGATGATATAAAATACACAGTAAAACGGTCTACAATTATCGAGGATTTTTAAACATTTGTACTTGGATTTTAGTGAATCTTGTTTTTAAAAAGACGTTTATTAGATGTTCCTTGCCAGTGCAGTGGTTGTTATTTTATTTTTGTTCAAACCGCTCTTCAACACGTGTTTTCCTCCAATGTAACGTGTTCGATTGTATGAAATACCTGAATGCGGTGAAGCATGAGCAATGCTATCGGCCTTTTATAAAGGCTGTGTAGCGATGAGCAGAACAATAGAAATCGATAACTAATATAGCGGTAGTCGGAGATAAAAAGGGAAATAATGCATATTTATGAATTCACGTCAGCTTTAACTACATTTAAAGAAATCAACCGGAACTATACCTTAGTGTATCACGCCTCCGAATGTGTTCGGAATGTTTTCTTTATCGTTGCAATTTATGAAGATGTATGTCGTATTTCATTATCTAGCAGTTATTTAAATAAAACGATGATACTCAGAACAGAGTTATCGTTCGTGTTCAACCACTCTACACTACACGTGGTTGAAAATATAAACAGTGGGTTGCTTAATAAAATCATAGCCATGTTTGATACTTGTGTTGTGCCATACCGTGCTTTTTAAAAAAAGAATGAGTGTCTGTTTTGTATAGAGACATAGTATATCGAGCCATTTTCAAGGAACATTCTGCATAAAATAGTATAGTCTGTTTTACTATTGATGCTATTACTAGGTCAGGCACGGATCGAACATTAATCGTTAGGGGGGATGGCTTCTGAACCTGTTAATTGTTGCAACAGCAGGGAAAAAACGTATTTTTTCTTTTGTAACATTTATTTCCAGAACTCATTTTATTCACCAAGTAATGAAGATAAAGTTTAAAATCAATAAACGTCTAGATTTTATATTTGATTGTCTGATTACAACTACCTATAGATTCTATGAAATAGACTATAAACACGAGGCACAATTTTTACTGCGAAGCTGAAAATAAAACCACGTGGTCTAAAATTTAAATGACAATAACATTCGCAGGGGTGGTACGCTTTGTCTGGGGACAAGAATCATTCACTCTGTGCTACTCTAGACAAGTCACCCTGCGAATGTTATTGTCAATTAAATTTTAGACCATGTGGTTTTCAGTTTCGCAGTAAAAATCGTGCATCATGTTTATAGTCTATTTCACAGAATATAGGTACTTGTTATCAAATATAAAAACTAGACGTGTATTGATTTTAAACTTTATCTTCATTTAAGCTTTGAATGCTTATTTTTGGATGTCGTCGGCCAAATGACACACCAAGTGATGCAGACAAATTTTCAACCACGTTGAAAAATCATAGAATAGAAAAAAGGATCAATTGTCCATTACAATTGAATTGGCATATAAGGTCGGTATTGGTTTCGGTCTTTACAAATAGCATATCGATTTCCGTTCCACTCCTTTCATTTTAGGCCACAATTGTACCATTTCCTATAGATGTTCTTTCTGGAAAGGCAAACGCAAAATCTTTGCTGGACATGATTTTTTACGTGGCACCTGTTTCGAGTAACACAGGGAATTATTCTTGTCGTCAAACAAAAATGCTTACACTATGATATAGTTACGGTTGAGTGCTTTCAGTTCAGTACATAATTTGTCATAAATATCGTGAGCAAACGTGCATTAAAGAAGAAAATCGGAGTAAAATACAAAATACACTATCCTGTTTAAAAATAAAATTAAAAAGGTGTTTATACAAACCAATGTTTTAAAAGAAACATCCTGCGTAACATAGTCAGCGGTTTAACCTACTGAGCTTTCCAGAAGTGATTAATTGTTAACGCAAGTGAAGGACGACGACGGATGAAAAATAATTGCAATGCTAAAGCTGTACCTACCTTAAATTTTGTCATTTTCAACACATTTGTTCCACCTGGTTTTTTAAGCGAAGAGACCGGAGGATTAACAACTTCCTCGCTAGTTTTGGAAATATTTTCACCCATTTTTTCGTAATATGCATCCAATTTTCTTTCTACATTCTCCAGCTTTTTCATAATTTTCTGCAATAAAAAGTCGTTCCTGCATAACATAATGCTTCATTTTTAAATAAAAACACAACCCTAATGTGGTAAATAATAAGCAAGACAGTAACATAAAGGTTAAATCTGCACTACAGTTTTTGTTTAGTTGTCATCTTGATTCTTTGTGAGACACAATAAAACTTTCAACTCATTTTGATTTATGTCAAATTAAAAAAAAATTCCTTAATTATGTTTGCATTGGCAAATCAGCGTCGTTCATGCAGTTTCCTGTAAACTTAGTCTTAGCTTAGCTTAATCTTTTTCACGGCGTATATTAGGGCACTGTGGCAACGCACAATTAATATATTTCCACTTATTAATTTGCTACATTAAAAGTTTAAAATCGAATATTTCTAAACTTATCTATATAACAAACTTGTTTCGTTTTGGAGTTTTTATTCAGCGTAAACTTGAGCGAGTATGACTAATTGAGCTTTCACCCGAATTCACCATATGGATTTTAAGAACTTTTACATTACAATTTACAGTTTACACTACAAATAAAATACAAGATACATTCCTGAAAGTTGGGTAGTATTTTTAAAAGAAAGCCGAGTGGCATGCTACCGGGCTAATCACAACTTCACGATCAACTTCACGAAAAATTCACAATAGAAAAATTTACACTTAAAATTCATTGTTGAAAAATATTAAAAACGAAAAAATAATTTTTGACCAAAATCGTGACCACGCATGTCCTTTTTATATGAATATAAAAGTAAGCATAGAATGCATATTTTGGGATGTCATACAGTTCATTCGATGTACCGACCCGCAAACCCCGAAGTCCGAATACTGCAGGGACTTTTATTTCACGAATAGCGGTAATTTTTTAAAAAGTTGACCCTTTCATACCCCCCCCCCCCCCCCCCCCAAAAAAAGTTGAGTTTTTTCTGTCATTTTCAGGTCGAGCCCATGCGAGAATTTTTTAAGTAATTCAGAATAATGGGCTTGTATGCAGAACTTCTCCCAGAGGTGTACAATTAACGAGATTACTATGGAAGCATTTTCAGATAGTATAGACTCTAAATTGTTCAAAATATGACCCCCGAAATTATACTTTGGCCCCATTAGGAGTTTAAAGTACAGAATATAAATATGTAGGATAAATGTTTAAAAGCATCTTTTCTGAATAACTATGATTATGATTACTATGTAAGCGTGCTCATATTTTCATATCTTTATATCAAGGTCACAGTGACCTTCTCTCACCTGTTATAATTGTTTATCGTTTAAGAAATGCCTGTAATTACATCAAAACTTGAATGCATACTAGTAGTGAGGATCAAAACCTTGAACTCCGAACCTCAAGAGGGGTTCAAAGTTGATGTAAAAACATCAAGGGAAATGTTAATTTTAAAAATCTTCTACTCGATAACTGCAAAGCTAAAATTTGTGAAATAACTATATAAGAATAATCAAAGAGCTGCGAACGCTAACACTCGTTTCCCGCCTACAGTTTACATCCAAATATTTCGGAATTTCTGTCAGATATTCAAATTTACTGAAAAGTATAATTAATTCTTCTTTGAAATCGATCTCTATGAGTAAGAACAATATATTATTTAGCGGCCGATATGTGCATAAAAACTTAATAATCAATGTTTACGTTAAATATTAAAAAGTTTGATCTCAAATCGTATACAGTGTAAACGCACATCCTTTTAAACGGACCTCCCAAAATTGCGTCGTTATCCTTGTGTTTTTATTTTTAATTTAAATTTAATGTATTGTCGATAAATATTTAGACTTTTAATTTTACATCTTCTGGTTTGTTAAAAGTGGTTTGTTATTTAAAAAAAAAATGTAAATTGGACAAAAAAATGCTTTCATTGATGATTCATGCGGGTTATGAAGGTAGTGATCATTGCAGAAAAAAAGGACTAACATAAACCGCTGACGCGCGACACCTTCATATCCCGCGGGATTCATAGGCCTGTGTGTTTACTGCTGTCCGAGGGTTTCACTCTTCTGTGTGAGTGTCTCTCTCTGTATATACATACACATATACATACTTATGATATGACACAATATACAATTTGTACACTCTTTTATATGCCATGTTAAACTTTTCATAATTTAATATGTATTAATTCTTTGTAAACTTTTAGACTTAGTAAATTTTTCCTACCGAACAACACATGCAATTGATGTCGTCATCCATCTTGAAACTAAAAATAAAATTTAAATATCTTTTTATCAATACGAAAGTACGTTGTGCTAGAATATGAATGTATACAAAAAAAAAAACACCATTAGAATTGATCTTGAAAAATTTACAAACCTTTTTAAAATAAACTACGTGTGTAAAGAACCATACATTGATTTAGAGACGTACGTCCATCTGAACAAAACTGTTTCTAGCCAAGCATTATAATCAATGCAGGGATATCCAATTTCTATTTCTAGCTGTCACATAATAAATGATACGAAAGCCTAATAGGCCCATAATATTTTTTTTATTAGATAACTATTTAACTAACAACATGCAATAGTTAACAGCCCCTCTAAGAGAGAAAGAAATAGAAATGAATAAAATGCAAATTTACGTAAATTGAGGAGATTTGACTATGGAATAAGTCATAATACAGGACAGTAAGGAAACCCGCACGGAGAAAAAAATATAGAATTTTTATGATTTTCTTAAACGTGATTACATTTAGAACATACAGTTCAACGATTGTAAACACTAAACAGTGAATATAGTGCTATTGAGGATAATGATATTATTTATTTATAGTGTTAATATTTAATACAAGAAGATACCTTACTTAAATTTAAAAATAATGATTGCATTCATTTTATTTGAACTTTCTATATGTGAAAAGAAAAACCCCCAAAAATTCTGGAAATCGATTTAGCGACCTCAAAATCAAAAACTTCTGTGGCCTAACCTAGGGCAGCACATACAGCAATATAAAGGACGTCTTTTGATAAGTTTGCTAATTTCATTAATGTTTTAGAAATGTCTCTATTTGAAACATTTGTTTAATTTTTATTACATAGACATCAACGTGAAACCAAAACGCATTCCTTGTAGAACATTATTCAAACCAGATTTCTTTGGTTCATCTTATAGTGGCTCAAAAATTTCTTATTGATTACTCATCAATTTCCCATGTATTATGTTATAACTAACAAAATTAATCAAGATGCAAAATGTGCATTATAAGAAGGAGCTAAAGATTTTTATGAATGTCCGAGTTACCGGTATATAGGTCAGACGATTTCTACTCAGACACACAACAACTTGATTTCATATTAGGATTTACAAGTTTACATGTTTTTTTAAAATAAGATTAACCCTCCATATAAATGGGATACTTTTATTATTATCGTATGTAGTGCGTGAAATAAACCGCCAAACGAAAGAATAGTTTTTGGTCAAGTGACCACGTAAACCAATATATTTTTCCTGTGCAATTCAGTAACTTTGAATGATCTGCTTTGATCACCTACTTATTTTTTGTAGGATAATGATTTTCTAACGATAAAAGTTTTTCATGAATACAATGACTGTTAGAAAAATCCTTGTTAAGTGTTTACTACGTATTTCTACTTTGTCTTAGATTACAAAACAAAACAATCATACAGCACAATTTATATACTGGAATTAAAGTTAAAGCATATTGCCCACAAGCTTAGTGTTCGGTCGATATTAATAACAGTCAACACTTTCTATTCAGTTTTTGCGTAGGAATTAAAATCACATATTTACATCCACCATGTATTATTCTCTCTATTTCTTCCGGAATTTAATTGATAATTTATGGCTCTTTGGAAACTGATATGACTGAAATCTATACGTCCCGTTTATTGTTTGGTCGAAACCTTCATCAACCAAAGAAAAATCACGGAAAGAACGAAATTATCATGATGATGCCATACTCAAATTCCTGTAGAAAACGATTTGGCTGTTTCTTTAAGGTAACGTTCTGCTGAACGTTGCCAGTAATTACTTAATTTTACCTACTTTCTACAATTTATTTTTATTTAATTTGTTAAAAAAAAGATGTTATCTTTGATAATTCATGCAGGTTGTGAAGGTAGCGACATTGCAGTAAAAAATTCCATAATCAGCTAACGCGGGTTAGGGATTTTTTTTTTTTGCAATGTCGCCACCTTCAAAAGCAAGAAAAATAAGTGTGAGCTGTGTTATATCAAGTAGAACCCCGATAACGATTGTAATAATATAAAATAAACGGCCGATAAAATGTACAACACAATATTTGACCCGATGTGGAGCACGCTGCCATCAAAATACAGCAGGGTTCAAGGGTTATCAGGCCAGAACAGAAATCAAGGACAAAATGAGCAACAACGAGGCCAAAGAGGAGGGTGTTAAGGAAGAGGTAGACATTGATTTAAATGACCATGAGGTAGAAAAGGCAGCTACTAAAATCCAGGTCGGATTCAAAGGATACAAGACGAGGGAAGAGATGCAGAAGGAGGAGGAAAATTAATCCATTTTAGTTAACAGAAACTAACATGATATTCTATTCCACTTAACAATTTTTGATATCAGGTATCATTCTGGGTTTTTTTATAAATTTACTTTTGTAGTTTCTTTTTTTAAGACCCGTTTTAAAGATGAAGACTTTGCATGTTTCTTAAGTTGAGATTGAATGCAATTTATACAAACAAAGTTGTACTGTTGTTTTTATAAGATGATGTGTTTTGTGAGAAAGATAATTAATATATTGTTGTTAATGTCCTTTTGTAGCAATATCCTTGTTTCTGTTTGAACTATGGCTATTTGTGAATGTTTTTATTTCTGTTTTGCAGACTGATATGTCTGAAATACAGACCAAGGTGAAGGATTGATGAAACACAATGCAAGTTTTCATTATCACTGTGTGTGGGCAATTGATAGCATAAAATTTTGCTGCATTAACATCCAGGTTTTAGCTTTGTATTTACCCATAGTTGTTAAAAGAAAAGAAAAATCCATTTACATAGCCAATCAACACGTAAGCTAATATCTGAAATAATTCATTTCACATTTTAGAAAAAAAAACACGTCCAATTTTGAAATACTTTAATATAGATGTGCAAGATAAATGTTAGAGCAAGTAGTGGTTAAAGAGATATACATGAACATCACAACTTCTGTATGTCACATTTTGCTTTCCACAATAGACTGTTTACTTTAACACTCAAAACAGCAGTGATCTCTCGGGTAGTGGCTGAAGTTTTATCATGGCATACTTTTTTTTGGTGTGTGTGGTGTGTTTGCAATACTTTTGGGTCTTTGGTGAAATCTATTTGATGCATCATGATCAATTACAAAGTAGTTGCTATATAAGTTAATGATCTATATACATCTGTGTTATGATCTTATAAAAAAACAACTCATTCAGTTTAATATTCTATAAATATTGTTGATAGATTTTTGTTAATTTTATTATTTACAACTTTTACTCCAGGTTAATTTGTGGTCTTCAGGCAGGAACAAGGAGATTCATCAAATGTGATTATTTCTAGAACAGAGGACCTCAATGTGTCATTGCATTCCTGTTTATCTGTTTATTGCTATTTATATATCTTTATGTATGGACTTGTTTTTTGTTCATTCTTCAGTGGCGGAATTCCAAGAGTAACATTTACATGTATATAATTGATTTAGATGAACTATTGTATGAAATTTTGTACTTCAGATGGTAAAAACATCTATGCATAGAACACAGTGTTTGTCTTATTTTGGTACAGTGTACCAGTATTTGAAGCACCATTTGTTACAAACCCTTCTGTCAAAGAGAAGGAGAAAAGGGTTTCCTATAAGTAAAGGCCAAAAATAAATGCTACATGTACATGTTCTAGTAAATTTTTGGATAGAGAGGAGCTCACATTTGCATGAATTGCTTCCCACTTTTAAAAATGTTAATCCTGAATTTGGTGAAAAACTTTAAATCAGCACATATATGTTGTTTTCTTCCATCAAGGGTTTACGAATGCTCATCTCCCATCTGGGGAGAGAGAGGAGTGGATTACATACCCTTGGCTTACAAGTTACACCCTGATCATCCTCATTTAACAACACACAACATTTAACAAAGAGCATCTGTTAGAATCATTTCTATTTATTTCAAATTTCAGTAATGTACTCAACTGCAATTTTAAATTACATATCAATTTCTTGTACATTTTTTTTTGAAATTGTTGACTGCTGTGTTACCAGACCTCTTTCTTATACAGACTGAGCTTTCTAATCAAATTGTGCAGTTAGTTTTAATTCATATCAATTAGTACAATGAATGATGTTATTAAGAGACATATGCATTTTAATTTTAGATGCACTATTTACATCTGTCAAAATGGTATCACTATACAATCATAAAACATAATGTACAACTATCACAAGACTGTACATTTTCTATAAACTTTCATACAAAAATTCAGATGGTTAGAAAGAAGGAAACTTTGTGAAAACATTTTCATAATATATAAATTGAACAACACGAATGTAAAGATGATCGATATTATAAAAAGAGTATGATTATAAATCGTTTGATAGAGATATTACCTCTTGTATAAAATAATGATATGGAAAAATACAATCATTTGCCCTTATTATAACATTCTTGAATAAAATTTCAAAAATAAAGAGACAGACTTTCAAAATGCATACAAAATCTATTGCCAGTGGGAATTTATATAGCTGCTATATAGAATTGCTGCCTGTTAATTTTAATTACACGATATTTAAAATTGTACTTTGATTGTAAATACGAAAGAGAATTCAAAAGTGTAAATCTGGAAATATATAAGGAATAAGAATAATTCATTCACTAAGTGATATATATAAGAATTATAATAATCTTCATCACACTCTTACATCCAAATACAAAGCAAGTAAGTGTTAAACAAATAAACAACAAGTATTGTATGGGAATGATGCTCGGTTGCGCTTCTTTAAATTTGAACACTTATAAAAACATTTGTACAACATCTCGCATTCAAACATAGATATTTTACCAACCTGATTCATTATACAACCCATTTCTGAATCATTGTCCGCTTATGTCCAATACCTTTAATGTCCTTTATTTACTAGCGAGCTGTATGAGAGTGCAATTTTATACTGCATGGCTTTACTATTTATACACTATGACCACGTGACTTAAAATCAATTCGAACACTTTGCCAAAAATAACTGTGATGAACTGCATTATGACGTGTCATGTCATGGCTCAGAATTCGTATAGCTTTGTCCACTGGCCGTGGTTAGCGAGAATGCAAAAGATACATGAACTTAAAACTGTAGATATATACAATGTATATATGTTTATACCACCTGACTTATTTGCAATCGTCATTTAGAAGACAAAACATTTTAAAACTTAAAACAAATATACAATATGTCTAGAAAATACAACAGAAAATATCAATAGACTATATTATTTATTACCACATGCAAAAATGAGTTTCGCGTTGCAACTTTTAACTCGGGGGTTGGGATGAGATTGAGATTTGCATTACAGTTGTTGTTTAAGAGGGTGTCATCTTTTGGAGTTTTTTTTTAAGTAAACGAGATCTTTGGGCCATATCGCTCGCCTGAAAATAGTTCTTGTATCATTCCATTTTAAATATGAAAATCATTAAAAAATATTGTTAAACTTATATTCGAAAATTTACAGTGTATTAAACAATACATAAAAAGAAGCTTACCTTTTGTACATTATATCTTAAGATCTATGATGAATGGACCAATCTTATTATCCTAGCTCTCAACGTATTTAAGATAACAAAATTGTAATTAATATGAACTGTAAACAATTATAAAAAAGTGAACGAATGTCACTTTGACCTTGATATGAGGATATGAAAATATAGAATGGCTTACGAGGGTTTATTCCAAAAGTAATACGATACCATATAATCGTGAAAAATCCGCGTAAAAAGACGAAATCTTGTGCTTTGAGACATCTATTTCAATTCAAAAAAATAAAAAAATATTTCTGAAGATAAAGTATTTTGTAGACGGGAAGCAAGGATAGTCGCCGCACACTAGCGACGTCATTTCTAGATTTTTGGCGTTTCGGTAGAATTTCGTAATTTAACGTTAATACTCTATAAAAATTGGCCATTATGCTCTATTTTACATTTTCTTCATTTTTTCATAAAGTAACTAATTACTCTTTTTGTAATCGATGGGGTAGTATGTTGGAAATTTATTTGACGTGAGATCAGTTTGTCCAGGTCTCATCAAGAAGGCATGAACTTAGCTTTATTATAAATAGCTCATGACGTAAGAACCTAAATTTAATTTTCCTTCAGAGCATGTATCTTCTGTCTATTTTTAAATTTATTTATTAACATGACATGATGCTTTTATAAGATATTGGAACCACATTAATAATACCCTGTTCACTTGCTCCCAATTTTAGGTTTATATATCAATTCCAGTTCATTATCTGGTGATTTCTATCCATCGAAGCAAAAATGCCTCATATCACTATTCGCATGTCCAGTCTTTTTATTCCTTGGTCTAAGATACTAAAGGCATTGCGTAGATATCCAAAATGGACGGTAACGTTCCGTGATTTTTTAATAAAACAGCCGAAAAGTCTATGATATATCTGTTTCAAAATATTGTGTTGTTTTGGTCTTCTTCAAATTTTGAAATTATTTCATTTATACAAAAATACAAACCCTAAAAAAGACGTAAATTCATGTTCATTTTGATTCAACTGCCCACAATTTAGAAAAATGACATCGTATAGGCAACCTCATCGTCGGATACCCACGGGTGATCGCGTCTTTTACTAAAAGACGCGATCACCCGTGGGTATCCGACGATGAGGCAACCTTTTCCTGCCATTTTTGCATTTTTAGCATAAAACAGCTTGTTTTCAAGCAGTTTTTCTTTCAGAAAACATCGAGTGCATGCTTGAACAAACTGTCATGTTGTAATTAAATTTTGAATTTACCGGGTGGCAGTAAATACAAAATTTACAACATGACAAAACAAAGTACATTGTATTTTAATCAGAGATGTATCTAGCCAAGGCTAATAAGTGACAAAAAAAATTTCCTTGTTCAAGCATGTGCTCTATATTTCCCATTCATAAAAAGATAACAAAAATGTCCATTTTTGACTGATTTTGATTGAATTTTAGAAATAGCGTCACTTCTGACGTCATATACTGCCAGTGAGTGCAAATAAATCAAATAAATAAGTGAAAAATATATTCTACATTAACCCTCTAAAATATAACATAACATTTTATTGTACCCGAAACACTTTAAAAAATGTCGAATTATGGGGGCTAAATTTAACTCTAATCATATAATTAGTTGACTTCAAATTAGAATTTTGATCAGGAAAAGTTTGATGTATCATTTTATGAAATACAGCGCCAGTGTGAAACGCGGTGCATAGCGTGACATTACTTTTGGATCAACCCTTGTACATAGTAAAGTAACTAAACGTAGTCAAAATGTGAAAAGTTTACAGACAGACGGACGACGGACAACCGGTGTTCAGAAAAGCTCAAATAAACCTTAGGTTCAGGTGAATTTAAAAGTGAAGTGAAGGGAGAAGAGGAAGAATTATTGCATTGGCAACGTAGATTTTGGAAAGTGAGCTAAACCATTATGAGTTTTAATTTTGAAGGACGAAATAAACTAAAATTTTGGCCGGACGAATTCCTCATTATTTTGCTTTGTTTTTTTTTGTTATAATTGTGAGGGTTTTTTGTTTGTTTGGGGGGGGGGGGGTGGGGGGGTTGAGGTGGGAGAGGAAGGGTGGGGGTTCTTGTGTTTTTTTAATATTTGTTTTTTTCTTCTTTTTTTTGGGGGGGGGGGGGGGGGGGTTGAGGTGGGAGAGGAAGGGGGGGGGGGTTCTTGTGTTCTTTTAATATTTGTTTTTTCTTTTTTTCTTTTTCTTTTTTTTTCTTTTTGTAGGTTTCCTTTTTTGGGAGGGGAGCTGGTTTGTATTTTTCGGCAATGCAGTATTACTCTAGTCACACAAAAGAACAAATCGTAAAACACGCCAAGCATCAGTAAATAAAGACATTTAACACCTAACCAAAAGGGTACACAAGGCCTCCAAGTATATATGTACTGACGTATCTTTTTTGTACAGTTTACCATGTGTGGGTGTGGTAAAGCATTATTGTCTACGCTTGCATTACCAAATCCGATAATTTTACAGATTCATAAGCATATTGATACTAAATACTTCCAAAAGAATTTGCAAGTGTACTGTATAGATTCCTAATTAAGCGCGAGGAATCAAACTCCACATAAAATCGCAAGAAGCACATCTCGCGTTCATTTTTCGAAAAGATGTAAACTTAATTAAACCATGATAAAAATTGGGCCTTCGCGATTTTATATTCTCGCGATTTAATGCAAAACGGTTGAATCGCGGAATTAAAAAAATCGCGTAAAATAAGGAATCTACAGTATCATTGGCCTTCAAAACAAAACCAACGTCCACAAAACGTTCTTATCATACTGGTATTATTATGACATTGCCTTCATATGATATTGTGGCTTTGTTTTTTCTTCACTTTATTTTTACAATTTTTTAATTTACCACAAAACCCGACCTTTACCAGGGGATCAAGGTGTCGAGATTCTGTTAGTACAACAGGGCCTGGTGATGCTGTTTGTTGTATTGTACAGTCGGAACAAGACTTTTCGCAACACTTACCGATCGGAGCACTATCTACACTATCAACTGGAATATTGCTAAACAGACGGTCTCCAATAGTCCGCCGATTCCCTGTAGAGTTTGCAGACGACAACTCCTCTTGAGCTAGTTGTTTACTCGAGTTCTCTACCGAATCTTCGGGTTGATTCGAAGTTTTGTGTTTTTTCTTTCGTTTTTTCTTTTTCCTTTTGGAAGATTTTGTTGTTGTTGTTGTTGTTTGACTTTTTTCGAAGCTATGTTTAGTTTCATGTTGGGTTGTATCATCGGGTTTGAAAATTGGAGGAGAACTGCTATTTTTACGACAACTCTCTACCATACGACTTTCTTCTAACGCTACGTTAAGAAGAAGATCATTACCTACATCCAAAAGCGTTGACACCTTTTCTTTTTTAATTGGTAGTTCGGCACCCAAATCTTTCCTTTCAGCGCCTTTGCAAAATTGAGTTGACGCCTCCTGACTTTCTTCATGAAAGGTAACACTATTTTCTCGAGAATGGCTTACTACCCACTGAATGGTGCGCGGGAAGTTTGAATAAACTTCTTCATTGCTAATATCAGAATGACTTTCGGAAATAGTGCTGATCACAGATTTAGCACTTGCTTGAGACTTTAACCCAAAAGTCGTAGATGTAGTGCTCCTATCCTCTGTCGTGTAACTACCGCTCGGCCACGACATTTTATCACTTACGTCTCTTCTTTCACATGTACACATGATTTTCTTATCTTTTGTTAGTTTTCTTGAAATGTGTTCGTACTTTGGCTTAAGAGAGTCTTGGAAAATTTCAAGAGAGTTTCCATTTCTTACTTTATTTATTCCATAGATTAATCTCATCCATAAATTTTTCCATCTCTCGGTGTCATGGTCGTTACAGGAAATGACTTCGTCAAGAAAGCTTAAATCTACAATTTTCTGAGAACAGAGAATGTCAATGATATCACGCATATTTACATTTCGTACTATATAACAATATATGCATTCTTTCTTTTTTCTCTTCTCGTCTGCTAGGGTATTGTAAGACGATTCCAACTTCTCTGCTATGTGAGGATAGTTTTCCGTTCTTTTTAGTACTTCCAGAAATGAACTAAATTTTGTACGACTTCGTTTGCTTATCGTTACTGCCAGCTTTCTATTTTGGTCTTTTCGTTTTTCCAGTTCGCGTATATCAGTCGCTTCGTTCTCTGTAAGACAGGAGTTTTCTACTAATTCGTCAAGGAGATAACTGCGTTTTAATGTGATGTCATCGCACATTAAAGGCAAGTGTTCCTGGATACATTCTCGGTGAATGTCTTCAATTTCGCTGATGCCGTCTTCCGACTCTAATGCCACATCATCTAACTAAAAAAAACGTGAAAATATCTTTCAATAAAAAGGCATAAAACTTTTATATGATCAATGCGCTGTTGCACTCTAAGTAGTAATTTTGCCACGGTTTACTGTAAATATTTAAGGAATGAATTCAATATTTATTTGTTTTATACGATATAAAATGGTTTGGGGCAGTTAACGCTTTATAAACCGCGAAGCAGTTTATAGAAAAGCGTATACTGTTTCAAACCATTTTATATCGTATAAAACTAATAAATATTCAATATTTATTTGTTTTATACGATATAAAATGGTTTGGGGTAGTTTACGCTTTATAAACCGCGAAGCGGTTTATAGAAAAGCGTAAACTGTTTCAAACCATTTTATATCGTATAAAACTAATAAATATTGAATTCATTGCTTATAATTTAATTTTTTACTTTTCATTGTACGTATAATTATATAAACAGTCATTTGACCTTTAAAATGACGTAAAACTGTACAAAATGATATGAAATTGTACAAAATTCAAACGTAACGTCAGGCGTATTGATACGTTTTTGACGTTAGTCTTACTATGACGTAGGCAACATTCATACGATATAAAATAATTTTTTAGCCAATCAGAAAGCGCGTTACAACCAGAATTAAATTATTATCTTTTAAAGTAAATTTACTGAACTATTCTGATCGGTTCGCTTCATGATTTTAAACTACATGTATATAATATTTTGCTATGCTGACTTGAGTTACCAAATTTTATTTGAATTTTTGTGAAGTCGATAAAATCAGTGTTTTTCCTGTGTTGCAGATTTTGCGAAAATGAAACTAGCCTAAATGTGTAGACATTTAAAATTTGCTTGGAAATTTTTTGCAATTTTTTAAATAAAGATTGTTTAAGTAAATAATAACCAATATGATAATTACATGTATTATTCATTGTATTGCTGAATTTATCACGGAGGAGCAAAAATAAAAATATCAACGCGAATTGCCTCATCATACAAAACGCTTTATTTTCATTATGTCCTTACTGTAGTATTTTGTTTGCAAGTATATTTAAACAATAAAATGCTTTCTTTAGGTGGCGACATTGCAGAAAAATACATAACCCGCGTTATCATACTCGGTAGATGTAAATATATACTTAATATATATGTAAACTTGTATAATAATAATATATATAAAACCATGTTACTGGGTGCCTACCATGAATTTTGTCATTTTCATCACACTTGTTCCCCCAGGTTTTTTAAGTGATGAGACAGGGGGGTTTGCAACCTCCTCGCTTGTTTTGAAAATATTTCCGTCCATCTTTTCTTGATAAACATGCAAACTTCTTTCTAATTTTTCCAGCCTTTTCATAATATTCTGTAATAAAACAATCACCCGTAGATAACGCCATATATGTATTTGAACTTTAAATGAAAATACAATATATCCCCTACGAGAAATAATGGGCTTTCCCGAGCAAAACATATAAAAGAAAAAAAAATAAACTTTATTATTTTTTTAAATTCAAAATTAAATCTCAAACGCGGAAAGGGTCAAATCACAGATTAAATAACAGTTTTAAAGTCTTCATGAAAATATTTCAATTTCATTTCGTGGATGAATTTAAAGCCTACCCCGTCTTGAACAGAGGCCTATAATTTATGACCGTTACATAATTTTGTAAAATGTTGAACCTTTTTTCTCACAAAAAAAATTATTTTGCTGAATGACTTTTCATGAGAAAACACCGGCACAATTGGGTCACAGCCCCCCCCCCCTTTTTTTTTTAAATTAAAAAAATGTGGCCGACACAATTTTATCCCAGTTTAATATCTAAATTTGCATCTTATTTTATAGCAACTGTAACCTATTCGACCTCGCAAACGTTCTCAAATACATTTTATTAATATTACAAAATGTTACCGTTCTCGTTCGAGAACGGTATGTATATAGCGTATCAGAACAGCTGATTTTTTAATAGTATGCCTACATGAAACAATACATCAAAATAAGAGGTTTGGGACATCATATCCTATAATATCTAAGATGTAACAACTGACCACTCTTATTATTATCATAAGCACTATTTAACTTAGTTAATCATACCTACCCAAAACATGTATATAAATACCAAGAAAATGGATTGGACGTTGTCAGCCATTTTGCAACTAAAAATAAAACAAAAACATGCATTTATCAATTCGAAAGTTGTGCATTTAATATAGGCCTTAAATTTAATAATTAAAATTGAATTTGGACCAGTTAACAGAGCATTTAAAAAAATATAAAATCATACATGGATTGGAAATCGTACGTCCAACAAAATTGAAATCAATTCCAGCAAAAGTAGAACTTCATCACATGACAAAGTAGAAAAACCCAATGGGGAATATCCAATTTCTATTTTTATCCCTCATACATATACATTTATAAGACACATGCCTGGTCAATTAACTTTTGCAACAGTGTAAATACGTGGATTTAATAAAATAAATATATTAATATACATATGAGAAGTTTTATTTTAAGTTGACTGATAAATTTTATTCATTCAATAAATATTTATTAATCGAATCTATTATCAAAATTATATGATTGCGCCAATGAGAAAAGGGTGCTTATGACATTTTTGACAAAACAGAGAAACAACGTCACAAACATATGACGTTGCGTCATAACGTCGTCTGAAAAGAGTAAAATTTATAAAGCGTCATTTTCATAGCTTATTGTTTTTATACCTTTTTTGAAATTAATTTTCACATTTTTTCAAATAATCTTTTTTTTTATACTTTATTTGCACACAAATTTGATTAACTACATGTATTTCTATTTTTCCCGATATTAGCTCAATGCTCCAAATTGGCTATGTTTTTTTGCTATTAATTTTAGGTGTCTGCTTCACTTTTTTTTGTTTTTTTTACAGCGCATTGATATTAACATATTTATTTTTTTCACAAATAAATAAAATTATCTTATTTTAAAGATAGGAAATCATTATTCAGACCACATACTGTAGATTCATTATATTACGCGAGTACTATATTCTGCGATTCAGCAGTATCCATCAAATCGCGAGAACCTAAAATCGCGAATGCCGAATTTTAGGTTACATATATCAAAAAAAGCGAGATTTTAAAATAATTCGCGAGATGCGCTTCCCCCGATATTAATTCCTTTAAACAGGAGTCTACGCTAATAGTGCGTTGATTAAGAATGCGAAAAAAAAATGAACATAGTGCGTTGATTAAGAATGCAAAAAAAAAAAAATGAACGTAACAAATACAGACTATTAATACATGTACATGTATCGTCTTTATTCAGCAAGTACCGTTGCCAATATTGTTTTAACGATGTACGACTTTTTAATTTATGCTGCATATACATGTTCTATAAACTAGCTTTTTTCCCGAAATCATTTTCTAATAGATTATTAAAAAAGCAGTAACTAGAAACATTTCTGGTTGAACAAGCTGAAAAGAACACAGTAAATAATCTATTTTTAAAAAGAGACAGATGAAATGTCTGCAGTTCTGCACACATTTCACCGATCCGGTAAATACTTTTATTGTTTAATTTGTCCTACGTTTAGATAACATGTGCTTGTGTTTCCTAACACAATCTTTAATGTTAAGTAAAACGCTACATTTACATGTACAAAGTGAATCTGATATGCCATTTAAAAATACACAATTTCTTGTTTTTATTCTTTTAGGCCGAGTCTATTTATTTCTACTCTATATATTTTGATGAAATTTCCTGCATGAAGTTTTACTGTTATATCAATTGTTCTTAGATAAAAAAAAAAATATTAGTGACCCCGATTTCCTGTGTAATCTTGAATGTTATAAAGTTTTTTAGAAGACCCTATTGGAATTTGTTGAAAATGCGCTAAATCTCACTTTTTGCGCATATTGTTTGTATCTCTGCCCATGATTTCTTTTCAACCGATCGATTTAATGTCTATAATGGATCGTGAGGATTTCAGCTCTCTCAGTTTCTATAGAAACACCTGTTTTTCTTATGAATTAGAGGGGCAAAATTGGGTGCGTATGATAAGTGCGAATCAAACAGTTAAATGCTTTCTCTGGTGATTCATGCAATGTATGAAGGTGGCAACATTGCAAAAAAAAAAAAGAATAAAAAATAAAATAAAATTAGCAAAAACCGCCTTAGCAGGTTATGTAATTTTTTTCTTCGATGATCGCTAGCCGCTTCCGTTATAACCCGCATGAATCATCAATAAAAGTATCCTATTGTTTATATTTACACCCTTCTGTTAACAATTTAATGGATTGGTCGTTAAGAGTAAGTACAATTAATTAAATCATTGGTAATGTACATCAATACGTTAAATAAACCGAAAAGCTAAGTCGTCTTAAATTAATTTAATGTAGATTTCAGTCCTTTCAGT
The DNA here is from genome assembly GCF_902806645.1 of Magallana gigas. Classification (NCBI taxonomy): domain Eukaryota; kingdom Metazoa; phylum Mollusca; class Bivalvia; order Ostreida; family Ostreidae; genus Magallana; species Magallana gigas. The sequence continues at coordinate 30,091,206 of NC_047565.1, read as the reverse complement.
TTCTACATGGCTATGAATTACAATTAATTTTCTTCAGAAATAAAGGGAAAGATATTTTGTGGATTTAAATAAATGTACAAACAAAGAACTTACTTAGTGTACAACTTAATCAAAACACCATTTTATGTTCCTATCGGCTGTGTTTTTGTTAAAAAGGACGTTTTAAACAAAAGTTTTCTTCTCTGTTGTATTGAAAATTGTTATGTAAATATTTATTTTTTGTTTTTAATTCTTTCCTTATGATGTCAAATTTGTTTTTAATACTGTTCAAAAGGTGTTAAACAGTCAAATTCCTGATTAGTGGTCTGATTCCTTAATTGTAATGAACTCGAGAGAAGTTAAATACCGGTATGCAGAGCGTCACCATCTAGATGTTGATTCCTGAGAATAAATCAGAAATGATGTAATCAAACTCTTATCCTTTTCTAAAAATTAAATCTTCCTATTTCCAGTTATGTATTTAAACAAAGAGCAAGAACAACAAAATGGTCATGAAGTACTGACAAAGAGATAAAAGAAAAGTGATTCCTATTACAGGATAACTACAACTAAATATACATTGACCTGACTTCTAAATGTACGTTACAAACACAAAAAGGAGATAAACATTTGTACATTATGTTTTTGCGTGATTTTTTTTGAAATACATCAAGATTCTTTAGGCGCACGCAGTATGCTTAAAAAAATGAGAAACTGTTATTGTGCCAGCTAGTACCTACATGTACGGTGACACAAGAATTCGGAATAGTATTCCAAACAGTTAGTGATAATTTGTGATAGTGAGTGATAATTTATTGCTAAAAATGTTTGACATCATAATTACAGCTCATATTGTTACTACCATATATAAAATTATTGTCTCGCTATTTTCTGCTTTAATACCGATAAAAAAACCATGTTTAATATTATAAGCGTTGAACCTATCTCGTGTTTTATATCCGAACTTATTTTTGAATTCGATTAGCATTAATTAATCAATAACTTTGTAATCTGTGGTAAAAGTAAAAGATATTATTCAGTCAGTTAGTAGCCAATATCTAGACAATGTAGAGAGTGGTAATTTTCAATGTAAAAGTGGTATTGACGAAAGTCTTTTCTTTGAGGTGTTAATGATGGAAATAAGGGGGGCAACTATTTCTTATTCAACATATAGAAAAAAGGTCAGAAACAACACTGAAGAAAAGCTTATTCAGGAGATAGAGTATATTGAATCAAATTCTACTGTTGATATTAATACTTTGGATGAAAAAAAAAGTGCTTTGGAAAAACTACGCAAGGAAAAGTTACTTGGGCATATGGTTAGGTCTCGTGCCCAATGGTTGGAGGAAGGCGAAAAACCTTCAAAATATTTTTGCAATTTGGAATCTAGAAATTATTTAAATAAAACAATAAAAAAAATTGAAGCTGAGGATATTGGAACGCTACATGAACAAGGAGAAATACTAGATTATGTTAAGAAGTACTATGAAAAATTATATGCAAGTGTGGATACAAATTTGGTAAAGATTGATTTAGATAATATTATTTCTAATTACAATTCACCCAAGTTAGAAAAGGAGTTGTCAAATGGTTTAGAAGAGGCTTTCTTAGAAAAAGAGGTATTGAATGTCATAAAACATATGAAGAACAACAAATCTCCTGGTAGTGATGGGTACACTGCTGAATTTTTTAAATTTTTTTGGAAAGATATTAAAAATTTTGTTGTACGATCCATTAACTGTATATTTCTGAGGAAGGAACTCCCCATCTCACAGAGGCTTGGAATTATTTCATGCTTGCCTAAAGGTGATAAACTGGCGACCAATCACTCTTTTGAATGTTTTGTATAAGATTATTTCAGGGTGTGTTAGTTTAAGAATCAGGAAAGTTTTGGATTATTTAATATCTGATACACAGTCTGGATTTATCAAGGGAAGGTACATTGGAGAGAATACTAGATTTATATTTGACCTTTTATCTTATACTGAGTTCAAAAACATACCTGGTCTTTTAGTACTTATAGATTTTGAAAAGGCGTTTGATTCTATGTCATGGTCATTCATATACCAAGTCCTTAAATATTTTGGCTTCGGGGAGAATATTATTCAGTGGATTAAGATTTTAAATACAAACTTCCATGCTGCTATTTTACAGTGCGGCCATTTATCACAACAGTTTGTTGTACAAAGGGGATGTAGGCAAGGAGACCCTGTTGCTCCATATTTATTCATCATGTGTGCAGAAATCCTAGCAATAATGATTAAACAAAACAAAGACATTAAAGGTATATTTATTAACGATAATGAACATAAGATATCACAATATGCAGATGACACTTCACTAGCCCTTGATGGTTCACCCAAATCTCTTTTTGCAGCTCTAGAAACCATAGAATTTTTTTCTAGTTTTTCTGTTCTTAAAATAAATACATCTAAGACAAAGATTATTTGGATTGGATCAAAAAAATTTTCAGATCAGGTCTATCATCACACAAGATGGAAATTGGATTGGGGGTCAACAACATTTAACGCTTTAGGTATTCAGTTCTCGGTAGATCTTCATAATATTGTCGATATTAATTATAATTTACTAATTCCCAAAATTATAGCTATGGTCCAGCAATGGAAACGACGAGTTCTTACTCCCATTGGTAGAATTACTGTTATTAAAAGTTTGCTCATTCCAAAACTAAATCATTTATTCATATCACTACCAAATCCAAAGAAAGAAACAATTTCATACCTTAACAAAACTATTTTTGAATTTTTGTGGAAATCTAAGATTGATAAAGTTAAGAGGTCAGTCATTACTCAGGACTATTCGTCAGGAGGGTTAAAAATGGTTGACATTAACAATTTTATAACATCTCTTAAGTGTTCTTGGATTAAAAGGCTTACAAAAGCACACAAACCTTGGATGGATTTTTTATTTACCATTTATGGAAATGATTTTTTACAGAAATTGTTTGATTTTGGTGATAGTTTTGTAATTGAATGCTTACACAAGGTAAACAATGTTTTTTGGAAAGATGTGTTAAATTCATGGTTATGTTTTATTACTACCTATAAGAATCACCCAAAGGTAAAAGATAATTTTTTAAATACTCCAGTGTGGTATAACTCAAATATACACATAGCAAATAAATATGTTTTTATTAAAGCCTGGTACAAGACCGGTGTAAAGGTTATTCAAGATTTTTATGATGAAAGTTGTAATTATTTAGATATTGAGGAATTTAAATGTAAATACAGTCTCAAGGTTCTATGTACAATGCAATACAATAGTGTAAAAACAGCAATTTTTAAGTTTTTCAAAATGTCTAATATTGACAGGACTTCTGTTAAAAGAAATCCTAATCCATGTATACCATTTTTTTTCCAAACAGTTATACCCCATGAAAAGTGTACAAAAATTATTTATAATGTTTTGAATGAAAATGTAGTTGTTCCAATTGCTGTAACCAAATGGAAAACAGATCTAACGGATTATAATGTTGAAGATCTTACTATATGTGACATTTTTAAGATTTGTTTTAATACTACCAAAGATTCTTCTGTACAATGGCTTCAATTTAGAATTTTACACAAAATTCTTCCAGTTGGCTTCTACCTTAAAAAAATTAATGTCAAAACTACTGACATATGTGGGTTCTGTAAAAGTAATGTTGAAACTATTATACATGTTTTTATTTCTTGTGAGAAAATACATACCCTGTGGAGTGAACTTAGTTTATACATTTACAGAAAGACCTCTGAAAGAGTCGGATTTAATATGTCTAATATTATACTTGGCCAACTTCCATTGTCGTTTCATAACAAAGTCATTAATTTTATAATTCTTTATATGAAACAATATATATTTTGTTGTCTTATGTCAAATAAGATTCCATGTTTAATTGGTTTCCTTTGTCATTTAAAACTAAAATACAATATTGAAAGATATGCTGCAGTACAAACTTGTAAATTACAATATTTTGAAAAATTATGGGATAGTTGGAAATGTATCTTTGATGCTGACATCTAATCTATTCTCATTATGACTATTTTTTCTATTTCTGTTTTGTCACTTAAACTTTCTTTTTTTTCTTTTTTCTTTTTATGTAGGCAAGTAACCACTAAATAATACATTTAGGTGTTTTTTCATAAGTGTGGGTGTGTATGTGTGTGTGACTGAATGTCTTTTCTGTATGTTTTTTCCTTGAAAAAGAAATAAATTATAAAAAAAAAAAAAAAATAAATTTGTAATCGTCAAGACCAATCTTAATACTTGTTCATTACGGAAGGGCTAGAGAATTCAGACAGCTTCATGATCCCGTCCAAACCTGTAGCCCTTACTTTTATTTTCGTATTTATTTAAGTCGATGGAGCGGATTCACAAAATTATATAAGGCTTTAATGAAGTGTGTAAGATTTACAAATGATTTTGGAATGTAGGATACATAGAGACTAATGATACAGCTAGAATACAGCGCACTGACGGTGTGTTTAAATGCATGCATAAGCTTTAGATAATGGGTAATCGACGGTTGATAGTTGTCTTAAACCGATAGTGAAATATACATTCAAAACACGGAATCAATCTTTGCATACTGCATGTTTTCTCTATAATACTAAACCTACATATTTGCTGTAAGATAGTCACGCATAGATAATAGTCGTCTGGATGTTGTTCTTCAGGTGTGGGCACGCCCAAAATGTGTAAGCAAAGGCGTAGGGGGGGGGGGGGGCTTAAGCATTGTAGAAAAACAATCACAGTAGTTTGAAAAAAAAATGTGCCTCCAAGCGATCGGAAAGTAAAATTATCCCACATACACTAAACAAATACCATTTTAAATTAATCTTTTGAACAGAAGGGGTGGTGTAAAGGGCATGATCCCGGCAGTGCTAGAATTTTTTTTTTTATTAACTTAGTTAACTTAATAATTGACTAGACTTTGACCCGTGCGTGCACGGGTTGACATTGCATATCGGACATTTAGAAATAGGTACATCGATACACCTTATTATTGACATTTACACAACAGAGCTATAAGCCTACAATTAATTTCACTACACTTTCCTTAGTTTGAATAACCTAACTGTGTCTCGAGAAAGGCCCCTCCCTTACTTATACCCGTAAAATAGCAGAAAATTGCAGAATCGCTCCGGAATGATTTTGGAGAAAGTTGATGAATGATGTTGCCTTGAAAATAACAGTCAAATACATCAAAACAAACCTTTTTGAGACTGCAAATACCTTTCAAAAAAAAATCAATCCATAGAATGGAAGAACTCAACACCTTTTCACCAACGTACACGTATATTCTTTAAGTCGATGGAGCGGATTCACAAAATTATATAAGGCTTTAATGAAGTGTGTAAGATTTACAAATGATTTTGGAATGTAGGATACATAGAGACTAATGATACAGCTAGAATACAGCGCACTGACGGTGTGTTTAAATGCATGCATAAGCTTTAGATAATGGGTAATCGACGGTTGATAGTTGTCTTAAACCGATAGTGAAATATACATTCAAAACACGGAATCAATCTTTGCATACTGCATGTTTTCTCTATAATACTAAACCTACATATTTGCTGTAAGATAGTCACGCACAGATAATAATCGTCTGGATGTTGTTCTTCAGGTGTGGGCACGCCCAAAATGTGTAAGCAAAGGCGTAGGGGGGGGGGGGGGCTTAAGCATTGTAGAAAAACAATCACAGTAGTTTGAAAAAAAAATGTGCCTCCAAGCGATCGGAAAGTAAAATTATCCCACATACACTAAACAAATACCATTTTAAATTAGGGGAAATTTATCAGTATTGGAAAGGGGTGAATATCATTCGATCCAGGGAAGGGGCACTCTTTTCCATAAATTCTGCACAAAGTCGAATGGAAAAATCTTTTGAACAGAAGGGGTGGTGTAAAGGGCATGATCCCGGCAGTGCTAGAATTATTTTTTTTTTATTAACTTAGTTAACTTAATAATTGATTAACTTATTTTTCATTTTTCTTATTGTGTTTGTGAGTGTACAGGTTAATACTGAAACTATTCTTAAAACTTCAAAAGAATAGTTCAGTGCTGCCACTATAATTGTATCAATAAGTTGTACAATGGATCATGAATAATACGTAACTTCTGATATTGTTTTCAAAGTTCACGACTAAAATATGACATATTTGATAATGTCACGAAAATCGCATATGTTGTTTAAGAACAAAAGCTACCAATATATTATAGCTATTGATTGTTTAGATGGAAAGACAGTTATGTAAATCAAATATGTTCACATAGAATACTCCATAACTGGTTACTCGTTGATATCCCAAAATAAACCGTAACTACACAACCGCCATTTTATTTTTTGAATAATAACCTTACACTGACAGAGAACTGCACTGTCAATAGAAACATTTTTATTTATGATTTAAAAAAAGCCCAATAAATGAACAGCATAGATGCAGGCATACAACTATATTCAACAATGTGATAAGATACTGATAACAAAAAGCGGTATTTTACGTTTATTAAACGGCTAATTCACTTTACTGTGTGATCACCTTTACTTGACGTTGCGTATGTGAACACGACGTCGTGATTTTTGTATTGAAATAGCATCACTGTATACGGGCAAAAACTCTACTTAGAATTAGCGTATAGCCATAAAATTTTGGATTTGACAACTTTAAGATGTTTTTCATTCAATTATGTAAAAATCTAAAAATATGTAAAAAATGTCATAAGCACCCTTTTCTCATGGGCGCAATCATATAGTATCGTTGAATGTCGACCATTTAATTGGTACTATAAATTTTTAAAAAGTCCTTTCTGCATCCTATTGAAATGGGGATGGGTGGGCATGCCCTTTGTTGCGTGGACCCTGAGGTCCACGCAGAAAATATATAAGCGAGGTTAAACCGGATGCAATGGGGAAAATTCAGCCTGCGCATGAGCTAGCCTGGTTCCTGTGCGTAATGGGTAGCTCAGGGAACCAGGATAGCACACGTTTATCTGAATCGGGATCGGGATTCCGTGCCATATGCACACATAAGGTCACATACCACTATTTTTACCCCGTGCTCATTGACGCAAGTAGTCCCATTCTAAAAATGTATGTATTATTTCAAAAATTCCTAGGGGTACTAAATGGTCGAATTTGGTTCCTTTTATGGCATGGATGGAAAGAAGAAGGTTTGAAAAAAAATACAGGCAGGAAAAAATTTAGAAAAATTATCTTTACAGGCGCAATAGAAAGGGTGTAAAGAGGCCAATGTTTACACAAATTCCAAAGTGAAAGTGAATTTTTTATGGTAGGGGTTATTTTAGGGGCCATATCTCAGTCCCCTCTCGATTGATTTTCCTGTAGTTTGGATATATTGTTGGACTAGTGTCATTCTATAGGTATGCTGTATTTGAACTCATTTGAGCCGGTGGAATTTTTTATATGATTTATTTTTGTGTAAAGGAATAAGAGGGAAAAATAATTGTGGTCTGTGTCCATAAGTTCATAATTGTAAAGTTGTCGGTAAACAGTACAGAAACAAAGTATTCCTATTAAAGAAATGATTGGCATGTGATATGAACTATCAGTATTATGAAATAAGTTAATGTTATACCAAAACTACAACATGCGTCAACTAGCATAATTTGCAATGTTTTGTTGTTTTCCGAATACACATGTGTAACTTAACTTTACTTTTATAGTAGGCGAGGCTAGAGAACTTCCCGATTAATTTTTTTTTAAACATTCAAGTATGATTGAATAATTATGTCACTGTATAAAAGTTTAAATCTCAAGAAAAATGCATCAAAATATGAACTTTTTAATTAATTTACACAAAGCTGTCACTGCATAGTTAACAAAGTAGTGCGAATTGTAATGTGTGCGCAAATTATAGTAGAATTCACCGAATGCCTGATACTATACATGCAAACTTCATTCATAGATTGATCATAATTATTTTAGAAGTTTGAATCCTTTAAATTCTGAGATAAAAAGTCAGGGCTATATACATGAATACATAATACAACGAACAAATTTAGTGGTTAAAAGCAGAGGGCTCGAGTTGGTGGAATCTCTGATAATCTTAAGGCTTTCACGTTTTCGTTGGAATCACATGCAAATGGTCCACGTATTGTAGTCCTTTTTTAAAGGACAGCAACTTGTTTGTTAATATATCTATGGTTGAAATTATGGGGGGGGGGGGGTCGTCCAGACCTAAAATTGACATGGTAAAATTACCAAAAATATGCATTGACCCGGGCCCCTCCCCAACCTCGGCCCTCCCCCGCCCATCCCCGGGGATATTTAACTAATTCTAAACATGCAATATGTATGCTTGTACGCGATCTGACATAATTATTTTTATTTCATCCTAAACATATAAAAGGTCTTATGTCTGGGAACCCTATCTGACATTAAAAAGCCAGGAAAACGTCAGATATTTCGGACTAATCAGGAGCACACATTGTTAAAATAACATTTTTGTGGATCACGGTTTATAAAATATAATACGTATGAACTTGAACTACTTCTTCATTTTTAAAACTAAGCGTAACAAATCTACATAGCCTATGGGAAGCGTACTATATTGCCAATTTTTTCATAGTATATTTTTCAAGGCCCCTGTGGAGTTAGCTACCATGAGAGGAAACGGAAACCTAATAAATATATATACAGTAGCTGTAGCATCTTTCATTGAAGCCAGTCATTGCATATTAAGATGGTATTATCAAAGTACCGGTAAATCATAGAAGTATTCGAAACAACATCATCATTTTAAATTTTACAATATGAACGCTTAAAAGAGCTTGGACTTTGGGTAGTTGTGTCAAACGACGATGTGACGTAGACCGGTCTATTTCATTGCTAGCCACTCGGCCATGGCTCGATCTTTGTAATCAAAAAGATTCATCTGACTATTGGGCTAAGACTTCGCAATCTATGCAGATTTTAGTCGAATGTAACTTGTTTTGGTGCAAGAAATAGATAGTTCTGTCCTACCGAAAGTCCAAGGTTTTGTTAAAATTGTTCTATACTATGTCCAGATTATCGATCTGTTTTGAAATGCCACCTCTACCGCTTCAGGTTTCAATACACATCCCAAAATAAAAGGTCTACGGGGATTTTTCATTGCATCAGCCATGAAATAGCCCGGATAACGTTGAAAAAATGCGCGAGGTATTTCGATGGAGTTCCAAATGGAGAAAAGATCTAAACATTTCAGTCCCATTATAACATAAATCTTCGCAAGAAATGTGTTTTCGTTCCTGTGAACTTTTATGAATGAAAAATGATAATTTGTCAATGAGGATATCTTGGATATTTTCCTTTTTATCGATTTCAACTGTATTTCATTCACAGGTACGTGTATTTTTATTAAAAATCATCAAAAAGTGATGGAAGCAATGACTTGGGACAGACTATAAAAGCCTCTACATGTTTTAACCGCAACTTGCAGACTGATGAAAAAATGACAATAACAAACCGCCAACCATCTCAAAAATCCGTAAAACGAAATAAAAATTCAAAGCAGAGCAAAACGGACCCCCAAATAGATATAGGTACGATCATGTGCCTAGGAGGAGTACGCATCTTCTGCTGACCAGTCACACCCGCCGTGCGCCCAGTGTCATATTGGTAAAATTGTCATTATCGGGAAAAATGTCGTAATTTGGGGGAAAACATCATGATCGGGAAAAACTTGGAAAAATTGGTGGACAATTCGGTATTCAATCAATTGTTGAGAGCAGAACAATCAAGGACCTCTGGAAAACCTCAGAGGCAGGAAATAACCTGTTGCTATAAACTGTTATACATACATGAAAAATATATATTTTTATTCTTCCCTTTTTTGTCTGTAAACTACAAATCGATTTTGTAATGTATGGTCCAATAAATTTAATCAATGACTTTTTTTTTTACATATTTAATTCTTCGTTGCTGAAGATTATTAAAGTAAAAAAGAACCATATTTTAATATTAATCAAATACGGTATCCGATCACCTCATTATACTCAAAGAATGATTCCTTATTCCTTGAATAAAGATGAATAGGGCCACATTAAAAAATATGTTTATCTCGTAAAACGAAAAAAGATCTCGTTATTACGAGTTAATTATCTCGTTAAAACGAGAAAAGATCTCGTTGTTACGACTTAATTATCTCGTTAATGTGAGAAAAGATCCCGTTTTACGAGTTAATTTTATCTCGTTATTACGAGAAAAAAGTCTTGTTTTTACGAGATAATTATCTCGTTAATACAAGTTTATTATTTGGTTATTACAAGTTAAATAATATCTCGTTATAACAAGAAAAGATCTTGTTATTACGAGTTAATAATCATGTTATTACTAAAAATTATTTTGTTATATCGATCTCACCAGGTCTATAAAACCATGTACTGACCGATATCAAAAGGCTAAAATTGTTTAATTATAATAGATCAAAAACAGACTACAACTGTTACAGTTATATATATGCTGATTTCGCAATTGTGACATCACAATACATCGCACATTCACAAACCAGTATTTTGTTATGAAAACCTATTTTTAGTTTAGTGAGGTTTAAAATTTTTTCTCTTGGGGAAAATACAATATCATAATAAACCTCTTTATAGTTTTTAATATTTCAAATGAAGTCCATTACAACATGGATGTGTCCCATACTTCCTTCAAATTACTTATTTTTTTTTATACAGTATTCATAAAGCCCTTGGGATTTACTCCCGCCCTGACCGAAATTATCACCTCACAATACGAGAATGACTCCCTATACCTTAATGTAATTTTTAAACAATTCCCATTGATGTTGGCTACCTTTCTCCTCTTTTTTTACCTGATGACAAAAAACAGATCTGAATAAAATAGTACCAACCAATTTTGTTTCAATCAAAGACATTTATAAGATATTGTTTCCAGCAAATTCAGTAACAGAGCCTTACCGTACATTAATTCTAATTTTCCATAATCAACATGTACATGTACTGAATTTTTTATCTATAGTATCTTTTGAAAATAATGAATGTATCAGTAATTTTTCACAAATCTCTACAAGCAAACTGTTATTAATCAAGCAATAAATTCTGTTGACACATCAACCTGGTTCTTTTGTTATAAGCCCCTGTGAAACCAGAAAGTCATATAATTTTCTTGTTTTGTTCACATCAATCTTAATCAGTGTTCTGGCTTGCTGTAATCGGAGGAACCCATTTCTTTTACATTCCCCGACAAGAATTTCCCGAAATTCTAGATAGGCTTCAGGCACAAGTCTCACACCGGCACATAACTCTCTTTCCTTCTTGGAGAGCCTCTCGTATCCAGGCAATCCTACTATGTCCATGGGCGGAGCTGATCTGCGAGGGGCTGAAGGTAGTGGTAGATTTGCCGCTCCTTTCGACATGGTTTCCAGCACAGCTTGCTTCTGAAGCCAAGTCTGGCAAGATGTCTCGTCCTTCATGTGAATGAGGATGTCATCCAGCAAGTGACGTCTTGATTTCATTTCGTTCCTTCGGCTCTTCAGAACTTTGAAAATTTTTACGCTTCTCTGTTTGGTTATACCGTTTTCTCTGCACTCTATTAGTTTATGGATACTTCTTTTCAGTTCAAATTGCAGGTTGAGAGCCTGTGTGTATTTATCAAACCCCTCGGGATTACAAAGTCTTGTAAAAGGACGCAAAAGATCCAACAGTTCTTTGAACTTAGTTGGATACATTCCATGATCAAGTCTATGTTTTCTGATGTTGATCAAACCATATTTACGAATGATCCTCTTTCTCCAGCATCTGTCAGAAATGCAATTCTGATAGACATCTAGAACCTCAAACTTCAGTCTCTCTTCAAGGTAGTCTTTTTCTTGGGCAGGACTTTCATTGAAATCAATAGCTCGCAGCTCCAACTCCATGAAGTTGTCATGCTCTACATTGAAGTCACCCCTTCCTGCCATATAGCCTCCCATCAACTGGAAGATCTGGGAGGAATCGGGATAGCGAGGGGGGTCATCACACAGCTTGTACACCACTGGACAAGGAAACCTCTGTAAGTCAGCCTCAGGGAACTGTGGGAGCTCCACGTGAGGCTGGTTGATGTAAACCTTGTTGTAATGTTTCTCCACCTCATTCTTACTCCTTACCCTCATCCTTTGGGCCACATCCTGCCAGTTGCCATAGCCACAGTCTGCCATTACTTTCAAAAGCAGCACTTCTTCTTCTGCTGACCAGGAGTTTTCAAAGATGGGGAAGTCATCCCGAACAATGGTGTAAGCATGGTCATTCTCATGTATACCGAACTCAGCACCTTTGGAGAAACATTGCGTGCAGATTTTCACCAACCCCGGACACTGTTTGCAGAGAATGAATGGCGTTTGTAAGGTCAAGGAGCACTTGGGACAAGATATTTCTTCCTCCTCATCATCCATATTTTCTATAGGTGTGTATCAATATGCTCAGCTTATAATTTACTAACTATTATAAATATATCTAATTTGTCTTAAAAATTGTCTTTTATTTGTCAGACAGTTTTGGTCCTCCTTTGTGATAATTTCCCGAAATGTCTGCACCAGAAAAATCAAAGCCTGGATTCTGAAAAAAAGAAAACGTAATACATTGTATCAGATGATGAATCTTAGTGAAACGATCAGATTATAAGTTAAAATATCAAAGTGCAAAAGACCACCGCAATTTTCAATTCATTAAATAAAAGGTTTACATTATCCTTGGGTTACCTCCTGTTGATATTTCTGTAGCGTAGCTTTCTTTTCCATCTGGTCGAACGTCCAGGCGTCAGTCTCGTACTGTCCCACAAGCAGTGAGTTCCAGAGGTTCTCAGCTACAGCGAGTCCCTTGGGCAGAAACACCCTTAAAAATTTCTTGTCCTCTGTGTAGTGAAAAAAAAACCCCATTATTAATACAGCAAGAGAGAAGCTCATTCTTTGCTGTGACTTATAATGAACACAATTACACATTCTGAACAACAACAAAAGAAAAATACAATAACCATAGTCATTTACCTAAAGTCCACAAAGCCTCATCTGAATGTATTGTACTTGGAAGGTCTCCCTGTAAGATAAAGTAAATTCAATGTTTAATTATATTTAAGAGTTTAATGTTATAAGTATATACTCATTAATATACTTTCTGAAATTCAATATCTGCCAATGACATGCATGCAAGTGAAATCAGTGACTTTTGATATGAATTACTTATCAGAATACATACATTTTAAATAAGAAATCAAATGACAGTGTTCAAATTATATTAAAGTTAGTTTTTGTGGTTTTGGTTTTTTTAAGTAGTAAATTTGTATATATAAACAAAATATACAGATAGCACTGAAAGTCAACTGTACAGGTAGGCTACATAGTCTGTAATGGCTCACAACCTCTATGACTGTTTCTCCTTTCACAGCTATTTTAATGTGTTTGGGGGCAAATGCACACTTGATGTCTTTCGCCAGGGTTCCCTGGGGCACGTTTACTTCTATGAAGACTTCTTCGTTTGTCTGCCACCACTGTCCCCACTCCGTTTTACAAGGGATGTAACCACTTTTCTCATCAAAGTGGGCCATGATCCATTTTACGACATGCTCTCTCGTGAATCTTATAATAATTTCATATACAAGATGTAATTACAATGCATTTATTTCCCAAAAAATATCTTGTATTATTGAGTTCTGTAGGAATGTAAATCCAAACCACGGATTTTTCTCCAAGTGCACGTGCTTTTTACGACACCCGGTTCGTGTCGTTTTCATTTACGACAATAGCAGCCATGTGGCTCAAAAGGAGGTGAAAGAAAGTTGCAAGCATATTTCATCAGTTAATTGCATATATAGTCATGAATGAAATATTTTTGGTAAGTCTGTGTATTTCAGACATTTCTTTGTGCTCGTTGGAAACTTAACGTTTAGTTTGCTAGTTTGTTTTTTGTTTTACCAGCCTATTATATGGTACAGTGCATGCAAATCACAGGTTCAGTGGTAAGTCGGATGAGAGGTAAAAACGTTGTTGTAATATAATAGAATTTTAAAAAATATCGTCAACGAATACCTTTCAATCCTTCTGAAAAAAAATCCTCTAATTTAACGAGTTTATCTTTTTGAAGCAGATGTGACATAGACAATTCAAAAATAATGTTTTCAGCTCAGTAAATGAAAATATGGTTGAAATCAAAACCCTCCAAACAAAGTGATTTCTTCCTTAGAATGCCCCTGCAGGTCTTGCGATATGCATTTGTACTCTATTAGAATGATGTTTTGCAGTAGAGATAAAAGTACCTAGCTTATATTTTGAAAAATAGAATGAGAACATCGAAATGGATGCAAAATATGTGTATCAGATTTTCCCATTAATTATGATTTATGAACAGCTGATAATTAAATGTCTGTTAAAATTTTTTTTTTTTTTCCTTGCCATTACGGCATTATCTCTGGGTTATCACAAAATAGATGGCTTTTCTTTTAAATTGTCAATAATTGAGGGAAAATAGAACCTAGGAGTAGGACAGAGTGTGTTAAAACAAAATATAGGTACTCTTATTGTAGACCAAAAATATCTTAATAATAAAATATGCATCCTATCATTTTTGCAGTAAGCTGGAACATTGGTCTATACAACTATTATGGCTGTCTTAGAGAGAAAAAGTACAGCAAAGCTGACAGAACTGTTACAGATTGAACAGAAGGTTCAGAGGAAATGGGAGGACGAGAAAATATTTGAAGAAGATGCACCGCTTCCAGGATCTAAAGAAGCCTCGTATGAAATTAGTCCATTTTATTTTTCATGACTCGATACAAAAGTTTGCTGTTAGCTGAGGATATGTCATGACCCTGATCTAAGGCCATTGACCAAGGTCAAGGCAACATCATTATCATTTATAGTGAATTGTTCAAAAAAGTTCTGCAGGGCATATGAGTCCTTGCAGTTCACGCACACATTTGGTTTTCAAAGATTAATTTTTCATGCACATAAAGCTCTCTGTTTGATAAATCCACTGGCTTAAAAGTTTGGAGATGAGCTAAGGTAATTTTCTTTTTGTTAGTTATTGACATACGTTGTCTTGATATAACAGAAAGGAGTATTGTAAAAGATTGCTCATACAGACACATCATATTATTTTAATGTAATATTTATTTGCCTTTTAGCCAACCAAAATATATTGTCACTTTTCCATACCCTTATATGAATGGAAGACTTCACTTGGGTCATACCTTTTCTCTATCAAAAGCAGAGGTAAGTTGATGCAGTTTTATGAACAATTTTAAAATCAAAATAGGAAAGAATAGATTATGATGAAGACATACAGTTGTGTAATTTGATGATGACAAATGCCTATTAATGAAATACAATGATATATCATTGATTAGTCTTCCTGAGAATTACACAACTCCATGAAAAATATTCATTGAATGGCTTATGTACAGTACATGTATTTCAGCCGCAAAATTTTACTCCTTAGCAATCCATATTTAATCATATTTTTTAGCTCACCTGAGCTGAAAGCTCAAGTGAGCTATTCTGATCAAATTTTGTCTTCGTCTGTCTGTCTGTAAACTTTCACATTTTCAACATCTTCTCAAGAACCACTGGGCCAATTTCAACCAAACTTAGCACAAAGCATCCTTAGCCTAAGGGAATTCAAAGTTGTGAAAATTAAAGACCGCGCCTTTTTGCAAAGGGAGATAATTAGGAATTTATGAAAATTTTCAAGAAATTTTCAAAAATCTTCTTCTCACGAACCATAAGACCAGGAAAGCTGAAACTTGTGTGGAAGCATCCACAGATAGTGTAGATTCAAAGTTAAGAAAATCATGACCCGGGGGGTAGGGTGGGGCCACAATGGGGGTCAAAGTTTAACATAGGAATATTTTGAGTAAATCTTTAAAAATCTTCTTCTCAAAAACTAATCAGCCAGGAAAGCTGAAACTTGTGTGAAAGCATCCTCAGGTAGTGTAAATTCAAAGTTGTGAAAATCATGACCAACGGGGGTAGGGTGGGGCCACAATGGGGGATCAAAGTTTTACATAGGAACATATAGAGTAACTCTTTAAAAATCTTCTTCTCAAAAACTAATCAGCCAGGAAAGCTGAAACTTGTGTGGAATCATCCTCATGTAGTGTAGATTCAAAGATGTGAAATAATGACAACCCCGGGAGTAGGGTGGGGCCACAATGGATGGGGGGTCAAAGTTTTACATACGAATATGTAGAGTAAATCTTAAAAAATCTTCTTCTAAGAAACTAATCAGCCAGATGAATCTTTATAATTGTGAAGACTTTGGCCCCCGGACAATACTCCGCCTGACAAGAAGGTTCAGAGTTTGATGTAGGTTTATATCCCATATATGAACAATTGTTAAGAATCTTTTTGAGAACTGCAATACTCAACATGTGATATGACTATAAAACCATCCTGTTAGAAAAGTGACTAATGATTATAAACATAAGAATATCCAGGGGGGGATGGATTTATACAGGATCTACATGCATTATTGTACATTGTGCAGATAGCTTGTATTATGACTCCATTAAGTTGATTTTATACTACCTATTGTTCCTCAGGTGAGCGATGTGGCCCATGGGCCTCTTGTTTTGGAAAATGTTCAATTTTAAATGAAATTAAGCTGATAATGATTGGAGATCTTTTCTACAAATAATTGTCCTGTTACTTTCAGTTTGGCGTTGGATTCCAAAGACTTCAAGGCAAAAAATGTTTATTTCCCTTTGGTCTCCATTGCTCTGGAATGCCAATAAAGGTAATTAATTTTTTCACAAATAAATATGATTGTGTTGAAGAATTTTTTCCATTTCCTGAACTGTTCTACTTTCCCAATGAAAGTCTGACAGCAGATGCTTATAATGATCACACATTGAAATAATGTTGAATACATTGTGAACAAATGATAACAAAATTAAAAAATGCATGTTGAAATTTTCTTTAGATCCTTTGCAATGTGTTCCTATATTACAGTCAACACTACCTCAAGATAAACCTATTAGCGTTTCTCAATACATGTATCATGATTTTATCTCTGTTGATGTGTATTTCTGTTGGCTTACTTTTTCAAAGGCCAGTGCGGACAAACTGACTCGGGAGATGGCAGATTATGGGTATCCCCCGGAGTTCCCACCAGAGAAAGAAGAGGGGGAACCAGAAGAAGAAAAGGAGGTCACAATTAAAGACAAGTCCAAGGGCAAAAAAGTAAGGAATACCAGATTTAGAGAAAATCACACATTTTTACTCACAATATTTTTTAAAAATACTTAACTTTTACAAAAAGTTGATTACTGAAAAAAAAAGCTTGCCATTTCTTTGAGCTCCTAAGTGAATATTACATTATGGATTATTGTAGAGTAAACTGAAGGCAAAAACTGGAGGAATGAAGTACCAGTGGCAGATTATGAAGTCTCTCGGTCTGAAAGATGAAGAAATTAAAGAATTTGCCGACCCAGCTCACTGGCTCAAGTACTTCCCTCCCCATTGTAAGGAAGATCTCAAAAAAATGGGAATCAAGGTAAGCATGGAAGACAAATTCATAAAATGGATGCATTTGTACATGTGCCTGTATGCTATTACAATTAGATTTCAATATTTTAGGTTTTACTAACTATAGCCTCCCCTATTCACCCGATCATATTGAATGTTTTTGGGGAGATGGGGTAAATTATAGGCTTTAGGGATTTAAAATGTAATCTTTGTTTGACAAAACTATTTATTGCAATAAAATCTTCAGATACTAATTTTTTGCTTGTAGTTTTATGACAGCTTGTGTGTTGTAGGTGGACTGGAGGAGAAGCTTTCTTACCACTGATGCTAACCCTTATTATGACTCCTTCGTCAGATGGCAGTTCCTAAGGCTTAAAGAGAGGAACAAGATCAAGTTTGGTAAAAGGTAAGTCCTTGGGGGTAAGAATAAAAACTTGGAGATCTAGGAATTTTTGAAGACTGATTAAATATATTATGATTATCTTGAAGATGAATGTTTATATCATAAATGGCCACACTATAATTCACTGTTTCTGTCTTGAACAACCACATTATACTTAATGGCCACACTGTAATTCACTGTCTTGAATGACCACATTATACTTCACTGTTTAAATCATAAATGGCTTCATTATGATTCACTGCTGTTTGTTGAATTGCTCATTTTTACCCTGTCCAAACTAAAATACAATGTTTTCCAGACACACCATC
Source organism: Magallana gigas (assembly GCF_902806645.1). Taxonomy (NCBI): domain Eukaryota; kingdom Metazoa; phylum Mollusca; class Bivalvia; order Ostreida; family Ostreidae; genus Magallana; species Magallana gigas. The sequence continues at coordinate 30,073,048 of NC_047565.1, read as the reverse complement.
TTCTCCCCAAAGGATGGGCAACCCTGTATGGACCACGACAGACAGAGTGGAGAGGTACATGTTATAGATTTTGTACATTTACATTGTGAATACGTTGCAATTTTTATGGAAAAATTATGGAATGTTTACATTGAGGAGATGTGTGTAATTTAATGATGACAAATGCCTATTAATGAAACACAATGATTTTATCATTGATTAGTCTTCCTGAGAATTACACAACTCCTTGAGAAATATAGGTTTGATCAAAATCTTATGTTGCAGAAGTCAATTTTATTGCATTTTTAATTTCGTATTAAATTACTGTATGTGTGCATGTTTATTTCATTTTGTAAAAAAGAAATTTATTTTTACATTGATTGGTACAAAAATGTAAGCATTAACTACTTAGTTATTTATAAATCCACATTAAATCAAATCACTTTGAGATTTTATTATAACACAGTCATCGATATACAAGTACTGATATTTTGTAATGAACTGTAAAGATATAACTTTGCCATTCACCCCTGTTTAATTCTTTCTTCTATCAAATTTTATTAGAAATTCAGTTTTAAAGCAGAAAGAGTTATAAAGTTAACTTATTTAACTACAATATCTGTAACGTAGCTCATGAAAACACTTGAATGGATGTTTTAATTCCTTTTCCTGTATTTGCTAAACGATAAATAAAAAAACGATAAGAAAATTTTAATCTTGATTTTTCTCTGTATTGTTGGCTGTAAGGTGTAATCTAATGATGAAAACACAAGCCTTTTGGATGAATACCAGTGATATTTTTGATTAGTCTTACTGAGGATTACACAGCTTAACAGCAAAATTAGTTATTGGGGGATACATCATCTGGGACACAGATATAAAAGACATGTCTTTATTTGAACCCCAAACTTTTCTTGCTATGTGTACTTAGCATACAGCAAAATGGTACATGTATGTTTCACGACAGCTACGACCAATGTAAATGTGCATGAATAAATAGGGAGGGCATTTCAATTTTTCAACTTATCAAAGAAGTTAATGACACAAGAAAATTTTAATGTAGATACATTTACATGTACCTGTTTCATAAGTTTAATAATTAAATTGTTCTAATGTGTTTCTTTGCTTTTATAGGGAGTTGGTCCACAGGAATACACTCTGATTAAACTGAAAGTAAATGAACCGTACCCTCCAAAACTCAGGTGTGTGACATGTTATTTGAATTTCTGTACTAGAATGTGTTTTTAAAAAAAAACCATTTTCGGTACATGTAGATCAGAATTCAACTGTTGGTTATGGTCTGTGATGACAGAACAAGTGTTCGGGACACTGAAATGTCTGTGATGAGAACACTTTTGAGTCCTACTGAGATCAAACTCCAATCTTAACTTAAAACCAAGGCTGTTCTAACCCCATATTGAGTAAAAATTTAAAGGCATATTCAGAGATAATCTGCAGAGGTTAGATACTTTCCTTATCTTATATTGTGTGATTTCAAGTAATACAGTAAATGCACTTATTTAAAAAAAAAACCCAAAATAATGATTAACTATAACGCACCAATTTTGACCTATCTTAACAATGAAATGTAGTCACTTTCCATCAACCTTTTTCTTGCCTTAAATTTGATTTTCATAGTTGTGTGCTTGTTTAAAGGGTGTTATATATTTACTTAGATTATTTTCACTTTGTCTGTTTCTAATTACAGAACAATCCTACAAAATTGTTTGATATATTAAAATATTTCAGAACCAGTGTATATTATCAGTTGAAAATTTTTTTGCAACAAATGAGTGTGTTTTATGATGACAACTTGTGTTCGGGTCACTGAATTACTTATGTAATATGATTAGAACCATTTGAGTCCACTGAGAACATACTCTAATGTTGTTCATTGATATATAATGTAGTATTATTGTCATCTTTTAACAGTAAAATTATTATTTTGATCTGAGCTTAGAATTCTAGAGTAATTATGAATTTGATAAAGGTCTGAATATAATTTTAGCAATAATGCTATTATCTGGTCTTTGGTTCCAATTCCAATTGTTTCATTAAAAAAATAAGAAATACATGTAGCATCTTGTAGTGATTTTGAAAGTACCTAAGAGAGAATATGATATACTGAATTTTTTCTCAGTTTTTATGGAAAAAATTTGAATTTTTGATTTATTTTACAGCAAATTAAAAGGAAGTAACATTTTCTTAGTGGCTGCCACCCTAAGACCAGAAACCATGTTTGGGCAGACCAATGTGTGGATCAGACCTGACATGAAATATGTGGCTCACCGTCTGGCTAGTGGGGAAATCTTCGTGTCCACCATGAGGGCTGCCAGAAACATGTGTTATCAGGGTTTCTGTAAGGTGGAGGGGAAAGTGGATGTGGTGGCAGATTTGATTGGTCAGGTGAGTGGTCCAATAGAAAATAACGTTACAAGTAGAAGCAGCAGGAAAAGTGTCTCTTCATATGATTAGTCCAGGATTGATAGATGCTGCAATTAAGAAATAATTTTTGTACCTGTAAAAAATGATGTTGCATTTGTTGGTAGGACATAATGGGGATAGCTCTGTCAGGACCTCTCACTTCCTACAAGACGATCTACACCCTCCCAATGCTGACCATCAAAGCAGACAAAGGTAAAGTGTAGCTACCGTATACATATATTATATCAAGGCTGAATCACTACCATATATTAATCAATCAGATGTTCAGTCCGATGACATTAACTCTTAATTGAAAAGATGTTTTGCATTCAAAAATAGTTTCTAGATAGTTTTTTTAGCTTGATTTTCATTGTTAAAAACATAACCATATGCTTTTACTACATTTTAAAGCAATTTCTTGAACAAGAATGTTTTTGATGTTAACAGGAACGGGCGTGGTAACTAGTGTACCATCAGATGCTCCAGATGATTTTGCTGCCCTGAGGGATTTGAAAAACAAACAGGTAATGCTTGCAAATGTTGCTGGAGAATAGAACATGCCAATGATTTTCAGATTTTATGTTCAGCACCTAGAGTTCTAGCGACTTGAAATAAATACTTTGAAGTCTTTCTTTGAGCCATGAAGGCGTATAAAGCTGGGGCTTATCCCCGGTTTCCATTATGCTAAACAGTTGAGAGTCTATGATTTCGCTGGGATCAGACACCAGACCACTGGTTTGAACCAGCGACTTTTGGATTACTGGCCTAACGCCTATGACTACTGAGCCATGAGCTCTTCAAGTTTTTCCTTAAATGTTTCTTACTGATCCTAATTTTCAATATTTCTTAGAACTCTATTCCATCTAACTATTAGACTTTTACTTTATCTGTGCTGGAATAAACCAGCTGATATGCACTAAATTCAGGCTGCTTATCACTTTGACAAGTTGCTTGGTAGCTTGTGCAAGAGTAATCTATCTTTAGAAAAAACTTGTAGTCCGTTTAAGGAACTCAGGTTTAACCACTTTAGATACAGTTTTTACATGTCTTTTACTATTTACCAGATGCAAGAATTTTCATTGGACATTTAGAAGTAAAAATAAAGTACAATGAAAGTGAATTCTCCTCATATACATAAAATTAGTTGTATCTTTGTACAATGTCTTGCATCTTATTTCTAAAAATTTGAACTTGCATTTTCTTTATAAAAACACTCCCAAGTTTGTTTAAATATACTTGTGAATTCAAAATATATATATTCAGGATTTGTCCTTTGTATTTTAGGTACATGTAGATATTAGAAATTAAAACAAATGTATATTTAATATAGTTTCACAGTAAATATTTCGTAGTTATTTCTGTTTTGATTGAAGAAAATGGTAACATTTTAATAAATATTTTGTAAATAGAATAAAAAATATTGGGTCTAGTCTATAAGTGGTAATCTTATTCTGTCAGTTCTAGCAATGTTCTTGTTAGAGATTAAACTCTCATGCCCAGACTGTCAAAACTCTTCATATTAAAAGTTAATGTCAGCGGTTTTATGATTTCCTATTCAGGAAGAGATATAGGTATTATTTTTTCCCTGAAATTTAAGATTATCCATTTATATATTTGTTTTAAGCACCCAACTCAGGCTGCTTTTCTAACTGATGAGTTATGCTTGGTAGCTTGTGCTAGACAAATCCATCTTTAGAAAAAAACTTGTACTCCAAATACAGGACTCAAGTTTAAACCACTCAAGATACAGATCATTTTGGGGGCTTTTCTCTTCACTGTTAATGAATTGGCTGATATCCAGTATAATTCTATATCTGCTTCTATTTTTGTTTTTCAGCCATTTAGAGAAAAGTATGGCATTAAGCCGGAGATGGTGCTACCATATGAACCAGTGAGTTGAATCCTTAGATGTAAAATATCAGTCTAATTTGTTAATAAATGAATTAAAAACTACATGCTAGTTCATTAGAGTTCTCTGTTTGTGATATGAAAAATGGATTTCTTTTCTTTTTTTTTTGCTTATGAAGAAATGAATTTACAATGAAGCAAAAACTAACTTGCATTTTTTTTGACACAGGTGCCAATTATTGATGTACCAGACTACGGCACCTTATCTGCTGTCACTGTGTGTGAGAGACTGAAGATCCAGAGTCAGAATGACAGAGACAAGCTACAGGAGGCCAAGGAACAAGTCTACCTCAAAGGCTTCTATGAAGGGGTAGGTAAATGGAAATGTGAATTGATTTACTTGTGGTAGACCTATTTTGTAGTAATCATATTTAAGCCTTTCCAGGCTGCTCAAATGATAGATACACATGTGTACTGGTATCATATAAATTTAAAGTATGCTATATGTACATATTTTAATTGGTTTCAAAACAAGGCACAGTTGTTTAAGCCTAGGTTTGTCATAGATCTGAGAGCTTGGAACCCTGTGCAATAGAATTTGTGTATGTGATCTTATCCTAGTGTGGTACACTGGGAACAAGACATAGACATACATTATATTATTATATGTTTTCTTACCTTAATGTACTGGTAATCTTAAAGGAAATGTACATGTATTGCTTCAATGTATTTCTTATTTTTTAGGTGATGATTGTGAAAGGATTTGAAGGACAAAAAGTTCAGGATGTGAAGAAACCCATTCAACAGAAAATGATTGATGCTGTAAGTGTCTGATATCTATTCTTTATTCATATTATTTAAATCAAGCTTTGATATCTTGAGCACTGATATCTTCACTGCCGTGGATATGCAAAGAGAGCTGAAAGTTCTGTTTCTATGTGTATTCAACCTCAATATCTTAAAAATCCAATCTTGAATCTTGAAAATCTTGGAAGGTTTTTCCATGCCAGTTGAGTTTGAGATATCAAGGTTTGGCTGTGTTTCTATGTAGTAATTATTGATGCATGGAAATTTGCATTTAGAAATATGCTGCATCTGGATCACTTGACTTAAGCATCCATATACTATTCATTGATGCTCTTCTTGTCAGGGTGAAGCTGTGAAATACATGGAACCGGAGAAAACTGTGATATCTCGCTCCAATGACGAATGTGTTGTGGCCCTTTGTGATCAGTGGTACGTGTTATACATGCTAATAGTATACAAAGATTTTATTTCTGGCAAAATTCTTTTAATTTTTGGGGAAATCTCTTAAATGATGCTACATGTAAAGAATGTACATGTTATATTAGGATTTCATATTGAAACACTTTTATCACAGGTACTTGGAATATGGAGAAGAGAAATGGAAACAGTTGGCTACCAAGGCTTTGAGTCAAGTGGAGACGTACTCTGATGATGTTCGCAAAAATTTCCTGGCCACTTTGGACTGGCTGCATGAGCATGCCTGCTCCAGATCTTATGGATTGGGTAAGACATTTTAATTGAAGCAAGATTATTGGAGTAAGACTTAAAATTAAAAAAAAAAGTTTTCAAAAAATTGCATCCCTTGTACTGTGATGCTGGTTTTTATCAGTTGGTCAAATTGTGGCGATGCTAAATCAAGAGACTCAACTCTTACCACTGTACTTGTCTGTGAATGCAGTGGTAATCATTGATGTCTACAGCTGTTAAAAAAAAGTTGCGATGTGTGCAGAACTTTTAAGTTTGGACGGTGAATGGAAGATTGACGTTGAAGTAATATACTGTAATTTGAAGTACTGAAAATTTACATTTTGTTTTGATTTTCAGGCTCCAGAATCCCGTGGGACCCCCAGTATCTGGTTGAGTCCCTGTCTGACTCGACCATCTACATGGCCTACTACACAGTGGCACACTTTCTACAGGGAGGGGTGTTTGATGGCAGTGGGAAAAGCCCTGCCAACATCAAGTAAAAATTTTCTCTTAAAGACTTGTACTAATCATTCAAATACATGTATATCTCTTAGATTCAAATACATGTACATAAAGAACACAAAGTAGACGTAATGTAAAACTTTTTGCAATTTTTTCCGTCCACCAAAGATTTGTGAAAATGTTTACATTTCAGACCAGAACAGATGACCCCAGAAGTTTGGGACTATGTCTTTTTTAAGGACACTCCTTACAAAAACCTTCCCGTCCCCAAAGCCACCCTTGACAAACTTAGGGCAGAGTTTGAGTACTGGTACCCAGTGGATCTGAGAGTGTCTGGTAAAGACCTTGTGCCAAACCATCTTACCTACTATATCTACAACCATGTGGCCATCTGGCCAAATGACAGGTAACATTTACCTCCTGCAATGTCTTTTTGAGGGAAGCATCATATTTATCTGTTCTTCCCACTTTCATATCCAATGCACAACTTGTCCATTAAGGGAGAAACACCCGTATCCCATGCTTGGCACAAAGGCTGAAGCTGCACTTGGGTCATATTTTATAGAATTTAATGCTCATTGAAATTGAGTTTATCACAACACGTAGATTGTATCTATATATATATTTATGATCATTTGTAGGTTGTTTCAGTCTGTCTTTAATGTTGTTTTACCCTTTAATAAATTAACATTTTAGTATTTATGTGTATTAATCTATACAATAATGCATTGCATTTTATTTTTAGTTCAAAATGGCCAAAGAGTATAAGAGCTAATGGCCATTTACTGCTAAATTCTGAAAAGGTATATACAGTGTGCAAGTAAATGGTGGCAATTGGTATTTTTTAGAATTCTTATGGGCTGTAATCAGTGCCCTGGCTTTGAAACAATATTCAAAACTTTTTATTCATTTGCAGATGTCAAAACAAACTGGAAATTTTCTGACTCTCACAGATGCTGTAAATAAATTTTCAGCAGATGGTAAAAAATTCAATCTTCTCTTTACTATCTGGTATTTAGCTGCCTTAATAGTAGCAAATACAGTGCATGTAACATAATTTTTGTGAAAACAAAGTTCAGATGTACAACATTTGCATTCATTCTATTGTACTCTTGAAATCTCTATGGATATATTCTTAATTGAAATGCTTACATTTTATAGGCATGAGACTGGCCTTGTCAGATGCTGGTGATACAGTTGAAGATTCCAATTTTGTAACAAAGATGGCTGACGCTGGGCTGTTGAGGTTGTACACATACCTGGAATGGGTGAAGGAAATGATCGCAACCAAAGACAGTCTACGCACAGGTCCTACAAATACCACCAGTGACCAGATATTTATCAGGTTACGCTCCACATTCATTTACATGTAGATCAGCTGGTCATGTTTCATATTGGATCATTTTTCAAAAGAACTGAAGTTTGCCATGTTATCGATATTATCTCACTAAGTGTTTCAACCCAGCCAATTTAGTTTACTTTCATTTCAGTGAAATAAACAAGGCAATACTAGAAACGCAGCACTTTTATGAGAAAATGCTGTTTAAGGAAGCCATGCGAACAGGGTTTTATGAATTCCAGGTAAGAGGATATTTTGTGTATATATAAGTATATATTATAATACATGTATTATGATATATTATAAGTACATATGAACAACAAATCAGTGTTAAACATTTATAATGTAGAAGTCAGTGTTTATCTCCCCTTAAATGTTTTCAGGCTTTTCGAGACAAGTACAGAGAGTATGAACTAGAAGGAATGCACAAGGAGCTGATCTTCCGCTTTATTGAGGTACAGACTCTGATGCTGAGCCCTATCTGCCCTCACGTCTGTGAGTACATTTGGGAACTCTTGGGAAAGCCCCGAAGTATCATGCATGAGAAATGGCCCGTGGCAGGCCATGTGGACGAAAAATTGATTCAGATCTCACAGTATGTGACTGATGCAGCCCACGACTTCCGAATTCGCCTGAAACAGCTGCTGACTCCAGCAAAAGGGAAGAAGGTGAAACTGGATAATGCCACGCACGGGACAATATGGATAGCCAAGACTTACCCTCCCTGGCAGAATACGGTTCTGTCCACATTAAAGACTCTTCATGAGGCATGTTTGGACTATTTGTGTTTATTATTTATCCATGATGATATTATGGTGTTTGGATCAACACATTTTATTTTTGTTTTTTCAATGAAAAAATATATGGATTTTCCTTTTTAGCAAAACAAAGGCTTCCCGGACATGAAGGTTATAGCAAACGCCTTCAAGGACAAGCCAGAGTTGAAGAAGTACATGAAGAAACTGATGCCTTTTGTGCAAGTAGCAAAGGTAATATATGTAACATGCTGGGTAACATCCCAGATATGGACTAATTATCAGTAATTTAGAGAAATTTATATGAAAATATGTAAAGCACATGAAGTTTCACTTTACAATAACATTTGTTGCATGTTTTTGAATATCTGTTTCTCTAATAGGAAAATGTAGAAAAGAATGGCATCAAAGCCTTGAACCTGACCTCTGAATTTGATGAAGTGGAAGTCATGAGCAAATTCAAGAAGTACATGATTAACACTCTTGATGTAAGACTTATAGTTATATGATGTAATCAACAGTTCAAACTAATGCTCCAGAGTGAATTAGAACATGTGTTACATCTGTTCTACAAGGAAATATATTTGTGGTTTTTTATGTAGATTGTAATTCTGTCAAATATGATGATATTAACTTGAGTGTACTTTTATGGATTATATTATGCATAATAACAGGCTGTAGAAATGAAAGTTCAATACTAGTGCCCCCATACTCCACCCCAATTCAAGAATTTAGTTAATACCTTGGCAATAAATTTCTTGATAAATGATAGGTAGTATCGGTAGAAAAACTTGGTAGTATGAATTTCTATAAATCTAGACTTTTGCATGTTTTGCAGCTGGAGGGAATAGACATCAAATATTCAGATGAAGCTGACGACAAAGTAAAAGAGGACTGTTGTCCAGGGAAACCATTCACTACATTTCGAGAAGAGGTGTGATAATTTTCTGCATTACCTATAAAGCATAAATTATTGTACATGTTTGTTATTGATCACATTTTGGCGTGCATTTCATTTTACAAGATTTGTCAAGTAATTAACTATTACTAGGCTTCATTTTCTGCATTCTCCTTTGTCACTAGGTTAAACTATATGTGTAATTGGTACAGGATGTCTATAATATATGTGCATTAAACTTTATGCTTTTTCAAATTTCAGCCCTATGTGGCTGTCAAGCTTGTCAACCCTCAGCCAATGAGTGGACTGTTTGAAATCAAGCTCCCTATCTATGAGGGGGACGACAAGACGAAAGTTCTCACAAGGATCATGAAAACTGACCGCTCAAAAATGAAAGGTACAAGTTGGTCCCATTTCATCTCTCTCTCCCTTCTCTCTCTTCTCTCTCTCTTTCTCACGTTTAAGTTGGTGATATTTTAAAAGGTATCTTCATGTGGTGCCATAGCTTTATTATATTTTATTTTTTTTGGTAGATATCTGTCAAATAAAACTACTCATGTACGAGGACCCTATCAAGGGACCCAGGACAATTCCAGACATGAATGACATTGAAAAGGGCAAGGTTGTGGTCCCCGACAATGCCACCTTTCAGATCAATGTCCCAAAAGAAACGGTGACAATACAGAGCAATGGAAAGAAGCTGGACCCCGGACTAACTCTGGTGTACATTGTCAACTCTTAACGCAGGCAGATTGTGGTGATGTGGCAAATACATAAGGATGCTATTGTGTCTTGATACCATGAACATTGATTTGTGGAGGAAGTGATTTTAAGCTGGTTACGATTGTTGGGGATTATTTGTCGAGTGTCGGATGTCCTGCTCCACAGCTTTGTGATATTACCAGCACAGAGTTATTTATTGACATGAATATAGAATGTGCTAATAAAAATAAGTTAATTTTTGGTGGAAATGCACCATGCGTTTAGTATTAAGCCTATCTTTTTAAGCATATGTATTGTATATTTGAGAAGTTTTTTAGATGGTAAAGATTGCAAAATATAATAGAGTACTTAGAACATAGGTTGATGTACTCTCGGTGAGTAGCACATTGTCCCTACAATGATTGGCATATCGGTCTTGTCATTGTTAGTATGGGCTTTATGCTTTCTATGCATAGCTACAAATTTAAAGTGTCAAGGGTTGTTTGGTCTTTGCATTTTACAAGGCAAGATTCATAAACATTGAACTTGTCTGTTATTGTTAAATGCATTGTACTGACCTCATACTTGCCGTAACTTTATTTGGTATCATATATTTGTTTTCTTCTCTAATAATGCAATTTTAAATTAATTCAAATAAAGAAGACAGTTTATTAGTTTATATATAATCAGAATGTGGTGATTTCATGTTTAAGAAAAATGAACTACGGTACTCAATTCAGATTTCCAGACAAATATTGTTTGTTGTTTAAAGGTTCGTTTGCCTGCACCAAATCATCAATAACTGTATTACAGTCTGTAAAAATACGGGAAAAAAACTTAGGTGGTCGGATTTTGCTGGTTTTGAATAAAGGAATGTGTTACGGACAGTCTAGAGGACTTGCCACTTGACAACTGTTAGGAGCAATTTCCTGGTGAGACATTTCACGTGTATGAGAAGGAAGTGAAATATACAAGCCTGTACGTTTCAGCTGACGCTAGCATTATATCTTGTTATGTGTATGTCTGATGTATGTATATGTTTGGACCGACACGGTGGACAAAAAAAATTATAAACAGCATACTCTCTCTCTCTCTCTCTCTCTCTCAACAGGAATGCAAGGTATCTTTGGATTTAGAGAGAATAAGATTTAATATTCATTTGCAAGAGGCAATAATTGACCACACTATCACAACAGGTCAGTCGACCTCTAAACTACAATATTTTGCTTAATGGTTGAAAATAAATGTCATGAAGATCATTAAACTTTGACGTATGTACATGTACATGTAAGTCTGTTATAGCGAACATGTCAATTATTTCTAGTGAGGGAAATACTTCACATTTTTAAGTACACACATTTACATAAGTTTTTTTAAAGAGCTGCGTAGTATAGTTTTTAGCTTTCCCCCGCAGCTTTGTTTTCCTGAGTACTGGTATTAATATTTGCTTCGTTTTATCTCTTTATCTTGACAAGTGTGTGTTTGTTTACTTCGTAATGAGAGAGTTCAGAACACAACGCCAGCAGTCCTTGTATATGAAAGCGATAATATCATTTGGAGAAAACTTCTCCAAGAAATGAGCCATGGGTTTTCGAGTCGGGGGTATCAAGATAACGGAGAGAGCCTCGCGAGTTTATCAAGAGAGAGTGAAAACTACGCTTGGATACCTCAATTTAGTCGTCACCTCGTTAATTCTTTTTTCAAAACAAGATAAAACCTTCCCACATTGACCCCTGACCTGATCTTGCTTCCTTGTTCATTTAAATTTGGACCCCCTGTTCACAATATACCATTGATACGACTTATTTTCTTATATCGGATCATATTTCCCTGAAAGTGAGCAGGTTGTAGCGAAATCTGCTGATAATCTTCCTGTTTATGTGAAATGATGGAACGTACATAGAACAATGGCGTATCTATGTACTTCCTTAACTTAATCCTCCAAACACACAGGTCATGTGTCCTGTATATATGAAATTATATAACTTTCACTGTAACATTAATATCCGCATATAACATATTATGCTACACGAAAAATCACGCCATCGTTTACAATACTATATTGACAATAACCCCCATTTCCAATCCCCCCCCCCCCCAAAAAAATAATAAGGGATCGGGACATTTTTAATCGCATTCTGGATAAATTGCGAACGCTGAGGGAGGGAAAACTTTTTAAAAAAAAGAATACAAACCCATGGACAGAGCTGTTATTCATTGTAGAAATTTAAAATCGGATCTTGTATCAAAAAAGTTCACAATTCATTATGCAGAGTGTAACATGCTCCAAATTACAATTCCATTTGTGACTTAATATCTTTAGAAAGAAATGTACAAGATTAAACTTTTACTTGATATTTGTTTACTTTGTCAAGATGTCATGAGTTCAAAACTATTAAAAGTACAATTTGTTATATTAGTACATTTTTTTTATTTAAAAATTTTAAACCTCTAATGGTGAAAATACACATGGAGTGTCCAGTACCACCCTAATTTATTGAAATTTTGGTCATCGCAGTTTATTAGAACTAAAGAACAACCAGTCAATTTACTTGGCTCACACACACATACAGCTTGGTGTGAGCTGTCCGGCTATGTGTCATGTACATAATGAATCACCGCCCATTACTGATGGAGAAAAAAAATAGTGCGCGCGCATTGATATTCTCAAGTGGCCCTATGTTATAATGTGTCTTGCTTCCTGAAAACCTCATTCCGACTCGCACATCTGTGATTGTGGGCTGTGTTTTATTTCTGTCGTCTAGGACCAATTACATGTAAGTTCATTACTTCATGTCTTGCTCAACAATATACATTGGTATAATTGGTTTGAATATTTTTATTCGAACAATATGTTGAGAATGTAGTTGGTTGCATTTAATTATTGTATTTGCTCATTTCTTTATTTGCATCGATAAGCAATGTGCCCATTTCACTTTTGCTTTTATCATTTAACCATAAGGAGATAATAAGACCAGGGGGGTTTAAATAGTAGTAAGGCTTAAAAGATCTGACGGTTGAATATTTCTGTTTTTGTAACACTTTCTACTCGACGAATTTTATATTCACCATTGAAAAAAAAAAAACCTCAGACTGTCGACATCTTTCAGGGCGCGGCTATTGATCCATGCTTTGGAGGCGAGAAACTGTTGTCTATATGTTTTGTGTCCCTATAGCTTTTTCCATTCAAAGCGACCACAAACTGTCGGAATTCCAGCACTGATATATAATTATGACTTGGACTAGCATGCATAATTAATGTGTTCTCTCTTTTTGCAGTTTTTATTCATCATGAGTGATAAACCAGACGTAAAAGAAGTCGAATCATTCGACAAGAGCAAATTGAAAAAAGTAGAAACACAAGAGAAGAACCCTCTACCCACCAAAGAAAGTATGTCTCTCTCTCTATCTCTCTTTCTCTCTCTCTCTCTCTCTCTCTCTCTCTCTCATGAGTCATCGCTGTTGAATGAGATTTTGGAAGCTGATATCAATTGACTTATCAAAACTTATCGGTATTTTGATGTTTTCAAACATACTCTCTTGGTCTTGTTGGTGCGGATGCCGAGCAATTTAAAACGAGAAACCGCGGCGCAGACGATAAAATGCTAGTCGTCTGCACATCTGTCTAACAGAGTGCATAACTCTCATTGAGTCATCATTTCCCCTAACAGATGCATGCATAGTTTAGACAAAGAATGTTCAATTTAGAGAGTGGCAACCTCGCTGTCCGTTTCTTTGTAATGCCAGCGCTGTTATTAAAAGATATTGTAGATGCGGAATTTGATCCTTCGTGTAAACTGGCTTTTTAAATATAAACAAATAAATATAACCACAGGGCGTGACCTCGATCGATAATTTCTCCCGTCGATAAGGCTTGCCACTTGAACTTTCTCTCGACCGCAGATGCAGTCACTGACCATATTTAATTTCTTGCGAGAAGGCTGGTCTTGATAAACACATAATGTATTTATTTTGTCGATAGAGTCCCTCCATCCCGAATTAAAAGAATGATACTATGGTTAAAAAGTTGGGTTTTTTTTTACGCGGTGAACAAAAACAATATGAGAATTATTATATAGTGTTACAATAATGTCTCATTGTTTGCTATACATCGATAGTGGTGTACAGTTACATCAGAGGTTGTCGCGGACCGCGCTTTGTTCGGTACAGAGGGCGTTTAATTAACGACTGCATGTGATTCAGACCTGGATGTAGCCATCGCCGTATTGCATAATCGAGGAATAAAATTCAAACAAACAATAAAAGATTGCACTCGCTCTGAAAATTGGAGGCAGAAATCGATTTGTCTCATCACAGAATAAGAATTGAGGAACAAAATCTTAATGGGGGTCTTTCTATAACTTCTATATAGATTTTGCGGCAAAGCAGTAATTTTGTCTTTGTCTCCTAATGATGCAATATAGGTTGGTCTTCTTCTTGTGAAGGCGAGACGGAGTGAATATTTATATCATGATAACTTAATTTTTGCCTTCTTTTTCCTTTCAGCTATTGAGCAAGAGAAGAAGGGCTAGGGATGAATGCAACATGTGTATAAACTGTGCTTTAAAGAGGGACTCGCAATGACCCTTCTGTTTTTGCTCATTTAATTTTGTAAAACGAATTCCAATTTTTTTTCTTCTTATGTATGAATTTAAAGAATGCTTGAGAATAATTGTTACATTGAATGTAAGTAAGAAAGGAAGATAGAAAAAAAGTGTACCATCTTCAGTGTATTGTTTTTGTATAATGGGCTGCAACCGTGACCCTGTTGTGTTTTGTACTTTACTGAAACTGAATAAAGCACAACTGTGCGCCATGGTCTTGAGCCATCGGCCTATGTAAAACCTGTCTGTTTTTGTATTGGGGTTAGACAAACAAGGAAAATTTGGAGGGCCCTTTCCGTCTTAAAGGGAATTAGAGGACACTTTATAGTATGACCGTCTCTAAATCATAAAAACCCACACAATTTTAACGTACTGAAATCCGTCCGGTTATACAGGAAATATAATATTAATATGTACGTATTTTATGTAGATAAAGAAAGAAAAAAGTATTCAAAGGTTTTCTCGTGTGAACACTTAATGATATGCATTTTACACAATAGAAAGGGTCGTTTCGGTAGAAGAGTTGGGTAACAAGTTAAGGTGATACAAGAATTTGACCTATCAAACCATGACCCCGGTAAAATTGCTATAATAAATCTGAGGGACTGATACTATAGTCGTAAACTACAACCACACGTATGGGGAAATTCAAATATTTAGAAAATTCGTGTAAAACTTGAAAGGAGATGATTTGCCAAGTGTCTGGATAGTGGTAATATGTGCTTCACAATACTGCGGGTCTTAGCTGGAGAACTCTTGCGGGGAAATTTGCCGCCATAACTTGAACTTACATTTGTTCACAACACAAGATCAAGATATTGTAAATGAAAGGAGCCTACATATTTCTGAAATTTGAGATGTGAATTCTTTTAGTGATGCTTCATAACAATAGCTTGGTATTATATGGTGTTCCAAAGCTTAATTTCAAGATAAATGCGATAAATTTCGTGTTTTAATCTGTCATTTTTAATGAAATCGGCAAAAAATCTAGGACTTTTTGTCGTTTTTGACGAATGAAATACATACAGAATGCCTATATAATCTCCTTAAAAATTACATATAGAATGTTCTTGACCTCTTCTATAAAGTAATATTAAATTGAACATGGGTATCGGCATTACTTTTTGTAGGTTAAGATTTTCAATGAAATGTCAAGAAAGTGTTTTATTTCCTATATACACGTATATAGCCCTCATAGTAGTAAAGTACGGGAAAATGATTCATCAATTTCATTAATGTAGATAAATAAGTATAAAAGTATTTTTGACCATAAAATACAGATTTTCTTATATAATACAAAGCTCTCGCGTGGGCAACAACGAAGAATCCGCAAGTCCGACCAAAAACTGCCTGGTATATACTAGTATATACTGCACCGTGCACCTGGCTGTCATCAGAAATGTCTTTAGAGGCCATATGGTCATACGGTGCCATTTGCATATTTTACACTTATAGTAATATGTTTATATAGGGGATAGTATAAAGCAATAGGTGACAATTATATATCGATTATTGGCAGTGCATATACCGGTTTATTATTATTGCCAGTTGCCATCAATTTGCCGCGTTATCTAAATGATTTTTCTACATTAACCTGCTGTATATTGATCAATATCACCCCCCCCCCCCCCCATAAAACACATTATAATAGATTTTTCAAAAATGAAAGGTAAAAATGTTCAGTATCGCAAAGTATATTGAAACCGGTGTAATTACGAATGTATTTTTATCTTTTCGCTCGAAATATGCTGAATATGATTAGAACTGTGCAGGATAAGTGCATAAATTAATTTGCGGCTATTTTGATAAAAACCAAAATTATGTCGGAAATGCATTCGAGTATACACCAGAGGCGGATCCAGCAATTTTGAAAAGGGGGGGTTCCATTTTATGAAAAACAATATGTGCAAAATTTATCATTTGTCAATAAACAATGACTTTTTGACCGTTTTCCGTGCGTATACAACTGTATTTAATAAACATTTATCTCATCACTATCTATTTCACATCTATTTCATCATCAGAATGCACTGCATTATTGAACGTTTTGCCGTTTTGGTTTAGGTAAGGAAGATTTGCATAATATCCAGCCTCAAGAAACCCAGCAATGAGAAAGTGCGTCTATATATATGCTTGATAGAAAAGAAACACTAAGAAACAAAAAATAACTCAGACTAATTACGACAAACTATCATAAAAATGGATATTTTGGTAAAAAAAAAATTATGTCTTTGATGTTTTTAAATTCTGAACTATTTATCGATTTTGGTTTCTATCGATTGCCTTCTTAAATAAAGGTCTAAATGATAGGATATGACAAAAGAATGGGAATAATTTATCTGCTGAATAAATGGTATGTGTGTAATACAATGGTAAAAGTAATTGTCGTCCCGGAACTTGATGTGACCTCTGTTATGGGTGCGCTACATCATCTGGACTAGTACAGTTGCGATCATATTAAGAAAAGTTTTAAAAAGGTGGGCATTTTCATAATGGTTTACATATAAACCCTTTACATGGTATTTTTGTAACAGAATTTCCGATTCTTGGAAACAGAACAAAAAATGCTTTCTTTTGTGTTTCATGTGGGTATGAAGGTGTCTAGCATTCCAGAAAAATAGCATAACCCGCATAAGCGGGTCATGTAAGTTTCTTTGTATTTTTCGTATAAAAAGAAGTAAAACTCGTCTATTATTATTACTTTATTTATTTAACTAAACAATACATTAATTTGAAAGCGGCTTTTTAAAGTAAAACGAATGCGCACTTGAACGTCGTTTTACTCGATGGCTTGTCAGTTCAAAACTGTATGAACTATCATCATTCTTTTTAAAAAGAAATAGTCTAAGAGTAGAAAATACATTGTAGATGTTATTATAAATCTGTGTTTTAGCGATACAGCTTATATACTTTATTTCGATAAAAAGTCGATAGGTTTTTTTTCATATAAGAACAAAATTATGGGACGCAGTACAAAATTCTTTCAATAAGCAATTTTAAAAGCATTTATTTGAGATAATTACAGTATTTCTATTATAAAATGGAAAAATGGACATTAAAAAGGCATTAAACGTTTTCAAAAAAAATTCATATGTCCCAGAGAAAGGGGGGGTTCCGACCCCCGGAACCCCCCCTCTGGATCCGCCAATGGTATACACAATGCTTGTTGTACATGTATGTATTGTCTATATATTTTAAAACAGGGGAAAATCGATTTAAAAGTGAACTCATGTTAAGCTCGTTAATTAACAATAAAGTTAAGCTCGCTAATTAACAATTAAAAATTGATTAGAATAGGGGTGATGCAACTGGAGATTTATTACCAGATAAATTGCATATGACCTGTTATTTGCCGATGAGTGATCAAGTTAATGGCCTAGCTATAAGTTTACTCACGAGTAACTATATAAGTACCTATCGGCGGTGACCCACGTGTGATTCACATCGATTGGGAGAAACTTGTACACATGTTGTAGACTCAAAACTGTGGTTTTGTGACGATGCTATATGTCTTTCCTTGACCAATCTTGTACGGTGGATATGACTCTAGATATGTAAACTGCAAATAACCAATCATCATGTTTGAAAAGACGCAAGTTACTGACTCTTTTTTTTTTTTAAATTAGAGAAGCATTAGGCTGGACTTTTAGAATGGATATTGTCTCTAACATGATCTGAAGAAAATGAAACATGTATGCGGTGTTCTTAAAATTCGGGATTACTGTACATTTCTACGCATGTATTGTACTTCATAGTCGTAATACTGGTATTAATTAGTCATATTAAAGACCAAAGTTAGAAAATACTGATACTCTTACCAAAATGTATCTTTGAATCTAAGATTCAAATTTTGGTCAGTCACTCAAATTGTACATGTAAAATTTTACAAGTATATAGAAACTATATATAGTCATAATTGCATAATATATATTGAGCAATATGAGGTGATAATTTCGGTCGGGGCGTGGTTAAATCCAATAAAGCCTAGATAGATTTGCCCACGCTCCGATCGAAATTATTATACCTCATAATATTCAAAGAATGAATCCTTATTACTTATATTTAAATTATTTCAAATTTGTAAACTTCAGTTAAAACAACATTATTTAAAAATCACTATTTTTTAGCTCACCGAGACGAAGTCAGGGGGAGCTTATGCTATACCCTCGGCGTCGGCGTCGGCGTCCGGACCTGGTTAAAGTTTTTGTTGCAGGTCCTGTATCTAAGCTATTACTTGTCCTATCTTCACCAAACTTGCATGGATGATGCATCTGGACCTACTTATGGACTTGAAAGACTTGGATGCTGAATCTGAGTCCTAAATTTCAGATGCTGGAGGAGGTTAAGGTTGTTGGAGCAGGTTAAAGTTTTTGTTGCAGGTGCCCTTTGATAGCAATATCTAAGTTACTGCAGGTCCGTACTTCACCAAACTTGCATGGATGGTGTGTCTTATGATACTGATGCACCCGACAGGCTTGAGTGCTGAATCTGAGCTATAGGTTTCGGATGCTGGAGGAGGTTAAGGTTTTTGGAGCAGGTTAAAGTTTTTGTTGCAGGTGCCCTCTGATGATTATATCTTAGTTACTACTTGTCCTTACTTCACCAGACTTCCATGGATGGTGCGTCTTATGATACTGATGCACCAGACAGGCTTGAATGCTGAATCTGAGCCATAGGTTTCCGATGCTGGAGGAGGTTAAGGTTTTTAGAGCTGGTTAAAGTTTATGAAACGGGTGCCCTCTGATGATTATATCTTAGTTATTACTTGTCCTAACTACACCAGACTTCCATGGATGGTGCGTCTTATGATACTGATGCACCTGACGGGTCTGAGCCATAGGTTTCAGATGCTGGATATGGTTAAGTTTTTTGGAACAGGTCACATGTTTAATAGATAATAGTACTATTTCAAACTTGCATTGTTGATTAAACTGTAATATGAATGAATCACAGAGGAAGCTTCAGATGCAGAGCTTGATCTCCATTATCAAGGATGCTAAAAAATATATCTTAGTTATTACAGGTCCTAACCTCACCAAACTTACATGGATGGTGTGTCTTATGATACAGATGCACCTGACGGGCATGGATGTTGAATCTGAGCCATAGGTTGCGAATGCTGGAGCAGGTTAAGGTTTTAATTGCTAGTGCCCGCTGATGATGATATCTTAGTTATTACTGGTTTGAACTTCACCAAACTTGCATGGAGATGCGTCTTATGTATACTGATGCACCTGACAGGCTTGAATGCTGAATCTGAGCCATAGGTTTCGGATGCTGGATGAGATTTAGTTTTTTTGGAACAGGTCACATGTTTTGTAGACTATTAGATGATAGCTTGCATAGTTGATTTAACTATATTATTAATGAAACGCAGAGGTTGCTTCAGATGCAGAGCCTGATCTCCATTATCAAGGATGCTAAAGAAATCTCCTACCTCACTCAAACCTGCTTGATAGATAGATGTGTTTGTTGATAAATGATATAACATGATTCCTATGATATAGTATTGTATGGTATAAAACAATATTGTTTAATATGATACAATATAATATCATATGTAATATTATAACAAGTTATATGATACGATATGATATTGTATCAATTTTTTTGATATTTTATGATATTGTAACATGATATCGTTATGTATAGTATTGTATATTATGATACAATATTGTATAATATTATATTGTATTATTAATTTATTATTTTATCACATGATACTATTACATAAGATATTGCAAAGTATAATATTGTATCCTATGATACAATATTGTATATTCTATAATATTGTATCATACGATATTGTATAATATGATATTAGTTTCTGTGATATAGAATTATATCACATGAAATTGTATAATATGATAATGTAATATTATATAATATCGTATCATACAATAGTGTATTATATGATATTGGTTTATAATATGATATATTATCATATCACATGAAGTGTATTGTATGATATTGTAAAATATATCATTGTATCATATGATACAATATGTATAATATAATGTTGTATGATATATTTTACTTTATCACATAATATTGTATCATTTGATATGATACAATGTTGTATCAAATTATATTGTATCATATGATACAATATCATATTATGTTTCAAAAATGAAACAGTATCATACAATATCATACAATATAATATATGTTTCAATGTTATGATGTATTATGTAATATGATATTGTAATATAATACTATATTGTTTTATATATTATGATATTGTATTATGTGATCAAATACAATAATGTATAACACAATACAATGTCATATCATACGTTATGATCTCATCATTGTTTATTATGGTATTTTATTGTATTATATGATATATGTTGTAAATATGATAGGATGCAATATTTAATTTTATATAATTGTATTGATTAACATATGAACATATGATTATCATACAATTTTTTAACAGATGATATACGATATTGTGTCAAAACAGAATCCATGAATATCCAAGATCATAAAGTATGATTTTCATTTAATATGATAAAAGTGGTCTCATAAAGGTGATGTCTCGTCTCCGTGAGCTTTGTAATCTGTGATTACCTATGTTTATGTACATGTAGCAAATGCTATGAATTACTACGCGGCGCAGCCAATACCGTTTTTAGCTCACCGAGAGGAAGTCAAGGGGAGCTTATGCCATACCCTCGGCGTCGGCGTTCGCGTGGGCGTCCAGACCTGGTTAAAGTTTTTGTTGCAGGTCCTGTATCTAAGTTATTACTTGTCCTATCTTCACCAAACTTGCATGGATAATGCATGTGGACCTACCTATGGACTTGAAAGACTTGGATCCATGCTGAATCTGGGTCCCAAATTTCAGATGCTGGAGGAGGTTAAGGAGCAGGTTAAAGTTTTTGTTGCAGGTGCCCTTTGATAGCAATATCTAAGTAACTGCTGGTCCTAACTTCACCAAACTTGCATGGATAGTGTGTCTTATGATACTGATGCACCAGAAAGGCTTGAATGCTGAATCTGAGCTATGGGTTTCGGATGCTGGAGGAGGTTAAGGTTTTTAGAGATGGTTTAAGTTTTTGTTGCAGGTGCCCTCTGATGATTATATCTTAGCTACTACTGGTCTTAACTTCACCAAACTTGCATGGATAGTGTGTCTTATGATATTGATGCACCAGACAGGCTTGAATGCTGAATCTGAGCTATGGGTTTCGGATGCTGGTGAGGTTAAGGTTTTTAGAGCTGGTTAAAGTGTTTGTTGCAGGTGCCCTCTGATGATTAAATATTAGCTACTACTGGTTTTAACTTCACAAACTTGCATGGTTGGTGCGTCTTATGATACTGATGCACCAGACAGGCTTGAATGCTGAATCTGAGCTATGGGTTTCGGATGCTGGAGGAGGTTAATGTTTTTAGAGCTGGTTAAAGTTTTTGTTGCCGGTGCCCTCTGATGATTATATCTTAGCTACTACTGGTCTTTACTTCACCAAACTTGCATGGTTGGTGCGTCTTATGATACTGATGCACCTGACAGGCTTGAATGCTGAATCTGAGCCATAAGTTTCGGATGCTGGATGAGGTTTAGTTTTTTGGAACAGGTCACATGTTTTATAGATAATAGCTTGCATATATAGTTGATTAAATTATATTATAAATGAAATGCAGATGTAGCTTCAGATGCAGAGCCTGATCTCCATTATCAAAGATGCTAAAAAAATCTCCTACCTCACTCAAACCTGCTTGATAGATGTTTTTGTTGTAAAATGATATAACATGATTCCAATGATAAAATATTGTATGATATGATACACAGTTGTTTAATATGAAACAATATGATATCATACGTAATAATGGAAAAAGTGATATGATAAAATATGATATTGTATAAAAAAAAATTTAAATTTTATGATATGAAATTGTATCATGATATTGTTATGTATAGTATAGTATATTATGATACAATATTGTATAATATGATATTTTATTATTTATGTATTATATTTCACATGATACTGTTACATAAGATATTATAATATAGAATATTGTATCTTATGATACAATATTGTATATTATATTATATTATATTATATCATACGATATTTTATAATATGATATTGGTTTCTATAATATAGTATTATATCACATGAAATTGTCTTATATGATATTGTTATACTATATAACATCGTGTCATACAATGTTGTATAATATGATATTGGATTATATCATATATGATAATATCACATGAAATTGTATTATATGATATTGTAATATTTATCATTGTATCCTATGATACAATTTGTATAATATAATATTGTATTATATAATATTTCATTTTATCACATGATATTGTATCATTTGATATAATACAACTGTGTATCAAATTATATTGTATCATATGATACAATATCATATTATGTATCAAATATGATACATTATCATACAATACAATATCATACTTTATTATACAATATCATATCACATAATACATCATAATATAAAAACAAATGATATATTATGATGTATTATGTGTTATGATATTGTATTATATAATACTAAATTGTATTATATAAATAGTGCCTGTTTGGGAGGGTAACAGTTGAAATTGACACCCCGAGAAAACCATTGTCAACCGACGCGAAGCGGAGGTTGACAATGGTTTTCGAGGGGTGTCAATTTCAACTGTTATCCTCCCAAACAGGCACTATTTATTTTGTTATACTGAATGTCTTTTTTAAAATTTTTAAGAAAATTTTACTGCTTTTATATAGGAATAACGTGAATTCTACAGCGAACCGTACGCGCATAATTTTCGCGCATGTAACATTTTTTAATGTTACCCGTTGCCAAGTGCGTTGCTAACGCTGAGGGTAATAGTAAATATTATTAACTGCGTCTTAACCAATCAGATTTCAGTATTTAACATGAAAGTATAACAATATATCTTATAATACCGTATGAAATGAACATATAATTATCATACATTTTTTTAACCGATGATATATGATATTGTGTCAAAACAGTATCCATGAATATCCAAGATCATAAAGTATGATTTTCATATAATATGATTAAGGTGGTCTCATAAAGGTGATGCCTCATAAAAGTGATGCCTCGTCTCGGTGAGCTTAGTAATCTGTGATTACCTATGTTTCGCTTATGCTATAAGACACGCCCATTTTGTGTCGCTCATGTTTTATGAAGTTATTGGATTTTAGGGTTCAAAATTGATTCGTAATGTTATCAGAGACAAAGTCCGTTAAAAATGTAAATGTACATGTATAAGCACTATAAGATATTTCGAAAAAAGCGTCTACTGCTGTCTACCTTTTTCACTGGGCCACAGAAGGTGTTCTGCGGAAAATCTTACGTGTACTAGTATATATATACGATGATAAAGAACATTATAGATATCTTTTATTTTCACGGTGCTTGGCAAAATCTGTGTAAATTGTTGTATTAAAATGTTAAATTCTCTATGTTGTAAACTACAACAAAGAGATCAATTAACTGTTAAACATGGGCCGTTTGTTTTTAATAATTAACCTACTTATATAAAAAGGAATAACCGTCAAACTTTTTTCCGATAGCGATTCATCTTCGCTAGCCAAGTGTCCGATTCGTTTTTCTCATCGCCCAATAACGAATCGGACACTTGGCTAGCGAAGATGATACCTGTTATTTAGTTCATTTTTTAAATCACAGTTTCCAGTCCTAAACACCAACACATTCATGCATTGATTCGCTTGATTTCTCCACAAAAATTAGTTTGATTTCGGTTGACAGCTTTATTATAAAAGATCACGGTGGTTGGATTTGGAGACCAGTTTTAGTAAAAGGTTTTCATAATTTGATGTTTGAACAACGCTTCTAGAAAAGGGAATCGTAGATCTATATTTAGTGTTATATGTTTTATCACAGTACCATTGGCGGATCCAGAGGGGGGGTTCCGGGGGTCGGAACCCCCCCTTTCTCTGGGACGTTTGATTTTTTTTTTAAACGTTTAATGCCTATTTAATTATTTAATGTCAATTTTTCCATTTTATAATAGAAATACTGTTTTTATCTCAAATAAATGCTTTTAAAATTGCTTATTGAAAGAATTTTGTACTGCGTCCCATAATTTTGTTCTTATATGAAAAAAAAACTATCGATTTATTATCGAAATAAAGTATTTAAGCTGTATCGCTAAAAACACATATTTATAATAACATCTACAATGTATTTTCTACTCTATTTCTTTTTAAAAAGAATGATTATAGTTCATAGAGTTTTGAACTGACAAGCCATCGAGTAAAACGACGTTCAAGTACGCATTCGTTTTACTTTAAAAAGCCGCTTTCAAATGTATTGTTTAGTTAATTAACTAAAGTTATAATAATAGACGAGTTTTACTTCTTTTCATACAAAAAATACAAAGAAACTTACATGACCCGCTTATGCAGTTTATGCTATTTTTCTGGAATGCTAGACACCTTCATACCCACAAGAAACACAAAAGAAAGCATTTTTTGTTCTGTTTCCAAGAATCGGAAATTCTGTTACAAAAATACCGTGTAAAGGGTTTATATGTAAACCATTATGAAAATGCCCACCTTTTTAAAACTTTTCTAAATATGATCGCATCTGTACTAGTCCAGATGATGTAGCGCACCCACAACAGAGCATCAAGTTCCTTGGGACGACAAGTACTTTTAACATTGTATTATACACATACCATTTATTCAGCAGATAAATTATTCCCATTCTTTTGTCATATCCTATTATTTAGACCTTTATTTAAGAAGGCAATCGATAGAAACCAAAATCGATAAATAGTTCAGAATTTAAAAACATCAAAGACATAAAAAAATTTACCAAAATATCCATTTTTATAATAGTTTGTCGTAATTATTCTGAGTTATTTTTTTGTTTCTTAATGTTTCTTTTCTATCAAGCATAGACGTACTTTCTCATTGCTGGAGACCTGGGTTTCTTGAGGCTAGATATTATGCAAATCTTCCTTACCTAAACCAAAACGGCAAAACGTTCAATAATGCAGTGCACTCTGATGATGAAATAGATGTGAAATAGACAGTGATGAGATGAATATTTATTAAATACAGTTGTAAACGCACGGAAAACGGTCAAAAAGTCATTGTTTATTGACAAATGATGAATTTTGCACATATTGGTTTTTTATAAAATGGAACCCCCCCTTTTCAAAATTGCTGGATCCGCCTCTGAGTACGATATTCAGCTGATATTCATCATATGATTCAGTCTTTGAATACTTATCCGTTTTAGTCTTAGAAAAAAATAATGTATATTATTGTTTTTACTTGTACATATCTTTCGATTTGAAACTCTTCGATATTTAAGATTTTTTTCTTCAAAATTACAAACGAAATTTATATGAACGAATTAACAGTATACTGAAAAGCGACCAACACAAAAGAGTTCCACAACAACGTAAACAACTTGCCAGCACTTGTTTTGTTATCATATGGGAGATAAAAGCGGGATATTTCAGCATGCGTATTATAGCAAAGGTAATTTTGTAGTTATAAGAATACAGCCCAAGCTTATACAAAGAGCTTATCTTTTAAAAATAGTACATTTTTGTTTGGAATCTGGTAGGAGGATCATTTCGAATTTACTCTATAGAGTTATCCATACCGCATTTATTTAAAACTAACTGATTTAGATGAAATGTAAATATTTTGAATGTTGTAATCAATTTATTCAACATATATTGATTTACAGACGCAAACAGACTCAAATTGAAGACACCGACACCTGATTGACAATGACCTCAAAATTACGAGGACCCAAACAGTAAGTCTTAATTGTGACATGCAAAATCAATGTTCATGTATTCTTAACTGGTCAGCTAAAATACCACCTTGTTGGGAAAGAGAAGCATAAAAGAAAAAAAAAGAACAACTTTGGTGTGTATAATAGTGTTTTGAAAAGCACATCATATAAATGCATGAACATTAATTGGTTTAGCTACTGCAAAGACTTTATTTAATGGTGGTACACACTTTTTTAAAACAGGTAATGTGCTCTATTAAATTTGAAAAGTTTTGTTTGTAAATTAATTGACCATGGTTTTGGTTCTTTATTGTTTATAAGATGGGCTATATAGGGTTCATTTAATTAGTGTTAAATCCATTTTGTCAAAAATATGTTATCATTAATTTCCCAATAGTCAATTGAATATTCATCCATCCTACTTTAATACAATAATAAAAAGTTCTCATTAGATTTCTTGTTGTGAGTTGTGCCTAGCTGCCACAAATAATGACAATTTTTTTGATACAGTTTACAGTTGCTACAAAAAGAAAGTAAGAAGCTGCATGGTGACGTAGAAGATCTTGAAAATGCATTGATTCTTCACCAAAGGTTTCAAGAAGTGGATGAAAACAGTGTTAGGGGAATTCTAAGGTTAATAAATATAATTTAGCAAACAGTATTAATTATCAACAAATCACTTATTTCCAAATACATGTTTGACATGTACAAAATTTGTCATTATATACAAAGACATAGAAATAGAGTTATAGAACTAAGAAGTTCAAATAGAAGGACGTATTGGAACTATGAAAATGGTGTTATGATTGAATTAGGAACTAAGTTTCATTAAAAAAAACAAGACTAATGTACAATAAAAACAATTTTATTGTCTCATAGAAAGGAAATTGGTGGATCAAGATGGGAGCATGGCGGTGCTGGAAAGCTGAACAGCTATAGAGGGGTGAAGGATCTAAACAGAGAAAACTCAGAACAGAAGAGAACTGTGTCCCAGAATCCAAAAAGAGATCAAAGAAATGGAGCCCAGCTGAAAGGAAACAGTAATAAAAACTTAACTGTTGACAGTAAACAGCTAGGCTTTACGTATAATGTCAGTGATAAAGCATCAGAAGATACATCTCAAGTAAGTGGAAGAAAGAGAAGAGAGAAGGAGTGTGCTCCAACTGATGACAGAGACAAGAGAAAGAAGCAGGAGAGGGGAGGGAAGGAGGTACCCATTACTATGGACACCTTCACAGTGGATAAAGTGTCTGACATGAAAGCTAAAGTGTTGGAGAAGGTCAGTTCTAAAGTCATATGGAGAAAGAAAAATTCTGATATTAAGGATATAAGTGCAGAGAGTGAAACTAAATCAGGTGGTGTACAAAATGAAACAAAGTCAAAATCAGCTGTGAAAAAGGAAGAAGCTAGTGAATTGAGAGTACCAACAAGTGATTCTAGCAAAGAGGACAGAAGCAAAACTGTGAAAAGAAAGGACCTGGTGGCTCAGAAGGGCAATGTTAAACCTTCCAGGGAGTTGTATAAAGAGACCAAAAAAGAATCCCCAAAACAAACCAACAGAATCGATCCTGAATTGTTTAGCAAGAACACAACATCTTTATCAGAAGTCTCCAAGGTTCATGATGGTGAAGTAACATCCAAAAACTTCAACTCTCATTCTTCATATTCTAGTCAAAGTTTACAAAAGGAGTTGCTTTCAAAACCGAAAGACAATAGTCCTAGTCCAACAAGAGTGAAATGTGACCCTAGTGTTTACATGTGGTTAAGGAGACTGGCTCTTTTGGAGGAAGAAAAATATATTGATATGTTTGCAAGAAACGAAATAGATCTAAGTATATTAATTACATTGGATGAAAAACAACTTGAAAAAATGGGAGTTCTGGCCTTAGGAGCAATGAAAAAACTTTTAACAGGAATAGAGGAACTGAAACAAAAGAAGGAAATGCAGCCAGTTCATCAAGATGAAAATTCTGTTACTGGTAAATCTAGTCCAAAGACTAGAAATACAGAAAAAATGTGTCCAACTACATCAGCGTCTGTAAAAAGCAAAAGTGAAATAAAGTCACCAAAGACTCCAGAGAGTTCAAGAATGAAAGACTCTTCATCTCCATTCTCAATTTCGTCAACAGGAGATGAAAAACCAAAAGATCGTACATTCACAAAGCCTAGTGCTTCTGTAAAAAGATCCAACAGCATATCACAAACATATACAAAAGTGGAGGCTGGCCAGAATTTTGGTAGTGAATCTCAAAGAAATTCAAGGAAAGTGGATAAAAATAGTTCAGCTAGACCAAGGGAAAGTTCACTGACCAGAGGCAAACCCAGTAAAGGGGTCCTGTTAGCTGAGAGGCCACAGAGTAGCAAAGCGAGGAGCAGGAAACAGAAATCTGGTCCAAATCTTCCCAGGGCAAACTCAGCAAAGTCTGCAGACGTTACAAACAAAAAGGCAACAGAACTGGTCAACAAAAAGGCAGAAGAAGGTAAGAAACCTGTAATCTCTCCATATCTTTAGTTTAAGAAGATTTGCTGATAAATCTTAATATATGGTTGAGTAGCATTATAACATGTAGGATATACATGTTTTAAATTGTGGTAGATGGATATCAATTTTGTGTCACCTCAATAATTAATTTTGAAAATATGTTTTGTCTGATAAAATAGGATAAATTATAGAATCCTTTTTTAAAATACAAGAAATGAGCCTCTTTTTTACTTGAATTATCAGGCATCAAAGCAGCACTAAAGAGAAGCAAAATCAGACAGGAGCCATCAGAGGAGAGATTGTTAAAGGAACAAAACAAATATAACAGGGATGAAATGGCAGCAAGGCATATAGAGAGAGAAAAGAAAAAGGTTAAAATTCTGTTGTGAATGAAAAGATTTTTGTGTTTTTATAACAAGAGAGAATGAGAGAGAGAGAGAGAGAGAGAGAGAGAGAGAGAGAGAGAGAGAGAGAGAGAGAGAGAGAGAGAGAGAGAGAGAGAGAGAGAGAGAGAGAGAACACTGAGGTTTTAATGTTACTATAATTTTAATTCAATGATGGCAGAGAGAGGAATCATTGGAAAGAATGCAACAAGAGGAAGAAGAAGCAAGACAGAAAGAAATGGACACTACAGAGGATGAGGAAGACTCTTTGGAGGATCTAGTCAAGGTCATCAACTATGGCAACACAGTCAGGCCAACCGAAGGTGAGTAAAACCATTAATGTCATTCTCAGTTCTGAGTGAAAACTTTTTGAATGATGGAACTCAAGGAATGTCTGTTGTGAATTTTAGCTGATGGGGAGATTCCTTTGAGTTCTTCACCTCAGAAACGACCCCTGTATCGACCCAACCCCTCCAAACCCCCACTTAGACAAAGTATGGCTGCTCCAATCAGTTCCCGCTACCTCCATCAGGAAAACCAAGGTTTGTGTAATACATGTAGTAGAGTAAAATTGTAAAATTCTCTTTTGAATTTGCTAACATTACAACTATATGAAAAAATGAATAGCGTTATCATGAGTGGTTTGATTTTATTTCAGGTTTTAGTTCCAACAGAAATATGTCCAGTCGACATTCCTACAGCTCCAGAACAAACACCGTCAAAGACATTGAAAAACAGGTATTAAACTTTAAGACTTTTATTTCTATTCAGGCAGGAATCTTGTGAAAGTGGGTCGATGTACATACTTGTCTGTATATGTCACTGCTATCTACACCAATTTAACACTGCTATGTGTCATTAATATTGTCACTCCTGTCATTCATAACAATGTGACAGTACTTTAAAAGAACTGTAGAGATCACTTACAAAGTACCACTCTCGCTCAAGAGTCTTACATACTTATGTTGAAGTATTTTTTATTCTTGACAATATGTTTAGCCTGCTTACATGCAAAGTATTCATGGGTTAGTCACAAATCTATAGTTTAATTCATATGCAATGCATGTATTTAAAAAAAAAAAAACACAGTAAAAACTATTTATCAATAATGCAATTATGGTATGCATCTATATGCAGTATGTTTGTTTAAAAACAGTCAAAATTGTTGGTTTTTAACAAATTTCCTTATGTTATTATGTAAATAGATAAACACACTGACAAAGAAAGCTATGGCAGGGGACACAGTCACAATGGACCTGGTGAAAGATCTCCAGAAACGCTTAGAGGAGCTAGAAACTCAGATCAAGAGCCCACCAGATAACTCAGTTGCTGGAAATCGAAGGTCAAAGAGCAGATATGTAGGTCAAGGAGATGCAAACCTTCCATTCAGTGACTTAGAGGGAGGTCAGAGGTCAAGGAAAATGATAGGGTCAGGGTCACAGAAAAAAGGAGGAGATTTTGAGGAATTAAAACAGGAGAGGAAACAACACCGCAGCGAGCTTCGGCAACTTCAGTCGGAACTGAGCAGAATTCGACACAATGACCCAATTCGCTCTGTTGAGATCAGCTTAAAGGATTTAGATTATGATGAGTCGGGTAATTTCTAAAATTATATCTCAGACAGGGTAAATACCTTGTAGTATTATTTTAGGCGTACCCGGTAGTTTCTTTCAAATTTTTTTTTATAAGCAAGGTACCAATAACATATACATGTATCATAAACGATACGTGCAGCAAAAATGATACAGATTTTGTATACTCATGTAAACTGTATTTGATATCAGCAGAATGTATATGTGATAGATTGCATACTTTGAATTCAAAACTTTATATGATGTTTGATTTACACTGATTTTATAGATGTGATGGGAGAGGGGTCGTTCTCCACAGTCTACCATGGTCTGTACCAGGGATCAGATGTGGCAATCAAACAGTTGAGAGTGCCTCTCTGCCCACAGGACTACAACTACTTTGCTGCAGAGGTATCTATTAAAGACAATACTTGATAAATGGGATGAACTGATATTCATGCGTGGAGAAGAAAGTTGATACATGTCACTAAGATGTTTGTGGTTTTAGTTGGAAATTGATATATATATGGTTGGGGTATTATGCCTCACATAAAATCATGTCACTGGATTAATAAAACTGCTTAAACAGTATTGTAAATTCTTATCTGTTTAAAAGTAGATACCGGTACATAAAAACTATCAAATACAACTTTTGGTAATCAGATTCTATCAAGATCACCAGACAATGAAACAAGACACCACATTGTGGTTTTCCTGACTTCCTGTGCCATTTAATGAGAGTGTGTATATCTGACAGTGCATAATTTGACACTTTGTAGGTGAACCTGTTGAAAGACCTTCGCCATCCCCGTGTGGTGCTACTGATGGGGGTCTGCACCACTGAGCGGCTCCCTCTGATGGTGCTGGAGTACATGGCCAATGGAACACTACACCAGAGGCTGCATGACACTAGCAGGTTAGTCACTTCTCTGGTGTAGAAACGAGTGCTTCTTGATACATGTATTACCTATGCAAATTAATGTAATACACAGCATATACTTATATTAATTTTAAATGTGCTCTATAGTGCAATGACTTTCCATCATTGTTAAAGAGATAGCTTAGTGCATATTATATATTTGCAGCCCAGCCCTAGATCATGCAGAGTTCTTCAGATATGCTCATGACATTGCTCTGGGTATGAATTATCTTCACCAACACAAACCAGCAGTCTTACATTTAGACTTGAAATCAATGAATGTCTTACTGTGCGGGGACAACAGAGCAAAGATAGCCGATTTTGGATTTTCAAAATTCAGGTTCATAATTTTAAAATTTTATACTTGTATACCTCAATTACCATTTGTGAAAATGAAGAAAAACTCTGCGGTAAACTATTTTCTTATTATGTCTTTAAATCAAGAAAAATCGGTGATGGTTTTATTCTTGTGGAAGTATTATACATCCTTGTATATGCTATTTGTAGACATGATGCAGACCTGAAGGCCAGTAGAGCCTCAAAGTGTAAGCCTGTTCAGGGCTCCCCCTGCTGGATGGCACCAGAACTTCTAGAAACAGGGGACATAACTACAAAGGCAGATGTCTACAGCTTTGCTATTGTTCTGTGGGAAATGTTAACCAGGAAACAGCCATTCGAAAATTGTTCAGTCTATCAGGTTTGTAGAATAATCATCTAATTACGGAGCCTCAAAATCCAAATTGGAAAGATTCTTTTACTGTGTCTATTACAATCCCTCTTTTAAAGTCAATGGACAAACATGATAAAAGACCAAAAATATACCGTAGTTGCATGATGTGAATTATGTGAGGTGGATGATACATCACAAAGTATGTGACTGATATGTCATAAAGATTAAAAGTTGATTTTAAATTGTTTCAAAAAGGACATAAGATATTAATTGATGTATTTCTAAGGTGTTGGAGAAAATAAGGACAAACAAACGACCAGAGATTCCAGAGTCCTGTCCAGACCAGTTGTCTAGCTTCATCAAACAGTGCTGGGATCCCCTACCCACCAGGAGACCTCCATTCAGGGTAAGGCACAAATCTTCATGACACAGGGATAGGAAAAAATTGTAGATTTTATGTCAAAATTACATTTGTACTTCATGTTCAAGATATCCAAACTGTTCGTTGTTTCTTTACTTTTAATTCCAGAAATGTAATCCTTGAAAATTTGAATTGCAAGTTGATATGTACATTAGATGCTTCTTGTTTTGCCTAAGAATTTTTATTTCAGAGTAGTCTTAAAACTGTTAGATTGAGTTTTTGAACCAGACAATAATAATTTTAAGAAATTTAAATTTCAGGATATTTTGATCAAACTGGACCACATGACCTTTCCCCCTGATTGGCAGGCTCTCTTTAAGGAGGCGGGAATTCCTCCTGTGGCCCTAGAAGATGTCCAATCAGCACGCACCATTATCAGTCTAGTCAGCAACACGTTGGATACAGAAAATGTACGCACACTTGTTCAGGACATCAGAATGTCACATGACAGTCATGTGCCCCCCACAGAGTCCCTGACCCTGTGTATTCCTGAAGACCCCACCCCCCGTCCAAGGTCCAGTCTGGATTCTGACTCTTCATGCGATAGTCTTTCACTTTCCAATGGTTTCACAAACGAAAAATTAGAGCTTTCATCTTCAAGTCCAAATCAAGCACCTGTTGTGAGCAGCAGTGTGGATTTAAGTTTAAATTTGAAGGCTTTGAACAGCGAGAGGTCACCTATAATTCCTGATGCAAAGAAATCCATGGAAATCGATGAAAGCAATAACTCAAAGTCACCAAAAGAAAAATCATCAAGCACATCTAACTGTCAGAAACACACAAAAACTGAGCAGCAAAGTGTAACAAGCCAACAGCAGCAAATCACGACAGATGAACAGAAGTCCAGTACACAGAGATCTAGTGTTACTAGGTTGTCACTAGATGCAGAAACTTTAAACAAGCAGAAACAAAAACTGAAAACCTCTAATGATTTTGAAACTGCCAGAAAAGAATCTCCCAAAGTGCAGAAAAGCCAAGAAAGAAATGCATCTGTTACAGAAGAGAGTTCTTCCAAAACCCCCAAACCCACTCCTAGATCATCAAAAGGTGTTCCACTTGTATCACTGCAAGATGAACTAAAGCTTCGATTTAGTAGTGGAGTGCCCCTGAAATCAAATAGTGAACCATTAATAAAGGAAAATAAAATGATTCCTGCTTCACCAGGAAAAGACAGTGGTTTACCTCCGACTCGTCAGTCCAAAGAAACTGTGCCTGCTCAAACTTCTAACTCCATCATGGAAAACATAGACTCAGGAGAGGAGAAGAAGAAGGATAGATCTGAGGATATTGAGGACATTCCTGAGGATATTGAAGACATCCCTGAGGAGATTGAGGAGGAAGATGACATAGATGTGGATAGTTTGGATGAAATGCCACTTCGAGACAGTCTGGAATCAGAGAATGGTGGTCTATTGAAGAATCAATCCAATTCCTTCAAAGTGGTCACAGATGCAACCACCAGAGAGAATGATAGAAGAAGCAAAAATGGGTCCATCCTTGATGAACTTAATTCCAAGTTTTATGATGCAAAGAATGTGAAAGTAATAGGGCAACAGACAGGTTCTCTTTTGTCTTTAGGAACCGCCAGACAAAGTATTGAGGCATGGGTGGATGAAAAAGATAGAATGGACAGTGCTAGAAGTGACCGCTCCAGGAAAAGAACCCCTCCCTCACAGATGATGCCTCCCCCAATACTGATCCCAGAAAACCCACCCCCTCCACCTCCCCCTCCCCCTCCTCCTCCCCCACCTTTTTCAAGCCAAAGTCTTCAAGGGCCACCAACTTCAATACAGACTGGATTTTCAGTCGTCTCCCCTTCACAATCTTCTTTGAAAACCTTGGCTCTTCCTTCTGCCTCCCCACGGCGTAAACAGCCAATAAAATCTGAGGCAGAGTTGAGGACTAAATTTAGCTCTGAAAATACAGGGTTTATGTTGAAGTCAGTAGAGCTGCGTGAACGAAAGGAACTTCTAGTCCCAACAGATGAACCTCATCCCTATCAACTGAAGGATCTAAGTCAAGTCAGCAAAGGAACCATTTCCTCCATAGCAGACATTCTGAAACAGGTATGATCTATAATAATCATGAGCGAAATGGGGGGGGGGGGCAAAATTGAATAAAGAAATGACAAGAGCAACTTCATTATACATGTATTACATGTATATTATATGCATAATTTTTTGCCTTTATATTTTTTAGGCTGTGTCAAGCAGGCGGATGGCTATGAAAGAAGATATGCATAGCCCCACCCACTCTGTTGCCAGTAGTTGGTCATTTGTAGATGATTGACAGCATCATGAAGACACTCCCCTGTTTATGTTTTTGCTAGTCTGTCTTACATTTATTCTCATAATATGTACCACAATGTATTCCTTTCAGTCTATTTGCTAAAGAGAGGCAAGTGAATCCATCCTTGATCTTCTGAGTTTAAATTAAATCAAAAACCTTGCCTGTCCCTCTGTCCAGCTTTTTAAATAAAACTCGTAAATCATAAATATTTGTAGTGGCTCAGTTTTCGTGGAATTTTATCTGTAACCCTCATCCACTTATTTCAGTCTCAATTGATTTTAAAATTTGATCTGTTTTCATTATTTATGGAAGTGAGTCCACCAAACTATGTGCCCAGAATAAAAACTTTACCCCCCCCCCCCCCTCCAACAAATTCAAATAAATTCACAGTAGATAAGTTCTCCATTAATAAATCTCTATTACACTGATTTAATTCAGCACATATCAGGCAGGCAATGTCAGTCTACAATTTGCAGGCATATTTCCTAATTTTATCTATTGATACATATGTTTGAGGACAACACTCATAACTAATTTTATTAACTCATGCCAAAAGAATTTTTTACCCTACTTTAGCACTTCATATACACATTAGTCTGATCAAAGCATTCATGCATTCATTTTCTCAAAATCCTTTCAAACTGACTGTTAGATTACTAGCTAGTTTCAGTGTCAAGATCAAAGTCCTCGGACAACCTTGACCTTCAATTTTATTTGGTTGTGAATCTCAATAACATGCCAGTAAGGCATTATTTTATGTCATTGTTAACGCACTTATGTTATTGTATCAAGTTGGACATTCCAAAACCTTTTGAATATACACAAGTGATTTACACTGACAACATCTAATTTGTTTGTAATGATATGGCAGTTACATGTATAGGTAAAAAGTTACCAAGTGCTGAAGGTAATATATTGTCTACACAAAATAATGTGATTCAACCATTGAACAATCATTTTCAATTTAGTGCTAATAAAATCATGTTGTATGTGTATATTAATATGTTGCCATGCAAGTGTTCTGTGTGTTGTCAAATTCTTTGTCACATTCCAATCTTTACATGCTAGTACATGTACATGTATTTTAAAGTATTTATGTTGTGCAGTGTCTTAATGTCTTAAATTGTCACCATTTTCTTACACAAACTTTAATTAAGGTATTGTGATGTTATTTTTTATACTTGTGTCATGAAGTGCAAGCATCACTTTTTTTTTTAATTTTGGGGGGGTTTTAGCACAATTTTTGTTTGTTTTGGTTGAAGAACACGTAGAACTGCAGTTTACATGTATGTATGAATTATAAAAATACATGTAGTTACAGAGTTTGAATTAAGATTATTTCAAGCATAAAACATTAATAACACTTAATATGTTAATAGATAGATAGATTTTTATTGTAAAGAATCAGGTAGTCCATTTAAAACAAAAACAATCTATATAGAAAATTAAATATATTTACTTAAACATTTATTATAATATATTTACATGTAGTAAATATAGTAGAGATACATGTAAGTAATATAATTATCTACATAGTTATTTAACTATTTCCCTAAGGTAGTTTACTTGGTTCTGCTTGAAGCTTGCAGGGTGTAAAAATTGAAATTTTTTTGAAGTGATTAGATTGAAATTTGATTTATGCTACGACCAGTAGCTCCTTTATTTCAAATATAAAACTTGTAAGAGAGTGAAAATCTTGCCATTGCAAGCCAATGCTGACCTGCATTCCATCAATTTTAAAGGCATAAAGAGCTGATCAACATTTATAAATAGCAAAGAGGGGCCATTCTTTGAGAGCAAATATGAATAATATTAATATAATATATAAAATAATTCAGCATCCGTCCTTGTTAGCCAATTCTAGCTCAGGGTTATATATTTACATTGTTATTAGTTATCAATGACTGTATGTCCCTTGTTGTAATGTAATACTGTATTGTATAGTATAGACTGCAGCAAACAATGTAATTAATTTGATAGGTACAAGTACTGTTAAATGTATTGTCATAGTTGTTGTAATTTGGTAACTGCATGTTTACTGTGAATTTATTATTTTTACCTCTACAAAACAGTCAAAACTGTTAAATTGTTATTTTTACTTAATAGTTATATAATTTGTTTTGTCTTTGTTAAAAGAAAAAAGAATATTGCCTCATATCTATAATGTATGCATGGAAAAAATCTGCCGAACAATATTTCTCCAAAATAATTTCACTAAATAATTCCAGTAAATGTTCATATCAAAACATTTTTTTGTTTAGGATATGTCATTCAGCCTACAAAAATTTCCGCTGCAACAGGCTGAAGTATGATTTTTTTGTTTTAACAGTACATTATATTGATAGACATACATGTACAATGTATTACCATTTTAGAAAACATTTAGTTAGTTTGAGTAAAGTAAATCATTTGTAAATTTAAATCAAACATGTAGCTTTTAAATAGTATATATGTTTTTAGAAGTTTATTTTATTTACATAATTTTAACAGCTAGAAATTTTTAAAATAATACCTGAATGTAATTATACATGTACGTATATGCCAATCTCAGATTGTATCCAACTTTTCTTAACTAAAACAGCAATTATATACAATTTTTGTGTTAATTCACCTGCACATTTTTAAATTGAGTTTCTCTTTTCTTCAAATACACTGTGATACTTTGTAATGTATTTTTTTCTTTTACAAAACACTTTTTCTTTTTTTTAAAATACTTTTAAATCCCAACTTATGTAATTATAAATACGAAAAATATTACATCAAATAAAAATAACAAAACTGTTTTAATATGTGTTGTTTTTATTATAAGGTAACTTTGTATTTTTTGGCTATATTTTGTATTTGTAAGAAGGGAAAAGAAAATGATTTGATGACTATGAATGAAATGAATCTTTGATGACTAAAATATACATGGAATTTGTTTACTAGTTTAATAGTGTATTTTTCCACCATTGAATAGCCGTGAAGCATTTTCCATCTTTCGTGTGTTTGAATTTTTTTTTGCCCAATGCACGGGAAAAGTTCCTCCAGTTGGCCTATATATTTATTCATATATTTCATTCATATATAAATTTATATATATATATCATCAATATATACGTGCCCTCAATATTTAAATCATGTTAGATGCTCCCATGGTTAACAAGTGGCATCCTTATGATTTCCTGTTGCATCTGGCTCTGGTATACATTTTAAGTTTGTACTTTCTACCATGTCCCTCTTGCATATCAACACACTTCACAATTCACTGTTCATTTCCCCTTGTCTATTTCCGGTGTATGTTGTGGGAGGAAAACGGTAGCATTTCCTGTTTTGTTAGATACCAACATTTTTTGCTGGCTTTGACATCCTTTATCTGTGTGTGTCATCCTGCCTTTGAGCTGAACGTTAATTTTCATGTTTGTTCTGTGTTTTTTGAAGCAAGGTGTAAATTTCCCGTTGTGTGAGCGATAAAGGTCTGTAGATATTTAATCCCAGACAGAGAAGGGGAACTGTAAAAAAATAAACAGCCAATATAAATCAAAAACATAGTACCGTGTATCCGTTAATTTTTGCATTGATCTAATTTTCGTGATCTGACTTTTCCTCGCAAATTATAGAAAACACAGGTATTATATTCTGTATTTTTTTCTTTAATAATTTTTTTTAATTGCAAAAAATGACTAATACAAATTAAAAATGCTGCACATTTTCCCTATTTTCGCAAATTTTATGACCCGAGAAAAAAAGAAGAAAAATATAGGTCATTGTTATGCAAAATTAGATTTTATGGGATTTAGAAATGGTATATTGTTCAACTTTAAAAATATGAACACTCAGCATGTCCTCCCATTAGTATTGATGGGAAATGCCATCCATGTTTTTGGGTTAGTAAATTCAAGATAGTAAAGCATCAATTTGATTAAAATATGACTGAACAGAATTGATTGTCATAAAGTACCTGACAAGGAATGGCTGAGGAAAGCAAATATGTGTGTGTTTGTTGATATAGTCTAACACCTCCAGTAGATTCTTCAGTAGAACAGATCTGCGGGGCTTGTCAATTTTAGTCAACACAATCTGAGGGTAGCAAGATAAACATACAATGTTTTACATATACATGTACAAATGTACCAGGTAACCTGATTAAAGAAGATCCGTGAATATTGATTTTAAACTGAATTTACTTGACAAAAGTAACTTTTAAACTCTGACTTCAAATTCCCTTCTGCCTTGATCAGCTATCACATGCATGCATCATTACAATATTTAATAGCAGCATATTAGAATTGGTTACTGGTGACTTGAAGCATATAGATTTGCTGACTTACAGCATACCGGTAATACATGTTTGATCATAATGCCACCTTACATGTATAGCTCAGCTAGACCAATACATGAAAATTCATTACTAAATCTAACAATATAGATAATGCTAACTTGTAGCAACAAATATTGTGAACCAACTTTAATACGTGGCGACTTTATTTCATGATTAACTCGAGATATACTGACTTGTGACGGCTTATTTTCACGACAAAAGGCAACCATACGTCAAGAACTGGTTTGCAGTGAGAAATATTCACGTTGACCAGGCTCTTGTAAAAATTTCTAGCACCCAAATAAAAGTTGGTTCACAGCAATATAAAATGAACTTTATATCAGAGAATTAAATGTCCAATTATTACAGCATATGGTTTGGCTAAATCTTCCATCATCCTCAGTCCTTCTTTATCCACATCACACAATCCCATCTCACTGTCTACCAGTAAAAATGATCTACACAGCCTGAAAAGAAATAATTCTGTTACAGTTCACATGGAAATTCCACTGTTTACACATCGAAGCCACTAAAATGTAGCTCATAGTCCAGTATTTGAGAAGATTGAGGAAGATAATTGGTGTTTCTTTCATCTCACTAAATTTTACAATGAATATAACTTACACATTCCTTGTCTTCAGGTAGCCATGCATGGACTTCATGTAATAGGTAGGCATTTTTTTCCCATAGCCTGGCATATCCACCAGGGTGAAGAGTTTTTTTACTTCGAAAAACAGAAGTGTCTTGGTCAACCCCTATTAAAATATCCATTCATCTTCACTAGTTAAGCTCGATATAAATTCTTTAAGGTAACAAATGGGATGATTCTATATATTAATATTAAACACTCAAATTACCACACAAATAGATTGATTCTCTTTTAAATTTAACACTTAAAGCTGAACACCACTCGTAAATAGGCACCATCACACAGGTACCTGGTATATAAACCCTTCGATTCAATTACACCCGATTGCACACCTGAAACTCGTGGCCGACGTGTAGTATTCCTTTCCTGGTCTTTGGATTCTATGCATTTATTTCTTATTTTATGTGAATATTCTTTTTGTAAATAATGCATTGACCAATTTATTTAATGTTCATATTCTCCTGGCTTGAAAAAAGTACATAAAATTTGGTAATTTCATCGCAACTGAGTAACACGGCCAGGCAAGATGTACATTCACACAGGTAAGACCTCTACAGCAAAGTACTCTGAACTGTTTAGAGGTTTATATATAACCTTATATAAGGGTTGTAGGGACAGCAGTGATGAATGAGAAATATGGCAGAGAGTGCGTATTTACGAGCGGTGTTCAGCTTTAAAATACATGTGTATACTTACAGGTTTTTTGCCAATCTTGATAAAAGGACTGTCTTTAGAGTGATTAAACAAAGCACTGATTAAAGAAGACTTCCCAACATTGCTTTGGCCAACAAATGACACCTGTTAT
The DNA here is from genome assembly GCF_902806645.1 of Magallana gigas. Lineage (NCBI taxonomy): Eukaryota > Metazoa > Mollusca > Bivalvia > Ostreida > Ostreidae > Magallana > Magallana gigas. Next base: position 30,032,279 of record NC_047565.1, on the reverse strand, counting down.
GAAATTTCGAATTCATCTTAAAATAATGTTTTCAGTTTGATTCAATTGGGATTATAATTGCAAGAAAAAGAACATTGTAAAACACATTTACAGTCAAACTTTGTAATCTCGAATGAGATGGGACTTTTGAATAAAACTCTGAGATATCCGGGTATTCCAGATATCGAGGGTAAAATACAAAAAATAATAAGCGGTTGGGACTTACAAATCACTTCCACATATCCATTGTATTCAAGATACTGTGGAATCATTAAATTTCGCTGTGGCTCAATTTTCGTGGAATTCGTGGGTATACCTCTCATCCACGAATTTACATCCTCCATGAATTAATAAATCAGTGTTATAAAATCATATGTCCTTATGTTGGTATAAAAGAATACACGAAATTATGTCCCCACAAACCCGTAAAAGTTAACCAATGCACAAAAATTGGCCCCCATGAATTTTAATGATTTCACAGTATCCGTGTTTGAGATATCGAAGTTCAACTGTATATCTTTACATGAGATTTGCACCTACTTCAGGAATGTTCTGCTCTGGAAGTCTCTCTAGTGAAACAACAGACTTGATCATGGTGATTTCACGGCCTGACCTCTGTTTGAAGAGTTCATGCCCCTGTTCTATTTCCCTAGGGGATGGATTGAATACTTGGTAATTTTCTTTAACAATGGGAATTGCCACCAAGTCTTGCAGGTCTTTTATGGGATTCACACTCCATGGATCTGGGGAAGTCTGATTGGAATTCGCTCGAATACAGTTAATTGCAGCACATCGCGATTTGGTGACATGGATGCCCAGGTTTTGAAATAATGAGAGTACCCTGGTCATATTTAAGCTTAAAATTTACAATGACCATTCCAAGGAATGATTCTTAATTTTCTCAAATTAAGGTCAATATCTGCACCTGAAAATTTACAAAATCCAATATCAAAATACATGTGTATAAATTTTGGTCAACAAATGTATCAATCAAATTGCCAGTAGAATGATTATCAAATAATGAAATAAATGTAAAGCAACTGACTATAGTTCTAGCAGATCAAGACTCATATATAAGCAACAGCAGACAGGTATATAAACCCTTTGATTTTGCTACACCTGATCGACACATGACACTCATAGCCGACATGTAGCTTTCCTAAATTTGTCATAGAGTTTACGTTTTTTTTTTCTTTTTATATATGTGCATATTCTGGTGTACTGTTATTCATAATGCATTGAATGACCTGTTTATTTGAGGTTACTTTTCTCCTGGCTTGGAATACATGTATAAGTGTGTAGCATTTGATAGTTTCATTGTGACCAATAAGTAACATGATGATGTAAGCTGACCTTGTGCATCCACACAGGTGAAAACTGCAATGATTCAGAAATACTTTGAACTTTTATGAGGTCTGCCACTTACATAAAAGTTGTAGGGCAAGCATCTAGGATAGAGAAATATGGCAGACTGTCTTTTATGAGTCAGCTTTAATACATACTAGAACTTATTTAACAATACTCCCCCTGAAAATATTTTGTGCTTTTGTTTTTATTTTTTGTCAATATATTAATTAATGCATAGAAGTCAGCAGAATTATATTATCATGGTCAATAAAGCCCAAGTCACCCTCTCACGATTTAGAGCAACATGAGCTATTATGAGTGTTGGTGGGTTATAGCGTGACAAAATCTCTGCGAGTTTGCAATAGTGTTTGATGACGGGGACATCAGTTAAATTTCTGCTCCAGTTCCCCTCCACAACGACACGAGATTTTTTTAACTGTAGGCAACACCTGTAAGATGTGTGTATGACAGAACTGAACTGAAGATTTTTCCCCATTGGAATGTGCTTTCATAACCTACAATGTACTTTGGCGATTGAACTCAATGTGCACTTATCCTTCATGCTTGAGCAAATTTATTCCGTTCTAAAGAATGGCATATGCTTGTCATTCACTTTCATTGGAAGAAAACTAAATCATACTCACCCAAGAACCTCATACATCACTTTTAAAGCATGAAATTGCTGTAGATTATCTTTTAAAAAGTTAATTTGTTCGTGCTTTACGACACTTCATTATGGAAGCAGACATCTTGGTTTCGTTGAATTTCGAACCCGACCATTATAAGTACAACGCATTTTTATATCATTTGTTTCACCACTGTCACCTCAAAAGAACTAACAAAACTATACATAAACTAATCAAAGTCACTATAAAAATTATTTTATGTTATTAATTTACTATTATCAAAAATTGAACAAAATAAAAAACAATATCCATAAGAATTTATTTATTTATTTGAGTTGATAATGTACATGTGTAAAAATAATTACCAGCTAAACAACAAGCAGAAAATCATATCATGTTCCAGATAAATGCGCATTTTGAATTTTAATATGTTTACAAAATGTATACCTGTTTAATCATTTATCATAATTGCCAACAAGAGGCCCAGGGGCCACATCGCTCACCTGAGCAACAATTGCCTTAATTCTGATCAAATTAGCATTACAGTATCAAAATATCTTGACAACTGAGTACAGTAGATCTTGCTAAAAAAAAATTGAAAATCTGCCAATTTTTATCCACCTCTTATTTTTTAGTAAAGCCCCTTTTGTTGTTGTACCTGTAAGAAGATTTTTCTCTATTCCTATAAACCCCCCCTCCCCATTTCGTGGCCCCACTATTCTCTAGGGAATCATGGTTTCATCAAACTTAAATCTACCTTTAATCTCATAACCTGTGCTTTCACACTAAGTACTGAGTTTTGGACCGAAAACTTTCCCAGAATATTTTTAAGGATTGTAAAACTTGATCCCCCAATTGTGGCCCCACCCTACCCCCGGGGACCATAATTTGAACAAACTTGAATCAACACATCCTGAGGACGCTTCCATTTTAATTTGAGTTTTTCTGGCCTAATAGTTTTTGAGAAGAAAATTTTTAAAGATTTTCTCTATATATTCCTATGTAAAACTTGATCCCCCAATTGTGGCCCCACCCTACCCCCGGGGACCATGATTTGAACAAACTTGAATCTACACAACCTGATGATGCCTCCACTCAAAGTTGAGCTTTCCTGGCCTAATAGTTTTTGAGAAGAAAATTTTTAAAGATTTTCTCTATATATTCCTATGTAAAACTTGATCCCCCAATTGTGGCCCCACCCTACCCCCGGGGACCATGATTTGAACAAACTTGAATCAACACTTCCTGAGGATGCTTCCATTTTAATTTGAGCTTTTCTGACCTAATAGTTTTTAAAAGAAATTTTTTAAAAAGATTTTCTCTATATATTCCTATGTAAAACTTGATCCCCCAATTGTGGCCCCTACCTTCCCCCGGGGACCATGATTTGAACAAACATGAATCTACACTTCCTGAGGATGCTTTTATTTTAATTTGAGCTTTTCTGGCCAAATCGTTTTTGAAAAGAAATTTTTTAAAAAGATTTTCTCTATATATTCCTATGTAAAACTTGATACCCCAATTGTGGCCCCACCCTACCCCCGGGGACCATGATTTGAACAAACTTGTATCTACACTACATGAGGATGCTTCCACTCAAATTTGAGCTTTTCTTGCCAAATAGTTTTTGAGAAGAAAATTTTTAAAGATTTTCTCTATATATTCCTATGTAAAACTTGATCCCCCAATTGTGGCCCCACCCTAACCCCGGGGACCATGATTTGAACAAACTTGAATCTACACTACTTGATGATGCCTCCACACAAGTTTAAGCTTTACCGGCCTAATAGTTTTTGAGAAGAAGATTTTTGAAAAATACCAACAAATTTTTAATAATTCTCAATTATCTCCCCTTTAAAAAGGGTGTGGCCCTTTATTTGAACAAACTTGAATCCCCTTCACCTAGTGGTGCTTTGTGCCAAATTTGGTTGAAATCTGCCCAGTGGTTCTTGAGAAGAAGATGAAAATGTGAAAAGTTTACAACGACGACGACAACGACAACGACGACAGACAACGGACAAATTGTGATCAGAAAAGCTCACTTGAGCCTTTGGCTCAGGTGAGCTAATAAAAAGGGTGTTAATCACTAGTTTAACAGATATCATCATACATGTATACCCATCCATAATCCTAGGTATTTTACGATTTTAACTTGACATATGTGACAAACTATATATAAAATAATTTAACATACATAAGAAATAATCCAAAGTAAAATAAAAGCTAACAGTGAAAAGCTAGGGACAAGCAATTTTGTGTGTAATTAAATAAATGTTATTATACTTATCAAGTCCACTTTCCTGTGCGCATGATTTCTTTTCTGATTTTTCTCTGTAACGATATTTTACTAGTACATCACAGTAATAATATGATAATTATATATCCATTGTATGTGTAAAAAGAAATTACAAGGTTTTAAATTAATTTTAAATTTTTCATAAAAATGAACATTGGCTTCCTTGACATATGTGACAAACTATATATAAAATAATTTAACATACATAAGAAATAATCCAAAGTAAAATAAAAGCTAACAGTGAAAAGCTAGGGACAAGCAATTTTGTGTGTAATTAAATAAATGTTATTATACTTATCAAGTCCACTTTCCTGTGCGCATGATTTCTTTTCTGATTTTTCTCTGTAACGATATTTTACTAGTACATCACAGTAATAATATGATAATTATATATCCATTGTATGTGTAAAAAGAAATTACAAGGTTTTAAATTAATTTTAAATTTTTCATAAAAATGAACATTGGCTTCCTCCCCCCCCCCCCCCCCCCCCCCCCGATTCCAAATTTCTCAATTCAAAATTCAGTGCATGCATGTGTACATTATGACTAGTTCTGTGGGTGTTAATTTACCAAAGCACTTAATTTTTTTAAAAGCAAGAATACATACACTGTATGAAGATATATACATACAAGTACAATAACATTTTCATGTATGTAGAAAATAAATTAAAGTACATGTATTGAATGCATAAAATGGTTTTTTGTACTCATTGTATCTGAAAACTCACCAGAAAGAAAGCTAAGGATTTTACTTTGTACATAAATCAGCATCATTTTACAAGAAAAGGAATAATTGAGTATCCATTACATCAAAAATGTAAATAAGACCTCTAAGTAAGCTTTTGAGATTCAGCTGAGTACTCATGTACAGAAAATGAGAATGTTTCACAATTTTGATGAAAAATTCAGTTAGATACAAATAATTTTAGATCTTCAAATTATCATTCACTTTTTGAAGCTGAATTAATTACCCATAAATGGATGTGAATAAATACAAATTGATGTAAAAAAAATTGGATATAGTGTATATATATATATATATACATGTTTTCAACAAGTACAGTACAATAAACATGAAAATTTGCAATGACATCATATTCTTGGAATAGATACACAAAATGAATGCCTCGTCACAATAGTTGATAATTTCACAGGTCATGAAACGTTTACGATTCCTAGGATTGCGGCATACGTTCCGGTGATACAACCTAGAAGTCCCAACAACATAATGGCCACATCCTTCACAATGATTAACACGGAGGGGCGATTGCCCTCTGCCGATAATGTTAACAGTTCAATAATCGGTGGAAATATCAGAGCCAGCGAACTACTGGCCAGAGCACCAATCAGAGCTATCAGTAAGTCCAGATGTGGAATCACCATGGCTATTGCACCTACAAACAGACAATAACTGTATTCATATTTTCTTGAATTTTTTTAACATTGGACATTCAAAATAAAAACAAGAGGCCCATGGGCCACATCGCTCACCTGAGGAACAATAGGTATGATAAAGTCAGCTTAATGGAGTCATAATACAATCTGGACAATGAACATTAATACATGTAGATCCTGTATAAATAAAATCCATTTTTCCCCCTTGGAACTCGGATAGCCCTGATTGCTGAAAATATTTTCAAGAGCAGACTTTAATCACCGCTCCTGTACATATATAGGGACTCAACGTTATGCAGGCAGGGATGACCGCACACCTACGCAACTCAACAGGTACCAACGTTAATGCAAGCAGAGATAACGCAAGCAGGGATGACCTCATACTTGCGCGAACAGCTCAACCTAACGCAGGGAGTGCCGCACACTTGCGCTAGAAAGGCCAGAACACCAGCAGGGATGACCATACACTAGTGCTCCGCCGCAACCACCACCAATACAAGCAGGTATGACCGCACACTTGTATTAATGCGATACAGGGCAGAAATGACCGCACATTCTGTATCGTTGGTTAGAAAAACACGAAGATTAGAAAGAGCAGGGATGTCAACACCCTCAATCTCTCCGCACCTGTTCAAGTTTAACCCCAAACAGTCGCTCATCGCAATGCAATAGACACTGTCCCTATACATGTGCCGGCCTAAAATAATTCATAGTATCTAAAAATTGGAAATCAAAAATAAACAAACTAATCCAGCCTAACCAAAATCTACTTATGCAGAACAACTTATATACATTGAATATTTATTATTGTATAAAAATAATCATCACAATAATTGGTTAACAGTGGATGCATTAATTAAAAAAATCAAGAATCAATAAATCAAGGGCAATAACTCAAAACAGTAATACAAAAAGATTCTAATGAAAAAATAGCTGCCTGCTTCAATTTTATAGTCATATCACATGTTGAGTATTGCAGTTCTCAAAAAGATCCTTTACAATTGTTTATATATGGGATGTTGAGCTACATCAAACTCTGAACCTTCTTGTGAGGCCGAAGAATTGTCCTGGAGCCAAAGTCTTAACAATTATAAAGAATCATCTTGCTGATTAGTTTCTGAGAAGAAGATTTTTAAAGATTTACTCTTTATTCCTATGTAAAACTTTAACACCCCCCCCCCCCCATGTGGCCTCACCCTACCCCCAGGGGTCATGATTTTCACAACTTTGAATCTACACTACCTGAGGATGCTTCCACACAAGTTTAAGCTTTCCTGGCTGATTAGTTTCTAAGAAGAAGATTTTTAAAGATTTACTCTATATATTCCTATGTAAAACTTCAACCCCCCCCATTGTGGCCCCAACCTAACCCCAGGGGTCATGATTTTCACAACTTTGAATCCACACTACCTGAGGATGCTTCCAGACAAGTTTCAGCTTTCCTGGCTGATTAGTTTCTGAGAAGAAGATTTTTAAAGATTTATTCTATATATTCCTATGTAAAATTTGACCCCCCATTGTGGCCCCACCCTACCCCCGGGGGTCATGATTTTCACAACTTTGAATCTACACTCTCTGAGGATGCTTCCACACAAGTTTCAGCTTTCCTGGCTGATTAGTTTCTGCGAAGAAGATTTTTAAAGATTTACTCTATATATTCCTATGTATAACTTCGACCCCCCATTGTGGCACCAACCTAACCCCAGGGGTCATGATTTTCACAACTTTGAATCTACACTACCTGAGGATGCTTCCAGACAAGTTTCAGCTTTCCTGGCTGATTAGTTTCTGAGAAGAAGATTTTTAAAGATTTACTCTATATATTCCTATGTAAAATTTGACCCCCCATTGTGGCCCCACCCTACCCCCGGGGGTCATGATTTTCACAACTTTGAATCTACACTCTCTGAGGATGCTTCCACACAAGTTTCAGCTTTCCTGGCTGATTAGTTTCTGCGAAGAAGATTTTTAAAGATTTACTCTATATATTCCTATGTATAACTTCGACCCCCCATTGTGGCACCAACCTAACCCCAGGGGTCATGATTTTCACAACTTTGAATCTACACTACCTGAGGATGCTTCCAGACAAGTTTCAGCTTTCCTGGCTGATTAGTTTCTGAGAAGAAGATTTTTAAAGATTTACTCTATATATTCCTATGTAAAATTTGACCCCCCATTGTGGCCCCACCCTACCCCCGGGGGTCATGATTTTCACAACTTTGAATCTACACTCTCTGAGGATGCTTCCACACAAGTTTCAGCTTTCCTGGCTGATTAGTTTCTGCGAAGAAGATTTTTAAAGATTTACTCTATATATTCCTATGTATAACTTCGACCCCCCATTGTGGCACCAACCTAACCCCAGGGGTCATGATTTTCACAACTTTGAATCTACACTACCTGAGGATGCTTCCACACAAGTTTCAGCTTTCCTGGCTGATTAGTTTCTGAGAAGAAGATTTTTAAAGATTTACTCTATATATTCCTATGTAAAACTTCAACCCCCCATTGTGGCCCCAACCTAACCCCAGGGGTCATGATTTTCACAACTTTGAATCTACACTACCTGAGGATGCTTCCACATAAGTTTCAGCTTTCCTGGCTGATTAGTTTCTGAGAAGAAGATTTTTAAAGATTTATTCTATATATTCCTATGTAAAACTTCGACCCCCCATTGTGGCCCCACCCTACCACCGGGGGTCATGATTTTCACAACTTTGAATCTACACTACCTGAGGATGCTTCCACACAAGTTTCAGCTTTCCTGGCTGATTAGTTTCTGAGGAGAAGATTTTCAAAGATTAACTCTATATATTCCTATGTAAAACTTCGACCCCCCATTGTGGCCCCACCCTAACCCCAGGGGTCATGCTTTTCACAACTTTGAATCTACACTACCTGAGGATGCTTCCACACAAGTTTCAGCTTTCCTGGCTGTTTAGTTTCTGAGTAGAAGATTTTTAAAGATTTACTCTATATATTCCTATGTAAAACTTCGACCCCCATTGTGGCCCCACCCTACCCCCGGGGGTCATGAATTTCACAACTTTGAATCTACACTACCTGAGGATGCTTCCACACAAGTTTCAGCTTTCCTGGCTTTCTGGTTCTTGAGAAGAAGATTTTTGAAAATTTCACAAAATTTTTCATTAATTTCTAATTATCTCCCCTTGAAAACGGGTGTGACCCTTAATTTTCACAACTTTGAATCCCCTTTGCCTAAGGATGATTTGTGCCAAGTTTGGTTGAAATTGGCCTAGTAGTTCTTGAGAAGATGTTGAAAATGTGAAAAGTTTACGGACGGACGGACGGACGGACAGACAGACGACAGACAAAATGTGATCAGAATAGCTCACTTGAGCTTTCAGCTCAGGTGAGCTAACAAAGAAAGAATCTCTGTCTCATTAAATTTTTACCAAAAATAAATCTTCTTTTAAATTTTTTTTACCCTTAAATTCTTCGTTTGTTCCTGTACCTGATATATAATTTAGGCTTGCTTCACTTACTTGACAAAACTTTTGAAACAAAGAAGGACAAAAGTTTTTGTTTAAATGATAATCATTCATAACTTCACTGAATTTATAATCAATAAATGCTCGCTTCTTCACTGAGATTCAAACTCAATATGCACTGACATTAAGCCTATAATAAGTTAAACAAAACATACATACCATAAATATACCTATGTAAAAGGTACTCACCTGTTAATAAAATAAGCAAAATTCGAAAGACGACATTGCCAACCGATTTGGCTCTAGGGCTCGAGAGTCTGTGTTCTATTTTTGGCCACAGTATATTAACAGGAACGTAAAATTGAAGTCCATAGGTGACAAACACAGACACAACGAAGGTTATCTTGGTCAACCGTGATAACCTACAACGAAAAACATTGTTGAATTCCCTGAATGTACATGTAGAAAGCAATTAACATAAAAATTATGGGTTATGTATAAACTATTGCATCTTTTATAACACAAATCATAGATTTTTCACTTGAATATCAATTCTAAAAATCATGTTTATGTACATGTAGGTATATAAAAATGCATTACTAGTCTCAGCAAGATTCAGTTTGGCTATGATATATGGAAGGTGAAAGCTCTGGTTCCAATATCATTCCAGCCAAATTTTCTGTGAAAATGTTTTTGGGGCATTATCAGGTATCAACAACCATATCATTACAATTAAAATGTACACTCCAGGAAAACCAAAAAATTCAAATTAATCAACTTGTATATGAACTCCCTGAAAAAAAAACATCCTCGTTACTTACATATCTACTGCAGGCAAATTAAGAGTGATGCTCCCTAAAACATGGTCTCCATACTTCAAGTATCCCAGAAACCCGATGGCAATGTAGAGAGCTATGACAATGGTCATCCCCAGGGACAGGAGTCCGCACCTCCTGCTGAAGTCCCACTCATCAGCTGCCTTGTTCTTCAATGGCATCACCTGTAAACAAGGCAATCTACAGGTAATGACGCTCAAATATCACAAGTTGATATACAGACTCTTCGATTTGATTTTCTTATGAGCATGGAAATATGCTACCAGTAATTACTGCATTATAAAGTTCATCTTAATAATTGTTTTTTATGATTATTTGCTACATTTCTCAAGTCTTTGTGAACAAACCTCCTATTTCTTTTACAACTTTGATTATAAAGAGTTATTGCACTTTCATTACAAATAATATATTTCATGACATTTTGCATTCTATCAGTAGGCATCAAATTGGAACATTTGACCTGAGAATTTTCACTGCAATTAATTGTTCAATCATTGTAAAAGTGTATGAGCGAATGAAGTTTCTTTGTTTTTTCATTAAAATGCTGTTAGAACTTCCTGTACATGTACAATGCATAATAACCAAGAACACAAGTGCTTACCAGACCAATACCCTCAAAAGCGTAAACAGCAGTTCCAAAATACATGGGCATGTCGTACCAGCCCAAAAACGCAGGTCTTTCACTCTGAGGCGGAGAACCCTGGACCACGTAGTACAAGACAAAGATAAGGCCGGCAAAGTTGAGGAAGTTAGCGACGTAAGAGAAGTAGGAGAGTCCATGCAGAGTCTGTATTGTGGTGCAGTAGATGATGACGACAATTAGCTCGATCCCCATGATGATCAGGTCGAGCTCTCCATTCTCCTTGTTGCTACCCAGTAACACCTTCAATTTACATTAAAAGATTGTAAGTGATAAAACCCAGGCAAGACATTTCAGGGTTACTTTAACTCTCATATGGAAAATAATATTAAATAGTCAAATGTTTGATAGTATATAGGACATGAAGTACAGTGTACTAATTTTAATTATCATTTACTAGGTACAAGATTTACATTCAATATACTGAAAGCAATCTTTATGTATTCTTTGATATTTTTTCCTTCCAATTGTTATGAAATAAATGTACTGGTGTAAGTGGTGTTGATTGAAAACTGAAGATTTAGGCATTTCAAATTAGACAGGATTAAGATGGAAAGATGGCTGCATGGATAAGAGAGGAGTTGATCAATTTACCAAATATATGGTTTTGGGAGCATTTACAAGCATGATATTTGAACATATTCCAGGATTGTGAAATGGGATGTAACACAGAAAGAGTATTGATCTTGACAAATGGATACATTAGACACAAAATTGCTGTAATGTGTAGAGTGATATGACAAATTATGAAATGTGAGTGCATGTAAAAATATCAACCATTTAGTTCATGCCCTGAAAATGTGTACAAAAGATACATTTTAATGAAAAGATAGAAATTACAGGTTGCTTTAATAAGAATTTGAAATTGAAAAGACAAAGAGAAACAGAACAATAAGAATTTATATATACAAATGTATTATGTGTATTTTCTCATATACACGTATGGTGGCATATCTCTGCCCCTTGTGTGCAAGTTATTTTTGTATCAAATATGTCGACATTCAGGATAAATATGTTGACATGCAAAATAGTTATGTCAACATACAACATAACTATGCTGACATGCAAGAAAAATGCAATTCTATAAGAATTATAAAGAACACCCAAAAATCTCAAACATCATCCACATGTGACATCCAAGATGCTACTTATTAATGTCGACATGTTACTTAGTTATGCTCACATGCTACTTATCTGTGTCGACAAACAACTTAGTTATGATCACATGCTGCTTATTTATGTCAACATGCAACTTAGTTATGCTGACATGCAAGTTAAATATGTTGTCATGCAACTTAGTTATGTTCACTTGCGAGATAAATATGTTGATATGCAACTTATAAGTTGCATGTCAACATAACTAAGTTGCATGTCAACATAACTAAGTTGCATGTCGACATAAATAAGTTTCATGTCGACATAAAGAAGTTGCATGTTTACATAAATAAGTTGTATGTCGACATATATAAGTAGCATCCAGCATCTTGGATGTCACATGTTGGCGATATTTAAGATTTTTTTTTAGATTTTTTTAATAACTCTCTTTTGATTGCAATTTTCTTAAGTTAACATAGTTATGTTGCATGTTGACATAACTATCTTGCATGTCAACATATTTATCGTGCATGTCGACATATTTGATAAAAAAAAATAACTTGCACACAAGGGGCAGAGATATGCCACCATACACACGTAAGATACACAAAAGAAGATAAGAAGACTTCTTAGTCCTCTATTTAAACATAATTACCTGTCTAAAATTTTGGGCCACAAACACAATATAAACACAACAAAACCCTAGCTGTGTCACAATCAGGAAGACATTGATCATCACTCTGGAAACAACAATAATATTTTCAACTACAATAATTTATTTACACATAAATTAATAGGGAAATAATTTTCAGAGGTACAAAAGATACTCTACACTATTTCTTCCTTCATTATACATGATGTATTACTTTGATCCTCAATAATTATACAGGTACTCGGATGAAAATATTACATTTCCTGATTTAAACATTTTTCTAAAACTTTTCCATTCATACAAAATTTCCTTCAATTTAAAACATTTCTTGTTAAAAAAAAAAACAAAAACAAACAAGAGACCTTTGACCTCACCTTCCTGCATTTTGAAATTTCCGAAAGAAGATAGGTCCAGTGGCCAGACAGTTCTCCACAACTCCTGCATACCCCAATCGCTCACCCATGGATCTACATGTAGTGATAAATGCATTAATATTTCCACATTAATATTTCACTAAAATTTATACCGGTAATAAAAGATTACCAATCAATTAATATGACAATGATTGCTCTCTCACATAAAATAAGCTTATGTCTGTCACCAGCTGAAACATTTCAGAGAGTTTTGCCCCTGTATACCATATAGATTCATTTTAACAAGAACTTGGACTTTGGGTAGTTGTATCAAACAGCAATATGATATAGACCTGTCTAATTTCATTGCTGGGCACTGAGCCATGACTTTGATTTGTCTGGCTTTTGAGCTTAGACTGCACAATCTATGCATATTTCACTCGAAACCAATTTTTATCTTGTTTTGGTGTAAGAAATACCGTATATCCAAGGTTTTTTTTTCGCATGTCACAAAATTTGCGAAAATGGGGAAATATGTAACATTATTAATCTCGTCTGTTAATTTTTGCGATTTTTAAAGTACTTATGGGAAATTATACAAGATATAATTTCTGCGTATAAATTTGAAAGAGATCGCAAAAAGTCGAAAATAAGATCATCGCAAAATTACCAGATAAACTGTACCAGTAGATTAGTTACTGATATGTGCAACTAAAATTTCAAGGTCTTGTTCAAATGACTCCTTCTTTAAAAGTTTAACATTTGGTAGCTAGACTTATCCTTTATATACTTCATATGTAAAAATCAACTTAATAAAAAATTATTTGCACATTATACAATATTCAAAGTTTAAAACATGAAGATTTAGAAGAACGCTCACATAGGTCTTTCTTTCAGAATGTTACTGCATGTCATCAGCATATGTTGACAATGAAGAGAGATATACCCCAGCATAAACAAGCCTACGGCACCAGCCTGCAACAAATGTCACAAAGATAAAGTAATATAAACATCAAATTTTATAACATTACTTGATTATAATGAGTTTTTAAATGAGTATAGCATGGGGTATAATAAGAATCTTGTTCATGTAACTTTTAACTGTTCTTCCTCTCAAATTTGTATAGAATGGGTCATGCAAATCTGTGGTACATGGATTTTTTTCTATTGAAAAGGATCATGCAACAATTAACAACAATGAATATATTACCCATAATCCTGCATATTTGAATGCTATTGGAAGAGCCAGGATTCCTGGACCAATGTTCCCTTTCAGTAAATTCATCAGAGTTTTACAGGAGCTAAGAATATACAAAAGTACAATGTATTTGGCCTAAAATTAGTAAATTGACAGAATAACTAATCTAAAAATCATAACATCTTTGGAACCAATGGTTTATAAATACCGTATAACGGGTATTTTTTACGTGCTGCTAATTTTTACTAATTTTTACGAGTTTTATAAATCCGTAAAAATTAAACGCGTAAATTTTCACAGAAGTAAAAAACACCGCACGTAAATTTCTACATCGTACATATGAGAGTAATGTTCATGACCTTCAGCTCAGTCCCTGACGGCTGTACATGTAGGTATATTTGAGCGTTTTTTGTCACGTGGTGATAACAGTTCAGATCTTTCATTCAGTCTTGAGTATTTTTAAAAACTACGTATTATAATTATGCCACGTTAGTAGCTAGTTGTCTTTTTTGGTTGGGAGAGAAAGAAAGAGAGACAGAAATTTTTTTTGAAAAGGAGTTGTCTTTCTTTTTTTCCCGGCAAATCGAACTGAGAAGAGCACATGGTGTACATCAATGATGATACCCAGATAAATAGGAATAATTAAAGTGTATATCACATATGAAATAAAGTTGAATGTATAAAGTAAGGATGTCAACGAGTACCCGGTTAACCGGGTACTCGATCGATCGTCCAAGTATCGAATACTAAAATCGGTACTCAGTTACTTGGATGATATTTTTTAATATTTCTAAGTTTATTTAATAATGCATTAAAACATCGGTTTTAAAGCTTAAAATGTCCATTGCACTTGTACATAGAGTAATTAGGATTTCCTACGCCTCTAAATATGCTAAATGACCGTTATCGCCTGTGGTAGTGTTTATATAGTAATTATCGTGACCAAGCACCTGTTACCTAGCTTTCCTCACCTTTGGCTGTCTTCTACCCTTATTTTTGGCTTACTTAATGATTTGTTTTCACTGAACATCGTCGTTTATATAGTCTATTATATAAATTAGATAGCACACAGTAGAGAAATTGAACAGACCTAAAATGCTGGGTACTCGATCGGAAAAACGTCCGAGTAACCTAGTACTAAAAATTGACCGATTTGACATCCCTAGTATAAACACAATCATAAATATAAGGAATCGTTAACAGGAAAACGATTTTCTGATTTGCATGTGTGTTAACTGTTACAAAGTCACGGTAAAATTTCCCCCCTTTTACCACAGATGATTTTAATTTTTACGGACATGTCCAATTCGTAAAAAAATAACGCGTAAAAATTCAAATCACCCTATTTTATGACAAATTCGTAAAAAATTACAGCAGTAAAAATTACCCGTTATACGGTATGATATTTAATGTGAATATTTAACACCGAAGGCTGTAGCTGTTTTTTTTAATATACAAATACTAACGATGTCCTATTTTCTTCAGTGAAGTCCCCACTCTGTTGTAGAATAACATCAGCATGTGCTCCACTGTCCTCATAACTGGTGGTTGATGAGAGAAGTTTTCTGGTGACCTTGACATCCCCTTTTGCACCCATGACTTCTAGTGAGCAGAGAAATGTGAACATTATCTTTTAGTTACAAGGTGAATACTTGAAATTCTCGATATCAGGAACCAAACCAAAAGGGCATGATCACAATCTTGGTCAAAATTCTTTTTTTCGTTTCAATGTTTATAATGCTTCAGAAAGGCATAAAACCAAAATTTGTTGCATTATAAGCTCACAATTCTTTTTTATTTAAACAAAGCTCAGGGCATGTTTTTGTTTACATTTTCCATGTTGAACAGAAAATTCCAGGTTTAGTTCTAAAATGAATACCCTGTAATAAAATTGCTAGGAACTGTTTTTATTCATCAATTATCATGTTCAAAATGAGTGAAACAGAAGATAGAAAATTAGTTTTACCTGTATATTGTAACAATGTAAACAAAAAACATGCTATAAGCCTTCTTTACATTAAGAATTTTGGGCTCTGTATCTTGCTTACAAATTTAAAACTGATACTCAAATTTTTGGTTGATCATTAGAAATGCATTGTACATGTAATTTGTCAACAAGAAATAAATAAAAATAAATTTTGACCAAAATCTTGACCATGCTCCTTTTATGGTTTATATTCACCAGAGAACAAAATTAATAATTAAAAATGATAACAAATTAATATAGGATTATATGTCGATAGTTGCATGTGTTGATAAGATATAATATTCACATGGATTCAATAAATATCATTAGGTTCTAGACATGACTAGTACTTTGAAAATATAATTTTATTAAGACCAAGAATAAAATGTAAAGATGCTATAAGCATGACAAGCATTATCAAAAAGATAAGAGGTTGAACATGCAACCATCATCAAAAAGATGTCTATCATTTACAACTTATTTTAATAATGGTCACATTTTTGTATTAAATATACTTCTATGTATCTATATATATTCACCCTTACCTAATATGTACTGGTTGATATTTGTATATATTTGTGTAACATGTTACCAATGATCAGGTTTTGGATGAAACTATAAAAAATTATTTTGAATTAATTTAATAATTACTTTACAGCACACAGGATATGATAGGATGATGTCTTACCGACTTTGAAGATTAACCACGGCGTCCAAAATAATCCATACAGATATCAAGGGATAAACTGTGTCACATGACAACCTAAAAAAAGACTAAAGATTCAAGGATACATCCCACATATAGTGCAGACACTTGATGCTAACGTTATGCATCAGCCACTCAAGTTTGCTCGAGAGGAAATAACTTCAAATGAAGTATATCACAAAAACAATTTGCAATGAAAAAATAAAACACTTAAATTTATTTGAAAGTGTTTCTTTGACCATTGACCATTGACTAGCTACTGTGTAATAGTATAGCTTACCCTCCTATTTTCTCTTTATCAGCTTTTAATTTTACATTTTGGTCTGAACGAACATAACCTGCTTCACACAGGATTTATCTGGTATGTATCGTTCACTAGCACTAAAAACACTGTACAATACATGTGCACAGTGCTATGATACTATGGACTTATCATCTTATGTATGAATCAGCGAATGATCGTTTCCACTCACTAGGGCAAGTAATATAAGATTGACAGAATTCCGATCCCGATCCATATGACCTTCGGTTGAGAAGTTACCGCTTTTAATCAAAAGTAGAGACATTTTGGAAAGAGACATAAATAATATAGCAAAACCAGATTATAAAGGCACAAACCTATATGTAATATCGTGTTTGTTGTGTGTAACGATGAAAATGGTCTATAAAACAAAAGGCCCATGGGCCACATTGCTCACCTAAGCATTAATCGTGTAGTAGGAAAGGAGGAATGAGTATATAAATACAACGAAAACATATGGCTGGACCGGGAATCGAACCCGGGACCCCTGCAACTCTAGTCAGGAGCTCTACCACTGACCTACCCAGGCCGATATCCACGGACCATATAGCCCCAACTACTACAATAGACATAATAAAATCAGCTCTACGGAGTCATGTACAAAATATCTGGACAATATAGTACAAGAGATCCTGAAAAAAAAAATCAATTTTTTTCCCGGATTATTCTGTTTATCATTGAGCCCTTTTTGTCACAGGAAGATTTTATAGTCATTTCACATATTGAGCATTACACTTCTCAAGGAGATCTAAATCAGATAGGATATAAACCTACATGAAACTTAAGACACCCAAGAATTGTCTAGGGGCCAGTCTAAACAATTTTAAGAATCAACAATATATCAAAATACTTGCATATAAGTAAAACCATATATTATAACATTTGAGTTTTTGTGAATTTAAAATGTTTTCCTTTGTAAAATTGGACACCCCCCCTCCCCTCCATCAATGTGGCCCCAACCTATTCCTGAAAAATATGATTCTGACGAATTTGAATCTACACTATGTAAGCTTGCTTTCACTAAAGTTACATCTTTTCTAAGAAAATGCTTTTTAAGAAAATAAATTTTCTCTATATGTATTCCTATGTAAAAATTTAACCCCTCCCCATTTGCTCCCCCAAACCCCAGGGATCATGATTTTAATAAACTTGAATCTAATCTATCTGAGAATGCTTCCGCACAATTTTTAGCTTTTCTGTCCAAATTAATTTTGAGAGGAAGATTTTTAAAGATTAACTCTATATATTAATTCCTGAGTAAAACTTTCACCCCCATGTGGCCCCATCTTATCCCCGGGGACCATGATTTGAACAAACTTGATTCTACACTATCTGAGGATGCTTTCACACAAGTTTCAGCTTTTCTGGCCAAATGGTTTTTGAGAAAAAATTTTGAAAAATATTTTAAAAATTTCAAAAAATCCTAATTATCTCCTCTTGAAAGAGGGATTGACCCTTCATTTTAACATACTTGAAATCTCTTAACCCAATAATGCTTTGTGCCAAGTTTGGCTGAAATTGGCCAAGTGGTTCTGGAGAAAAAGTCAAAAATGTAAAAAGACAGACAGAAGGACATCAGAAAAAAAGTGATCAGAAAAGCTTACTTGAGCTTTCAGCTAAGGTGAGCTAACAAGAGGCCCATATAAGTCATATTGCCTACCTGAACAACAGTTCTTGTATCAATTTTTTTGAACATTTAAAACTCTTTAAAATATTGTAAACTCACTAAATCTTTCATATATTCATTCATAAAACCATATTTAAAAAGAGGTTATTGAAAAATATATTTAGACATCTGGGGCCCGTTTCTGAAAAAGGCGTAAATCTGGGCTGAAGTTAGTCCGACTAACAAAGTTACGCCAATATTTAGTCGGGTCTAAGTTGCGTTTCTGAAAAAGGCGTAAGTTAGGGTTTAAATATCGAAAAACTTAGACATATCGTATTTTGTTTTGCTTTGAGGCTATGATTATATGTGGTGGATCAGTTTTCCAATTCATAGTACATGTTGTACCCGAAAGTACGCATGTTATACTTTACCACTGAATGTGCATAGTTCAAGCTGTTCATGACATTTTATATTAATAAAAGTAGAACAAATGCCTATACACTTCTTAACATAATGAAATTTTAGAGAAAAACAGTTGATATGAAAGCGGCATATATAAGAGGTTTCAGAAACCAAATATGTGACAATTAAATGCATTGTAGATGATATTGAGGCACAATCTTACATATTGATTGAACGAAACAATACATAGAAATTAACTTCAATGTTCGTGTAAACTTCAAATATTTATAGAATACATGGACAAGGTACAGTGGATATGCCCCAATACGTGTGCAGAATGAGAAGTATGCTTCATAGACACTGTAGATCTTTAGACATTTTCAGATGCTGGGATAAGGCTTGATTCTTTTTTATCAATTCACTATATCATTTATAGAAAATAATGTGACCATGAGTATAACAGCAACCAACTGAAATCGAAAATATCTACTGTATAAATAATATTACATGACCTTGTCCATCTTCTGTTCCAATATTGAAAGAATGTAGACAATGACATGGAAACGATTTTTGATTTTCTGCGATTCAAATGATAATAGTTTTGAAAGATATTAATATCAACAATTAAGAAGACAGGAATTATCAACATTTGAGGCCGGGGTCTCCCCAACTCCCTTTCCTGTTTTTGGTTTAAATCGATCGATTGTTTTGTTTTTTTTTCGGGGGGGGGGGGGGGGGGGGGGTTGAAAGTAATATACACCATCCATAAACAGGGAATAATTCGCCCTGTTTAATTTTCAATCATTTCACCCTCGTTGTCAGCGGGCAAATTTATGTTGATTTTCAATATCTAATATTAAGTAACTTAGGTAACAGCTGTGACTTGGCGAAGTCACGACCGAGTGAAACTGTTTGCAAGTGTAGAAGGACGGAAATATAACCCTGTATACAGTATCTTGATTAAAATAAAGATATATAAGCAGTTATCTAAGAACACCCTTCCTATTTAAAGAAAGGTTTATAAATAAAAGGTTTTTACAAGTTTAATGGAAAAGGCATCTAAAAATTCCCCTATCCCCTTCCGGATAAGACATTTTGCATCTTTGCGATTTTAACAAGTGCATGTGAGTTTTACTTTCTTCCTTTTTAAAGAAAGTTTTATAAATAAAAGGTTTTTACAAGTTTAATGGAAAATGCAAAATGTCTTATCCGGAAGGGGATAGGGGATTTTTTTAGATGCCTTATCTAAAAAAAAAATCCCCTATCCCCTTCAGGATAAGACATTTTGCATCTTTGCGGTTTGAATAAGTGCATGTGAGTTTTACTTTTTTCCCTATCTGCTTTGGGTTATTGTGATGGGGGTGTATACAATTGTTTATATAATAAGTATGACAAATGCAAGCTAGTTAAATTTGTAAATAATGCACACTGTTGTAAAACTGCTAAAACAACGCTTTTGTATTGCAAGTCGACAACTTCGAAATAAAGAAAAATCCCTTGATATACGTACATCTTAAATGTGATGAAACAAAACTATCATGAATTCAAGTAATTAACGATCAATTCAATTAAATGAGTACAAATAAACAATGCATATGAGTATGCACGGAGATCATTGATAGTACATGTGCCCCATACTTTTTTTTTAAAGAATTACCATCGATGTTAAATATGAACTCAATTGATCACTTCATCCTAGAATTAATAAGATTAATGAATTTGATTTCCAAAAATTCAAGTGTGCATGTGAAATTTTATAATAATCGATAACCTTGACAAACGCTTGTCAACAGATCTAAAATTGATGCACACTCTGCACGCTTCTTAAACATATTTTTAAGTAATATTTTAACAAACAAAAATTGATTGTATCTAAATGCGAGTTCATAAACATTCCAAAATACATGTAGCTTTCATACGGTTTTGTAAAGATACTAGGAGCAAAAAAAAAAAAAATGAAAATGATAATTTCTTTAAATTCTAGTTCAAGCTTACTGAGAATTGATAAAAAAAAAATCAATAATCTATTCGTACGTATATACATCTATCTTCTTGGGGAATAAATGTTTAATTTAGAAATAAAGCATTTTTTTAATAATTGTGTTTATATCATTTATTGGGGTATTCCCATTCTTCACACTTTAGGTAAATTTCATTACGAGTAGTAATGTATATTACATACGTTTAATAAGGTGAGCCCATTATTTATCAAATTGATTTAATCTTAATTTATTTAGAAATAGAGACAGTTATCGAACAATAGGTATTTTATAAAGTTATACGTACATGTACAAATAACACATAAAACAAACCAAAAAATAAAATTATCTGTATATTTTGCCTTAGAAACAAAACACTCGCCATTTTTGTGCACAGACTAAGGACTTACGCCTACCCATTAGCAGGCGTAGATTTAAACCCAAATTTAGTCCCGACTAAGTTTACGCCTTTTTGTGAAACGCAACTTAGTCTGGTTTTGAGGTTTAGTCCCTGATTTAGTCCAGACTAAGCTTACGCCTGGACGTAGGCCTTTTTGAGAAACGGGCCCCTGGGGCCCGTTTCTGAAAAAGGCGTAAATCTGGGCTGAAGTTAGTCCGACTAACAAAGTTACGCCAATATTTAGTCGGGTCTAAGTTGCGTTTCTGAAAAAGGCGTAAGTTATAGGGTTTAAATATCGAAAAACTTAGACATATCGTATTTTGTTTTGCTTTGAGGCTATGATTATATGTGGTGGATCAGTTTTCCAATTCATAGTACATGTTGTACCCGAAAGTACGCATGTTATACTTTACCACTGAATGTGCATAGTTCAAGCTGTTCATGACATTTTATATTAATAAAAGTAGAACAAATGCCTATACACTTCTTAACATAATGAAATTTTAGAGAAAAACAGTTGATATGAAAGCGGCATATATAAGAGGTTTCAGAAACCAAATATGTGACAATTAAATGCATTGTAGATGATATTGAGGCACAATCTTACATATTGATTGAACGAAACAATACATAGAAATTAACTTCAATGTTCGTGTAAACTTCAAATATTTATAGAATACATGGACAAGGTACAGTGGATATGCCCCAATACGTGTGCAGAATGAGAAGTATGCTTCATAGACACTGTAGATCTTTAGACATTTTCAGATGCTGGGATAAGGCTTGATTCTTTTTTATCAATTCACTATATCATTTATAGAAAATAATGTGACCATGAGTATAACAGCAACCAACTGAAATCGAAAATATCTACTGTATAAATAATATTACATGACCTTGTCCATCTTCTGTTCCAATATTGAAAGAATGTAGACAATGACATGGAAACGATTTTTGATTTTCTGCGATTCAAATGATAATAGTTTTGAAAGATATTAATATCAACAATTAAGAAGACAGGAATTATCAACATTTGAGGCCGGGGTCTCCCCAACTCCCTTTCCTGTTTTTGGTTTAAATCGATCGATTGTTTTGTTTTTTTTTCGGGGGGGGGGGGGGGGGGTTGAAAGTAATATACACCATCCATAAACAGGGAATAATTCGCCCTGTTTAATTTTCAATCATTTCACCCTCGTTGTCAGCGGGCAAATTTATGTTGATTTTCAATATCTAATATTAAGTAACTTAGGTAACAGCTGTGACTTGGCGAAGTCACGACCGAGTGAAACTGTTTGCAAGTGTAGAAGGACGGAAATATAACCCTGTATACAGTATCTTGATTAAAATAAAGATATAGAAGCAGTTATCTAAGAACACCCTTCCTATTTAAAGAAAGGTTTATAAATAAAAGGTTTTTACAAGTTTAATGGAAAAGGCATCTAAAAATTCCCCTATCCCCTTCTGGATAAGACATTTTGCATCTTTGCGATTTTAACAAGTGCATGTGAGTTTTACTTTCTTCCTTTTTAAAGAAAGTTTTATAAATAAAAGGTTTTTACAAGTTTAATGGAAAATGCAAAATGTCTTATCCGGAAGGGGATAGGGGATTTTTTTAGATGCCTTATCTAAAAAAAAAATCCCCTATCCCCTTCAGGATAAGACATTTTGCATCTTTGCGGTTTGAATAAGTGCATGTGAGTTTTACTTTTTTCCCTATCTGCTTTGGGTTATTGTGATGGGGGTGTATACAATTGTTTATATAATAAGTATGACAAATGCAAGCTAGTTAAATTTGTAAATAATGCACACTGTTGTAAAACTGCTAAAACAACGCTTTTGTATTGCAAGTCGACAACTTCGAAATAAAGAAAAATCCCTTGATATACGTACATCTTAAATGTGATGAAACAAAACTATCATGAATTCAAGTAATTAACGATCAATTCAATTAAATGAGTACAAATAAACAATGCATATGAGTATGCACGGAGATCATTGATAGTACATGTGCCCCATACTTTTTTTTTAAAGAATTACCATCGATGTTAAATATGAACTCAATTGATCACTTCATCCTAGAATTAATAAGATTAATGAATTTGATTTCCAAAAATTCAAGTGTGCATGTGAAATTTTATAATAATCGATAACCTTGACAAACGCTTGTCAACAGATCTAAAATTGATGCACACTCTGCACGCTTCTTAAACATATTTTTAAGTAATATTTTAACAAACAAAAATTGATTGTATCTAAATGCGAGTTCATAAACATTCCAAAATACATGTAGCTTTCATACGGTTTTGTAAAGATACTAGGAGCAAAAAAAAAAAAAAAAATGAAAATGATAATTTCTTTAAATTCTAGTTCAAGCTTACTGAGAATTGATAAAAAAAAATCAATAATCTATTCGTACGTATATACATCTATCTTCTTGGGGAATAAATGTTTAATTTAGAAATAAAGCATTTTTTTAATAATTGTGTTTATATCATTTATTGGGGTATTCCCATTCTTCACACTTTAGGTAAATTTCATTACGAGTAGTAATGTATATTACATACGTTTAATAAGGTGAGCCCATTATTTATCAAATTGATTTAATCTTAATTTATTTAGAAATAGAGACAGTTATCGAACAATAGGTATTTTATAAAGTTATACGTACATGTACAAATAACACATAAAACAAACCAAAAAATAAAATTATCTGTATATTTTGCCTTAGAAACAAAACACTCGCCATTTTTGTGCACAGACTAAGGACTTACGCCTACCCATTAGCAGGCGTAGATTTAAACCCAAATTTAGTCCCGACTAAGTTTACGCCTTTTTGTGAAACGCAACTTAGTCTGGTTTTGAGGTTTAGTCCCTGATTTAGTCCAGACTAAGCTTACGCCTGGACGTAGGCCTTTTTGAGAAACGGGCCCCTGGGGCCCGTTTCTGAAAAAGGCGTAAATCTGGGCTGAAGTTAGTCCGACTAACAAAGTTACGCCAATATTTAGTCGGGTCTAAGTTGCGTTTCTGAAAAAGGCGTAAGTTAGGGTTTAAATATCGAAAAACTTAGACATATCGTATTTTGTTTTGCTTTGAGGCTATGATTATATGTGGTGGATCAGTTTTCCAATTCATAGTACATGTTGTACCCGAAAGTACGCATGTTATACTTTACCACTGAATGTGCATAGTTCAAGCTGTTCATGACATTTTATATTAATAAAAGTAGAACAAATGCCTATACACTTCTTAACATAATGAAATTTTAGAGAAAAACAGTTGATATGAAAGCGGCATATATAAGAGGTTTCAGAAACCAAATATGTGACAATTAAATGCATTGTAGATGATATTGAGGCACAATCTTACATATTGATTGAACGAAACAATACATAGAAATTAACTTCAATGTTCGTGTAAACTTCAAATATTTATAGAATACATGGACAAGGTACAGTGGATATGCCCCAATACGTGTGCAGAATGAGAAGTATGCTTCATAGACACTGTAGATCTTTAGACATTTTCAGATGCTGGGATAAGGCTTGATTCTTTTTTATCAATTCACTATATTATTTATAGAAAATAATGTGACCATGAGTATAACAGCAACCAACTGAAATCGAAAATATCTACTGTATAAATAATATTACATGACCTTGTCCATCTTCTGTTCCAATATTGAAAGAATGTAGACAATGACATGGAAACGATTTTTGATTTTCTGCGATTCAAATGATAATAGTTTTGAAAGATATTAATATCAACAATTAAGAAGACAGGAATTATCAACATTTGAGGCCGGGGTCTCCCCAACTCCCTTTCCTGTTTTTGGTTTAAATCGATCGATTGTTTTGTTTTTTTTTCGGGGGGGGGGGGGTTGAAAGTAATATACACCATCCATAAACAGGGAATAATTCGCCCTGTTTAATTTTCAATCATTTCACCCTCGTTGTCAGCGGGCAAATTTATGTTGATTTTCAATATCTAATATTAAGTAACTTAGGTAACAGCTGTGACTTGGCGAAGTCACGACCGAGTGAAACTGTTTGCAAGTGTAGAAGGACGGAAATATAACCCTGTATACAGTATCTTGATTAAAATAAAGATATAGAAGCAGTTATCTAAGAACACCCTTCCTATTTAAAGAAAGGTTTATAAATAAAAGGTTTTTACAAGTTTAATGGAAAAGGTATCTAAAAATTCCCCTATCCCCTTCCGGATAAGACATTTTGCATCTTTGCGATTTTAACAAGTGCATGTGAGTTTTACTTTCTTCCTTTTTAAAGAAAGTTTTATAAATAAAAGGTTTTTACAAGTTTAATGGAAAATGCAAAATGTCTTATCCGGAAGGGGATAGGGGATTTTTTTAGATGCCTTATCTAAAAAAAAATCCCCTATCCCCTTCAGGATAAGACATTTTGCATCTTTGCGGTTTGAATAAGTGCATGTGAGTTTTACTTTTTTCCCTATCTGCTTTGGGTTATTGTGATGGGGGTGTATACAATTGTTTATATAATAAGTATGACAAATGCAAGCTAGTTAAATTTGTAAATAATGCACACTGTTGTAAAACTGCTAAAACAACGCTTTTGTATTGCAAGTCGACAACTTCGAAATAAAGAAAAATCCCTTGATATACGTACATCTTAAATGTGATGAAACAAAACTATCATGAATTCAAGTAATTAACGATCAATTCAATTAAATGAGTACAAATAAACAATGCATATGAGTATGCACGGAGATCATTGATAGTACATGTGCCCCATACTTTTTTTTTAAAGAATTACCATCGATGTTAAATATGAACTCAATTGATCACTTCATCCTAGAATTAATAAGATTAATGAATTTGATTTCCAAAAATTCAAGTGTGCATGTGAAATTTTATAATAATCGATAACCTTGACAAACGCTTGTCAACAGATCTAAAATTGATGCACACTCTGCACGCTTCTTAAACATATTTTTAAGTAATATTTTAACAAACAAAAATTGATTGTATCTAAATGCGAGTTCATAAACATTCCAAAATACATGTAGCTTTCATACGGTTTTGTAAAGATACTAGGAGCAAAAAAAAAAAAAAAATGAAAATGATAATTTCTTTAAATTCTAGTTCAAGCTTACTGAGAATTGATAAAAAAAAATCAATAATCTATTCGTACGTATATACATCTATCTTCTTGGGGAATAAATGTTTAATTTAGAAATAAAGCATTTTTTTAATAATTGTGTTTATATCATTTATTGGGGTATTCCCATTCTTCACACTTTAGGTAAATTTCATTACGAGTAGTAATGTATATTACATACGTTTAATAAGGTGAGCCCATTATTTATCAAATTGATTTAATCTTAATTTATTTAGAAATAGAGACAGTTATCGAACAATAGGTATTTTATAAAGTTATACGTACATGTACAAATAACACATAAAACAAACCAAAAAATAAAATTATCTGTATATTTTGCCTTAGAAACAAAACACTCGCCATTTTTGTGCACAGACTAAGGACTTACGCCTACCCATTAGCAGGCGTAGATTTAAACCCAAATTTAGTCCCGACTAAGTTTACGCCTTTTTGTGAAACGCAACTTAGTCTGGTTTTGAGGTTTAGTCCCTGATTTAGTCCAGACTAAGCTTACGCCTGGACGTAGGCCTTTTTGAGAAACGGGCCCCATATTTCCTATGGTAAAATGATCAAGCGAGACTGCTGGGATGAATTTAATGGATGTCATTGATAGGCAAGATTTATCATTAAAATATCTTCATGCAATAGAAATTACTTAGAGGTAATTATAAGATGCATCAACTGACCAATCATAGGCATCAATGTAACAAAGAGAATAAAATTGGAATCCGAAATTTAAAAAATGATAAGTGAAAAGTGGGTTACAGTGACCGATGTAAAACAAATAATAATTTAGATAAGGCAATGCCATAGATAGGGCAACTGTTTCAAAAACATAAACTTCGTCCAGCATCAAAACTTATTGCTCAAATTCAGCATCCAAGCCTGCTGAGTGCATCAGTATCACATTAAGATGAATCTATCCATGTTTGGTAATGATAAAACCAAAAAAATAACTTAGATTTAGTCATTAAAGAGCATCCTCTCTAAAAACATAAACCTAGCTGCTCTAAAAACCTTAACCTCATTGATTATCTGAAATTTATGGCCAAGATTCAGCATCCAAGTCTGTAAGTCCATAGGTATGCCCATATGCATCATATATAAAAGTTTGCTAAAGATACGCAAGTAATAAGTTATATAGATAAAGGAACTACTTTTACAAAAACTTTAACCAGGTCCAAATGACAATGCTCACATTGGGTGTATAGCATAAACTCCCCTGACTTGGTCTTGGCGAGCTTATAAAATTAAATCTATTACTTTACTTACCAATAATGGACATTTTTTAACCAGATCACAATAGATTTTATATTACCGGTAGTACCTCACAGAAATGTACCATACATGTCCGCTACTTGTGATGTAAAAATAACAGGGTATAAGATATTAATACTAATTAAAAACATATACCACGCAGTTATTTATATTTACATCTACTAAGTATTTTTATGGAAATCAATTGCATATCACAGGTATACAGAAACTGAGAAAACTGAAATCTACATGATTCCGTGATAACCAGTCTATCTACCGGTATATTCAGTTAAAACGTCCTTCAGCATCCTAAGAAAATTTATGGACTGCATGAAATAATCATGATGATGTCAGACTAAAATTCCCATAGAAGACTATTTGGCCACTTCTTTTTTATCTAATGCACTGCTGTATATCAACAATAGTTAATTAATTTGACTTACTTCTTACAATCAATCAAATAATTTGCTAAAAAATATATAAATATGAACAATGTACTGATTTTTTTTTAATGATTCGTGCAGATGGTAGCAATTATTGCAGAAAAATTTACCTATAACCTGTTATACGGTTTACATACTTTAATTGCAATATCGCTACCTTCATATCCTGCATAAATCACCAAAGAAAACATTTTTTTTGTTTACCGGTAAATAAAACTCACCCAATATTTCTATAGTGTTTGATATATATACAGTACAACATGGTTACAGTGGGCACACTTTCAACGAATTCACACTTGCAGAAAAGAAATTTCAATTTCTTATTATATAAACTTAATATAAACTTATCAGATACATGTTCAATGATTTATATTTATAACAAATACTAAAATACTAACTGATTGTCCCTGGTACTTTAATTGAAATGTATTTTATAGTATTTTCAAGATACTAATGATCAACTGTAAATTGTGGAGACAATACAAAGTATCCAGATAAAGTGTTCATGTTTTGTTTTTTTAACATAAAAATTAAAGATACCACACATTTACTCAATAAAATATATCTTTTATTTGCCAAAATAATCAATTTCCAATACATGTTTATTAACATTACTGCGAATATATTTCCAGCGCTTTCTTAAGGCTCGGCACATAGTCAATAGTTTAGAGTCTGGCACAATCATTGTTTTAGCAAATACACTTTGAGCTTTAAATATTCTCCCAGATTCTATTATATAACCTCTTTGCATTAAGCTCTGAGCAAAGAAAAGCTTTGCTTTGCATGCCATTATGGGATCCCCTTCTTCATTGGCTATCTTCAGCTGCTTCATTGCTATCTTCCCTGCGTGTTCCGCAAAACTTGAAAAATGGTCGCCAAGGGAAGAATATGCTCCACCTAATGTTGAAAACCAAGCAAATGCTTCTTCCAACAGCATCTTCTTGACCATTTGTCCCCCTATCCGATATGTCCATGCATAATCAACTTTTTGTTTAGGATAAATTGGAATAATTTCTATCACATAATCAATTGGAATTTTTCTTCCATCTTTTCTATTTGCTGCAGTTACTTGTTGTTCTTCTACACTATTTCCAAAATTCACCCCAACGTATTGAAAAGTATAGTTTTTCTTCACATAATTGAATAGTCTTTTCCGGAAAATTGGAAAGAGTTTGAAATCACACATGAGACACGAGGCTAAGTGTGCATCCATTTCCAATCTGCATGAGAAGTATTTGTAATCTGGTTCTTTTACTTCAGGCGAAGATTTTGTCCATTTCTCGACATATGTCTCATTGCTTAAAGTGTGTAATAAATTTTCCACGGTTGATATATGAGCATCTTTGACCATCGTTTGACTTTCTTCATCAATCTTTTTACAATCATCTGACTTTGAAACTTTTATAAGTGGGTGATACAAAATGTCCGGTATATCAGCACCCATATTTACATAAATCATTATATGTTTAACCTTGTAATGCATTTCGAATACCTGAAAACCTCTAAGGGCTATTGTCAAGCAGGTTTACAGCTTAGTTCGGCAATATGAATACAAACCGAATTTTCTCGAATTATCCCCATGACAATTTCATCGGGTTTGGTCTTCGGATAATTGTTCGTAGATTTCCGGAAGTCATCGAAATCGGCTTCGTTGTAAACATGGACGAATGCAGATGATGCGGATAAATTATTGGAAATATTTCTCCCAAATTGTGTAGTATTTTCAATTTTTCCTACTGAATAAGGTGTGTATTTAAATTTAAACATTAAATGAGAAAGTAGTTGAATTATCTACGAAAATGAATCGATTATTTATTGAACAATTAACGATTTAATTCTGTTTGCATATCATTCCTGCAACGTCAAACAAATTTACCTTTTTCATAGTTTTGTGTAATAAAATGAAAATAAATTATACGGATTTTTTGTTGCAGTTTTTAAAAAAACATGTTTGTATGATTGAAACAATCTATTTTTACTTAAAACAATGTCTGATAGGAAAATATGTATGTTTTCATTCTATTCTTGTGTGCTGTTTTGTTTAACATTTAATTCAAAACAAAGAAAATACTTTGATGACAAGAATATCGTATTTTTATAGTGATATGTGTAGAATTTTTTATGTGTTCTATAATGTTTAATAAAACCCAGAGGGCATTTGCTAATAAGATGCCCTGACCGGCTGTTGTGGACATGCAACATGTTGGGACGAATAGCCCAAATATGATAGTCAGTACAGTACATAATAGCCCAAATAGGATAAAGATATAAATCTAAAGTGCAAAAAATAAAAATTTTGATTGTGAATTTGTGATTGAAATGGAAACCTCACCTTTTACTTCAAATGATATATATTAGGCGTAGGTTATACAGTCAAACTTCGTTATCTCGAACTAGATGGGACTTTTTAAAAAATTCGAGATACCTGAGTATTCAAAATATTGAGGGTAAAATACTTAAAAAATAAGTGGCTTCGCTGGGACTTAAAAATCACTTTGACATATCCATTGTATTCGAGATATCGAAGTTCAACTGTATATATATATACAATATCACACTGTTTTGCTCTCAACCCTGGTATCAGCTGATTGTTTAGGTTTTGCCCAGGCTTGAAGATACAAAACTGATTACAGGTACACTGGGGATTTTGCATCAGTCTTATAATTTTTCAAAACACCAGGTCAATGCAATTTCAACAATATCCAAGTTATCAATTTGTTCAGTTTTCTTACAATCCTGTTCTGTTTATAAGACTTGATGATCAATGCTTATTATATTGTAAATTATAGTATTAATGTTATATGTAATCATATTAATGTACATGTATTATTTAATTACTGTTCTCATTCTCTTGTTTTAATTACTGTTCTCATTCTCTCTTTTTTCAGAGAAACACCAAAAACTTTAAGTCTGTCAAAAATGACGTAAGTATCTTTCACATTCATTGTTTTAAATTCTCTCCAACCATATAACAGTGGTATATGAGATACAATGATAGCAATTCATCATAATGTTTTTTGAAGGATATGAAACAAAAAACAATCACTAGCAATATAAATATGTGTTAACACAGTACAAAACACAAAGACACACACACCAAAACCCCCTCCCCAACCCCTCACAACAGTAGGGTCTAAATATATAGAATAACTATTTACAGTTGAACTTTGATATCTCAAACAACAATATCTCAAATACAATGGATATGTTGAGTGATTTATAAGTCCCAAACACTTACTTTTTAATTATCTAACCCTTGATATCTCCAATACTTGGATATCTCTAAATTTTTAAACAGTCCCATCTAGTTTGAGATAATGAAGTTTGGCTGTATTTTTTAATGAAAAAAGAATAAAATTTAACACACACATGTATTTATTTGACCATTTCCTCAATTTGAAAGCCTTAGAAATCATTTTAAAATTTTGTCAATATATCAGTTATTAATATGAACGAAATTTATCTGCAAAAATTGTTGATACATGTATAATAACTACCAGTATTCAAACAAAAAGAATGTAGCAATTTTAAATTTATCCATGTGGATATTCTAGGACCCAGGGCTATTCGGGGCCCAGTTACGATAAATGGGTGGAGAGGACGGAAACCTCCACCCTCCACAAGATGAAGGAGACCTTCTGGACCACAAAGCAGGCGGTCATGCAGAAGCTGGGCAAGAAGGAGGATGAGCATGTGGTGGCGTCAGACTCGGAGCTGGATTCCAAGTTAGAGGTCAGTAACCATGCAGCCACAGACAAATCCAGTCAGACTTTACTCGAGTTGATGTCATTTGTTTAGAAATGAAACTGTTAGATAGACTGTCAGTGTGTTTATATGGATTGTAAGGCCTTGCGATGCATTACTTGGTTTTCTTTTTTAAATGTTGTAGGTATTCAGAGCAATCCAGAAATCCTCCATGGGTTTATTAAGGGTTCTTGAAAAATATCAGGACAGGCTCTGTGGTATGTTATCAGATATTCAGATAATTGTACCAGATAATCTTATTTCCTAGTTGTTCAACAAGAATTACCGGTACTCTAAAATTAAATTGTGTTGCAGTCATATCATTTAATGAGAACAATAACGGCCAATATTTTATCAGTAGGTGCATGGTCAATAAGAGTAAGATGAATTCTTGAAATGAATAGATAGGGTTTTACTTATGATATCATGATGTTTGTTTTCAGTTTTGTCTCAAGACGAGAATGCTACAGGGAGATTCCTGAAATCTCAAAGTAACCTAGACAAGACACGAGCAGGGAAGATGATGGCTGCCGTGGGAAAATCTCAAAGCTTTTCAGCTCAACAAAGGTACTATTTCACAGATTATTACAACTGGAGTTGAAGGGCATTAATATTGTGATGAACTCAAACATTAGAACCCCTTATGGTTCTTGGCATAAAGAATGTTTATACTTTATAGTTTTAAAACTGAGTGTTATAATCCAGAAAAAATTACATTTTTTTTTCCATAAAAGTTATGCGTATACATGTATCTGATATTGCATAAACATGGACTTAACATTATTTTGAAAATATGGTATGCTTAACTACATGATAAAATTGGAGGACATACAGAATCTACCAAACAATTCATATGAAATTGTTTGCACAAATAATAAATCCATTGTTCAACAAGGCACTCTTTGAAAGAAGAAAATTTTGATCAAATAAAAGCATTAAAAGAATGTAAACTTTACCTGCAGAAGTTAAAATTTCAGCAAGACACATGTACCTGTGTTCCAAAAGATGACTAGGTTACTGAACTAAATGTATATATATATATTTTTACATTTATTTATCACTTCAAGGAATATCAATGAAGATAACCAGAATGGATTATATAAACTGAGTGCTTCTTAATATGCATGATCATAACTTCCTTATGAGATATCATTTTGAAATAAGATCAGGGTTCAATGATAATTAAGGAACTGATTTGAGATTAAGTAGATTTCTATAGCATTAATGTTTTTGAAAACCCACCTGTTTGAGGTTAGGAGAAAAATATTTACAATGCATGTTTCTTTATAATTTGCAAGTGTCATAGCAGGCTCTCACCCATTTATCAACTTATTTTTAATATGTTCTTTTGAAACTGTCATCGCAGGCTGTCACTAAGAGTGCCTCTAGTGCGCTTGTACCAAGAAGTGGAGACGTTCCGATACCGTGCCATATCTGATACGCTGATGACTATAAATAGAATGGAGGCGGCGCGCACCGAGTACAGAGGGGCTCTGTTATGGATGAAAAATGTCTCAGAGGAACTCGATCCCGATACATATAAACAACTAGAAAAATTTAGAAAAGTAGGTTCAGGGTTCATAATTATGTAATCTTTTTGAGCATATACCTTGAACTTTGATTATATTTCCCATTAAAGAAATGAAAGGTAAAAAGAGGAAATAATTACATACTCTGCTAGACAAAAGCCTTTAGAACTTATATGACTATGAATACATGGGTGAAAATACTTTTAACATGTAACATGTGTCTGTAAATGAACAGAGTCGTTAGAATTTGTATTTTTGATGAATTAACTGGTATTTTTTAAAAACTTTTCTTTTAAATGATGCTCTTTGTAACAAATGATGATGCATATGAACTAATGACATTACATCCTACATTATAAAATGATATCACAGAGAAGAAAGGCATGTTGTTATCAGTTATAGAACCATCAGTGAGAAATACATCATTTTATTAATAAATGCTTTATTTCTCCAAGTCATATAAGACCTTGTTTTATAATTGTATCTGCTTATTATGATATGCAGTACACTTGATCTGAACGTATTCTCCATCTTTCTTTAGGTCCAGGCCCAAGTGAGGAAGACGAAGGCGAAGTTTGACAAGCTGAAATTGGACGTCATGCAGAAGGTTGACCTCCTAGCTGCCTCCCGATGTAACATGTTCTCTCACGTTCTAGCTAATTATCAATCCACCCTCCTCCACTTCTGGGAGAAAACCTCTCGCACCATGACAGCAGTGGCAGAAAGCTTTAAAGGATACCAATATTACGAGTTCAACATTATCAAAGTAAGGTTTAAGGAGTTCATCAATCAAAGTTTAACACTGAAATATATGTGAAATTATTACCTATTATGTTTTGGAGAAACAAAGGTTTTATAAAGTCACTGTCAATGAATCTACGAATCAGGAGCAATTTATTGTAATTGTTGGAATATCCTCTTGATATTAATCTTAGCTATAGTCTGTCCCAAGTTATTGCTTCCATCAATTTTTGATGATTTTTAATAAAAATACACATACCTGTGAAAGAAATACAATTGAAATTGATGAAAGGGAATATATCCAAGATATCTTCATTGAACAATTATCCTTTTTCACTCATAAAATTTCACAGGAACGAAAACAATTTTCTTACGGAGATTTATAATGGGTAATGTTTACATCTTTTCTCCATTCAGAATACACTCAGAATACATCGCGCATTTTTTTAACGTTATCATCCGGGCTTATTAATGGCTGATGCAATGCAAAATCTCTGTAGACTTTCAATTTTGAGATGTGTATTGAAACCTGAAGTGGTAGAGGGGGCGTTTCAAAACAGATAATCTGGACATTTTTTATATTAGTGGATGAACGTAGTTTGAGCACAAAGGTATTTACTATTATTGAAATATCAAGCAAAAAGTGGTGGAAGCAAAAACTCGGGACAGAGTATAGTCAATATTTGAGGAAAATTGACTAGTCAATATTTTTCCAGATGAACTAATTTTTCAATTACTGACTGTTGAGTTACAGTGTATATAGTGAATATACCTACCATATGTCTTGTTAGAATATCTTGTATATGTATTTGTTTTTCACAGGAACTTGCAGAGCCTAGCAAAAAGCTGTCCGAGGAAACCTCTAAATCAGAACCAGCAGAAAAAGACATCGATGACGATGATTTTGATCCAAGCAAGTAAGTGGCTTGCAGGGTTAAGTTGCATGCCTGTAATTCATTGTGTATTGTCTATGGTTACATTTATCAAGTATGGTTAATAAAGAGAGAGCACAATAGGTTATAGAGTTTTTCCCAGCAAGTTGAAATTTTTGTTTTCTTCTCATCTTTTTGGTTTTTAATAAGAATAATTTTTAAATACATGTAGTACATATTATGAAAAATTTATTTTTTCAATCTCTGATTGATAGATATTTTATTTAATTTCATTGCATGAGTAGATTTTATCTCCTGTTTATATATAATTTTGATTTTTGAGCTGTGTAGATATTTTGTAGTTATATGTTGTTTTGTGTCTGTGTTTTAATTAAGCTGTGACGGGTGTAAGGGTAAAGGGCCTAGAGATCCCTCGGGTCAGAGAGAAGTCCCAGAGGATGATAGGTAATTGTATTCACTTGGAGTGTGTTCATTACAAGCTTTCTATGCATCATCAGAACCCACGGGTTTTCTATCCTGTGAAAGTAAAGCACCTGGTAATGAATAGAAAAATCTGTGGGTTTTGACAATGCTTTCCATGTTGCTTTTAAACCTATTTGACAGAAATTTACACATACATGTACAGATAAAGTGCTTGTAGTGAATTCAAGTTGCATTTGACAAAATTTAAACCATATACATGTACTCAAATTCTAGTTGTAATGAACAAGTTTAGCAGATGGAAATCTTTTTTAAGGAAGTACTAATTAGTTAGATATAGGGCTATCTCAGAAAAATGAAATGGATGTTATACTTCTTTAAGTGAGGGTATATGTCCAAAATGTGGTCGTTTTGAGCAAGAGGAGAAAGAGTCACACCTAAAAAGTCACACTGAGAAGATTAATGTCCCTTTACAAAGCCAGGCTGCTGAACCTTGTGAAGAGAATAGGTATCGCCTGGGCCAAGTGTGTTCTTAATTAGGAACCTGATAACCAAGAGTCACTGTGGTAGATTGTCAAATTAACAGCGTAATCAGTGGCTGTTCTGGCACCTCTTTTCACACTTTTAAGACAGCTAGCTCTTACGTTTGAATTATCATGCACCTTTTAAAAATTCCTTTTCATAACATGGGAGATTAATCTTCATGGTCAACACTTCTGCGAATGTAGTGTTTTGTCAGTTGCACATTTCTTCTCTCCCAGCACTCCTAACAGAATTTTGAGTTTAAAACGGATATTAATCAAATGATTGTGTTGTGTGTCTCTTATAAGTCTGATGTTTCTTTCATTCTTGTTGATTTTATTATAGTCAATATGTTTTTATTTTGTAGTGTTGTGTTTTTTCTCAGTTACAAAAACTATTCCTACTAATATTTTACTTTGTTTGATAGAAGTCAAAATACATGTATTTTATTTCTGACAAAAATTCTTCATAAAATGTACCAAAACTGCAATCTATTTTTGAACTAATAATAAAATGGTTTTAAAATCATTTCAGAAAACATTTCAAAATATTTGGGTATAAATGCTTCTTCTTGGAGGTACCTGTTTTCAAACAGAGTTGATTTCTTTTTCAGATTGATAGCATTTGATGAAGATGAAGGAGAAACAGAAAATGCTGATATCAAGAATGACAGTTTGTCAAACTTGTATGATATAACCTCAGAAAGTAAGTTGTGAAATTGAAAGGAGAGGCATGAAATAAATGTTTATTTGAAATTACATTTGTAAATAAACTAAGATGAACAATTTAACCCATAGAAATAGAAATAAATTCTTTCATTTTTTTAATGAAATGTAGATGAAAATAATTCAAATAACCTTGAAGACAATGCTAAGGATCCTGCGCCATTTCTTGATATGGGAGAGGACTCTAAAGAATTAACAGAGGAGGATTTTGATTTCTCTGGAGCCTTTAAAATGAGTGAACCACTGCCTGGGGCCAAGTCAGAGAAAGGTAGGAGTATTATAAATGAAAACAAGGATACGGGGATATTTTATATAATTCATGGCACTGATCTATTTGATGCTGGTATTCATATACTGTACCAGTAGATGTAGGTCATAAGTATATTCATCTGGTTTTGGGGTATGAAATATGATTTGCCAAAATTCATTTTATATATATGATATAAATCTTGGAAGAATTTGGGGATTTTAATCTGATTGTAAGAAAGTTAACATATATGGTTCATTTTGTGTCTTTCTGTATCTGAAACTTTCCCCAAAAAACCACTCTTCCAACATGCAAATATTTACTACAGTGTGGTATTGAAAGGAAAACGACAATTTTTAAGATATAAGATGATAAATAAAGCTGTGTAACATTTCTGGTCATTTATTGCATGGACGGAAAAGTGTATAAAAAGTGTCAAGCATTAATTGATAACAGTGCATTGAATGTGAATTTCATGTAACAGTTCAATGTATATTAATCAGCAGAAAAAATTGATAACAAATTTGCACCTGTTATTTTTTAGTAGATCAAATCGAGTGAATTTTAAATAAAAACAAAAGATTTCAAAAATCATGTGAGATAAATCCATCTACATATTTTTTATGTTCAGTAATATCAAGTGCTTTATACATGTACTTTTGTTCTCTAAATCTTTTTGTGGAATAAAGTTAAGTTAAACAGTTCATACTAAATGCGTGTACATATTTTGGGGAAAACAGTCCAAAAGTTCACTATAAATACTTGTAAAGTCTAACTTTTCCTAATGCCTCTGACACCAGGAAAAATCCCTTCTTGGATATATTAACAGCCATGGGGTGCCATATACTGTTACTCTTGGTCAGTAGAAACTTGTTGAGTTTTCCATCGGGATTCAGAAGATGAATGCGATGATTTTGATTGTCTGCAACAAAGATATATCCATAGTCATCCACACAAATCCCAAATGGCTGCAAAATCTGCTGCTCTTTGACGCCATAGGTTCCATACTCGGCAATCAATCGGCCTTCCATGTTGAAAACTTTAATATTTGGAGCGGCAGTGTCGGTAACTAAGATGTTGTCTTCATGAGTGGTGGTGATGTAGTAAGGGTCTACCAGAATTCGGTTTCCTTTCTTGTCCAGGCCATCTATTGTTTTGATCAAGTTCCCATTTTTTGGATCATGAACTGTGATCCTCTGTTGTCGACAGTCAACTACCAGAATTTCCCCTTTACTGTTAGTTGTAATCCCTCGAGGATGTTTAAAGAATCCCGATATAGTGAGAAGGTGGTTTCCATCTTGGGTGAAGACTTTGACGTTTTCTTTCTCATAGTCTGTTAAGGCAATTGTATCATTTTCAAGAACTGTGACATCAAATGGAATTCCTATTTTGTTGTCATTTTGTCCTGTGAACTCTTTCAGTAGTTTCCCCACTGAGTCAAAAACCTTGATCTTTTTGTTGTCTCGATCCACTATGACAACGTTGTCTTTCTTTGTGATAGCCATTCCAGTTGGCCAAATATCGCGGCTTTCATCAGTTCCTTCTGAATCAAAGGAGAGAAGAAACTCTGGTGTGCTCTTGACATTGGGTAGAACTGAGGTTATTCTCAGCTCACTCCCAGCTAACTGATTTGACTCACTTTTGCCAACAGGAATCATGTCATTGGAGAGCTTGCCTAGCAAGGTCTGAACATTTTGCTCCGTATTGGCACCTGGAATGAACCCAATCCTTAGTTTAGCAGTTAGACCATCCATTTGCATTTTGATGAGTTGAGTGAGTCTGGATGTGATTTCTCGGTGCATCACAAGAACTTCCTCCGGCTTTCCGTGAGCCATTAGCTGGTTCAGAAAATGAGCATTGTTATGAAGAGAGGTAGAGGCAATCTGTAGATTCTTCAGCTTGTCTTTGGCTTGATTCATCTCCGCTTCACACGACTCTTTGATCTCCTGCTGGAGCTTGTCCTTGCACTCGTCAATCATTCGGTGGAGGCTCTCTGCCTGTGATTGGGTGTCTGTCAGTAACTGTTCCTTAGTCTGATCCAGATTCTCAGAGTACTTCTCTAGAAATTCACAGTAGTTCTGTATGGAAGGAAGACGAGTCTTGATGCTGGAAATCAGCCCTTTGATTTGTTTAGAATATTTTGGCAATGCATTTTCAAAGTCAACAATATTGTGACTAACATGTGCAGACGTTTGGCACTCTGGGCAAAGAAGCATTTCACAGTCAGTGCAGAAAGATGTTAGGTAACTATCTTCATGTTCCTCACACTTCAGTTTCTGGTTTTGTCTGATGTCATGATCATAGAGACCATTTTTAACCTGCTCATATGGCACAACTTGGTGGGTCCTTGTAATCTTTGTCTTCTGATGAGCTTCTTGACAATTCCCGCACATGTCGTCATGACAGTTCAGACACAAGGACACAGCATCCACAGTTTTACCTGCATACTGGCAGTAGTCACAGTGTCTGCCAGAATCATGTTTGTACTTATAAAGTTTACACAAGTCAAGTAGAAATGCATTGCTTTGAAAAGCACTCTCTCCTCCATCTGGGAGAAATATGGAAGACAGGCAGATCGGACAGGCAAACTGCTCCAGCACTTTTCCATTTGGAATGTTATCTTTAGATTCCTGGTTTTCTGACTGAGAGCTTATTTGGTGTGGAAGTTTCTGAATGCACTCTGCACACAGACTATGAAGACATGGCAGCAGTCGAGGATTCTGGTAGTCATGGCAACAGCTGGAACACTTCAGGAAGTTTGATTCTACCAGCTCAGCAAGAGTTTCCTCTACATCCATTCTGTGCTGTAAATGGAAAAATTATGAGTCATTAAATTTGGTTCTCAATTTTTTTCTTCATTTTGCCAAATCAATTTTTTTCTTCATTTTTCAAAATCAATTTTCCATGAATTATTCCTGGGTGATTTATTCTTGGAATTCAAATATTTAAAGATAAAGTGTGATATGCACAAGAGAAAATATTTGCAGCTTTGATATAGGCACAAACTTTAATATTAATTCATATCTACTATACATGTACCAGTATATGAGATCATTTATCTAGTGATATACATGCAACAGGTATTCTAGGTAGCAACAAAATGGCCTCACTACCTGGTGAAAATTTCAATAAATGAACAGCTTTATCTTTTTTTTATCTGGTGTGAAAACAATATTCAGCAGTGACTTCAGCCCGAAATTAACTTCCATCAATATACCCCAGAATTGTTATTGGCTCAGCTTGTACTTTATGACTTGAAATTAGCAACATAGATTTGAATACTAGTAGATTGATTATTTAATCAAAGAGGTTGTTGACAATGGGACTGTTATTTTTTTTTCCCTGCACCAAGTCAATTCCCATTTCTAGAGAGTCCTAACAAGTGAAGCAGTTAAAGAGTCCCTGTGTTTTATATGGGGTGTTTGCGTTATCGGGCTAGAGCTTTATCGAGTTTTTCCAATATTTCTGCGGTGATTAAACATGATCTGTAAATGTTGGTCTGTTTGTTTTAGTGCTGTTTTAGGTTTAATTTTGATTTAGAACAATCTGTGCTAACAAATGTTTAAGTATATATATTCATTGGTAACCAAATTTCAAATGTATACATGTATTGCAATGCAGATTGTAGGTTTGAGCAAATAGATGGAGGAATTTGAATTAATATTTCTAGGTTCTGATTTCCCAACTCTAACAGTAACTGATATGAAGAAGTGTG
The DNA here is from genome assembly GCF_902806645.1 of Magallana gigas. Lineage (NCBI taxonomy): Eukaryota > Metazoa > Mollusca > Bivalvia > Ostreida > Ostreidae > Magallana > Magallana gigas. The sequence goes on along the minus strand of NC_047565.1, from coordinate 29,991,676 downwards.
AACTATATACTGTCCAGATAAACATTTATTTTAATTTATTTCTACGACAATTCAACAAACATGTTTTAATCCATAAAGTATAATGTTGAATTTAACATATTTCCTGAGGAGAAAAAATGTTCCCAAAACAACTTTGGTTAAAAGAAAAATAAAAAAACAAGGAATTACTGAATTACTATAAATGAAGGGAATTGATCCTATGTGAGTTAATCCTACCTGTAGGTGAGATGATCACATTAAAGGCTCTGTCTGTCAAGGTATGTTCCTATTGACCCAGGGTTCCCAGACGATGAGCTAATTTGTCCTACCCCCAAAGGAAGAAAAAAGTATCGCCCACATAGATGTTGTCCTATCACTGTGACAACTGGCTTCCACTGAAACAACTCTCGATTGCTCTAGGACGACGTCGTGATCAAGACCAGCGATCGCCGACAAACTAAATCCGTAAACTACCGTACTCCAGGCAGCTACCATTTAAATCTACCTAAAATTGAATTTACTCTTTTTTTTTCTTAATGTTCTTACGATAGCATTTAAATTACTCCTTCTGATTTCTGTATTCCTTGGAGTCAGAATGTTCAGACTGGTGGAACAAACCTGTCATCGATTTAAAAGGAGGGGGAAGGAATGGTTCTTATTCGGGCAATTGATTGGGTCGTGATCAGCCCCGTTTGATGGCCCTAAATGACATTTGTGTTGGAGACAGAAAAGGCTTATTGATCCGTGTTCAGATATTGTTACGTTATCTGCCACGGTTGTCAAATGTATTTTTTATGAAACCCTTTATCTGTGGAAAGGTTGGAATGCTGTCATTTCTCTATAATATTGAATAAAGAGGGAGTCTTTTTATTAACATTTTTGTTTGAAAATTTTATATTCACTGAATGCATGAATTGTTTCTATTGAACTTTTTTTTAAAAGTTGCATTTGGAGACCATTCTTTTCAAAAATGGAAATGAGAAAAAGAAAATGAATGAGAAAAGAACATCTTTTGTCATACATACGTACTGCATTAAGAAATTTTCAGACAGCTTGAGATTTAAAAACCATGAAGTGCAAAGCACTCAACATATCATGATTGTTCTCAAATAATCAGAAAGAATGAAAATTCTAAAGTACATTTTATATGTAGTATTTTCAAGATCCATGATTATTAATGTCTATAGTATCTTAATTAAAATTTAAGTATTGAAAATTTTCAAAAATATTTATATATAATTTATATAACAACACACTGTTATGTCTTAAACTTTAGATTGCATACAAATTTGATTTGAGTATTAAAAATCAGTACAAGTATAGTACTTGTGATATTGAAGCCCTATATATATTTGCATGTCAGTCAGCGATTAAAATTTGAACCTTGCACATTGATGTATAAAAACCCACTTAATAAGGATAAACTCAATCCCCTCTAAGGTTTGTTTTAGCATATTTCGTTTCCAATTCCATTCCTTGAATAATCTGTCCCTATGTAGGTATAAGCTATTGTTGTTTGGGATTTAAGTGTGCCCGAATGTTCTGTGTATTTAATCTTTTGAAAACATACCAATAATGCAGAGGACAAATATTCCATTGAAAGCATAGGAAAGCACACCATAGTCAACCAATTTCAATTAAAATGTCTATGGACAACTGTTAAAGAAATTTTATGTTTGAATACTCTGAAATACGGGAAGGCTTTAAAGTTAAACTTTTCCTACCTATTATAAACCAATGACGAGCACCAGCAGAGTTAGGCAAGCATGAACAGTTTTCTTTGCAAGATGACACATAGGGATCTTTCATTCTTTTAATGCTTCTGTACGGTTTTTATATTGAAAAAAAAATTAATCGCATTATGTTTTCAAATATTAAAGATTTTAAGAGTTATACTCTGTATGCATTTTGATTTCTTACTTAGAGGAAGATTTGCACCCCATATTTAATAGATGTGTTGGTGCATGCACAATTTCCTAAATGAATACATGTATTCTGATCATATTTGATAACAAATTAAAACATATGAATGTCATTGATAAGAATTTATTGTGAAGGTTTTTTTTTTTTGGGGGGGGGGGGGGCTGAATTACCAATATCTTTGAATGTACATAGTAAGGTTTACAGCCTGTAGTGTGTGAAGTGCCTTGATTGGCCTGGTTATAGGGCCCCACTTGTTGTTTTCTGTACACATGTTAACGCCTAGTCGCTGTTGACAGAGGAACTTGTGTTTTATCAGGGCCACTTGACTAGGCTAGATTTTCACCAGGTAATCCCTTTACAGATGATAAGTGAGTCCTGTCAAAGATTTCCAATCAATAACGCCTCACCAAATAACAGTTATATGCTGGTCGTAAATTTGGTATTAAAGTCTGACAGACAGATATTTTGCTATCTTTTGAACTACATATATTGACAAAATCATTATCTGCATAACCTGGAATCCTCTTGATTTGGAGTATTTACATATCCTGGCATTCCTGAACTTGAAATGGGGCAGGGAGGAAGGACCAAGGTTGGAGTTAGTAATACATCTGATTATTAACTTAAATTAATGATTCAATTGTTGCTTTGCCCATTTCAGTATTAACAAGGCTAGTAGCATGAGAAACTTTTGGTAAAAAGGCACATTCTCCCAACATTGTTTCTCTTTCTTTTCCATCTCATATTCCCACTCCTGCTCCAATTCATGTTATATGGTACCAGGGTATATAAAGATTTTTTGTAACTTGAAAGAAACATTTGACAATGCAAGATTAATTTTCATTGCGCAGAGAGTTGAATGTTCTCATCTTTTATCTTGCAGTGATCTCTGACCTTTTGGCCGATGACCTCCCCCTGGGTCAGGATGACACGGACAAAGATGACCTGACAATTCTCAACGAGATCCTGAACGCTCCCTCCACAGGTGGAGATGACTTTTCTAAGGAGTGGCAGGCGGTGTTCGGAACTATGCCTCTGTCCGCCGGCACCACCTATACCCCTGGGGAGACGGACCAGGCGGAATTCATGCCCTCCAACCTGCTGGACCTGAACAAACAGATGTCAGTAATGAGTTTATCGCAAAGTAGTACCGGTAAGTATGTTTATGATAATACCTGTTTTATTGCAGATTAATATCAGTTTACATAAAAAATAAGCGCTATCAATATTTCAGTTATAGGTGTATTTTAGATTTTCATCAGTTTACATAAAGCAGGAGGTTTATTGATTTATGGTTAATGTGAGCAGAGATATTTCAGTAACACTAATTACATGGCATTGCATGGTACATTACAGTGTTAATCAAAATGTTATCGGTATGATACTATAAGAAAATTAAAAAAGATGGAAGAGAAAAATTATTGTAAAATAAAATTCTATTCAGGTATTAATGTGAAATTCATCTGTATATGTCTTCAGCAGGTGCCCCCTCGGCCGGAGCACAGGCATCAAGTAAATCCCCAGGCGTCAACAAATCGCAGCAACAGCTGCCTAAATCAAAATCCAACAAGCAGGTAGGTATTATAGTCCTACAGTGTACCATCAGGGAGGATCCATGGTCAATTCTCATTGTCCATTTTCTTTATAAAATGAATAACATATAAATTTACAATCTTTAATAATCAAAAGAAAGACAACTCTAAATACAGAATGTTATTTGTTCGTTTTTTTTTCAGGGAAAGAAGGACATGTCTGCTTGGTTCAGCCTGTTTGCCGATCTAGACCCACTATCAAACCCTGATGCAGTTGGCAAGACATCGGACGACATGACAGATGCCCAATTTTGATAAAATTGTGATTTGTCCTGTTCCCATGGATTCGGCTTCAGAACCTCTGGTCATTATATATGCATTCCATGACAGTGTTAATCATTCTATCATGTACTAGTATGGACTGGATGTGCTCTCATTTGACAGACTTATTATTTTCACCAGTCTGCCAAGATTTTCACTCTAAGCACAGCATATTTGTTGATCTGAAATGTTCTATTGTATGACATGCTTCAAATTGTGGTTTACATTTTTCATTTGACGTGCATAATATATAAGAGACTTCTCTCCTATATACCATAACTGAATTTATGTAACTGGATTGTTAAATTCATTTCACATGAATTTTTACTATACTGATAGTAAAAAATGGTGTTAACGGTAGTCCAAGGTAAAAGAATAATCTGCAAGAATTTTTGTTTTGTTTTATTATCTATTGATTATAGAGAAATCCATCATTATATGGGTATTAGTGTATTTATACACCCCCTTTTTTCCTTATATAAAATTAAGATTGATATCTAGAAATCCAGTCCTTTTATGTATTTTTTTTTTTACATTTTCCCCATAATTGATATTAGCTAGGCTGGCATTTATTGCTGAATCTCCCAATTTAAATGGTGATATGAGATCTGATTGATTCTATATCATCTATTATTGACAGTTTATCTATAATCTCAATCTGTATAGTTTCTGTGTCTTAATTGTGAAAAATTGCTTGTTGTTGTTACTTTATTCGATATTTTTTACATAGATATTTAATAGAAGAGTATACTAGTATATGCATATTCCCAAGAAGGACCAGTTCATGAATGAATATGCAGTCGACATCATTATGAAACTGAATGTGAAATGATTATTATGCACATATCTACACAAAAAAGATCCATATGAAACAAAGAATTTTGTTGAAAAAAAATCTATGCTGGTAAAAAGTAGAAAATAACAAGATAGTCAATATTCATTGATATTTAGCATAAAAAAAAATTATTTGTTGTTCAGTGAAACATGTAATTGCAATTCAAGAGTATAAGATGAAGTTTCATTTGAACTGTGTGTGGTGTTAGGATGTTTTAGAATACATCTGAATTATGTGTTTTGTTGTTTTCAAATTCTGTGTTTAGTAGTGCAATATAAAAATTATATTACACATCCTCTTTCATACATTGTGAATAGAAAGACTGTTCAATTTTATATTGGTCTTTGCTTTGAGCTCTTAATTTTCTTCCTAGTAATTTGATTAGCATTGACTAGGCTTTTGATTTTTTATGATAATCAGAAAGTGTCTGCATGTAAAATTTTTCTGAAAATATATCCTTCCCAAAAATTTCATTCTCATTTGCATTTTGGTCAATATCAACTTACCATAGCATTCCATTCCGAGATTTTTTTTTTTATACACAATATGCTAAAGTTATGGGTATTACAATAGTATTCCAAGATTTTTATTTATACAATAATAATATATTATATTAAATGTACAGTTATATTATACTCTGTATTCCAACACTACTTTTGAAACCGTAGTGGATTCAGAATATCAATTCCTTAAAGATTGTTTATCAATCTTTATCAAAATCATGCATTCCATTGAAATAACTGAATTGTTAGTGAATTATATTTAACAGATCTCACATGCTATTTTTTTTGTTCAAGCTTTATTTAAAGACATGATATTTATTTCTACTGAAATCCAATGTGTAGGTTGTGGGGCAATTTTCTTTTGTTTGTGATATTAATGTTATTTTTTCTTTATTTTTTGCTATTGTTATATATACTGATGTCCTACATATTAAATCCAAATAAATCTAGAAACTCATTCAGAGGTTTTCTGTTTTCATATCACACAGAGAATATCTAGCTTTCCCTTGGTACAAAAGGGGAAAGGGGGAGGGGGGGGGGGTCTAATCTACTGTTGATATTTATCACTTTAAAAGAGCTAGGGCTTTATGGTCATGGCCATTTTTAGACTTTATTGATCTCCTTTAGACAAAGAGTTCTGCATCAAGATACAGGAAATTAATACTAAAATTAAAGAGCTAAATGCACCAATTTTTTTTTACTAAATAATAGTTTATAGCTAAACAAATCATATAAAAAAATTTAAGGTAGATCTGATGCCTAATTTGTTGACCACTTTAATAGTCTCCTTAAATGAAGAAAATGACTCAACCAAAAAACACATTTTTTTTCAGCTGAGAATTTATTCAGAAACTTGTAGTATATTGAAATGAGGCCACAATCTGACATCCATTGTTGATGACAAAGTCGTCCAGTCTGAACTTCCCCCTCCACTCTGGGTTGACCAGGGAGGTATCTGGTTCGTCCGTCTGCTCCAGTAGATAGAACATGTATCTGTGAGGGTTAGTTGTCCCTGGCTCAGGCTTAGGTGGGGTTGGGGGAATGTATGCTAAGAAGACAATCAAAATAAGATTTTCTTGAACTTTTACTTTCCACCACGAGAACTAGTACATGTATTTCAGAAAAAAAACAAAGCTAGCAAATAAAGTCTAATCTTGTTGCTAATGTCCAGACTAATAGATTTTATCACAGAGGTAACCAGCCTAATATTGTCAGAACAAAATCAGATATTTGATTTGCTTTACTGCTACACAAAAATCGGAGTCTTGTATAACCCTCAATATGTAATACATGTACAATATTTAATGCATTGGTACCTAGCATGTACATGGTATTATCAGTTTATAAAACAGTAATTTTATCATTAAATCTGAAATTTCAGTGACTATACAGCCTTACCCATCACTACATCACCACCTAAAGCATTTCCATCCATTAGATTGGAACCCTATCAATAAAATTAGAAAATTTAATAAATTTAATATTACAAACATGACAATGTCAAACGTAAAATTAACTTTTCTTTAAATGCATTTAAACTATATGCATGTATATTATCAGGTATTAAACTTTTTTTTAACACATTACCTTTTCAAATTGACTTATTTGCAAAATATGATTAATAAACTTTAATTTAGATGTAATTGAATATTTAGGGGGGATGGGGGGAGAGAATACCTTGATATTGGTGACCATCCAATGTAGCCAGTATTTCTGGGTGGGATTGTCCTTGAATGGAGCATCAGGGTCTGCCATAACCAAAGTGTATAGACTGTCCTAAAATTAATCAGGATATCTTGATTTATGATTCTTTTATTTTAGGAATCCGAGTGTCATCCCGCAAATGCAAATAATAGGAATATGATGATTTTCTATTATGCTCACTTGAATTCAACTCTAAAGATTAAAATATAGAAAATGTTATGAAAACTTAAAAATTCTTTCCAATTTAAAAAAAATATGTACTGTAAAAATGAAACATTTATTTCAACAATGAATTTACGGTATTTTATTATTCTAAATAAATAATTCATATCAAATGTCAATTTTATCATCAAAAACAAACTCGCAAAAAGGGGGCGAAACTCTAATCAATATTAATCAATACTTTTTTCCTAGCGTTTTAGATAACATATTTTAAAACATATACTTACTGGCTGAACATTTTGAAATTTGACCTGGGGAGTCTCCTTGGCCACCGATTTATTGATGGTGTCCCCACACTTACTGTACACCGCCCCTCCCCCGGGGCTGGCCAGCGTCAAGGTGGCACCTGGGGGACAGTTATCCTGTGGAAGCTGACAGGCTTTCAGTCCCTCCCAGAACATTAGGAATATGCAGACAATAAATACAGATGTTGACATGACGCTGAAAAAGTAACCATGGGCCTCACATCATTGTGCACACGAGATCTACATGACTGTATTTATACGTCCATGTATTGAACTCGGAGACGATGGTATATATATGCATGAATTAATCGATGCACACGTGGTGTGTCAATGAGAAGCGAACCATAGAAAACGTAAATATCAATTTTTAAAGAGAGAGAGAGAGAGAGAGAGAGAGAGAGAGATGTACGTTTTGTCTTGGTTTGTCAGCGAGGACTTCGTCTTGGTTGCCGGTTTCTTGGGATCTTTTTGTCCGGGGGACTTCTTGTTCCCCTGTTCGGGTCGAGTGCTATGGTATTAAAATAAAATTTAGAATTTTCTTTTTTTTTAAACATATCTTAAATCTTAAACTAAAACACTTTTTACTGCAGTAAATTAGTAAATTAGCAAATACAAAATAGGCCTTCCTTGTCCATGTCCATTACAAGTCAGTTGAAAACGACTGCATGGTAAAGTTGGGGACAAAAGTACTTAGTACTTTTATCTAACCGTCCTTTACTGGTTCAGTTCAAGAAGTCGCAAAGTTTTTGTTCCCACATTCGTTTACCCGGCAAAAAAAAAAAAAAAAAAACAGCCCAGAAAATGCCCCCCCCCCTTTTTTTTTTTATAATGGTCGGGTGTTGTATACATATTTCTACTTAAAGTCATATTTGATTTCAATATATTCTTGAAGCATGGGTTGATAACGATTGCATGCAATTAGACAAGGTCTATCATGTTGAAGAATCTGCACTGAATTATGTGTGTGTGTGTGTGGGGGGGGGGGGGGGGGGGGGGGGGGGGGCTTATTTATGCTATCGCGGACAACCACCCCCTCCCTCCGCACACAACCGTTCATGTGTTATACATATGGTTTACACAGTAAAAGACAGTCCCGGAAGAATTCTTTTTCGTATGAAAGTGAAGTGTCTGTAATGTATATCTTCTGAAACATTTGATAAGATTGCAGTACTATGATACAATACGATTATATCAATGCAACATTTATAAATGATGTAACTGAAACAGTACAATATCATTGTTGGAATGATCAATTAATGTCATTTATTATAATTATTAGATACAATTCATTTGCATATCTTTTCCTTAATATTCTAATAATTTCATATTTGTCTGCTCTGGGCTCTAAATTAGAAATAAATGTAAAATGTTTTGTTCTGTTCGGTAACCAACAGCCTGCATTGGTCATCAAAAACTGAAATCGAGAATGTTCATACCTCTTTCTTCCCTCTACTGCCATTTAACACGGTAGGTTTGTAAAAAGTGTCATCTGTGTATATGAAAATATACACCTTGAATTTTGCCCAGGGCAATGAATTTATACGTCCAAATTAGAAATTAACATACCGTCTGGTGCATATAAATAGCAGTGCATCATTACTCGAGCTGTCTTAATGTCAACATTTTCAAAATTGAAGCGTTTCGTGAATCAAATTGATAAAAAATTAAACAAAAATAAACAGTCCATTGGTCATATTAATTTCCAAAAGATGAATTTTTAAAATATCTTCTACCAAAACATTTTCTATCACATTGTTAGCTTTTAAATAAATGAACCGACGCCGCTTACCTTTTACCGGAATTCATCAATCTGTCAATGTTCATTTTAAAATTAGCAACATATTTGAGTATCCGGTTTAAATTTTGACGTGTATGATTGTATCACAAAATACTTTTATTTAGCAACCATGATAAAGACAATAATTCTAATTGGTGGGCCCATGAAAGGTATTGCTTTTTTGTAAATTGGCGATTTTGTAGTAAGGCATCCGCCTGCTCAGTTTGTTTAAAATATTTTCTTCAGATTATTTCGTCTTATTCGAACAAATTATGACATTTACCTACAGGATACAAATTCAGTTGCATCACCCCAGAGGCTTTGTGTTTGGCCTTTTTGGGAGATGAATTTTAACGTGGATTTTTTACTGCTTTTATGGCTAACTAAATGCTAAATTCGAACGGGTTTGGAGAATAATGAAGGAACAGATTCTAAGAGTTTCTGGAAAGGATTAAAATTTTGAACCTGTCCCCACCCCATTCCTATGCCCCCCCCCCCCTTTGAAGTCCTCTCCCTAGTTTCCCCTTATTGAGATGTCAAAGTTCACGTTGGTTAAATGTCCTTTGAAACTCCTCAGAAAAATAAAAGTACGCGAAGAATACGGTTTTTTTTTTCTGTAAAATTACACATCTTATATGTTTCTCAAAAGTTTTGCTTTGATTCTCGCGAGAACACGAGGTTGGAAATCATTGGTGCTATGAATTGTGGGTCAAAATTTACTGACACTGAAAAGATCTATTGGATCAATGTGTAAACTTTCGTGACATTGGTACAAAATATTTCCTACTTCATCACAATCAAGGGGATGTGCCACTTTGTAATGCTCTTTGTCTCTTGTTGTATAGAAATTGAAATATGTTACCATAGTATGATGTTTTATCTTAGGAAATTACATTAACTTATGCCAATGAGGGTTTTATATTTTTAAAAATGAAAAACCTATCCTTTGTAGGTACCCGTTTTAGACCTTTGTCACTTGAACTCCCAAAACCTCTGTTTCCTGTCGCTGGGTATCCAATCATCCACCATCACATTGAAGCATGTAGTAAGGTAAGAATCCAAAATAATTTTATTCCTTGAGAAATCAATAAAAACCAAAAAAAGTCTTCATTCTTTATTAAGAAATTTACAGCACAAAAGTTTTAAAAACAAGCAGAGCATGCATTGTTCACTCCCTATGCTCTCTCGCCCCTGATTCGTCGAGCCAGTTGGATGTCCTTAGGCATGATTGTGACTCGTTTGGCGTGAATGGCGCACAAGTTTGTGTCCTCAAACAGACCGACCAGGTAAGCTTCACTGGCCTCTTGTAAGGCCCCAATGGCTGCACTCTGGAATCTCAGGTCGGTCTTGAAATCCTGGGCAATCTCACGGACCAGGCGCTGGAAGGGGAGTTTCCTGATGAGAAGTTCTGTGCTCTTCTGGTATCTCCTGATTTCACGAAGGGCAACAGTTCCGGGCCTGTATCTGTGAGGCTTCTTCACACCCCCTATTTGGAAGAAAACAAAACAATTGAATTAAGTACACATTTGATAAACAGATATTTCCAAAGATATTCACATTGGTCTGTCAAAGGCTTTTGCTTCTCTTTCAAAAGCATTTTGAAATCAAGTGGGAAGTATGATTTGGACAGATTATCAAGTTTATTGATTTTAGGATAATTGCTGTGAAGTCATTTAAATTTATAGAGAGTTAAGTAAAAAAAAAAATAGAATTAACCTGTCACCCATTAACAAATCAAACTTATAATTTGTTTACATCAGGGATGAACGTTTTATGTCTCATCTTTACATTATATAATTTTAAAAAGTAAATCCCTACTAAAAATTTCTCTGCATATAAATGAACAATGTCAGAAATGGTAAACAAACCTGTGGAGGGGGCACTTTTTCTTGCTGCCTTGGTGGCAAGCTGTTTTCTGGGGGCTTTGCCTCCTGTGGATTTTCTGGCTGTCTGTTTTGTTCTGGCCATGTCTGCTTGTGAACTGTTCCAATTCCAATTTCTTTGTGATCTAAATCTAGAAAGGTACAGGTCTTTATACAATAAGTGTGACAGTGGATTAATTCAATTACTCTCCTGGGTAGATTGGTTAATTGTCACTCAGGTGTCAATCAGGTATACTGGTACCTGCCAGGCATGTGAGATGTACTTACCTGGTGTGACAATTCACCTCACTGACAACTGATCTAACTTTTCTTTGATCTTTGTCTTATATCCACAGGTAAAACCAGTTTTTTCTGGTTCAATCTGGAGTTTCATACAATAAAGTCTAAAAATAAAAATGATGTTACTTATTTTCCAAAAATAGAAACTTATGTAAGTTTGATAGGTTTGAGGGTTTTTTTTCGATTTATCTCCCTTTACTATCATTTAAATTTTCAAATAATTTATGTAGTTGAAAAATGAACAATTTAGAAGTTTATTTCTTGTGAAATAAAAAACAAAATTCCCATTCCCCCCCCAAAAAATGTATTTATATACACATATATATATACAGTAAAACACGGTTATAGGGAACACGCTTATAATGAATTGACGCTTACAGCGAAGTGAATTTCATTCCCCAAGTCTCTATTTCATGTTGTAAACTTGACGGATATAACGAATTACGCTTATAACGAAGTTAATTTGGCCGTCCCTGGGACTTCGTTTTAAGCGTGTTTTACTGTATATACTTAGTACATGTATATATTTTTAGTAGATTATGACTTAGGTACTTGCTAGTTTTACATATAATATTATAAATACATGTGTCTAATATATATGTATATATATTTCAATTTTTTGTTTAAAATATCAGTACATGTATAATTGAATTTAAGTGAGACCTTGAAACCTTCCTCTTAATAATATCAATACACATACTCCTAACTTGATGATCCTATATATGATACATACACATTACAAACTTTGTCTTAAATACTGGTACATGCATGTGCTGTCCATATCTTGTAGGTGCCACATATGAAGGAGGTGATCTTGATAGGATTTTATCAGCCTAATGATGCACTGAACAAGTTCATCAGCAATGTTCAGCAGGAATTCAAAATCCAAGTCAGGTAGAAATAAATTTAGAATTCTTATGAGTTCTTGCAGAGAATACATTTGAAGTTCCAATGAATTGAAAGTGATATTTTGCTAAATTAGTTACAAAAAATATTTATACATGTATTATAATAGATTAAGTTCAAAGCATTTAATGGCATGATCTGAGAAAAAAAATAAAAAATTAATAAACAGTTAAGAATACCCATGGTTTATGAATGACAATACATAGATCTATTCCTTCATTGACATATATACACTCTATAACAAGTGATGACAATACATACTAAAATTTACATATACATGTACATAGGTATTGACAAATACACTCTATTGTAATTGATAACAGTATATAGATTCTTTTAAAAAAGCTATAAAGGTTCAAAGTCATTTACATGTACAAGTTACAAGTACAAGTTCTTTATTCCAAGAGACAAATGTCTCATAGGTTATACATATGAACATATACATATTAAATAAACAGTTAGAAAAACAAAGTGTACATAATCAATTTGGATAATTCACATGGAGAGTTCGTTGCTTGTTTGCATAATATAAATATTTACCTAAATTACACAGTTCTTTAGTATTAGAGGTCGATAATAACTGTATAACTTTATAGACACTTGGTTTTCGGGAGTAGTATTTTTTAATATACTTATCTCTTAAACTACAAAGTGATGGACAAATAAGTAAAAAATGGAACTCATCTTCAATTACATTTAAGTTGCAAGATTCACATTTTCGACAATCACGTGTTAAATTATCATACCTCCCTGTTTCAATCTTTAAGTCATGTGAGGACAACCGTAAGCGTGTAATTAATTTACGATATTTTACATGAATTGGTTTCTTTAGGTAAACTTGTAAACAAAAATGATCAACAACATGTTTATATAATATACATTTTGATGCATTGCTTATATCGTTAACAACTTTTTGTTTAAAGACATCACACATTCTATTAAATATAATATCTAAAATAACAGACTCTTTCATAGTACTTTGATATAAATCGGCTAAGCCTAAGATGGACAATTCTTTCCTGATATTTGAAATCCATATATCATTACTTTTCACCATGTCTTCGTAGCATGCTTTTAAAATACAGTTTTTACTGTTTCTCAATTTAAACCAGTATTTAAAAATTTTTTGTTTCCTGAAAATCTCTAATGGAAATCTACCTACTTCATAATAAACTGCACTGTTGCAAGTATTTTTTCTGACACCCAAAACCTTCTTACAAAAATTTATATGAACTTTTTCTACATCTTGACCTTTATGGAATCCCCAAATTTCAGCACCATAACTAAGTACACTTTTTACATAAGTATCAAAAACATTCAATTGAGTTTCAACATTAAAATTCAAATCTTTCATTTTACTAGATATGCTGAACATTGCTTTATTTCCCTGTGCTGCACAGTGCTTTTGTGTAGATAAAAATTTACCATTGTAGTTAAACAACATACCAAGATAGTTAAATTGATTCACTACTTCTACGTATTTGCTATTGTATTCCCATTTTTCATTATCTTTAACACATTTTCCGTTTCTAAAAATTACAATTTTGGTTTTTTGTACATTAACAGATAACTTCCATTCATCAGTATATCTGTGCAATGTGTTCAGCATATCCTGTAAACCCTTGGGCGATTCTGCCAAAAGGACAGTATCATCAGCATACATAATTAAAAACATATTAATCATTTGTAATTCAATTGATGTACAATTACTATTTATAAAATATCTTTCAAAATCATTAAGGTACATTGAAAATAATAATGGAGACAATATTTCACCTTGTAGAACTCCAGCTGAGATTCTAAATGTTTCTGTAAATGTACCTTTATGTTTAACACATGCTCTTACATTCTTATATAGAGACTTAATAATACGTAACAATTTTCCTCCAAAACCCTCCATTTGCAATTTATACCATAGTTTTGATCTATCAATTAAGTCAAAGGCCTTTGTATAATCCACAAAACAACAGTACAATCTTTTTTTGTTTTTTAAAGTTCTACTTATGAGATTCTGTAGTACAAATATGGCATCAATTGTACCTACCCCTGGTTTAAAACCAAACTGAGCATCAGTAATGATATTATATCTCTGGTCCCATTCTAACAATCTAGTATTTATAATACTTGTAAATAGTTTTGCCAAGCAACTAACTAATGTGATACCTCTATAATTGTTTAAATCTTGCATTTCACCTTTTTTAAAAATTGGTACAATACAACCTTTTGACCAATTGTCTGGGTAAAAACCAGAGTCAAATATATTATTAAAAAGTCTACACAAAATAGGTATCATAACCCCTTTACATTTCGAAAAAAATTCATTAATTACACCATCTTCAGCATTACTCTTGTTACTTTTCAGTTTCAAAATAGCTTTCTCAACCTCTAATTCTGAAATACACACATCTAACTCTTCATAACATGGTAATATTTCATAATCATCACTAGTGTTGTCATACGTAGTAGTTTTTACATTTTCAAAAAGGTTCTTAAAATGCTCAAAAAACTCTGTGGCACTTACATCACAACTGATTTTTTTATTATTCTTAAATAAACGAAAAAACTGCTTTGGGTTACATTTTCTTAGGTATTCCATTCTGTCTCCCTGATATCGTTCGTAGTTATGCTTAAACTTCTGGACTGTTTTTTTATAAACCTTTTTCTTTGCACAAAGTACAATTCTATTTACATCCGACTTGCATACATTAAAATTATGCAGTGCACCTCTATAATCACGGTATTTTGATTTACAAATATCATTAAACCAGGGTTTATCAATACAACGTTCTGCATCTATAACTGTATTTGCCAGTCCACCAGTGATAATACAATAGGGCTTCATTATTTTACAGAGTGTCTTACTAAAATTCGTTACACAATTGTCAACATCTTCTTGTGTATATAACTGGTTTTCTACATATGACAAAAATAAATCATAGTGTTCACTTATTGACCACGTAGCTTCTAAATCAGCACCTTCTTTCCATCTAACTGAAGTACATTGATTTATACTCCCGTTCCCTTGTGAAGTGTTTGCACAGCACAAGGCTTTTGATCCCCCATCTATGTAGTTAGTTTTAATACAAAAAGAAACAGGTGCATGATCGGAGAAGCAGTTAAAAATACCTGTTGAAAATAAGCAATATTTTCAAAATTGTACACATCTGTAAGTAAATAATCTATCGTACTAGTTCCATTGGCGTTATAAAAAGTGATATTACCATTATAGTCATTTTCATTTCTTCCATTAACAATTTTCAATCCTGTAGTTCTACACAAATTAATCAACTTTTTACCAAAGTTGTTAACATTATGTCTACAGTATACATTGGCATTATTGTCATAGTCTACAAATGACTGTAAATTCTTTTCTACTGACTTTTCAAGCTTGTCATCAGAAATAAAATCATCCAAAGTTCCACACCGGGCATTAAAGTCCCCTACCACATATATATGACCTTTACGGTGAAAACTACAATAAGATTCTTCTAAATAATCAAAAATATCAACTTTCTCTTTTTTATAAAACACACTACTTTCTGGGGGTATATAACATGCGGCTACAAAAATGGGTGTACCTTGTTTACTTTTATGTTCAAAACGTATCCAGACAACAGTACTACAAAATTGGTCTACAATTGATATGTTCATGTCTAACATGTTTTTAATAAAGATAACAATGCCACCTCCTTTTCCATTTGTTCTATGAAAACTATAATTATTATATCCATGTAGATCGAAACAATCATCTTGATTTATCCAACATTCTAATAAAATAATTATATCATATTTTATTATAAGTTCTACAAAGTCTAGATTATCTAGTTTAGTTTTTAGGCCTTTATTAACATTCCATGCGATGATAGTTAAATCCGCACTCCTACTCCCGAGCCTGTCCTAGTGACCGGTAGAATGTCCAGTGTACGCGTTGGAGGCGACTGTACTGTACGCGGTCGTTGGATGTGTAGTCTGTCTTTCATGCCGTCCTGCTGTTTCGTTGGATCGTCCTTGGGCTCCTGTCGATCGAGTTATGTGTTGCGCGTGTGTGGCTGCGTGGCGTTGTTGTCTATTATCTGGTGTTCCTGTGTGGTGTTCGTCTCTGCTTTCTGGACCTTTATATAACTTTCCGTTCACATACAGACGATCTTTCACTAATTTGGTTCTGTTTCCTTGACTTCTGAGTTCCCTCATGATAGGATAGAGTTGTTTTCGTCTTTCCTCAATAGCGTGCGGGAATTGTTCATTTATGCCGAATCCACTTCCTTTTAATTTATAGGCTCTTTCTAGAACACTTACTCGGTCATTTTCATAAAGGAATTTCGCAACGATAGGTCTGCTCCTGTTCTGTTGAAATCGACCGAACCGATGTACGTTACAGAACTCCACTTTCCAGTCAACTCCTAATTCAAAATATATGAAGTCCCGCAATTTGCCCTCCGTGTCCTCTTCCTTTGTTTCCCCACCTAGCCCCGTAAACACGAGATTGTATTTCATGGAGCGGCATTGCAGATCGACGATTGAATCCTTTAGTTGCCCAATATCTTCTTTTTCTGTTTGCAGAGATTTAATGTCTCTCTTCATTTCGTCTAATAGCTCTTTCTATGATTTTTCCTTTCTATTCATGCTGATTTTCATTTCTTGGATATTTTTTTCAAAATCATGCACTTTATTTGATACAAATCCAGCACTTTTTTCTAGTTCTATCGTTTTCTCTTTGACAGCTGTTAATCTAGTGTCCGTCTCTTTAAGTTTAGTCTCTGTTTCTTTAAATTTACTTTCGTGGGTATTTACCAACTTTTCGACACTGGAAAGTCTTGAGTCAATGGAAAGTAACTTTTGTTCTATTGTGTCAAGCTTCCCTAATTTTCTAATCACTATGTCTAGTTTTTTATTTGTGTCTTTTATTTGTTTTTCAACATTTGATTCTCTGAAGACTTGATCAGCTGTTGGGGTACTTACTGGGGTAGATGTGTTGACGATGTCGCTGTCCCCATATAGTACTCTTTCGGCTTGCCCTATAACTTCACTTATTGGTAACGAATCACTCGCTGACTTGTCTAATAATTGTTCATTATCTGTAGTGTCTTCACTATTTTTCTTTTTCCGCTTTTTTGACTGTTTATCACTACCACCCATTATGAACTAGGTAAACACCAATGTAAACAACCCTTATGTCACCCCTGACTACACACACTACCAGTCTATTAATAGTTTTTGCGTCACGGTGTTGTGCCCTGTTCACTCAGGTAGAACTCAGGTAGAACAAAAAATGCACAAAATGACATATAAATGCATCAATGTTAGGAACATTTGTTCAACACGCAGTGTACCCAGGTGTGCAATGCACGTGTACTAACCTATCTGCAAAGTTGTAAACCGATCAGCGCTCTATATATTGCTGAATTTGAGAAAAATTGCGACGTACACCTCTAGCTGCTACGTGCTACCTGTTTGAACTCCCGGAAGTCCTAATGTATACACACATTCTATTATAACTGATGCTCTTGATTGGCATATTAAAATGTGACTGTGCAAATTAGAAATACACAAGCATTAAACAATAGCTGTAACTTCATTTGGAAAATACTAGATGTTGATTATTAAAATGTTTAATCTGAATACCTGTTTATTAGAAGAAATATTCCTCAATTCCTCTTGTGCAGGCAATTAAAATTTTTGACACAAATCTTATGCTCAGGCACTTTATACTTTTATAAATTACAATACGTACGGCATTGTAGATTTTCAGGACTGAGGTTATTCTATTTAACACCAAATTGGCAACAGACACTATAAAATATATAGTATAATATATATTTATAACTACCAAAAATACCATGTAATGAGCATTTAGTATAGCAAGACACCTTAATACTTTAAAATACATATTGTAATCTTATTTTTAAAGGATGCAGTGAGATAATTTTTCACCTTGATTACTGTTTTAGATACCTACAGGAGTACACAGCCCTCGGGACGGCAGGCGGGCTGTATCATTTCAGGGACCAGATACTGGCAGGGAAACCTGACAGCTTCTTCGTGATGAATTCAGATGTGTGTGGGGATTTCCCACTCAAGGAGATGCTGTCCTTCACAGTGCAGAAAGGGGGTGGATCCCACTGCACAGTACTAGGGACAGAGGTATGAGTCAGAGATAAGAATGCCATAGAAGAGGGCCAGGGGTTGGTTGAGATGGAGTTTTGGGGATGGAAAATGGGACTCTCTCTCTCTCTCTCTCTCTCTCCCTCTCTCTCTCTCTCTCTCTCTCTCTCTCTCTCTCTCTCTCTCTGAGATTATTTTTAATGGTTTTCACACACTCTTTGCAGGCAACAAGGCAACAGTCTCTTAATTATGGTTGCATAGTGGAGAACAAGAATACTCATGAGGTATATTATTTATATACTAAAAGCTTTTTGTACATGGGAAAATTTATATTTAGAAAACTTATAGACTGTAAAGCAAAATAGTGCAAGTCGACTGTAAAGCAAAATAGTGCAAGTCAATTAGATAATGCATGAAAAAGCAGGACATTTATTAAAGCAATTACTGCATTCATTATAGGTCTTACATTATGTGGAGAAACCAGAGACCTACATTAGTACGACCATAAACTGCGGGGTCTACCTTTTCTCACCCGACATCTTTTGTACCCTGGAAAAGATCTTTAAGAAGAACCAGGAGGATAATTATAAGTAAGAGAAATAATTTGTTAATTAATAATTATGCTGTATTTCAACTAGTAAAGGGTGATAAGCAGTGTAGCGCACTATAATCAGTATCTTTTCTAGCTGAATTTATACTCTCTACTTAATTTCGTAATGCATTGTAGGTACTGCTCAATATATTGCCTTTTATTATGATATTTTTGGGAATGTATGGTGTTGTCTTCTTATGATCTGAAATTTTAATTGAGGAAAAGAAAACATTAGTGTACTTATATCTGTACTGATGTGTGACCAGTCCTCGCCGAGTATCATTTCTCACCAGTGATTGTTATGCTATATGTTGATAAAATGATGTAATATATTAGTATTGCACTGGCAAGAAATGGAAAGCGGCGAGAACTGGTCGCACGCCAGTAGTTGTTTTTGGACAGAGATGAACCTAGATTTTATGGAATTTCACTCTTGATCAGCTTTGCCTGTTTTTAGTAAATTCTTTCTTGATCACATTACATGCTTGTGGATGTACATGTATTATCCTTTCATGACTGTAGCTTTCTTAGCATAAAACAGGATGAATTTTTTCAGTTACCAGGCAGGAAATGGGTGGTGTTCAGGGTAAATTTGCATGATTTTGTTGGCTCAAATCGGTAAATCTGTTGCCGACACTGAAGAATGACAATGTGCCGTGGCATAGGGGCTATTTGTATACAGATACATGTAATACCAAGATTTGGTTTTGTGAGATGACTCTTGCTGTCCTGTTTTTCAAAGAATGCTTTGTTTTGTGACCAAGTTCAAACCCTCTTTTTACTCTATCAGTTCATGTCAGTGAATGTACATGTTTTAATGCCATCTTGATTTTGTATTTTGCTCTTTAATTCTGATTTTGAGGTTGCATGAAAGAGAGTAAGTATGGTGAATTCTATATTTTCTATATTTGGTGTTGTGTCAAAATAAATGTTGATGGACCTCCCTGTTCTTAATTATCCTGTCAATATAGGGAACTGAGAAGTTACATGCACCCAAAAAGCATGATGATCAAATATTCTTGTTTTCTAACCCCGTTTCATGTGTATACTGCCATGTGTTTGAAAAAAATAGGACAAATGAAGATAAAATGCAAACATCAAATCAAAGAAAAAAATGTCCATGTCAAAATATTGAGAATATCAACTTAATGATTTATTGATGGAATGCAATGCTGCATCAATTGTTTCAGAATCTAGTTACCAGTAGTGCACCATAAATTGTGTTCCTTGGAAATATTGGAGACTATTTTTGGTTTTGATTTGATACTGGTATATACCTTGTTCTTTCTTTTATAATACACATATGTTACAGGTGATTGACTGATTGTAGATTTCAGATGCATGAAGATTGGGCTATGGAATTACAGACCTAACTGCATGTCAAAATGTTCTAACCATCCGGAGATCTTATCCTCCTTTTTGTTGTTGTGTTATTACAATGCTATAGGATTTGCAGACAATGTTTTATTTCTGTTGGGTAGATCAATAGATAATATTGTACAGTATTATAGAAATACATGTAGCTTGGTACATTTTCCAGTACGATTGATAGAAGATATTCTGAATCAAATAGCCTTTTGTTTTTGGATAGTTGCAGGTCTAGTAATTGTTTCAGTGCATGATAAATTAAATGCTACTGGGTACTTGTTCTTTGGTTTTGAGACATTATAGTGTGAATATTCATTTGATTACAATATTTGAATGAATCCCCTGACAAAAAGTTTTGATTTAATTTTCTTACCAGTGTTGAAAATCTTTCATACATGTTTAGGAGTTGTTGTTATAGAGTATGTGAATTAATTGTCAACTGAAACTTAAATTTAAGGGAAATATAAAAGAAATAAACGATAAATTTTACTTATACTGTGTCAGCTAGAACAAGTCATCCAACCTAATCTGTTTGATATATGCGACCATTTTTTTAAACTTGATTTTAGCTGTGATCCAAACATGCAGATGAAGGAGACAATTCGCCTTGAGCAAGACATCTTTGTTCCCATGGCTGGTTCAGGGAAACTCTATGTCTACCATACAGACCGGTTCTGGAGCCAGATTAAAACCTCCGGGTAGGTGATTACTGTGAAATGGATTAAAAGGGTGTGTGGTGGGGGTAATAGAGGGTTATTTTAAAGATTTATAATACATGCATTTAGATGTATGATGAAATTGTCAAATCTGAAGTCAATTTATGCAAACATACTTGTACCACATATATTTTCATTACCAAATTTGCTGTTAGTTTGAGAATCTTTACGTCATTTTGAGAGAGATGATTCAGTTTAAGCTGTACGTAGCATGAACAGTTATTTTTTGCTGCTTTAGGGCTGCCATATATGCCAACAGACATTACTTGGCTCTTTACCAGAACTGGCACAAGGAGAGACTGGCTAGGAACGGAGAGCTCAAACCTCAGATCATTGGAGATGTCTACATCCACCCGACAGCAGACGTCCACCCCACAGCTGTGGTATGTATAACTTGTGTATGCCAGTGTGTGCATGCATGCATGCAGATGTGTGTAAAATAGAGAATATACAGTTTAAGAACTACATGTACCTGTACTATTGTCAAAATTTCAAAAACATGATTATAGGCCTACACATACAAAACATATCCAATGAAGTTTGAAGATGCTTATAGGAACTTACATTGCCAAAGGAAAAGGCAATTAAGCTCCAGATTCCTTACGTGAATCTTTATTATGTATCAACCCTGAGTTTTTGTTGTTAAAATTAGTTTTACTTCTCTACCTGTTTTTGGATATATCCTGGTACATGTAGATTTGATTTGTATGTTTTTTTTGCTGTGTACGGTATTTTAATATACTTAAAAGTCTAACACTTCTGTGTTGTAGCTTGGTCCTAATGTCAGTGTTGGCAAGCACGCTGTGATCGGGGAAGGTGCCCGGGTCAGGGAATCCATTGTCCTAGAGGGCGCTGTCCTTCAGGTAAGAATTATACAAAATTGTTAAAACTGTAGGAAATATTAATTTAAAAAAAAAATCTGTATTGAAAATCCTCATTTTATGATGTTGCATATAATCCCTATACATTTGTATGTATGTTTGCAAAACTATATTTGAAAATCTGGTACATAAAGTTAATAGTTACTTTAAACTGACTTTATTTACATGCTGTGAGAGCCTTGTCGCAAATATTTTTTTGCTGCTAACCAATGTCTCTTATTGTGTTATTTATACCTAAATGGGCTTGGTCATGAAAATCAGTCACTGCAAAACAGATGATCACTGAAAAATAGCAAAATAAAGGTATAATGAATAGAAGCTGATTTACAGTACAGCTTACTTTTAAGTTTTATAAAACTGATTGGTTATTTCACATTGTGGTTATCTCCACTCTGGTATTTTAAAATGGAACAGACTTGACCAATTTGTGTTATTTTGATTATTGTAGGACCACTGCTGTGTGTTGTACAGCGTGATAGGTTGGAATGTCACCATTGGAATGTGGACTCGAGTTGAGGGTACACCAAATGACCCCAACCCAAACAAGCCATTTGCAAAGGTTGATGTCAAGGACACATTTAGTCCCGACGGAAAACTCAATCCATCCATCACTGTCATTGGTGAGTTTCATTGTGTCAATGGAAATTGTTTATTGATTTATTGATCGATATAACTTTGTTTTGCATAATTATGTATTTCTTAAGACTTCGTTCAAGCACCTGTTGTCTTACTTTTCATAGGGAGCAATGTTCAGGTGCCCTCTGAGGTGATACTACTGAATGCCATGGTGTTACCAGACAAGTCTTTAGCTGGAAGCTGCAAGAACCAGATCATCCTATAGAAGTACCCATGACAATCTCCCAGCATGCACTGCCAAGGTCCCTCCCAGCATGCAACACCAATCTCATGATTCCATTTTCAATGAATTGTGTTTTTGATATATTTTGAGCCTTAAAATTTCATATGTTTTCCTTATTATTCATTGATATATATATTTGAAAAAGAATTGTTTATTTATATTACACAATCCAAGATAACATATGTACTTTATAATTCTAATATGCTTTATGACATGCTTATACATATACATTATTTAACATTGAGAATGTTGAAAAGGTTACCCCATATACATGTATATATGCACCACTGTTGAAAACATTCTCATTTATCTCATGTACAAATGAAGCATAATTCCTTGATCTAATAAAAAAAGACGACAAAAGAAATATTTTTGTTTTTGTTGGGAGATTTACATGGAAAGATAAATATTTTAGTGTAGAATTGGGGAAAATCTTACATTTTTTGACAGATGGCCCTTGTGAGCTTTAATTCTTAGTAACTTCATTAAATTCAAGATGGTCTGCTTTGAAAACAAGATGTATTTATACAAACACAAATGCCAGAAGTAGTTTTATTGCACACTGTCAATCTGAAATTCACATGTATCTAGGACAAATGCAGAATCTGGTACAATTATGCAGACGTTGAAAGCATGCCAAACTTTTAGAGTTAACCGACTTCCGCTTTAATGCCGGTAGTTAGAACCAAAGTTTTGGCAGATGGACAGAGAGAGAGACAAGACGAACACATACTGTACCCCCCCCCCCCCCCCCCACACACACACACACCTCGGATCTTCATCTTTCAAAATAATATTATGTTTGTAGATCGATAGGATTAATTAGTTAAATGCTGCAATGTTTTGGCTAGGATTCGGTCGTTTTTGTTTCGCTTTGGGAAATGCGTGTACATTCAACAACCATTTAAAATTTTAAAAATGCAGAGGACGCGTTTTGAGGGGAAAAATCGATTTTATATAGCCAATCGTACAAAAGCAGATTAGAATCGAGAGAAAAAAAACCCCTAACATTTGATAATGTGATATAGGTAATTTATTTTGTGAAAATGCCATGGTATTGAATATTGGTTGTCTTTTTATGCGGTGTATTCAGAATAAGCATGTAAAACATAAGAACAGAAAGACCGAGTCAGTGGGATATTTCAATCATCTGTCTTCAAAGTATATAGATTGTATTAATTTTGCATCATAAAATGTTAGCATAATGTGTACTCATGTCTGCCACTCTCGCTTCTATTTAAATTGAAATTGGCAAGCAATATAGATAATAAATATTAATTATTGAAAGATGTATTGGAAGATCTGAGGCAGACTAGAATCAATATGTTATTTTCGACTTTACGTAAAAGGCGACCAAATCCCAATATACCGGTACATACTATTATTTAATGTACTTTGTGGAAGTGTAACTTCCTACATTGTACTCAGTGTGATGATCAGTTGATTTATTATTCATTGATGTTCAAGGGCTTTCTAAAAATAAAAAAAATATTCTACTGTCACGTAATATTACAAATGTTTAAGCAAACCGACTTATACTTAAAAAGATAAGTATTCTACTGTCACGTCATATTACATGTACGAATGCTAAAAAATCGACTTATTTTTAAAGAATTTTTTTTACTGTCACGTAATATTACGAATGTGTAAAAAAAATTCAACTTAAATTTTTTTCTGTGCATGTATTTCATTGCCATTAATTACTACATGTATCTAAATTTTCGTGCAGAAAAAAAAGCTACGAAATGTAAACGAAAGAACAAACAAACAAGCTATCACCCTCGCTATACGAACTAATTAACAAACCCAAAACCATATACATATGTACATTTTAAATGTAAATTGGACCCAGAAGTAAGTAGATATCTGCATGGTGCACCAATCAACGATAACATAAAAGACATGCATGTAAAATGTATAGTGTTACTGTGTAATCTAATATTGATTGTCTCGTGCCGAGGCTTCTGGGACAACAGTGCTACAGACAATTAATTGTACAACACAACATGTTTAAGAGACTCTGTGGGCTTGTTTTAAATACAAAGAGCCTAGCTCAAACCAAGGCGTACGATATCAGTGGATTTCCCGGGTCCACCGTGCTTATGCTAGAAATTGTGATGTGGGTATAATTTGTTAATACATTGTATATGTACGAAATAGTTCTTCGGAAAAAAGTTATTTTTTTTCAATACTGTAATGGAAAATATGATCAAAAAATCTTAATTATTGAGCACATTTTGATTAAAAAAACCCCAGTTAAGAACAAAAAAATCCAACAACCCCCCCCCCCCAAAACAAAAAACAAACAAACAAACGAAACAAAAAAACCAAAACAAACTTTTATCAAATATGAGTAGATCATGAGGAATGGAGGAGAGTGTATTTACCGAAATTTCATTACATCCTGGGGCTGGGGCACCAAAAGTCACAAAGAAAAAGTAATATAAAACGCACGAACAGTCGTTGAAGAAAGTTAGGTCGTGGCATCGCAAACTATAATTTATAGCAACTTATCTGTCATCCTAAAGGGTGGGTGAAACATTCGTTGCCATTTTGTACATTTGATTTAGCTTGTTAACAAAGAACTGTTAAAACTATGTAAAACTGTTAAAACTAACAATAAGATGCTTTCTTTGGTGATTCATGCGGGATATGAAGGTGGGGGCAATGCAGAAAAAATACACAACCCTCGTTAACGGGTTATGTAATTTCTTTTTCAGCCTTCATAATCCGCATGAATCATCAAAGAAAGCATTTCATTTTCTTATATTTGCATCTTTCTTTTAACAAATTAATGAATTGATCATAAAGAGTATTAGTAAAATTGGAATTTGAGTCTGATATCATGATGATTATCTAGTACAGTCCGTGATATTTTTAAAGTCGATGAAGGTCGACCAATTGTTCAGTTTCTACATAGCTATGAATTACCATCACTTTCCGTAAGAAATATAGAATGATTATATTATTAGAATCATACTTAGAAGATCAAACTAACTCAGCTAAATTTGTATTTAGGACTATGTTCAAGATCGTAGTTGAAAGCCTAGTCTCTAGGTCGTAGATATCTAGGTCTGTTGAACGGAGCGCTAGTTTAGCCAGTAGATCTCTGATTTGAAATATTTGTAATATTCAACTACAGACTTATCACATCGGCATAGTTTGTTAATTTCGAGCGGAAATATGCATGTTAAAATTCATAATAAATTTTAGAAATGAACAGAATGTTACTATACAAGATAAATTTCATGTTTGTTACAAAAATATTGACTACGAATATCTACGTTGCCGTACGCAGCAGCTTGAACGCATGTTCAGTTTTAACCCTCTCATTGAATTAACCAATAATCGAGAATCGATCTAGATACTAGTATCCTTCCATGCTTCCGCTAGATCGAATCCTCTCATTGAAATGGCGCATATATATGCAATAACTCAGTACTCTCCTTCATTACCATCCTATTTTTCATTATTCATTCACTATTTTTAAACAATTACTGGCTCTTTTTTGTGGCTTTTAACATTTTGAGAATAGCGAAGATATAAAAAATTAAGTGCTTTACAAAATATTTTGCTTGAAATTTACATTTGAATTCAGCGTTCGTTAAAATTGCATATTGTATGGCTTAATGCAATTATTACAGATGCAACATTTCTATAAAGTTTAGAAATTTTAATACCGTTGTGTTCAAAAGCAGATTCATCATGGCTGCCATTGTAGATTAAACAGGCACGTGGCATCGTTTTTTAAAGTTTTTTGGACACTCATCCAAAAAATCTTGACAAGCAAATAAATAAATGAATAAATAAATAAATAAAACTTTCCGAAATCATGACAAGCAAAAGGCAAAACTATTTTTTTAAAATTCCGAAAATCGCAAAAATCCTGATCCGTAAAGGTGGGGTGCGCCAAACATAGGTATTTTCATTTCAATTCTTTATTTAGTCCCAAATACTATTGGGTAGGATGGGGGGTTGGGGAACTGCCTGATAGTTCAAATCTTCATATGTCAAATTTATGAAAAATGTGGACTGCGAAAAACAGTGGGGGGGGGGGGGGGGGGGAGAACGGACCCCCCCCCAATCCCGATGCTACGTGTCTGTTAAAATATTATTTCAATTCCTTGCAATTAGCGTTTCGTTTTCATCGCAATGGAGGCTTCGTCCTCTTTTTCTTTTATCAACAAAGATTAAACTATTTGTTCCTAAGAATTAACAAAAATAAGCCATTTTCTTTGAAATGATTATCAAAGGCCATCTCGTACGCATAAATAAGAGATCATTTACAACTGCATGCCTTTCTATCAAGCGGAGTAGTTTCTTTTGATTCTTTATGCACGATTTTCAAAGTTAGCGAGAAGGAAGAATATGATATCGATATTTAAATGGAAGGAAATAAGGAGCTTGAACGAGCGAAAGAAATTTTATGCACTTATGTAGTCTTTTATATTATAAAAATTTACGACAAGATGCATGTGATATTTTACACAAGGATCGTTATCTGTCGCTTATAAATAGATTCAATCTTTAAAATGAAGCTCATCATAGACGGAAGCTGTTTGCCAAATAATCAATGGCTTAGGCAGTCATTAGTAAAATATTAATCACATAAACAAACGCCTACATTCGTAATTTGGGGTTGCCCGATGTCTGTTTTAACAGGTGTTTTTAAGTTGTTATTTCTCACATTTTTATCCCTTTCACAACATCGATCTGCGCATTTATTTTTCTCGTGTTTTTTGCAGTTAACATGCAAGGTTAATGCACGGTACTACGTGCATTATAAACAGTGAATTTCCAAAGTCTGAAAAAAGGGGAGGAGATAAAAGCGTGCAGTGCTAGGATAAACACATAAAAACATTATTACGTATTAGCAAACAAAGACTTTACCATTATAAAGCTGATGTATCTGTAGTGGTTTTGGTTAAAATGGCGGGAAAATGAAACTGGATAGCTTAGTGTCAGAACAATTAACTGTCTAAAAATGTATTGGACGTGGATTCGATTCATGGCCTAGCCACAATCAATTAATTCCCTGAAATTACATACAGCCATACAACAAGTTATCGAGCATTCGAATCCATTCACTATCCTCTGAAAATTAGCATCACTTCAAATATTTTAACATTGCACGTACGTATACGTCATGATGAAAAAAAAACCATGTTGCTTTTCTCCGTAATTATCAGTAATTATCAGTAACTATAGTCAATTTGTGAATAAGTATATATACATGTACTAGTATTATTTTCTCTGTGACATTAAAGCATGCTAACATTTGACGTCTGTATTTTTACATGTCCTTGCATTCTCAATGCTGTAACCAGTGATCCGAAAGAGGGTAACTGCGAGGAAATGCATCTGTCAGGAGACAGTTTCATCTAGTAAGTTCACCATATGTTCTTGTCACAGCAATATATGAGGCTTTCGAAAAATGAATAATTGATTAAGATCATCTTAGATCTAAGTCCCAGAGAGTGCTTGACAAATCGAGTTTAAAAAAAAAAATCTTCGTCATCACTTCAAGCATGCGCACTTGATGCTTCGGATTTCCAATCTAGATTAATGACAATCGCGCTCTTGAGATTGTAAGTGATGCTATCAGTGACCTAACACTGACAATTACTCGCAGAAGCTTTATTTAGTAGTTTTATAGATTGACCATTGATTTGCTCGGAATTAATGACATCTAAACAGATGTTATTTATTTACAGTTACAAATATAGAATAGATATACTCATATAGGAATGACAGAAATAGAATTATTTATGGCGATAGTTTAAAATATGTAAACTATATGTTTACAGTTTACTATCAGACACATATAATGGCGTTTTAAAATGGCATATGTCTATCTGACTGCACTTTGAAAAAGAATCGGATTCTTGAGAGGACTCTAAACACTTATTGCGACTAAAAGAAAACAGACATATAGCACAGTGATTGTGTATGTGTGGGGTGGGAGTGGGGGTGTCCCTCTTTTTTTAATTAAGCAACATACCTTTTATTATCATGCATCATATACCGAAAGCATATGAGTTTGCTATGAAAGAAAGTTCTATAGCAACATTGATATCAGTACACCCCGTTCACCTCTACGGAAATTTTTGCTGAGACGAAATGATCAAACAAATGAAGAAAACAGTACTGGTCCACGAAAAGTGTATTTTGGGGAGGGACTGAAAAATATGTCACTCTTCAAGCCCAAGGAAAAAAAAATACAAGGAACAATTACTAGCATTCATTTTCATAAAAACAATAGCATAAATCTCAATCAAAAATTTTAATTATAATTTAAATCATAACAGTATTTCCTGTCCTTGGTAATAATAATTTTGCACAAACGGTAACCGTTGTTGTCTTTGAAACTCTTTCTTTTCTAGAGCCAATGAGCTTTCACCAAACTTTGCACAAAGTATCCTTAGGTTATATATAGTCTTGCAAATCTATTTTCAAATTAAGGAGATACACGTATATACATGTAGGTCCTATTCAAAGTGGAGATAATTAGTAAATGATGTTAAGTTATTAACATTGTATTTTCCAGAATCAAATAGTCAGTTTACATATGATTCGTCCTTATATATCATCGGTTAAATTTTGTTTACAGTGAACGGGTTTATACAAATCAATTGTTTGACATATTGACATGTACTGTAGTAGAGTTTTAAACAAGTGAAAAGCTGTGAATGTGACAGAAAACCGGGTTTTCTTTTATGTGAACTGTATCTATAACCATTTGTCATCCAATATGTTATGCAATATTCTGAGAGAAAATGACTTAATTCAAAAGCTTTTATTTTAATTTTTAAAAAATAAATTATTAAGAATGAAAATCCAGGTAGTATGCACATCTCTGATATATATGCAAAATTGATCAGCAAAACATCACCGTCCTATCTTGAAAACTGTAGGAGGAGTTGTCCGTACAATAGGGGTATACCCTTTTGACAGCCGCCCGCCATTTTCAACATTTCAATAACCGGATTTTTCCTTTGGAAAATCCGGTTTAAAACTACATAAAACAGATGATCTATGGCGGTGACATTTTAGATCTATAGCTATTTAACCGTCTCTTGCCAAATACAATTTTGATGAATCTCAACTATAGGTTATGGAAATAAACCAATCATTATTTAACATAATACAAGTGATTTTTACTATGCCAAGATGATTATTGTGAGAAGTTTATTGGTGAATTTTGTGGTTTTTAAGCTATTTAAGTCCCAATGCGTAGAAATGCATGTGTTCATTAGAGAAGCAGCCGATACTACGAACCTCTAAATGAAACCTTCAAATTGGCCGAGTTCCTATGAAGTGGTAGCTAGACCCACGGCCGCCAACATTTGAAGATCTTTCTCTTCACTTACGACGTCAATCATTAGACAATTTGCAATGCAACTCTCCGTATTTAAGCAGTATAATATCATAGGATCATTCCTTATTATTCACTTTGATATGTTACCGCAAAGGAAAAACAATCCTTAGTTTCCTTCATGATTAAACATGAATCATTTTAATATAATTCAAGCTAACGAAGCTAGTCTTAACAATAGATCCCATCAATGTTTTTTTGTAATCTCATCTGCGTGGAACGTCATAACTCCGGCCTCCCTAGATGGTTTAATTTGTATTCTATTCATGGTTTTTTTCTTCTTCCACCACTGCAAACATGATGTCAAAGATGCAAATATTCGAAGCATAGTTCAGTCATTTAGTCAGAATAGGGACATAATTGCAAATGACGCATTTCGGACCGAACCAACGAATTTGAACGTGATCGGTTTTCCTTGAATGATCTCTGAAGTATTGGTTCAATAAGTGAATTTAGAGTTTTAAAACAAACATCACGTGTTGAGGTATTTTCCAAATAATTCGTCACCTGGCAGATAATCCGACTCTGGTTGACAAATTGTTGGAACTAGTTCAAAAAAATACTTGTCGAATTTGTCATTAGACTTCCATCGAGAACCATATGACTTCTTGACCTTTGAACTCATGAGGTCAATGTTATCAGTTATCGTCACCCTACAATCTTCTTCTTCAGTACTCGCACCATAAACATCCGGGGTCTCGGTGTCAGCGTCAGAAACATCCTCGTTAGCAACGCTTGAATATGAAAGTTTTGAAAAAGATTTCGTTTCCTTTGAACCATGTGTCACACGCGATTTCCAATCTAACGCATTGAACGTGTTCATATTGGGCGGAGAAATTCTTGGACGCTTCAATGGCAGGTTTGCTCTGACGTAATCTATGTGATGTTTCTTTTTGTGATGCAATCGTTTGTGAAAGTTGTAAAAAGAAAACAACAGAATAACAAGCATCACAACAACCACGAATATTGGCGCCATTATTCCGAGCACGATGGTCATGTTCTCTTCTCTTTTTGTCATTCCGTCCTGAGAATCTGTTAACACCATTTGTGTTGTCATATTCATTGTTGCAGAACTTGTCTCAAAAAACACGTTATGACGTCAACGTTTCAAATCATGTTCTCTAAAAAGAAACAAAAGAAACAAAAAAACGTGAGCTGCCAAGCTTTGGATTGGCCATTTCATGATTGAAAAACATAATATACAGATATCGCTTGGGAAATGAACGATACATGCAGGTACATAGACAATACGTTTAATTCGATCATGAAATACCCGACATACTCCGAATTGTACGTTAATCAATCAGTTACTGGTAACTTGAGTAGTTTCGCCTTAGTCTGTTAGTATGCGGTATCAAATGTGACATATAATAATTAAGAGCACTGCGAGTAGATTTATTGCTCTCTTACCTTGCAGACGATTGCATTCATTAATCTAATGCCATACTCCTCGGCGCAGAAAAAGAAACAATAACATCTAATAAAAGCACACCCTGTGTTATATCCAGTGGGATTCCCGTGCTTCTGCTAACTATAGTCTGCTTTGTCTGTGAACACGAGACGTTGCTGTGGGGGGTTAGAACTTTTATTAACGCTACGCACCGTTCAATGACGGCGAGGGGCATCTTCTGTATAATAAAGCTGATATGTTAATAACAACTACCCACCATTCCACCTTGTTCAGGTATAGCCTCTTTGAAACATCAAACATTAATTTCCATCAGCGAGAGCAATAGATACAAAAATCAATTCCATATAGTTATCGATTGCAGAGACTGGCGTACTTCGGATTGGCGCGATGCATGCACGTGCTGCCTCCGCTGATGTTGTTGATAGAACAATCTATTGCTTATGCTTCTTTCATTAAGATCCAACTGAATTTGCCCACATTCCATTGTAATATGACCTAGCAGGTTCGTTCCATCTTAGAAAAATTCCAAGAGATCCTAAATCTTGCCAACAACAACAAGGACAAGGAAAGGTCTTAACTGCGACAGAAAAGTTAACGTAGTTACATGTATGTACTAAGGTGATGATGCAAGAAACCCGAAATGGATACATTTCTCGTAGAATCAAGTCTAAAATAATAAAACTATGGGGCTACCATTAAAATAATTGTTTGCTCGCGCCCTCTTCAAACTATAAATGTTTTATAGATCTCCAGTTTCGGCACTAAATAGGAACATTATAATTTTTCTTTCAAAGCTGCGTGAGAGTTTTAACTTTAAACCATCTATTATCATTGTTGCAAGCAACCTTCAATATGCACAATCCTCTTCAATTTTGCAAGAGAGAGAGAGAGAGAGAGAGAGAGAGAGAGAGAGAGAGAGAGAGAGAGAGAGAGCTATATATGTGGGCTCCGGACCGTGGCTTGAGACGAATGTCATATTATTTATTGTTATACTTTCATGTTAAATACTGAAATCTGATTGGTTAAGACGCAGTTAATAATATTTACTATTACCCTCAGCGTTAGCAACGCACTTGGCAACGGGTAACATAAAAAATATTACATGCGCGAAAATTATGCGCGTACGGTTCGCTGTAGAATTCACGTTATTCCTATATAAAAGCAGTAAAATTTTCTTAAAAAATTTAAAAAAGACATTCAGTATAACAAAATAAATAGTGCCTGTTTGGGAGGATAACAGTTGAAAATGACACCCCTCGAAAACCATTGTCAACCTCCGCTTCGCGTCGGTTGACAATGGTTTTCTCGGGGTGTCAATTTCAACTGTTACCCTCCCAAACAGGCACTATTTATATAATATCGACAGTCTAAATAAACAAAACATTTTTAATATAACGCTAGAATTCATTTTTATTAGGCCTATAAGAACCTACGATGGGATAAAGACAGAGAGCAAACAAATAATTTTTAAAATGTTGTTTGAGGATGGTAGCTTTATTTGAGAAATAAGTAAAGACATAAAATAACGGGGGGGGGGACACATTTTAAAAATTGTTGTAAATTATATTATAAGTAATTCGATCATATATATCAAAATAACATGTTTATTATACATATAAGCAATCTACTATGAATGAATGATATTAGGGTGTCAAAACATATAAGCATGCAGTATCCCAAGGCAAATGAAATAAACATTGAAAATTATGAAAATCTAACAAGAAGGGGGGGGGGGGTGGAAGTATTGCATCGGGATCGGTATTCCAGAGTTGTACTTCCGATTTTGGCTCGAGCCACATTTCGCCAGATTTTTGCAATAAATCACAAAAAAGAAACACAAAATTCATAAAATACCATGCCACCAAAGAAAAATGAACCTGGCAAAAAGACTATTGAAAAGAAGAAGGAAAAAGTTATCGAGGTAAATCTACTTATTTTGAGTCAAACTTATCAATAGGAGTTTCAATTACATGTCATTGATCTATGGAGACACGAAGATTGTTGACATTACTCCTATAGATTAACACCACATCGAGTTTGATATGGATATCATTTATATTTGATGAAATAATAACATGAGCATTAAAGTGGGATTCATACCAGACGTTTAATTACTTATTTCAATTAATACAATGATTTATTACCCTGTAAGGACAAGACCTTTGGTTTGAAGAACAAGAAGGGGGCGAAACAACAGAGGTTCATCCAAAATGTTACACAGCAAGTCAAGTTTGGAAACCAGAAAGCCAGTAAACTGGTAAGCATTTTAGTGGTTTCACACAATGTTACTTTTAATTATGTGCAAGAACATTGCCATCCTGGGTTTTTTCTCAACAAACCAGTCTTTTAATGTCTCTCAATGTTTATGATAGAATCTAGTTTTGTTTTGTTAGGAAAATTGGTCATTTAAATTTAGTTTATCAATGGTCAGAATGGTACAACTTTGAGTTGTCATGTCATGAGTGAAAGTTGGTTTTTAGTACTATGCAATTTGATACCATATTCGTAAACTCTACCGATTTACGCGGAAGTCTACCGCTTTTTAGCTTTGTTTCCTGCCTACCGGTTTTATTAAAAAAATCTACAGATTTTCTTCAAAATATGTTGCTTGTTTTGATAGCTAGCTATTTTGGAATCCATTGTGGCCAAAAAATCTCGCGTGTTTGAAATTAGCGCATGACATTAAATCGGAGGCACACACAAAACTTATTTAAAGTCAGGTGAATGACAAATTTTTAAGCATGTGTTTTACATTGAACGATGAAAGAAGCCACTTCCCATGATTACATTAGTTACAAGACATGTCAATATTATCATCGCAAAGGAAAAAGAAGCTCTGCAATTCCACACTTGGCTTTAGCGATTACTGAATATATCTTTCAACTTGGCCATAACAGTAAACTTGACTTGCAGTTAATTGCAATGCTGCATGATTTGTGATAACCATGTGAACATCATTTTGATATTGAAAAAGAATATATGATTTCCTACTAGTACTAGTTCTTAATTCTCTTTTATGCTAAGTTATGGTAACTTAACCTTTTTTTTTTTTTAACAAAGGCTATTGTTAAAGTCTCTGCACTCAAATATTTAAAACATGTATCTGTAATCAGTATGATGGTAAATGCATATAAACATTTTTATTGCATTGTTAATATTACAAAATATGAATTTAAAAAGTCTTATATTTTAGTTTATATCTTTAACTGCTTATTAAAAACCCTTACTTACATAATAAAATTTATGCTTTGAAATATAGGTAAAAAAGGCAGTGCGCAATACTACCGCTTTTCGGTTCAAAATCTACCTATTTTTCATCACAGGAGGTTAACATTTATGTTGATACTTTTATCATTATTGTTGTTGTTAATGTTAGAAAGAAAAGAAAATTTGGATAATAAAACCATTTGTGTATACAGGCACAGGCGGAGGCTGACAAGAATAAGAAGAAACTTGATAAGAAAAAAGAAGCTGATGAACTGAGCACTTTGTTTAAGCCCGTACAAACAGTTTCCAAAGGTAGAATTAACAGAAACATACCGTAAAATACTGCATTGATATGCATTTTGTATAATTACATTTCTCTTAATTCATATGCACTGTTCTTGGGACTTGTATATGCTATAGAGTTTCAACATTCTAAAAATTTGGTTTTTATGTTGATCTATACTTGATGTCCAGTTTGTTTTCCTTATTGAAAGGTAGCTTTTATTTCATATAATTATTGTATTGTAAACCAAGTATGTGAACTATTAAGGTGGTTTGGGACACTTCCATGTTGTGACATATTGTGTTTATTAAAATGAACAATAAAACCAAATGTAATTATATAAGTAGTTTCTTTCCCAATTTTGTCACTGTTTACTACGAATTTGTAAGTCTTGAGTTTGAATCCTGCTGGGGGTTTTACAATTGTTACCTCTCAAAATATTTTTAAAAGCTATTTTTTGGTTAAATATCGTAAAATTTGAAAATAATAAAAAGTATTTCAATAAAAATGTACTTTAATCCACATTAATATTGACAGATGTCCCATACCACGTTAAACTAAATGTTTATTGAACCTTTGTATGATAATTTATAATAATTTAAACTTATTGTACACAAAGTAATGGACTATTAAACTTTTGTATGATGATGTTAATTTTTAAAATTTTCCATCAGGTGTTGATCCCAAGTCTGTGTTGTGTGCATTCTTCAAACAAGGACAATGTTCAAAAGGAGCAAAGTGTAAATTTTCTCATGACTTGAATATTGAGAGGAAAGGAGAGAAGATCAACATTTATTCTGATTCCAGAGATGAAAAAGATGGTATGTTCACAAGACAGACATAATATATAGCAGATAGAGTGTAGATATGTTTTATTATATTCACAACATATCAGTTACAGTATATATTAGTATTATCAGACAGTCTATGTTTCAGTGTGTTTGAAAATGATAAATTAACAGAATTGTCTTAGTAAGATTTTTTTATGCAAAAAAAATATATCTGGCGATGTTTTACCCATAGACACAATGGAGAACTGGGATGAAGAACAGCTGAGAGATGTGGTCAACAAGAAACATGGTGAACAGGAAAAATCTCTGCCCAAAACTGCAATTGTAAGTGGAGATCAACTTTGTGTATAGGGTGTGCTGTATGCATTATTTTACTATAAACTATGATACAGAAAATTCTTTCTTATCTGCCTTTATTTACCGGTATATATTGTGTAAAATTATATTGATATAATAAACAATGTTCCATTTACTGTGTAACAGAATCTCTCTCTCTCTCTCTCTCTCTCTCTCCATAACAATATGAATTATGAATTACCATATGTTTTAAGAAAGAAATAAATGTTTGTTTTTTAAATCAGATATGTAAGTTTTTCCTGGAAGCTGTGGAGTCCAGTAAATACGGCTGGTTTTGGGAGTGTCCAAATGGAGGAAAGAAGTGTCACTACCGCCATGCTCTACCCCCAGGTACTGCTCCATCCCAAGGTTCTCTGTGTGAAAAAAAACTGGATTGCTTGAATTAGATATTTAATAATTCTTCCTCTTTTACAGGCTTTGTTTTGAAAAAAGACCAGAAGAAGGAAGATAAGGCATCCGCAATCACGATAGAGGAACTTATAGAGAAAGAAGTAATGATCCTCTTTGATGGTTTTATTTCAAAGTAATTTTCTCAAACATTTTGTGATATTTTTATTTTTTAATGCAAAGTTGAAAAACAAGTACTTTAAGTTGAATACGGTATATAAAAAGACGGATGATATTGTACTTGTTTTACTTCTTGAATTTCATTATTTGTGTATGTATTTTACTATTTTGATTTATCTTAATCTCAGAGAGCAGCTCTTGGTGGTGGAACAACAAAAGTCACATTAGAATCTTTTTTGAAATGGAAGGAGAGAAAGGTGAGCTGTTCCATATTATTGCTGTACAAAATGCTGCGAGGAAGTCCTGGATACTTCAATTTTTAGTTCCTTATAACTGAAACCTTTTTTCATACAAAGAAAAACATGTTCCTAATGACTGAGTTTTCTGCATCCCCAATTCCATAATATAAGAATTTTTTTTTTTTTTTTAGTCAATTTACAAGTTGTATTTTGCTTGATACATTTGTATGGTCACTATGAATTAAAGTACATTGTACTTGATATGTTTGAGTATTAAAGACGTGCATGCCCTGGATTTTGTTGTTGTTTCTTTATGTGCAAATTTGTTTTGAACAGAGGAAAGAAAAGATCGAGCAAGCTAAAGCTGCCCAGGAAAAGAAGAAGGCAGATTACAAAGCCGGCCGGGCTTTTGGAGTAAGTATTGATATGCTTCAAGTTATTTATTCAGTGAACATTTCAAAATATTTTTATAACAAAATTCTTATAAGAAAACTCTGTTGGCATTGATTTTAGTTTGTAAGGATAATAATGAAAGATTTCCTCCAGTTTTAAACACTGATCTTAAATTTGCTATATTCAATGTTTCATACAAGGAAAAAAGTACTAATCATACTAATGCTATATGAAGGTGATATCGGACAGTATTATTCTTTTATTACAAGTTTTCTATCCCATTGCACAACCAAATGAATACATTGGATAATGAATTGAATAATGAATTTCAGATCAGTGGAAGAGAGATGTTTGAGTTTAACCCTGACCTGGTGGGCGAGGATGATGATGAGGCCACAGAAGGGGTCATAGAACGGGAGCGTGATTCTGACGATGAGGTAAAACACAGGGAAAGGGGGAGGGCTGAATGGTTACAAAAATCACATTTTCAAATGTGTGTAATTGTACCTACTTCTGGATGCTTGTATAATTGTTTTTTTGTTTTAAATGAAATAAATACTTGGTTGCTTTGGTGTTTAATTAAAAAAAAAAGTCAGTTATGGAATTTCGTATGGTGCTGTATGGAGTTAATGAATTATAATTTTCAGAAGTTAGATGTTTTAGGTCACTGTCTTGTGAAAAAATTTAAATGCTCTATATTATTTCTTTATTTCAAGGATGAGAGTGGCCGAAAGGTGGTTGATATTAACCTGGACTATATTATGTCAACGGCCCGGGAGTCTGATGGATCGGGGACGGTGGCAACAGAACGACAATTTGAGGTCAACTCCAGGGGCGGAGGTGAGCCTTCATCTGCAGGCTCAAATGAAACAGGTGAGGTCAAGACCTTTATTGAGATAATGCATCAAAACTCTAATCTGTAACGGAAAGGAGTTGTCAATCAAAAATCATGCAATACACAAAATGCTGTAGCAGTATGTAGATGGGGTTTATCGGTCAGTAAGACTCTAACTTTGGTGACAAAAGCTACATTGTTTATTGAATTGATTTTCCAGTCTATTGAATTGATTTTCCAGTCTACAAGCTTTGGTTCATGGCTTGCAAGTGAATGTATTTAAATGCATACAAAACAGGTTTTATTTGAAAACGGAAAGAAAGATTACCTAATTCTGGTACATGCATTGTCAAGAGCATTACTTTATGGGTTCAAACAGGCATATTAAATGGATTATTTCATTGTTTGCTTTTATGAACAGATGAAGCTAAGAAACTGGACGAAGCAGCTGCATTACCTCCGAAAGAACCATCCACAACGGAAACGGATGCCGCAATAGCAGCTGCAATGGCCGCCACTGTTAATGGTGCAGAGATCGAGATCGACGAGGATTTATTCGGTGGTGATGACATTGATGATGTAGAGGACGAGTTGGAAACTCTAGATTTAGTGGACGATTAGAGTATATGTACCCCTCCCAAGATTAAACCTCAAAAAAACTTTCCAAAACGGCCAAGATTAGGAAAAATTGTTGTGATTGTGATGAAAAAAAAAAAATAATTAATGGAATATTGCAGAGATCTGGCTTTGGTATTTTGACTGAAATAATGTTTTTGGTCATGTTACTCTAGGAAATTCTACTTTGATTAGAAAAGAAGCAAATTGCATTTATTTATCAAATTTACGTTGGAAAGTGTCTCGTCATATGTTAAGAAGCACTGACAAACAATATGAATGACTGTATATGTACCAGGTTCTTGTGTTTTGATAAAAGTAAATGTTTAAATAAATAACTAGAATATTTCATTTAATGTGAATTGCCTTCTTGTACAAAGATATTTTTCGGGGAATTTGTACAGATATTTATTGAAAAAGAGACAAATATGAGATGTATTTCATAGTTTATGACTAAAATATCATATTACAAAAGAACTACTCGAAAGTACCTCGTTTGATAATTTTTTGGTCAAATTTTATCGTTAAACATTTGATTTTAAAGAGGTGATTGATTTAACTGCTGTAAAATAATTGATAAAGCATATTTTCATTTGGTGTTTTGTAATGAAAATAACAAGTCTGAGATATATGTCTGTTTAAAATATGGTGTATTTTGTCTTATCATGTGAAAAAAGTTGCGAATGAAGTATCACAACTTAAATCTGTGGTAAAACATTGGTTTAAGTATTAAAAGTATTAAAAGTATTGGACTGTTCACAGTGATGACTGATGTAAACATTTGAAAATAAAGAAGTTAGAACGTGGTGTTGAATGACTGTGTTGTGAAGTTAGGGTACTATTGTTACTTGGGATTTTAGGTAAAAACTTTGTACTAGATAAAAGTCTACTTTATGACATACAAGGGTTGATAAATCGTGTGAAAAATTAATGTGAAAGATCAAACATTTAGTAACTTCTAATGGAAGTACAGATAGACACAAAACTAGATGCAGGTCTGTATCTTTGGACCTGGGGAAATGGATATAGGTCTTCAATCTATCGAGCTACAGACAGATATGACAAATATTGAATTATTGGAAGACTACGTGCACACTTTCTAAAATATTATTTTGGTGTTCCAAAAGTTGATTAATTAATGATAGGTAGGCCTGCTATGGGCATTCTCATTTAATCTTGAGGAAATCTCTTTGCCAATCTAGTTTTTCATAGTTAAAAATGTAACATATTCCATAGTTATATTCTTATAAGGCTCAAGTAGGAGTCTTTTACAATATTTTTTAGTGTTCTCCTGTAATGGATTTGATATTTTTCGCATAGTTTGACAAAAGTCAGACATGATTAACTTTTGAACATTTATTTCCCGATGTAGTCTGGGATACATTTACAAACAAAGTCTACGCAGTGGTAGTGCATATTGTTGTCATGGCAACGGCCTATTGCAGCGCAGTCAATTATATCCTGGCATGCTACAAAATAAGAAGGAAAAAAAAAAGAAAAAAATTTCGTCAATGCAAGATATAAGTCTATGGTGACTGAAATAAAATTTCTTCATGGTTGTTTTGCAAACAATCACTTATTGTTTTATTGTTGATCAATGATTACATCATGTAGCCTGAGCAAAGAAATAAAAAAGGCAAGCCAATTAATAAAAACGAGCTTGTTAATTGATTACAGTTATCAACTATATGTTAATATTTCTTCAGTCTGTATAACCCGCGATCAATAGATTCACATATGTAAAAAAAAATAGTATAAAGAGCGGTTGTAAATTGTATAGCTTTCACTTAGTTTAAAAATGTTTATTAAACAAACGTAAATTATAATTTCTACTCAAAATTTACATTTGTCAATTATCATTATAAACTTTATTTCACACTTGTGTATATATATATATATATATATATATATATATATATATATATATATATATATATATATATATATATATATATATATATATATATATATATATATATATATATATATATATATATATATATATATATATAAGTATCCGATAACGTGATTTACATAATTTCGATTTCTGAATTCGATGCCTCAAATATCTGTAATAATTGTTTACAAACCGTAAACTAAACTTTACATTCGTCGTTTATTTTAGTTAACAACTGTAATCCGTAGTTTACAAATCGTAAAACTACGAATAATTTTTTGCAATCGCGAATTTTTGCTGTTATGGAACAGATTAACGCCTTAACTGTGGCTAATGATAGTTTATGTTAACCATAGATTAGAGTTAACTATAGTTATCATCCATAATCCTTGTTTTACAGTCGATAATCTTAACTATTCATTTCAGTTACATCATGATTTGCATGTGATGTAGAGTACCATGAATAAAACTTCCAAAAAAAAATCTATTCCTGACCTTTTTTTTTTCATGAACTTTGCTAATCTACGTATTTAAAAAATACCACTTTGTTATTGGGTTTGGCTAGTTTATGCTCAAATAAAAATCTAAATGATTATAATACAAGTGTGTATGCACATGTTTTGTATATTGAACCTCAGGCACATGAATTATATGTTTTTAGTGAAATAAAATGAAATGGGTCGGTGAAGTAGACGATCTTAAAAATCATTGCAACTAACTAATCAATTATTCATTCATTTGTTCGTTCGTTCGTTCGTTCGTTCATTCATTCATTCGTCCGTTCATTCATTCATTCGTCCGTCCGTTCATTCATTCATTCATTCGTTCATTCGAGATCGTCCTTTCTTTCATTCGTTCTTTCATTCATTCATTCATTTATTCGTTCGTTCCTTCACTTACATTGGAGGGCGTCACAGGTACATCGGCCATTATGACAGGACAGGTGAGTTGAGTTATTTGGACACAGAGTTAACTTACAGGTCTCCACGTGACTACATCTCTCAGCAATGGCCAAAGCTATAACATATCAACCATACTTATCTATACATTATAGCTCGATCTATAGTAATTATCTATCCATTGTTTTTCTTTAAGTTAGAACGCTAAACACATCTAAATATATAACCAGTTTCTTAAATTCAAAACGAACCTAGCCGCTTATGTGATGATCAATATAAATATCCTCTTTCTTATGTTTCGCTATATTTTCAACTACTGAGTATTTCTCCTATATTTGTGAAGAACAACAAATTTTGTTGTTCACATTTGAATGTAAACAGTTTTACAAGATAGAAGCAAAATCCAATAATCAAACGGAAAAAAACATGACTTAACTTGGCGATGTTGAAAAGGTCGTTCGCCCCTGTGTATGTATATGTAAAGTACACTGGTAAAAATACGTTCATTTGATTGTATTCTTTTACACTATTGCAGGTCAATTTTTAATTAATCTAACCTCATCGTCTCTCAATAAATAGGATTTTTCTCCAAAAAAAATGAAAAAAAAAGAAAAAGATTTTAATAAATATTTCACTTACCCAAAACCCCAATAACCGCGAAAAATATCAGAAATCCCTTCATGATGTTTCTGGAAATAAACTTGTAAAATGGAGATAAATGGAGGGTAGTTTATAGAAAGGTGAAACACACGATAAGACATACGAGAATCGTGCTTCGCTGATAATATGACCTATTTGTAGTTCAATTATTACCAAAATACGTGATATTAAGTGCATTATCCAAACCTAAGCACTTAGTTTGCCCAAGTGATAGTAATTATTCGAAAATTATAAATTGACACACATACAATTCTATAAATCGAATAGCTGTATTTTACAAAAATCGTGAACTTTTTCATCCATTATAACAATATTTAAAGTGATTATCCTAATGAGAGTTATCTTCCTCATCAAGGGGTTGGTGTACCTTAATTATTTGTACTGTATCAAGCGATTAACAAAACCTTTTCATTATTTTACAAATAAGGTGGCTCACTATAGCAACACCGTGAAAAAGGTTCTCAAATCACCAGAAAAAATACTTAATTATGATAGATAGCATGATGAATAAGAAGTAAATAATTATAAATCAAAAAGGCGAAAAAATAAATGAAAATTTGTATAAATAATTATGATTCAACTATGTAATTAATAAATATGAGCAAAAGCCCCAGGCGGATTCGAACTCCTGATCTGCAGTTTACAAGCCCGATACTTTAACCACTGAACAATGATGATATGCGACTACGTAAATCGATAAAAACATACAATTGAACAAAACATTAAAATCGCTATCTAGCGACGTAGTGTCTTTAAAAGTATATGTCTTGATATGGCTAGGTACCTTAATTACTTTTCTATTCATCTTTTCTAAGAGATTTTGCAAACTTATTTTCTTTTTATATTCTTTTTTGTCCATATTCAGTAAAATTCATGACTTGTGTATATATGATATACATGTATAGTGCCACTTTTCAAACACGTACCCATGCAATTCTCGAGCTCGTACTCCAGATTTTATAATATAGATTAAGATAACTATGTTTTTAATCAAGGACGTAATTCTATACACGAATTTCTTGGTTGTTGGTATATGAAATCTATCCCATGTAAAGGTTTTACACACGGAGTCGTAATGACTCGTACCTTTTATATTCCACCTTGGAAAATGTTTATCGACAACGGAGTACCGAAGTACTCATCAAAATAAATCCATGTTTCTTACTAGACCTATAAAAAGGCAAATATCTTTAAGAGTATCAAATTACTTTAATTAACATTATGTGACTGCATCAACTTAAGGAGGCTCAGCGGTCAACAAATTAATCATCTGATTTACTTTAAGGTATCCGATCCACAATAGCCCCAAATTCAATGAATCTGGATGCATAACAGATGTGT
Organism: Magallana gigas; assembly: GCF_902806645.1. Classification (NCBI taxonomy): domain Eukaryota; kingdom Metazoa; phylum Mollusca; class Bivalvia; order Ostreida; family Ostreidae; genus Magallana; species Magallana gigas. The sequence continues at coordinate 29,948,239 of NC_047565.1, read as the reverse complement.
ATGGGGTTAATACTCCATATACTTGGACATAATTGTCATCTTTAAGTATCAATATGTAAGAGTGGAATGTGTCCTAATTAATGACCTTTTCCTTTTCTTGAAGAGTTGTCCCCCAAGAGTTGTCCCCCTTTGCTTTAATTCTATAAAAAATGATTTTTAAAAAACATATACGGTAAAACATTTATTTTCGATAGTTTTTTTATTCCTAAGAACAAAATACACCTTTCCACCAAGGTATTTATTGATATTCCTAGCATTAATTTTTTTATTTTGAAAAATGTGCTTGTCTTCATAGACCATAATGCAATATTTATTTATTAATTACAGAACTGCTTAGTTATAATATTTTTGAAATCTTCTCTTGGTAAATCTTTTTCTACTCTAAAATGCTTTAAATTAATGTTAAAGTATTAAATACATGATGGATATTCAAGGTTGGAAAAATTAGGTCCTAATATGGATCGGATACCTTAACTTAGGATATGATGTGTTTATTTATAATCTATCATTAACCAAAGACGAAATTTAAACTTTAGAATTTGTGTTTCTACCTATATTTTTATAGAGCTTTTCTTCAAAAGGAGATCAATAAAGTCTAAAAATGGCCACGACTATTCAGCCCTCTTAAAGTGCAATGAAATTTAAGCTCTGAATTCAGAAAGAGCTTCGTGTCATCTGAGAGTGCACAGCTTCAAGCATTCAGAAAATATTCAATACCAAATCAAATTCATTTTTGAAAACGAGAACTCTGCGGCCTATAAGAAGTAACAGAAGTCATTCACTTATTTTTCATTATTATAACACTAAAAAAAAAATCAACCAAAAAAAAAACAACAGCAAACCCCCCCCCCAAAAAAAAAAAAAAACTACGCTTCTGATATATCTAAAAATTATTTTAAAAAAACTTGCTCCTGATTAGCAATAAAACCCAGGACACCCTTCACACCCAAACACTTTTTTGCCCCCCCCCCCCTTCACACATATTTTTTATGCGTTTGCAATTGGATGCGCACAATATCATCAAATTTATCGACAATGTACTGGAATTTAAATGACCGTTTTTTAAACACTGGCATAAGAAACAGAACTTAACGATGCTTGCTATGATATTTTGTGCCTTACATTACTTATGCGAGGTGAAATTCAAATTTCATGCATATGGTCACCGATTACCTCCGCATTTTAACCCTCTTATTATGGAAGTTTACATGTTTATGCAAGTTCATTCTTTAAATTTCACAGTTATGGAACACTGCCTATTCAATCTCCGAGATTAACTCTACGAGGTATTTATAAAAACTAATGAACTTTAACAAAGTAGCTGGCTATTTTTCCGTCACGTATCAAAAATAAACCCGAAATCCTACACAAGGTTTATCTGAAGGAGAACAAATTGTGTTTTACAATGGAGGTTCCGATTTGTACATTCTGGACTTTGTAGTTAAGTTTCATTTTGCCCAAAATATTACTTGCGGATGAATAATGTATTTCATTTAACACTTAAAAGACACACTAGGCGGCGTTTGTAATTAAAAAAAGTTACTGAGCCGCGACCCTCATAAGGACCGGTTCATTCCTCAAACAATAGAAACTGAAGTCCTGAAATACAAGAAGAAATGGAACTTTAAGACTGGAGCGAGGTTTTTTTTCTGACATGGAGAATGTGACAAACACAACGCAAAATGTTTATGACAGACACGCAGATGCACAGGGCGCCATGGAGTTTACGGTGTCTGTGGTGATGGTGTACGGGGGCGCTGTTTTTGGAGTCCTAATTCTGGGATTTTTTCGCGGACTCTCTAATAATCACGATGAGGAAGACAAACAAGTGAACTATTTCCTACGCGACATCGAAAAAACGAGAAGAAAGTTTACAAAAGAGCGAGACCTCAGTGCTGTGTATAAGACGCTAGAGAGCATGGACGTAGAATGGAAATCCCTAAACAACAGAGACACCGGAAGTGCGCTAGGAAGAGGCTTAGCAAATATGATGGCACTTCCGGTTATGCTATCGCGGGAAAGCGAGGCTAACACGGTCCGGAAGACAAGAAGGCCCCCTCTGAAACGTCTGAAAAGCCTACCACGTGTTTTCGCGCGTTTAAAATCGTCTCAATCGCAATCGGAGCCATATTTAGATAGGGGACTACGGATCAATTCTCAAATAGAGGAAAGAGTTTTAATGGATAACGACGAAAAAATAGAAGATATCAGGGATAGCATCGAGATGTCAACTGAAATAAGAATAGACATGAATACAATGGGCGACTGTACGGAAGAGTCGGATAGCGGAAGTTTTCAAAGTACGTTTAGTTATTTGGTGTAAAATTGATCCAAATTTGGATATCTTAATGAATTTTTTTTTTGATTTAAAAATATGTTTTAAATGGCACAAACTAAATGTTTTAATTAAAGCTATCACAAATGAACAAAATATAAATCGTACACATTCGTACAATGTTTATACAATATAACATAAGATTTTATTCGAAAGCCATTTTATTACTTTGGTTGAAAATATAAAATTGTATGTAACTATGTGTTACGATTTTATACATTGTATAAATATATAAACAACGAATATTAATACTAGTACCACTGTAGCATTGAATTAAAAAATAAAACAACATTGACTTTGTATTGATTGTCTCTTCTCAAGATGTCTCCCAATGAGTCCTTACAGGAAATCAAACGCTTTCATATGCTTTGAGAAATTCCTCATATGACAAAGGTCCCGTATGGTTTTTGCTCCATTTAATTAGTATTTCAGAGATCTTGGGCGCCTGTAAGTGAAGCTCGCTGTCCCCCTGCAGACCGTCTAAGAGCTCTTTCCGGTCCACTTTCCCGCTTCCGTCTGTATCCAGCTTTTGAAACAGAGTGCGCATGGCGGAAGATGTGGATTTGACGTTCCAAATTTTCAAAAACTCTTCGTAATCAATCTGTAAGGGAACGATTTGATTTATAAATAACTATAGCAGAAATGAACAGCTGTAAGGTGAAATAGCAATTTGCTTAATATACTTCAGTAGCCATATAAAATGTGTTTTTAAAAATAAATTTCATGTTTATCTGCACAGTGGTTAAGGGGAAGTCAACCTTTTTGTCGTCGTCTGTCACGAGATAGATGAGCAGGTCCGAGATGTTCTCGGCAGACGCGTCAAGCTCAGCCTCGTTACTGGCCGCGTCCAAAATCTCGTCACGTGTTAGAAAACCACTTCCGTCTTTATCTAGCTTATTGAAGGCTCGCCTCAAAACAATTTGTCTGCAAAGAAAAAAATGTTCTTAGGCTGTGTAGTGTTCTCTTTAAAATAAAAAAAAACCCATTCAGGTTATGCAAAGATAATTAAAATTTATTGGTTATACATGTATATTGCACACATAAAGTACTTCCTGGCGTTTTCATCTACGTAGAAAATGCGACAGTTATTTTCTTTGGATTTTATTGTAAATGTAGTTTATTCTTTACAAATAGATGTATGCTATTTGCGATGAATCACAAAAAAACGACACAATGTTGCCGACGTTGCACACGGATCTGCTCATGTGATGAATGAAATAGCTTCAGTATTCCTTGATTACTAAACAACGGAAAATGCCAAAATCTGTACATTGATGCACAATAAGTGCCCCGCTCACAAAGAAAGTGATGAGCAACAGATACAGAGTGTCGATTCGTCGTAGAAACTATAGTCTGCAGCTAGATACTGCCTAGCAATATCTTTTGCTTTCATGGAAATGTAAATCATTTAAAAAATATTTTAATATGTACACTGAAATTTAAAAAAAAAAGTACTATACCCACTTGAAGTCTATTTTTGGAACTTTAGCCATAGATTTCACATATTCATCTTTTGATATTTTCTCATTCTTGTCTACATCTAACGATTGGAAAATTCTCTGAAATATAATTAAAAAGAACAAATATTGAAAATCCGCATTTAAAAGGTTGAAAAACTTACACGGAATGTACAAATTCCTGGAAAATTTTCGAGGGAGTGGTAATAAATCAAATTCTTCTCACCTTTGCCTCTTCCAGCGTGCCTTTAAAGCCGGACTTCTGCAACACATTATAGACCTCGAAGAAGTCCAGAGATCCACTCTTATCTTTGTCTACTTCCTCGAAGTCCTCTCCAACTCTTGACAGGTGTTTCTGCGCCCACTTCGAAAAATCCGCCATGCTGCTGCAGAAGGCTTTTGCGACGTAATGAAAATACCAAGCAAACATACGTAAATTTATAAAGAAAAAAAAACTTTCACCGAGTGTCTACTTAAAAATCACAGCTGCTGCGCCTGCGTTATTTTCTGATGCGAAGAGACGTCTCTCTGTTCACTTGTGTAATTAAGCAAGGGTAAGGTTTGTTTTGGAGCAGGTCGTCTGCAAGAAGGATAATGAGTTTTCTGCAGAATCAGCCATATAACTGTTTACATGTTCCGCCTTTATATCATAATCGCTGATATATTGTATGTTAATAACGACTACTGACCAAAACTACCAGTTGTTTTAAAAAGCTTTGGACCTGGTAATATGAATATCATTTGACCAGCAACAAAAAAATAAATAAATATAAATTTTTGAACACTAATCAGTATTTTAACATCTAGAAAAATGTAAAGACAAGATATACAGGGGTGTACAATTGTGTAAATGATTAACAAGAAAAAGAGACAAAACACACATCATAAAAGCCTAATTACGAAGTGTTGTTGAACTTTGAATAAGGGTAATTTCACATCCCACAAAAAGAGTCCTTAGAAACGAATCCAGCTGGAGGAATTGATTAAAGCAAAACGTTTGGGGGATGCCCGAAATCGACTTCAAAATTTGACCTTTTCTGCTTTTCTTGAAAGAAGGGCGTAAATAAGCATGAAACCCGTATGCATGTGACGTAATGTATAATGTATCCCTCAGTAATCTTAAAAAAAAAAGGAAGGTCACTGTGGTTAATTGTGTGGTAGTATTATAGTTTACTACGTGCTAATGAGAAATAAATTCGAGAACATCATTTTCTTAATTGACTTTAGTGCATTAAATAATTAGACTAATCATCAGAAATCTTGACAAGCAGAAAAAAAGGCTAATTCCAAAATTCATGGAATTCTGAATCCGGGAGGGGGGGGGGGGGGTAGCGTAGTATAAAAAAATCTATATATGTATAAAAATCTTTCCTAGAAAAAAAATTGCAATATTCAATATCACTCTAAATAGTTCCTTATTTTCATTTCAATTCCTTACATTCTGCCAAAAATGTGGGGCGGCAGCTTCCTGTCACTTTAAGTATTTATTTGTAAATCTAAGAAAAAACATGTTTGCTGCGAGAAAAAGGGTGGGAGCTGGCCCTTCCCTGATGCCATGTGCCTGATGGTTTAGGTCTAACTTTCCAAAAAAAAAGGTGTGTGTTTGTGTGTGTGTGTGTGTGTGTGTGTGTGTGTGTGGGTGGGTGCCCCCTTCCCCGGTTCCGACGCCTATGACATACATGTACTAGTATATACTAAAGGCACATAATCTTTGCAAAACGGGTGCATATATCTATTAAGACAAAGTACTCAAACCCAAAGGAGGGAAACAATGGCGATGACGTTATCAACATGCCGATTATTTTTTCACAAAATAGAATACAATACATATATACTAAGCCAGAGAGATCAAACTCTTTTACAATAAACACCACTTGGGAAAATCTGGAGAGAAACCAGAATCGAATTGAGGTGAGACCATCAATTTTCTGCGAAACTATACATTTTAAATATTGTCACAGTGATATTTATCTTGAATCGTACTTCATCATATAAAGTCATGTATTTGATTCGATATGGAATATGTTCGTAAGATAAATGCGCTTTTAACGTTCTGTAGCATAAGGGCCAGTCATTTTTTAACATAGTATCAAAAGACAGAATTTTTGAAATGGAGAAGGCTTACATAGGCATTGCCTGCTGCCTAATCCATTTATGTAAATGTCTATTTGCATTATAAATATGTTCAAATCAAATCAGAAAATATGTACTTCCATAAAATTATACATTTCTTTAACCTGTAAATGTGAAATAAGAAAACATAGTGTACAAGTGATAAATAAATCAAGATTATTATCTAATGCTAATTAATATTTTGAAGATAAACGATAATTCTTAATAACCAAAGAGGAGATCACAGAAACATCGGGGGGGGGGGGGCAGTATTGTTTCATCGCATGCGCGGATCTAAAAGGGTGAGGAGGGGGGTCTAACTCAAGTAATTTAATGTAAATTCAAGTCCCTCGGACCCTCCACCTCCCCTACGCGCTTGCATCATTCACCATGTACTTTTACTGGTCTACGGCAAACTTCTTTATCGTTATAAATATACACTTGACCCCCAGGTTTAGCATCTTTTCGAACATGTATGCAGATCAAACATCGTCCATGAAGATCAAGGCTCGACTTTTTTTTATGTTCACAACTTTCATCTTCTTGCTAATTGTTGTCGAAACTCCATCTCCGGACATGAATAATATGAATTAAGTGTGACGTCATGGATAACTACTTCCGGTGACTGTTATGATGGTGTGTCGCTGGACGACTCTGTTTGTGTTTACATACCTGAACAGCCCACATATCTTACTAAACTGCCATCACGAAAAGGAAGTTTATCTTTTTTAAAGCAAGTTTTCCTTCATATACAAATTCAAAAGGAAAAGAAAACCAGTTGAAAAAATGTTTCCGGTTTCCTGTTTGCCATGTAAAGAAACACTGCAAATAATGTGTTTTTTCTTGTTTGCTGGCGTGTATGTCTTTCTATTGAGATGGATTTTATGTGATTGTGAATATCGTTTAACTGCAACTACAAAACAAATCAAATCACGTAATAAACTGAAATAACAACAACAACAAAAATATGACAAATGAATAACAAAATAGCAATAACAAAGCAAAAAAAAAAATTCCCCCAAAAACAAGACTTTAGTAAAATACAGCAAGATTATTATTTTTTTCCCTATTGATTGCAAGGGAGAGGAGCTGAGTTATATATAGTTTTGAATTAATGACTTTTTTTCACTCGACCTTTTACGCATGTGCATAGATAGTGCGTTCCTAACAATGATTTTCAACAGCCCTTATTACTAGTTGTTTCATAATCGTACAAACAATTACAGGTATACCTTGAAGATAACCAAAAAAAGGGCTCATTCTGACGCATCAAAATGGGATGGGCTAGGTGAAAGTGATTTGTCTCGTAGGAATTTAGGATCAAACTCACACCCAACAGATAACAGTAAAAATAAGATAGAAAATTGCTTATCGCAGTTTAAACTTAAATCAAATGCTACATGGCATGATAATTTTGTTAATTCTTTTTAAAGTTTATGAATGATACTGATTTGTTTGAGAGTATAGTATTACCTACGCGTAATACTTAATATCAACGAATAGCCTGTCAGCCGCGCACCCCGGAAACGTGATGTATTACCAAGATCCTGTTTACACATTAACTTACTATTCTAGCTGCTGAACAAGAGGTATGTCTATTTTTTTTTTTACATATTTAGGTATTTATTTCTCTTTCCCCTGAAATTCAATTGACTATTATAAGGGGTTTTAGGGGGGATGGGAATAATATATATTCTAGAGGAGATTTTATCAAACTCATTTTCTTAATTAACTTTTAGAAAAAAAAAATAACGAAATATTTTATGGAAGAAAAAAAGTTTCAAAATCTTCACTATATTTGAAGTGGTGGTTGTTTTTGTTAACAAAATCAGAAATACGTCGATGCTGCGGATAACAAATTATCAATAGGTGGCATTGCATGTACTTAACAAGCACTGGCGTCGGAAGCAAATTGAAAGTGGGGGGGGGGGGGCTAGACTGATCCTCAGAATTATTTAGAGAAAAAAAGCCTTATTCCCAAAATCATGAAAATCCTAATCCGTGAAGGGGGGGGGGAGATATCCTATACTTCCAAAGCAAAATATCCGGCCATAACATAATCCGACCATACCATTTTTTTTCCACAAATCATGAAAATCCTAATCCGTTGGGTGGGGGAGTTTACCTATAGTTCCAAGAAAAAAATCTTACCTACCAAATTTTCATTTTTTCAAAAATAACGAAATTCCTAATCCGTGCGGGGGAGGGGGGGGGGGGCTAGTATGCATTTGACTTCAACTTCTCAATCTTTTAAACGTTCATTACGGAACAATTGTTTCCTGCGAAAAAAAAGTGGGGGGGGGGGGGGGGGGGGGGCTGAACCATCCATTCTGCTATGTGCCTAATGGTTAGGTCTAACTTGGCAAAAAAAGTGGCCCCCCAATTCCGACGCCTATGACAAGTTACAGATCTATTTAATCTAATGATCAGATGACTGTATCTTTTAAAAAAAATATAGAAGAGTAGATAGGCGTTATTATCATTTGGTATCCCATAGTTTATGTACATGTACTAATACAATAACCAATGACTAATGCGTTGAAAAGTTTCCGATTATCCTTAAATGAATTGCTTTATCCTCCGGGATGAGGAGGTGGAAATAATTCATTACATTGAAGGAAATAAACTAGTTTAATCTACCCAATAGAAAATTACTTTACATATGTACACTGTACATGTATTATTACCTTTTCGCTTAGCTGTTTATGAATTATGAAAATGTATTTATGCAGACTGTTGTTTGATATGACTGCCTTTTGCTTCTGACATGGAACAAAGATGTTTATTATACTTTCATGTTAAATACTGAAATCTGATTGGTTTAGACGCAGTTAATAATTTGTTCTATTACCTTCAACGTTAGCAACACACTTGGCAACGGTTAACACAACGAATTGTTGCATGCGTGTAAACTATGCGCGTACGGTTCGTCGTAGACCTACATAAAAGCAGTAAAGTTTTCTCTTAAATTAAGACAATTGGTAGAATGAAATAAATAAAGCCTGTTTAGGAGGGTGACAGCTTAAAATGACACCCCTCGAAAACCATTTGTCAACCTCCGCTTTGGGTCGGTTGACAATAGTTTTCTCGGGGTGTCAATTTCAACTGTTACCCTCCCAAACAGGCACTATTTATATGATGATGCATGCTTATAAAGGTTCAATAATCTTGCTGTAATACGGTACTAACCGGTGACCAATTTTGATAGAGAAATAATTTAATCTCGGTCGCTGGGTACGTATTTGTGCAACAACGATGGGAGGAGGATTTAGTTGGAATTGTGTCATTTGAGATCCTGGTTCCAAGCTCCGTTTAAAATGGCGGATCTGGAATTCGGACCTTACTTCATCAGGATGCCAATTCCCTCTGGTCCGGTTGTTCGATTAGAAAACTTCAGGATCATCCTTCTCTAGAATACGTGTATGTCAATGACATAGGCAATTTATAACCCGGACGAAATAGAATCCAATTCATTCAGTAGTTTGATTTGACTATAGTATATACCTGCAGTATTCTCAGAAGGTATACCTATAGTTTAAAAATATTTATCAATAAGGAATTCCGATAGGTGAATATTGATGTTCTTCTGTTAGAAAAAGAGGATATTAAACATTCAGGCTCATCTAAGTAAATGGAACGTTTTATATGGTTTTGAGATATTTTTTTTTCTCCCTTGCAGAACTCAAAATGGGGTTGGACTGTGGAGGAAAGATGGGACAGTTTATCCTTGTGATAATCAACACAGTGTTTTTGGTAACTTTTTAAACTAATTATTTGTTTATTAACACATTTATTTTCAATGATCAGCTCTATGATCTATATTTAAAAATATTCAACATGATTGTCATATAATTTCTTAGTAATGTTCATGCGTTATTGTGGAATCATTAATTTTCGCTGTAGTCAATTTTCGTGAATTGTCACGGCTTTTTTTCCCCCAAAGATTAGGAGACTTTCTTTTATGATAAATAAATAAATAAATGTACATTTCTTTCATAATTCGTTGAGTATGAAAATTTCTAGGTGAGAGGACCAATAAAATCCACGAAATTTGAGCCACCACGAATTCGAACAATTCCACAGTTCGTTTTTTTTTTTGGCCAAGGACTGTATATCATCAATAACGACTTTAAAATAAATTCTTATTGCTTTCAGTTGATGGGTCTGGGGCTGTTCATCCCAGGAATCGTCCTACAAACCAACATTGACTTTGTGAGCGACGAAATTAAGCCGGTTCTGGACCAGGTTAGCGTGACGGGAATAGCCCTTGGTGATGTAGTTAAGAACCTCGGCATCGGCTTCATCATCGTTGGGGTGTTCGTATTCTTGGTTGCAGTGCTGGGGTTAATGGGAGCCTGCTGCAAAAGCAAATGTTTACTGACAATCGTAAGTTCTGTCTACTGTGTTCAGGGGAAAATGTTAAACCGCTTTCGTTTTAATTTTGCCCCGCAATCTGTCAGCGACAGGTAAAATAATAATAAAAAGATATATCTGTTTAAACAAATAGGACAAAACATTAGAAAGATTAATCGCAAATAGATATATGTGTATTAAAAAGAAGTTTCAAAAACAGATTGTTGTGATTATATCCTTACCAAAGTACATACTGCAAAATGCAGTTGAAAATTGCATATCCTCTAGTCTCACTAAGGCCTTGTTGCATGGTTTACAATAATAATTTTAAAAGTGTTCTTCGCGATCTTTTTTACGGCTTTTAGAATTACAGATTAATGAAGGGATTTATTTATAATATCATAATGCATAAGTAAATGTTGCAATTTATTTTCCAGTACGCTATTATCGTGTTGCTCATTCTGTTGTCCCAAATTGTCGTCGTCATCCTGTGGTTCACAATGCAAAACCAGGTATGAACACAAATAAGCATCATTCACCAAATGTCTCGTATTCAATTTTTGGGTCACGAAATCAATATTTTTAACTGGTAGACTGGTAATTACACACACTTATATCTTTCAGCTAAACTCTGTCGTAAAGGACGAGTTGTCGACGTCGTTAAAAAATAACTTCCGCGAGGATAGCTTGAAAGGATCAAACCAACTCAGTAACGGATGGAACTACATCTTTCTCACAGTACGTCTCGGCTTCCGTGTCTCTTTAACTTGTATTCACCAAATACAGAAGGAAAACAACATCTTCATATCGTCTATAAATCATTAGTTCATACACATTTATAAACCCTTCAGTTGGTATAACTTTTATGATTATATATACATGTATTTAAAAAAATTATGTTTTTTTTCCACAAAAATAATATGTGTGTGTTCGTAAAGACTGGAGTACTTTTTACAGCTGAAATGTTGCGGAGTGAACGCTGTGACGGCCGGAAATGCCGGTGACTTTGCCAATACGCCCAACTGGACAAAAGGTTCGAAGAAGATCCCAACCTCCTGTTGCGTTGGAGTGACCGCTTCGAACTACACTGCACCACCAACATGTACAGACAACGTTGCTGCGGGAACTTACTACACTTCGGTTTGTCTAAATTTTATCCTTAATGTTAGACTAAACTTCTAACATATATGATTAGATGCAAAACGAAAACAGACTTGATGTGATAATTTTTCACAGTTCCACGGTTTCTTAATGAAAACATAAAAACAGAACAACATTGTAGCTTCGTCAATAATATATAAATGTAGTTCATTTAATCACTTAGAAAGACGTCACTATTCGAGTCATTGAAATACAGTTAATTGCAATGTCGTAGCACACGTATGGAAGGTCGTTACAAATAAAGGGGGAAACAGACAGCTCTTATACAGACAGACATAACATTTTTTTAAAAAAAATCCAGAATTAATATATATCTGCAAATTTCATCCATTAATGATTTTTTCTACCATCTTATAAGATTAAAAAAAATCACAGATCTAAGTAGTTTCATTAATGTCAATTCTATAACGCGCAATTTCCAGTTTATCCGTCTTAATTGACGGATGACTGTTTGTTGGCAGTTCTGTTCGTAAGCGTGCAAAAACTGTCAACCATCGGAGTGGGTTGTTCCGGTCTTGTCAACAAAATTTTGATTGATTTTTTCATAGATTATTTAAACCCTAAAGAAGTAGAGATATAAAAATCAAATAATCTCAATCTGATTCAAGTCAACATTCCACTAGCTTCTTTATTTTGATGGTGGCGATCATCAAAATGAAGGAGCAAGGGGGAGGTTTGATTTTATTCTTGGATGCAAGTACATGTATACAATTCTTATGCAACATGAAATCAAGGAAAGCGCGGACGGTTCATGCAGAATGAAGACGGACGTCTTTAGCACCTCCGTTTGTACAACTTCCTGATCGTCAAAACAGTATCTTTGTTTTCACTCAATAAATGATTTGATTTGATTTGAACATACTTTAATGTTTGCTAGTGTAAACAAAAGGAAAAAAAACCTAAGAAACTTAAAACTCTTTTTCCTACATAATATAAGTGCTAACACTAAGTAATGTTCAATACTGTGGAATCATTAAAATTCGTGGGGGCCAATTTTCGTGGATTGCTTAAATTTTACAGGTTTGTGGGGACGTAATTTCGTGTATTTTCGTATACATGCAAGAGGAATATGACTTTATAGCTCTAATTTATTAATTCGTGGGGGCTGTTAATTCGTGGATGAGAGGTACCCACAAATTCCACGAAAATTGAGCCACCACGAAATCTAATGATTCCACAGTATAAATCACAAAAGTGTCAATGGTCAACAGACACATGAATTATACACATTATAATGGTTGAAATTGTAACAGTAGATATAATTTTAAACTGAGACAAAGCAATGGACTATTATTAATCCCTTATTTTTTTTTATTATAGGGCTGTTATGACGCTCTGATCAACAAATTCGACACTTCAAAGTACAGCAGCGTGTTCCTAGGTGTAGGGGTTACTATCATCATCATCGAGGTATGGTATTCTTTTATTCACTGCATGACATAAAGACACGATCCAATGAGGATATTCAATGGCATAAAAGTCATACATGTATACATCTATCTTTATATATGATATATTACATATTACAGTTAATCAAACTGATTACACTCAGTATAAATATTGTCTGTAGAGGACTATATTATATATAATATTATAATATTGCATTCTTTCAGGGAAATTTGCATCTAAACAATAAATGTAACGATAAATCCCACCATTCTCCTATGGGATATTGAGACTAAAGAGACAGTTATAAGAAAACTAGAGCAATGTACACATTCAGGTTGACATGATAGGATCAGAGGTATAAGTCCCACCAAAATATACCAGTATAAACAAAAGGAAGTTCTGTCTAACCGAAAGAGTAGCTGAAAATCGTGTCCGGACTTAAATGTCACGGTTTTATTTGTCTTTCTTCTATAGCAAATGTTTTCCTGTGTCGCATAAAAATTACCATATTGTAATAAATCTTGAAAAAAGTAGATTTTCTTAAATTCAAGGAAATATGTGTTAAACAAACATTGATGGTCATTTTATTGATAAATAAAAACATTTACTAGAGTTTTTAAATTTCTATTTAAACACGAATAATAAGTTCTAGTTTGCCTGGGTTTATTTCAAAACGATACGATACTGGATAAAAGCAGCATGACCAAGAACACTTTCATGAGACCAATAAATAAACGTAAAGACGTTGGAGAAAAGCATATCTACTTAGAATGATGTTTTCACTGTATAAAATAATATTTATCAATAGAACAAACAAGACCTCAACAACTGGAATTTTGCATGTTTTCAATATAACACTCAATTGCTTATTTTTATATCTAGTATTTCAATATAGCAAATTATATTCTTATCAATAAACATAATGCAAACCGATCAGATTTAATTTTAATTAACCCAGTAAAATCAATATTTGGTCATATAGCTACCTAACTACAGTGTATACTCCTCTCTGAATATCTCACACTCCTATTTCATGTGTATCATTTCTGTTGTAGATTCTAGCATTCGTCAGTTCAATTTTGATGTGTAGAGGAAATTATGGCGAAGGAAACTTGGCTTAAGATCTTCATGTAAATCAATTCTTTTATTTAAATATAAAGTAATTAATATGCTTATTGTGTCTGTGCATGACACTTTTAGAAGCAAATTTTCAGAAAGTTTACTCTTGCTTTTTAAGAATCGAAATCGTTCAGAATATCCTATAATAGATATTTTCAATAAGAAAGCCTTTTTATAACAGCTCCAATATGTTGCGCATAATCATATCAACTACATATTGTGCATACCGGTACCAAGTACTTATGAATTTGACTACGTTTTCATTCCTTTTTCTTTTACAGATTCTCGCTATGCTCGCCTCAATCTGCATTTGTCGGGGACAAGAAGATTGAGAAAAATTCACTGAATGAATAAAAAACCACGGATACTTTTACCATCATAAATTAACCAAACTAACTGTCATATTCGCATAAATTTCGTGCGTGAGAAAGTAAATTGCTCTTAAACAAAGATGAAGATTTCCTGTGGAAACATCCCCCCCAAAAGCGAAACATTTGTATTTCTCTCATGTATAGTTTTTGTACTGCAGCGATAAACTTTTCCAGTTTTCATATTTTGTATGAAACATCTCAATTTTCTTTTGATTTTGATTATTTAATAAATACATGTACCTTCTAAACCAGCCATTTTTTATTCATAAATGTTTAACTTTTGAAACACTCGTCCTAAGAGTGTGCATAGTGCCTTTATTTCTTAATAAAATATTGAACTTAAACTGGAAACCAAGGTTCTGAACAAGATACCGATGAAAATTATGACCATGAAAACAAATTACCATGTTTACACATTCAAGTTGGAAAGAAAGCAAGACATCCGGTACTTCCCGTTATTTGAAACGTCACTCGCGAGATATTTGAACTTGTCTTGCAAGCGCTTGTAATCTGTTCGTTTGTGTAAATCTTTAAAATGGTGAGATTAGTTGCTGTATTATCTAAAGTTATCGACAATGCATATTATCATAAGTATATACATAATATTACACAGACAAAGCAAACTGCTCGCTAGCTGGACTTACATGTAAATTCAGTTTGCAGAAAATGATATAGATTTTCCATAAACACGACATTAAACTCTATTTTACCTAGTTTTTCCCACATATTTACTAGTATTTTATGATTATAAACCAAATTTTTATTTTTCTATTTGAATTTGACAGTGTTAACAACTGAAAGTTGAATGTCAGTTGACAAGTTTTACATTACTTACAGAACTGACAGTCTTTATAATGTAAACATGGATTGTGCCATGTTTTTGTTTACATATCAACTGCTGAATAGAAAACATATCATATCTTAAACAAAAGGTGAAAAACCCGTATTATGTTTGGTTTATATTGTCTATTTTTTGCACGCACAATTTTTGACATTAATGTCATCCGGGTACTTTCATGTTGTTAGCATTGCAAATCACCCGTAGACATTTTTTTTCAATTAGCGGCTTTATTTAACCAGACAAGCTTAAAGGGGCGTTCTAAAGGAACATTCTTGGGATTATATCATGAAATGTTAATCGGTTGGATAAAAAATTTATTGTATATATATCAAATAATTGATGAAAAATCGATGCGAGGACATCTTGGACAGAGAATAGTCATACATAAAAAATATTTTACTAAATGGTTTCGGTTTACATGAATCAGTTTAATAATGCTGTCACAGATGTATTTAGAAAACATTTGGATATTGTTTTTTAAAAACACCATTTTTAACACAAACGTTCACTCTTACTATTTAAAATCGTATTGAAATGAGGAAGAAGAATTGAATTTCAGTAAGATAACACTGCATTGTTCAATTGCCTGTCGCTCTACGCACCTTAAGATTATATTTACGACCAATTTATAGCTAATGTATGTTTGAGCTAGTCTACTTGATTCAAGTATTTTTTTTATAGATTTTTTTTATTTGACTATGATAAGCAGACACAATATAAATTACGTAATTCTTAGGAAGGCAAGTATTAAATGATTATCTCAAATTGTATCTTACATTTGTTGTATAATGATATTTTAAAATTCGTCATATTCATAGAGTAAAATTTACAATGTACTAAATTACATTCTGTTACAAAGAAGTCACGTAATGAAAGGTCAATGCTGTTATCTGGTTTTTAGTCTAAAAAAAGAAATCACGATGGATCAATAGATTTAGCAAACACAGATCAATAAAAGTCGAACTACAAACACAATTTTTAAAAGACCGTGAGCTGAATAAAATATGTTGGTGGAATATCCCATATAAATCATTGAAATCAGTTTTATGGCCATAGTCATTGGTAAAGATTTTTCCTGATCCGTATTTTGTGGATGGTCTTACGTTTACTTCTAATCCGAACCAGCTTGACGGCAGATAATAATTGCAAACAATACAGCAAAGACCTACAAAAAACACAAAATTATTAAAAAATTATCATAGAATTGGAGTACAGTGTATTAAATCAAGATATAGTATACTGATTTAAAATTTTTAACCACAACGGTAAAAATCTTCCCCGCTGCGTTTAATTACAATTTATTTTCTATTTTTTAAGAGAGTGTCTAAATAAGGCACGTGATTTTATCCGACAGTGTATTTTTTGTATCATTTGTAAAAAATTGATATTTCAAGATCCGTAGAAAATAGATGGAATCACCATTTTACCTCAACAACCATCACCACTATTGAAATGGCAATGAACACATTCCCGTACGTGGAAATTAAATCCTTCACAGCATCGTAACATCCCTGTAAGTTAAAAAATATTAGGTTATGAAAAAAACCCCCAAAAATAATGCAAGATATTTAGTTTGCTGTTTAAAATACTTCGATCTGGATATTCATTTGTTTTATCCTATCTTTGTTTCCATTTCTCAATTATTTTGTATATATATTCTATAGAGTTGACAAGATTAAAAGATGATTTTTGGATTACACTGTTAAGAAAATGAATTCCCTACAACAGAAAAATCGACTAATCCAGCGTTTTTACCATCTCGTTATATTTTCCTTTAACATCTCGATAACACTCTGGATTTGCATTCGCTATGTAATTTGATTGGTCCACCCCGGTACAACACGACCTAGGAATCATTGTACCGCCCATCTGATGACATGTGCCTGGGTCTTTGGTGCACCAGGGAGTCGCTGTAAAGTCATTGTCCGTCTTGTTCATAACAGGATTAACTCCACAGCAATCAAACTGGTATATAAGCATATTGGTATATTATTGAATAAAACTCTTGCCTCAAACAAACGGAAAACTCAACTCATCATGTGGTCTGTTAATATATGCATTACTTATTCTTTATTTTTCAAACAAATTTCAAAGTAAAGACATACCGTTAAAAAGGCGTAATTCCAAGCATTTGAGATAGGATTGGTGCTGTTAAGAAAGTCGTTTTCATATTCATCATTTAGAGATTTAAATAATTCCTCTTTAACAGTCTCCTCAAACTGAAATTAAAAAAACCATGGAATCTTATGAAGACAATTAAAATTAGTTAAACATTCAGCATAAGAAGCATGATAATTAAACTAAAACACAGCCGAATTTTCATCTGTATAGGATCATTCTTACATAAGATTTGTATCAAAATCATCTTTTTATATAAAGCAAACCAAATTCTCAATTGGGATATTAACATCTCACTAAAACAGTTAAAACTACAAAAAAAATTCAATCAATCCATTAATGATACAGGTACACAAATGAAAAAAAAAATGAATCAATTCATTACGCAGTGTTAGTTACAGACTTATAAGTCAAGCATGTTGAGAGCAACCCGGCAGATTAAAAATATTTGTTATCCTACTTACATCGGTCCTCATTTTGAACCACAGCGCCACTGCTGCTATTTTCATGATGAGCAGAATCAGCACCAATATGGCATACTAAAAATGAAGTCACGTGATGATTAAATTTTATTCTGTTCGACATTGACATACAAAGTATGTCATTATATGCAAGTATCAAAATATGACATTCCTTGCGAAATAGAAAATGAGGTTAAAATTCTAAAACAAGGTACCAAAATATCATTGTTTAAATTTATCATTTTCTAAGTAAACTTTGCACATCGTTTCATGAAATCAAAATGCAATTGTTTTTATATCAGTACCACAACAAGCATCCATCTGACTTCACAGCAACCTCCAATCAGCCCTAGCCCTGACACCAACACAATGAACGCCCCAATCACGATGAAAACAATGGACAGATTGTTGGCAAGGTCCCCTAGCTTGTATCCAGCTACTTCCACGCTGTTCAGGGCGGGTGTCACATCAGAGGAAAGAGCGTTTATTTTCACCAATACTCCAGCAATCAAGAGTCCCAAGCCAAGAACCTGTAATTTTTCATTTTTTCATTTAAATTGGTTCATTTTATTTTCAGCATGACCAAAACGGTAATTATTTTCGTATAACGCGTGTTCAAAAATAAAATATTTGATCTCATATACTTGGAATTTAGAAAAAAAATATTGCATCTACAATGCGTATTGATTTGATGATGTGAAACAACTAGACAAGATGATTTTTGCAGAGAATTTCATTCAAAAGTTGGAGACATACAACAACGTTAAAATTCAAGCTCTGAATTTGATACAGTAATCATAAAGCAGGATTAACGACTTGGAACGAGTCGTCGGCAGACGTAATTCTAAGCTGACATAGAAGATCAGTGAACTGAAAAAAACTCGTTTTTAAAGCAATCCTTAAATTTCATTTCTTTCAAAAAAGAGAAAAATGGGCGTTGGATTTGTCATTCTTTTAAAACTTGTTTTAAATTACAGACTTTATCGACATTTACAATGCAATTGGTAGCATTTCTTTAAACAGATTTCAAACTGATAACTATTTTTAAATTAAAGGGTCATTTTTTTTTTATAAAAAAAAACTAACTAAGAATACTACATTCTTTTCCCGCTTACAATATATGACTTTGAGATGCAGCCTTACACAAGGTCATACTAATTTATACATATTTATGCCAATAGAATAATATTTAAATTCATTCTTCAAGGAAACCTTTAACAGAAGAGAGACCTTATGGTGGCCAAGATCGTTCTAATACCCTACAACTTCCGCATTCTCACCCAGCTTGAAAACTAGTATTTAACTATTCTATATCTTAATAAAACTGTATCAATAGCTACACATAAAGAATATTTGTCTTCTCTGATGAAATGATAAAAATAAAGAAACCAATGTTAGGCATCATTCTTGACCCACTCAGCTTTTAATGCCGTTGAATTCAAAACAAGAAGTAATTATACCCTTTTTTCTATTTTCGTTATAAAGGGATTGTATTTCGTGTTTTAAAGCTAAGGGATCTGAATTAGAAACCAAGAAGGACACATTTCATCATTAAACAACGAAAAAAAACCCCAACTAAACAAACAACTTAAATGTTAATTCATAAAATACGATACAATTTTTACATGCAAAAAGATAGTAAAAATACTGTATTTTAAGACTGAAGACCAGGAATTTATGGCACAATAAAATTGCTAGTCCTTACTTTTATTTCGGCTTTATCTACTTTTACACCTCATTAACTTGAATTTTTTTTTTTTTTTTTTGAGAAGCGATACTTTCGTACTAAGTAAAAACAAATGATGAATTTAAAGATTACTTACCAGGAAAACTAGGTTAATTATGACAAGAAAGACTTTGCCAAGTTTACTACATCCACCTTGAGCCATTGTGAAATGGTTTCAAATAGACTTATCTCTCGAAAGAAATATGGAAGAAAACACCTGACATAAACAACAACTTCTTCCTGAATTGAAAAAGGCTGTTTAAACGAACAATTGATATAAAGCGATATGGTCCAGTGTATAAGGTTGTATCTAACCTAGCATACCAGAGATAATAGCTGTAAAAGATTTAATGCCATACATAATTCAATGCATAAAATTATTTTCAATTTTACATCAGCGAATCTTATTCTTTAGAAAGTGTTGTCCTTTCGAACCCTTTTTATATATTGATAAAATGTATCATGACATGTCAGAAATCAAATTCAGCCATGTCTAAAGATTGCAGAATTACAGTCAACAAGAGCATCATGGTAGTCAAATGTAAGGGGCCCAGTAAGTTTATATGTTTACAATCTATAATTCTGTATGGTTTGTATTTTACTTACAGAATAAAATCCACATATTTTACTTTTAAAGGTGTTTTTTTACACACAGAAACACATAGAAAAATCCGTTCACTCAGTTGGTTAGTTTTGAACATATTTTATTCATTGCTCAAAAGGATCAGATAAAGTTCTTACAACTAACTTGTTCTTCTCCTTACTTAAATATAACACTAATTGCCATGCACATAGATTTAGAACAAACGAAAATATATTATAATGTTGATACACAAAGACAAATCATTTGAATCTCAAAGATTCGTTTAGAAATTATGCACAGAAGCAAAAATGCTTTTGTTAATATGTAAAGGAAGGTTGTCTTTACCATATACAATTAAAATAGCATTAATATTGACTAAATCTAGCATAATTAATTGATCAAACATGTTGTTTTTCGCTCTAGAGTATTATTTACAAGAAAAAAAGAAATGATACACCTCAATTGATTAACCACATAAAAACAATGGATTATTTATAATCATTAATTAACATTTCAGCTGTCTGTTTGTATACAGTATAGGCTTTTGATCTTGTATTACACAATAAATTATCTTATACACGGCTTTTAAAACTTCAACCAATAACAGGTTTTTTTTTTTTTTTTTTTTTTTAATAAAAAAGTGTTTATCCTCAAAATTACACAAAATATTTAACCCTCTTTGACATGTGTTAGTAGATTATCATATATATCATGCTATGATTTGTACCAAATTTTAATGCTTTGAGATACGGTAACCTTTTTTCATTAAACTTTTTTTTTTTTGGGGGGGGGGGGGGTATAGCGAACACGCGTATCATGAATTGACACTTACAGCGAAGTGATTTTTATTTCCCGTGACTATATTATATGTTGTAAACTTGACGGATATAACGAATTCCGCTTATAACGAAGCAAAATCACCCGTCCCTGGCACTTCGTTATAACCGTGTTTTACTGTACTGACAAAACACCACCCCGTATACAATTATTTTGGTAAAATTATATCACGATCTTCGCTGCCGGTACATCAGGACTGGGTTGCTCAAAACTCTGGTATTTTTAATCGCTGGTTAAGGTGGCTCTATACACCACTTTTTGATGACGCAGTACGCAATAAAGTAAATCTGGAAGCATGCAATTCCGGTACTGGCGATTTAAACTGAGGCGAATTGTGTGGGGACCTCTCTTTTGAAAAATTTGTTAAATAAATAGATTGAATTTCATAATTGGAAAATTCATTATTTACATGTACAAGTAATGTGTCATGTGACACCTTCACGTTGTGCCGTTATCGAAATAAACAATAAAATGAAGTAAAATTTTCTAAATTGTTTCTCTCCCATCTCCGTCATACTTCAGCGTAGCGCAGTGGATTACCGGGTTCACTATAAACCTGTAGGTCATGAGTTCGAATTCCGTTGAGGACAAGAAAATTTTTAACTTTCCAAAATTTTCTAAAACGTATTTTTTTGGTTGAATACTATGAAAGAAAATTCTAAACCGGTGAAAGTATTTCAATTATAATATACTTTAATCCACATTAATATCGACAGATGTTCCTGATCACCTTAAGGAGATGGAGAGATGGAAGGGTGGCTTTGAATTTCTCTCTGGTTGGGATACATAAATCCTATCAGTTAATTTTTCCCCTTTATTTATTTGACTTACATGTAGTTTTGCATTTAAGCGAGTATGTTTACTTATATAGGCCTATAATGAAATATGTATGTATTTATCATTCCAACATGATATTTAGGAAATTTTCTTCAACACAGAAATGAAAAGTCCCCAAGGTGTTTGGGCCTTGGGATTTAGGAACGATAACTCTTACCTAAGGAACTTTCATACCAAATAAAATTTTTTTAAAAAATTGTGTTTATTTGCATTGATTTTCATTCAATTTTTTATGTCAATTTTATTAAAATACATTTTCTTATAACATCATGTAGCTTTTTCAGATGATTTGTCAAAAGGGTAAGAAAATATGAAAAATTTTGTTTTGGGGAAATACAAAAAAATTGCAATAATTACATTTTTGAATGTTAAGAAGTGTCATATTTTTTTTTAGGTGTCCGAAGGAAATATCCATCAATGACAAAAAAAATTTCACATAATTTGTTAATAGTTAACTTTTTAAAAATCATTTTACAAAAACACGAAAAAACATTAAAAAAATTCTTTAAAAATACCTATAGTATCCCTACCATAATTTTAATATTTGATAAGTATATGTTTTCAGGCCCCGAGGTTATAAAACTTTTTCCACACTCATACTCCAACTCGTACTCCGTACTCCGAGTATGTGCTCCACTGAGTACGGCTCTAAAAACCGAGGTTATAAAAGTGTTGGAGTACGTTCTCCGCTGAGTACTATTTGGAGTATGCTCCAAAAGCCGATCGATAAAAATTTACTTCTCTGGAGAAAGACAGAGAACAGTAATTCATGTAAATAGTCCTGGCATGTAGGCAAACTGTACATGTATTCCAGATTAATTATTTATCAACAAAATGTAACACATTATTTACATGTACATATTACCTTCTTCGTCTGCAAGCATGGAGATGTGTCTGCATCTATAAGTTATGAATTTTTGAGCAACAAAGACGATAAATCCAGTGTAATTGGTAAAATTATTAACAAATTGTGTTTATGTCAAATCTCTTTCTCTCTCTCTCTCTCTCTCTCTCTCCTCTCTCTCTCTCTCTCTCTCTCTCTCTCTCTCTCTCTCTCATGAGACTCAGATAGTGATTCATACATGTGATGATTAAGTATAATTATATTGTAAGGAACGATATGAATATAAAAGAAAGAAGTAAGAATTTACACGGATATGAAGAGAGTATTTCAACATAGAATTTAGTTCGATATATCTTTATTTTTCCTGGCTTTTTAACGATTTTGATATTTTAAATGTCAGGAAAGGGTAAGAAACGACGCCAATACAAAACTGGAAAGCCACTGCCCTCAAGTGGATATCTTTTAAGATATTTAGTGAACAGTTCCTGTATTAGGAAAAACAGGAAGAGTTTAATTCAAAAATAGAAACATATACTTGGGAAAATCACAAAAATACTAAGAAGATCCGTTTATTTTCACACTCAGAAAGTATACACTAAAGAAATTATAGGGGTATTCCAATTTAATTGCAACATACTATACTTGCCTTAATTCTTGTGAGAAAAAAACATCTAATATCTTGAAGGGGTGGGGTGGGGGTTGGGGTTGGAATTGCATCAATGAACATATGCCAAAAGCCAAGGACACACATAAAGTTTCTCATTTCAATATTTTTGGGAATGTGCACGAGAGTTTAAGAAAATTCACTAATTGAAATATTTTTGAAATTTCCACTATGAGGACCACGTTAAACCGAAACAACGTGTTCAAGGAAACTGTGTACTAAAGTTGCTGTAACCCTTTTTGTGGGGTTTTATTGATGGTTCAAGTTTTTCTCACTTAGTCAAGGCTTGAAAATGTGTGTTTAGAATTTACATATACACGTACTGTGTCATTTTTGGGAGTTGATTTTAATCAACTCTCCTATGCAGTTACTCAGACAAACCGAAAGTGAAACAGTGTTTGGACCTCAGCACAAATCATTGCTGCTGACAAGAATTAGTTCTTGAAAATAATTGATAAATTCGTTGTAATGTATGCTAAAGCATTGTTTTTCAAGGAAACTTATTTATAAATACCTTGAAAATAGTCAGATTTTAAATAGTACGAACAATTTAAATATTTTTTGTAGTCGTATGTATTCCTACGCCAGAGTTCAATATAGTCTCGTTCAACTCGACGCTCGGCTGTCTCCGTAAATCCTTGTGGGAGATTTACGGTGTCAGCCGAGCGTTTGGTTGAACGAGACTAGAGTTCAATATTGCTTGGATCCATACAATTTTTCGAGAAATATTTCTATTACTGATACATAGTTTGATTGAATTAATTTTATCTTTAAATATTATTCAACATGATTTATATGGAGGTTTCTCGACATTCTTGTCGAAAAATTCAAAAAAATCATATTATAAAAATGTGCGTAATTCAAATTAGAAACTACACGTACTTGTCATGCAAAATAACATATCATTGATTTTAAAATAAATAAACATCGACAAAATCAACTCCCGTCAGTTCTTCAGTACTTTGATTAATCTTAAGTAACGTCATTTGATATTTTTGAGCAAGCCTTTTCCTATTCATCTTTAAAATTCGAAATACATGTGTTAATTTTAATGCATTTGACATAAATATTTGGTTACTTTAGATAAAAAAGAAATAAATATATGAATTATCTAGATAGTTACTTGCTAATGAAATAAAATAATTTAAGAGATGAATATTCCCACAGCTAAGCTATATAGAGAAAAATCTCTCACATGAAAATGCGAAGAAGCTATTTTATCACAAGTAGTACATGTATTTTCAATCGATTACATACATTTTTTTCTGGGAGGGTTTAGTTACACCATTGAACACACGCGTTTTCTTCCTATTGCACCATTGAAATCAGTCTAATGTAGAGAAATCCCCCAAGTTAAAAAAAAAGATAATTAAGACTTGAAAGTTGTACATTTTATTTGCCAGAAGGAGTATGATTTACATGTATATGTACATTAATTAATGAAGCAAACTATCTAAAAGTTATTTTGATAATCTTGGTTGCAGTTCGCCCTTACTCTTAAATTCACCTCCATTATATCTATTCTAGATTTGTCATTAATAGTAAAAACTTTCCATTTTAATTCATATACATGTAAATATGATTAAATTATAGCGTATAATACAGCAACGTTACAATAAGAACAATATTATATGTTTGCACTGCATTTTATTTAGATTAAATGTCTTGATTACGACTTTGAGAATGCTTCATAGCTTACTCAGAAAATCGCCGTTTTGTACTCAGCCGGAGTACGAGTATGAGTATGAAAAAGTTTATAACCTCGATACCTTGAGTACGAGTACGGTTTGGAGCACGGAGTACGATTTGGAGTACGAGATCGTACTCAAGAAAGTTTTATATTTTCTATTGAAAATTGGAATAAACTGTGGGTGGATAGAGCCACCGTAATTTAACCAATAGTCAACATCAGTTAAAGTTGCGTTGCTCGAAGTTAGTTAAGCCGGTGGCTAGATAGCCACCGGCTACTGTTGTTTAACCAGTGGTCAGCATTCCTTAATACACTTAGTTTGTTCGTCTGTCGGTTATGGCTGAAAAATAAACTGATATAAATAAACTAAATAACTACCAGGTATTTGGACAGACAGCACTTAACTTATCATTAAAGAAGCTGAGTACTTCATATCCGTCTATGCAACTATACAAAAATACATGTGATGAACGCAATGTTTTGTGATCTAATACACTCAGGTAAATTGTGAGAAAAAAGTGATTTTTTATTCTGATTATTTTAGACTTTGTACCTGGTTGGATATATTTAAAAAAAAAATTACATGTACATCGACATACATTAAATTATTATAAACTTAAAAATAAGCATTAGGGTGTAGGTTTTTTTTTCTCGCACTGATCCTTTAAAAGATCATATTGTTTTAATAACCATAACTAACGCATCCTTTTTTTCACATCATTTGTTTAAAAGCACATGAAATTGAGCCGAGTTTTGATATATGTTATACATTATGTCCATTATCATAAGATAAATCAAATCATTAAATTAAATCAGCTGCAAACACACAAAGGGAAAACGCGGTTGATAAGCGATGCTGTTTATGTTATATTTGGATAATTCAAATCTCCCGAGTTGTCCTTTATATAAATTGTCAAACTACGTAAGCATGCAAAATGCAATTAAATGCTTACTGATAATGTCATAGCATATATATCAAAATAGAAAAATATTTAATACATGTAACATGAAAATGTAAAATTTTGAAATTACAGTAGAGGATATCTTCACATTGCGGAGACAGGAACTGAAAAGTTGAATATAATGGATATGCTATAGTCTGTCCCGGGTTTCGCTTTTATGATATTTTGACAATATTGTCAGATAAAGATCAGATAATTTTTTTATCAAAATGAAAATATCTCTAAGGTTTAAAAAAATTCCAGAGAAAATTACCGTAAGTGGACCGCTTAATTCTTTCTGTTGTTATGTTGCGAGACAAATACTCACTTCTACGGGATTTTTTAATGTTAATTTCGGCCACTGCAGTCAAGCGGTTTCGGGAGTGACCATAAATAAAACTTTAATTAAATCTTATACCTTTTAAATAATATTAATTACCTTAATAAAGTCTTAATAAAATCTCTAAAACCATAATACAGAAAAGAATGTAGATATAATCATCAAATACTATCTTGGGGAGTGAAGCCACCTTAAATGACATGATATGTGACTTGCTCTTGAAACAGGCACGTAGCATTGGAGGGGGTAGGGTGGGCTTGGGCAGGCCCCACTTTTTTGCGCGGTAATGATTTTTCCTAAACTTGCAAACACAAAATTGAACTAGATGCTGTCATTAGACAGTAATACCCGCACCAAGTGTTTGCCCCTAAATAACACTGTTTTGTACCAGTTTAATTAAAAATGAAGGCCACATGCAAGCTCCGGTAATACATTTAAAAATTATAATTTTCATAACTGAAGGATGAGATTCCTTCCCATATATAATAATACACATGAGCAGCACTTTATGTGCAATTTGGGGTTGAACTGTTTGCAGTGAATTTTCAGTTAATCAATAATCTTAACATTTCATGTCATAGAAAGTATAATGGTCTATATAATTATTACAAACAAAATCAAAAATTAAATTATGCCCCCTCTCCGTGGCGGTTGCCGGTTTTAGATTTGCTTCTGTGTGCCTACATATACATAATCGTGTGCACAGATTTAAAGAAGGGGTGGGAGTGAGGGGTCAAGACCCCCCCCCCCCCCCATGAAAATTCATTTATATCAATTGTAAAATTACCAAAAAAATACACCTTGGAACCCAATGCTCTTATAGACATGTAAATGCTCTAACCCATTGCGCTTCAATGTTAGGTAACATTATTTGGGGTGGGGGGGGGGGGGGGTAAATATTTAAAATACTTTATTGCTTATCTCAATAGGAAGTATACATCACAATATGCAGGTGTCCTGCACCACCTTAAAGCTGTTATTTACCTAATAAAATAGTGCAAGTGGATTTGAAGAATAGGTCATAAAAATACATGCATGTTACAAATAATTGATGTTTGTCTGAAATTACGTACGTAACACAGGTCTACAGGCCTCATTAATGGGTACTAGTTTTACCCAGCTCTTCGATTAGATGGGTTCACGTCTGTGTTTTCCATATGCAGAAAAGGATTAGTTAAGATCAACTAAAGGAATTCATTATTGTGTTTTAATTGCATTATCATTATATCATTATGATGTTGACCAATATAGGTAAGCATAATACATATAGTAGCAGTAGCACAATATAATGAGATGCCAGCATACATAAGTTCTACTTTCACTTTCTAAATGTGATCTCCCTTTGACAGCTTATCATCGTTACCTATCCTATCGCATTTGTAAAGTTTCTGTCATTTTAGTTGCAAAAGTTATTTTTTTCATCTGTCAGACTGCATGCAGTATTGAGTTGACCCCATATCGACCCTGTATAAACAACTTCTTATTAAATTTGTGTATTATATGTAAGTAAGTGTAGACACTTATCATTTTAATATGAGTTATAATAGGAAGGAAGGAGTATTTCTTTCTTAATGTGTTATAATGCATCCAATACAATGTAGGTCATGACCTTATATGGGACTGTTCTGACCCCACGAAAAATTGAATTAAGAAATTTCCAAAATGTTAATGTGCATCAGGAGAGAAAAAGCAATCAAGAAATGGTTTAAAATTTGCTACCGAACACATGTAAGAATGTATTAAGAAGACTGAATCTTTAGAACCAGGTTAGATTGGGGGGGGGGGGTGTGAATGTGGAGTATAAACATTTATAATTTGAATCATTTATTGTTATTAATTTTAACTTGTCAATGGATAATAGTTATTGATCCTAAGGTAGAAATATGACCTCTGATCATATCTCAATAGATCATTTGTCAAATATGCAAGGTGTAATGTAATTTTTTTAAGAACATTTTTTACCAGTTTATAAAAGTTTTTAGACACCCAAATTATATTTTGATTTTAATAGATCATTCGACAATTAAGGGGGGGGGGAACAGTTTATATTTGAGTTTGTTTGAGGGTGAGGGTTCCAAGTAATATATTTGACAATTTTTTAAAGTAATTTAAAATAAAACTAAGCCATACTAAATTAAGTCAAGAGCATTAATAGAACACAAACTAATACATGTATATATACATAGGAAGTATTACAAAACATAGATGATTGATCTATATCTGGGTTCTTAAATTGAATCATATATCATGTACATATTATATTATTGTTTCTTTGTTCAAGGCATTTCAGATGGTATGTAGGTCATGATCCCAAGTGCTCTTCCTGAAATTATCAAATATCATAAAAACCATTGAGATCCCTACCTTAATCCAAAGATATTATTCCTCCTTAGGTCATGGTAAGGGGTCATCCTGACCCCCTTAGAATCAGAAATTGTCAATTATCTTTAAATTATTGATGTTTGATGATCCTATCTCTATTTAATCTTTATTATTAAGTCTCCCGAATGAAATTTGGAGACTTATTGTTTTTGTACGGTTCTTAATACATGTATTATTATTCTTCGTCTTCTTCTTTTTCTTCTTTCCCGCTCTGAACTTGTTTCTCAGAGATGGCTGAACAGAATTGTACAAAACTCTAGGATATGATAGGCCTGCATATCTAGTTGTGCACCCTAGTTTGGATTAGACAATCACTTTTCAAGGGGGGGGGGTGTCAAAAGGGTGTGGGGTCTAACATTGAACCTTGTAGGAAGAATCGCAGACTCTACTGTAAATGGTAACTTGAAAACGGACAAAGATAATAATATAGGGTTTTCATAATCATATATTGACTGTTACTGGCATTATATAGGGTTTATTAGATCTGACCCCTGGGGTCATCCCCACCCCCCAGGAATTTGAAATTACCATATATCTCAGAAACTGTTATAATCATGACCCCTAAACCATATATATTCATGTTTCTGATGTCAAGGGACATCAAATGTTATGTAGGTCATGGGCCCTGTGGGTGGTCCTGACCCCCTCAAACAGCAAGTCCCTTAATATCTTCAAAACAGTTGAGATCCCCACCCTGAAACGAAATATATATTCTTGTTCCTTGTGTCAAGGGGCATCAAACGGTATGTAGGTCATGGGCCCCGGAGGTGGTCATGACCCCCCTCGAACAGGAGGTGCACGAATATCTCAAAAACTGTTGAGATCCCCACCCCTTAACCATATATATTCTTAATCCTTAAAGGGCATCAAAAGGTATGTAGGTAATGGGCCTCAGGGTTAAATTTAATTTTTCAAAACTGTAATGCACATCTACGGAACAGTTCCTATCATATCCCAAGATATGATGTGTCTATCCATTAAATCATAAAAGTAGTTCTAGGATCTATGTTTTTTTGAAGTGATAAACGTCAATTTTCTGCTACTTTTTGACTCCCTGGATGAAATTTAAAATTTTAAAACCTTACTGCACATCTATAGAACAGTCCCTATCATATCCAAAAATAATGATTGTCTATCCATTTTATCATAAGGAGCTCTTGGATCTCTGTTTTTTTTTTCAGTGATAAACGTCAATTTTCTGCTACTTTTTGACTCCCTGGATGAAATTTAAATTTTTAAAACCTTATTACACATCTATAGGACAGCCCCAATTATATCCCAAGAGATGACGTTGCTACACCAAAAGTTGTAAGAGGGGTTCTGGGAACCGTAATTTTTTTTGCAAAAAAACGTCATTTTTGTTGCCCACTGATCCCCTTAATAAAAAAAAAATTCTGGAACCTGATCACACCTCAATATGACACCCCTAATCATATTCTAGAAGATCATTTGGCTAATGCCAAAAAAAAATGACGTTTTTGAAACCAGTTTTTTTGTAAAAAAAAAAAAAAACACGTCATTTTTCAGCCATTAAATGACCCCCAGGACAAAATTGAAAATTCCAAAACCTTATTGCGCATCTAGAGAATACCCTAAAACATATTCCAAAAGATGATTTGTCTACTGTTGAAAATGTAGGAGGAGTTCGAGGAAGATGGTTTTTTGTGAAAAAACGTCATTTTTTACCAATTATTTGACCCCCAGGACTAACAGAGAATTTTTAAAACCTTTTTACAAAACAACATGATACCCCAAATCAAACTCCAAGAGTTCAGTTTGCTGGTTTATAAGATGTAAGAGCAGTTTGAGAAAGTAAAACGTGACAGACGGACGGACGGACGGAACAGGGTAACAACAATATACCCGAACTTTTTTTTAGAAAGTGCGGGTATAATCAACTATTGGTAAATTCTAAATTAAAGTTTTAATGAGATTTATTTAATTACAGTTATAAGAAAATAAATAACATTCATTTCAGATTTACAGATACATTTTAATACTATGTTTTATAACAACTTGAAAACAAAATATATAATAAGCATTTATCAAATATAATAAATAAAAAGTGATTCTGATAAAAAGAAAATAAATGATCTCCTATCTTATTAAATACAATAATTTGCATGCTCACGACTAAAATATTGGATTGACAGGACAAGACTGTGTATACATTTGTTGTCTAAAGTGCAAATTTACTGTTTGATATTGTTGTCAAAAATTTACTAAAATGAAAATTTATTAATTGTCAACATGATTTAAAAAAATGACTACAAAAAATATAAACTAATTGAGGAGAACTGCACTGATAATTTATATACAAAACTACCTTTTAAAAAACTAATCTGCGCACTAAAAATATACGAAAGCAAAAAGATCAAGAAGTTTTAAAGACTTTTTAAAAAAATAATTTTTAACCAACAAAAATAGCCAGACTTGTTTAAAATATAGCTTTTACATAGAACAAAAACACTCAAATGTTCAACCCCCCCCCCCCCCCCCCAAAAAAAAATACAACGTGATCTGAAAAGTTTCGATGGGTTTTTACAGTTGCTAAAAAGACATGCATGTACATGTACTAATCATATTATCTCATTCTGAAGACTAATCTGCCGGAACAGGATGATGGCAAACACAATAGCTACAATCTAGATAAAAAAAAATAATCATTAACATCACATTATATACCATTTTGCAGACAACGATAATTATAACACTTAAACATTATATACATATAAACATAGAGTAGAAATATAATTCGATAATGTTATACTTAGTGATCTACAATAAGATACGATATCTTAATTTTCATAGACTAATGAATCAGCTTACCTCAATTATCATGATCGTTAGTGATATTCCTATCACTACACCAGAGTATGCTTGGATTAACTCTTTAATCCGATCGAAACAACCCTGTAAATAGACAAACGAAGTTCCAATCAAAGGTTAAATCACAACCTAATCAGAACAAACTAAGGTACCGGATTAGGTACGTCTAACGATTTTTTCCAATCATTTCATTAATTTAGTTGTATGCATGTTGGGTCTCTTTTTTTGGTCGATGCCAAGGGAATTTTCGTAACGTCCTCTTAACTGAAAGGTTCAAAACTTAGAAAACGTCTTCCTAGAGTAGGATTGCAATGCTCTGTACATGTATAAAGGATTATTACAGTTGACGAGCTTTTATTTGTGGGACCCGAATTCGAAACCAGACAGCTTCCGGTCATACAATTTGCTTTGACCTGATCGACACAACTGTTAGTTTTTCTGTTCAACAGGTTTCTTCAGTACATGTATATCACCTGTTGTGCATTCGTTTACATACCGATAGATATGATTTTTTTAACCTACTCGGTAGTTGGCCGTTTCATCGGTAAATGAACTGTTCTTACTGTAAACGTGGTTATTTCTGCAGTTGGTTAATGACGCATTTTCTATTGTCAAACATAAGCGTTGGTATTAAATACGCGAATGCGTGAATGAACATACCTCTGTTTTGATTTTTTACCATACGCGGTTTTAAGCCCTCCGCGTAACTAGTGAAAGTTTTCCCACGCGTAAATAACCACAATTACGGTATTCTTTTTAATTGCTTCAGTTCCTTGACCGCTAAAACCTTTAACAGCATGGAATTGACTTTCTTTTTGAAACAACCGACAGATTGAAAATAGTTGCTTTTTTATAAGTTGGACTTTCGCAAGCGTTGTCTGATGATATGTGACTAAACATTCCTATAGTGTTTTCTTAGTGTAATTCAAAAGAAATGATTTGTTTTGCAAAGAAAAAAATATAACTAGCCTTTTTAGACATTTGCCAAGTTATAAATTTAAATGATCTTTAAATAATTTAAAATGAAATGCAGTGAACAATAAAAACATAAAAATGATCACACGAAATAGCTTTAAATTGAAATATATCAGGGAACACGCATAAATTAACAAATGAATTCGGGATTTTTTTCAAATATGTTACAGAAACTGGATTATAAATTATGTTATTAACTTAGCAAAATTATAAATATGTAAATTTTGAAAATAACATGCGAGACATATTGACAAATTGTAATCACACATAAGTAAAATTCTACCGTCGTTTTGAAGCCGCTGGTAACATAGACATCACATGACGGCTGTGCTTCCTTTTCGCCCACACAACATGTCTTTGGGATCTGCGCATTGACGTCATGGCATTTACCTTCAGTTGTACACCACGGCGTTTCATCAAAGTCATTGTGTACTCCCGTCACAGGGTTTACTGCACAGCAATTAAACTGCAAGCAAAAGACAATAAAAAACAAGTACAAAAATAAATTAACATCAAATTCAATATACAAACCAAGTATCATCTGCGTGCGATAAATTTCATTAAAAAACTTCTATGACGTCACCCATTGTATTTAGTCAACGTTATTTTCACTATTCAATCATCAGTTGTTGGATATATAAATATCCAACTGATAGGAGTTGGATATTTTTAATATCCAACCGTCAATCAGTTGGATATTCAAATATCCAACAGGGCATTAAACAAAGAAAACTGAAAAAATGTTGAAACGTGTATTTCCAACATAAATCCAAATTTATAAAACAGAATTTTGTCATCCATAAATGTATATCCGATAAGCCACGAATAAATTTTTTGCAGAAATATCTCCTTTTCTTAATTTTGATAGATTCGGTATCACATATAAATCACTTTCATAAACTTTTAGACTTCCTCTTTTAACCTTGAACCATATCACTCCTTCTAATTGGTTTCACAATATGGGAAATATTGTCGCACTATGACTTCATAAGACTTCTATCAATTTTTTTTAGATAAATCATCGTCTGTTAATTGACGTCAAAATTCTGATTTTTCCTTTCTCCTTGCAAGTTTAAAATATCATTCAAACGGTATCCATGTCTTTCCAGGAACTGTGGATCTCTATATACATTGTACAAGTGTGTACTTTGCGTTAAAAAATTCATCTTCTAAATCTATGTCTGCTCAGTACAGCGGTATGGTTTTCTATAACATGCGCACCTGTTCACTCGTCCATGATTAAAAAGGTGTGTTTGGTTAGGCTATTGTGTATGGTATTGCTGGAATTATACTTTTGTATGACATCACAGTTGGATATATGAATGGGTCAATGCTTCTTAGAGGCTCAAATGGGGGATTTTTTTAAAGTAAGATAAATAACTCGATAATGTTGAACAGTTTAGAGAAAACATCCCCTCCTCGGGCCTTCGGCCCTCGGAGGGAATGTTTTCTCTAAACTATTCAACACCATCTCGTTATTTATCCATTACATAAACATTTGCAAGGAAACCCTGCTTGTCGATACTAGTGTGTCTTTAAGTATATACGTATGAAAGAAATCAAATAACTTTTTGCATGCGGAAATAAATTATCATGGTTAAAACGGCCATTCTCGAATAAAATGATGCATATGGGTATATCCCTCCAACTATTTTTAGAATCAGTAGGACAACAAAGTAGTGCCTTTAAGCAAAATAGTTCCTGCACTTGCAGAGTGTATATACATTTATTGGGACATTTTAAATCAGAATGCTTGACACGTGTCAGAAAAGAGGATTTGCAATTTTAAAAACAAGTGTCAAAATTGAATTATCATTTGAAGAAAAGAAATGAAATTGTTTGATGTACACCCTTTCCAAAACTGAGAAATTCCCTACTTTTACTTTCATTTTCAGAGTTTTTCAATACAGACGCATTTTGCCGGAAAACGAATCTGACTTCAAACCACGAAATTTTACCAGGAAAGAGACAATTTGATGAGCTTTCATTCAAGAGGTCCCTCGTTGCTGAACGAAAATTAGGGCCGGAGCTATGAACCATAACGTTAACATTACCACCTATGGAAAATGCATTAGTGGACTATACCCATATAATACTTGAGTTAAAATTACATATGTATTTCATTAACATTTTCAGTGATAAGGAAGCATTTCTGTGACAACAAATAAATGTTAACCATAATGTTTATTGTAGACAGGGGTTGAGTTGGTTTTTTTAAAAATATAAGTTACTAAATGTACAGACCAGCATTTCGTAGATTGGTGTTAATTAAGCTTGAAATATAACAAAGCGCATAAAAGAGGGTTAATATTTGGACTTTTCACTGGGAATGTAAATTTACTTACATTTAAAAACAAAAGATTCCATTTATTGGAGATTGGATTACTGCTGTTTAGAGTCTCGTCGACATAGTTTTCTTCTAAAAGCGTTAGCATCTCTTCTTTTACTGTTTCATTTATCTTATAAAATAAATAGAAAAAATTCAAAATACTAAATCATAGGAAGGCAAGTTGAAACTTACCTACACTAATTAATCTGAATATTATGAACAAAAAATTAAATGTCTTATTTTGATCATTCACAAGGATGGAAATTTCGAAAATAAAAAAAAATATCCATGATTTTACATAAATTTACAGAAAATTCAAAATACATAACAATGCCATAGATCAACATCATAAGTGATATCTAATATTTCCTTCTCTTTTTTTTAAATAATTAATATCTATAGGCATATTTGTTTGTTATAATACCTTGTTTCTCATCATGAATCCCAACGCAACTGCTGCAATTTCCATGGCTAACAGAATTATAACGAACACAGCATACTAATTAACAAAAGAACAAAACATGATTATAATTGAAATGCACATCTAGATCGTCATTTACTTTTTGAATGTTTTTGAACAAAAACAAACCTTAAGTCGCATGAATGCAAGCGCATATATCTAACGTTAAGCATGAAAAACATGTACTTACTGTAATAAGGATGCATCTGACTTCACACAATGCTCCAAATAACCCAAAACCTGACACACAGGCAACCAGAGCACCAATGACGATCGCCAACAGAGAGATGTTGCTCATAATCTGCTCTAAAGTTGTTGCGTTCTCTTGAAGTATGCTCAAAGCAGGCAGAACATCGTTACTTTGGTTCAATTTCAAAACAATACCAGCTACCATCAGTGTTATTCCGAGTAACTGTAAAGCCCAATCAATCAATCAATCAATCAATCAATCAATCAATCAATCAGAGATACGAGAATTATTCAAGGAAAAGCTATTTGACATCATATTCCATATAAATAAACACTGGAAAGATATCGGTTAGTGTTTAGAGGATGAACAATATTTACCCTTGTAAAGTAGAACCAAGCCTGGCTCTGACTTTAGGGATTTAACTTGTCTATTAACGACGTTTTAGCAATAAAAATGTCTAACAGAACAATACGAAAGATGCAAAAAGGGTTCTGTTATAAAGATATCAAAGAACCTTAAACCAAATCTGACAATGTTTTGAAATGACAGTCATAATTCAGCCAATGGAATGTTAAGGAAAACTTGTGGCATGTCATATTCAGGGATAAGCTGAAAATTGTTAAGGAAAGGACAGAAAAATGTTCGTTGAAATAAAAAAAAAAATTGAAAATGATTTTTAAAAGG
The DNA here is from genome assembly GCF_902806645.1 of Magallana gigas. Classification (NCBI taxonomy): domain Eukaryota; kingdom Metazoa; phylum Mollusca; class Bivalvia; order Ostreida; family Ostreidae; genus Magallana; species Magallana gigas. The sequence continues at coordinate 29,912,211 of NC_047565.1, read as the reverse complement.
CTGTCTTGGAATGGACGGTAGTCATTTGCCCTGCTTATCGGCTATTTTCTTGGGATGTTTATCCCTTAATGATTTTAGGGTTTTGCTAGAAGTCGAAGGAAATATATGTATAACCTTAAAGAAACATTTTCAGTCATAAAAATAATTTGTTGCCTCTCGTTGCATTAAAAAAAATTTCCTGCAAATGCATGAAGACGGATAAATAAGAATATCCTCACGCGTATACGAGGGGTGTTCGATTAGTAATGTGAATTGTAGCAGACATGATAACGCTTTGTACGATTTGGCAATTGATGAACCTGTTGAATAGCTTTATTCAAAGACTTTTTCAAACGGTATAAACAAGGCCTTGCAGCTTCACATAGTTTTAAACTTAAAGTCTTTTCAATAGAGCCTGTGTTGTAAGGTATTTTATAAGACAGTTCGTTGGTGGAGAAAGAAATTTGGCGTAGAGTCTGTCAAAGATGCAGCTAACTCTGGCCGACCTGGGGCTGTAACAGGTAAGATAAATGTCTCAAAAAAGGGAGATCATTAAAAGTGATGGCAGATTTTATTTTAAAGGGTATTTTTAAGTGCTGTTATAGCCGTTCAAATTCATGTGCCGACGGGCAAATATTTTACAGGTCGGTATTAACGAGTTATTACATTCAAACAACTCATAATATTATCATAAACTACGCTTTGTCAGGAACTAAGCGTGTTTGTATATTTCGGGATAATGCTCTGTCACATATATATAATTATATAAATAAGCTTGTAAAACAATTTTTGAAATTAGAGAAGGTTACCGTCTTAACACACCCACCATACTCTCTTAATCTAGTTCCATGCGACCTTCTCCTTTTTATAAAACGTATACACTTCTGATCTGGTCATTGTTACAAGTCCCGGCGACCCATTGGCTAAGCCACCAGTCAGTGCCTAAGAACTCTACATAAATAAGCTTACAGCAACGTCATTCAGAAAAAAAAAAGATTCAGAGATTGAAATTATGTATTTTGAACCGGGAAGACTTTGAAGGAATGTGATGTTCATTTTACTACTTGAGTGGAATGCTTTTGAGATACTATGTCCTATAATATACTTTGTTTATCGAACAACCCTCTTATGTACCAGACAGAGTAAGTCACCAGTCATTAATATAATTAAATATATATGGAGGACAATAAAGTGAAGACTGAAACAATACTGTAAAACGAGAAAACTTGGCGCACTATAAATTTTAGCGCCATTGGCGCAAGCGCCTCTGAGCGCTAAAATTTGTAGTGCGCCAAAGGTTCCTCATACTATTCACTTTGTTCAGGCTTCAAATCATCACTACGGTCTATTTATTATATCATTGCACTGGAAGTGCGCGCTTACGTAATTTCGGCCATGCGGTGTATTACACACTCACACAGGTAAACAGAATGGATTTGCCAAATAAACATGGACTAAATAATATAATTGATTGGCTTGTTAGTACCTATCATTATCACCTTCATAGTTGGGTTTCTCCCCGTGTCAACTCTCTTTAGCGCCTCGAGGTGAAAATGTGATCAAGCGTAGCGATCATTCACGCTGACAGTACACGATTACTACCAGTTTATTCACTTAAAAAACGAACATTGCACAATCATTTATTACTGTTCTTTACATGTTTTAGAAGTTTAAAAGTCCTTTATGGATAAAAATGCACAATGATAAAACTATAAAACGTTTGTCAATAAAACGTCTTACAAAACATTCATATAAAACATGAATTAAAATGATCATATCACATTCAGAATTCCTGTGGTTTCAAACGACTTTACAAGCAATTCTTTTCTTGCAGTAATACTGTCAATAGCACGGACGAGCCACTGGGCATGCACGGGTTTTAATACGGATAACTTGAGGTTTATTGAAGATACAACGCTCTCGTCGTCACTTTTCTCAGACATTTTATCGAGAATTGAGTCGGCGTACCACTTCTGAAATTCTTTTTTCAGAGCACCTTTGAATTCTTTGTTTACTAACTGGTCAAGTGGTTGTAACTGATCTGTGCAGTTGGGGGGTATGTAGACTAATTCTATGTTGTTGCGTTTTAGGATCGCGCGAGCCTCGTCGTCCTGATGACCCCTGAACACGTCCCAGAGTAACAATGCCTTCGATGTCGCTTTGATACCAAGTCGCTTTCTAGTTGATTTAACGTAGGGAATAATGATTGAGTTCACCAGCCTGAAAAAAACCCCGTAAAAGTTAGTCATATTACTCTGGAAAGTTAACAACTTTCTGTTTTAGATTGATAATATTTTATAGTAATTTTTACTTACTCTCTCGTTGTCACTGAGTTTGCCCAATGGTTTTCTGACTGCGTAATGGCCCAACCCTCGGGAAACTTAAACTTGGGGTGACATGCAGGAGTTTTTCCTTCATAGATGACTTGCGGATCGAGAAGAACACCTGATGCGGTGGACGCCAGAGTCACAGTAATCTGACGCTTATCATCTAAACCCGTAATCTTAACTTGTTTGTTTCCCTCGAGATCCATAGTCCAGTTTCCTACAGGAACAATATTGACACCTGTTTCATCAACGTTGATAATCAAACACTCTGGGATGGAGTGCTTCTTGACAACTGTTTTAATTCGCTGTAGGAAATCTGCTTTTACGTTTTCAAAATCACTGGGAAGGACTTTAACGGACTTAGTCCCTTTCCGTTTTGCGTACCCCATTCTCCTGAGAATCGATTCTGCCAGAGACTTTTCTATTGTTATGGGCCCGCCGAATTCACTTAACAGAGATTTTTGATGAACCATTAGCACTGCACGTGAGATGGACATAACTATCCAGGTATTGACGATACCCCCGTTCAATCTTAATTTTCGTATGTGGTTTTGTACTAACTCGTCGTATTTACCTAGCATCAGTGGTCGACCCCTGTCTCCTTTCGGTAATTCTAAAACTCTACGGCAAGGTGTTCTGTCTCTGCTTTTCATATACGCTTTCTTCAGATTACGGATAGTACTTTCACGCACGGGTGAACCAAGTTCCGAGGTAAAATGTCTGGAAGCATTCATGACTCCGTTCTCTACTGCATATTTTCCAATTTTGGCTCTTATTTCGGGAGAATATACATTATACGTGCCCCGTTTTTCCCGCTTTGGTGTCTTCGGCAGTTCTAAAGAATCATTAATAAATTCACATAATTCTGCTTCTTCTTTGCTGTTTTCTTTTTCTGGATCAGGTAGAAACTCGTCACGTTTCCGTTTTTTGATAAAGTTTAAGATCGACATTATGACACGTCCATGCAATGACCACACCTCGGGAAGAGTGACTATAATATATGTTTACCTGTGTACGTGAGTTATAATTCAATGCGATTGTAATTGCGTGCTTGAGTGACCACAAAATATATAGCTAGTAATACGGGTGTGGATCCAACAAGAAAATTTAAACTAATATTTTTTTTTTTCAAAAGACGCGTGCGCTAAAATTTATTTGCGCTAATGTATTAGCACTTGCGTTTGCGCTAAAATACGTATGCGCCAAATTTTCTCGTTTTACAGTATATGGAGGACAACAAAGTGAAGACTGAAACACAAGTTCGACTTTAAAATTTATAGAAAACGAAAACCTACTTCATATATTGAAGGAAATGTGAATCTATAAAATTTAGAGACAATAACAAAATTACACACACCTATATTAACATGATTACAAGCTGTAATAAAGACAAAACTTTTTTACATAATCAATTATTTAGCAATCGAATTTATGATATCATTTTCCTATCGAATTTCCTTTTCTAAAATTTTAACAAAAAACTACGTGTTTCATTTATACTTTATAGGAAATTATAGTCATAAAGCTGGAAACCTTAAGAGGATGCAAATTACAACTCCTGATGAATTACTATGTACCGTGTATGAACTATGTGCGAGGACACATTTCCACAACATATACAATCCATACCACTAACGTACCAATGATCCATGGGTTCTTTATGATGGTATCATTGCATCACAAAAATAATACTCTGGCCCTCATAAGAACTGTTTCAAACATATTTGAATTTCTCAACCCATACCGCTGTTACTTTTATAGATTGTCCAGCGATAATGATGTGTGTAAATAATTCAAATATGTAACAAATAGTTTTTAACTTACTCCAGAAGGATTTTATCAAATCAACACATTTGTAAAATGATCATTACTTACAAAGAATATAATGTTGATGAGAATCAAGAATACTCTCCCACAACGTCCACAGCCTTCAACCGACATCTTTGTTTGAAAGAACTGCACCTTTTTGTGACAGGATTGTGAGTTACAGTTTTGTTCATATACACGCCGTCTATTTGCTGTATTGATAAACCAGGGACACTACTATACAATGTTATTTTCTCGCGAGCTATTACATGTACTTCCTTTTACTTTTCACATACTCATGTAGATGTACTTAAGTAAACTGTTGTCATTAGACTTTTTTTATAAAACATATATTTGAAACTATATTAGCATCATGAATATGTGTACACTTTTGATTCACAAGTGATAGTACGCGCGTGCTATACATATGGTTAGTATTCACCGATAAAAGTTGGGTGTTTTTAATTCATACATGTATCCATTACGATTATAATACATGGGTCGCATATTAATAAATGTAAATGTAAAGGTAGGGGCTTATAGTCTTGCTCGCAAATTGAATTGCCTCGTACGACTCCTACATATTACCCATCTGGCGAGACCAGGGCCCGGGGCCATAAAACTTAGAAGAGCTCACTTTTGATCTCAGTCTCACTTTTCCACTATATGTTTCTTTTGTAAAAGTGAGACTTAGATCAAAAGTAAGCTCGTCTAAGTTTTATGGCCCCGGGGCCTGTACAATCCATATCATCATCGAGTCCCTCCCTGTGGAACAAACAACAGAGCTGCCAAATTACGGCGCTAGTATTTTTAAATGACATATAGTCACATGTTACAAGGTTAGCTTTTTAAAAAGAAAAGAAAGTCAGCAGGCGGAGTATTCTTTCTAGGTCAAAAAATGAATACACAATTCATTAAAATACAAGAAATACAGTTTCTAAACTAGAACAATTAGATGCATTAATATTTAAAATGTAGAAATAGTACGAAAATTCGGGGAAACTGGAGTCGAAACATGGGTCAAAACGTAGACCGTCTTAGGTTCTGACATTTACACGTTTTCCAGAATCAAAATATGAGGGCTTGCGAAGAGAAGTGGATGTAGGCTATGCCTGTCCACTTCTCAAAAGATGATACTAGTCTATCTCTGTAGCGCAATAGATGTAACTTCATTCTACTGACCCGCAGGTCCTGAGTTCGAATACTTCTTATTATGAATCCGGTAAAATTTTGATAGGTTATTTTCGAAAAATTGAATTTTATTGTTATTTTCAAGTCGAACACATGCTAGAAATCCATTTCCTCTAAGTAATTTAAAAGCGTGGGCTTACAAGCATAAAGTTTTCCAAATGTGTTGAGGACTTTGAATTTAATTTTTTTTTAAATTTATGTTCTATGAAGTAAAGCGTGAAAAACCTTCAGATATGAAAGAAAGTCCGACCTCATATTTTTGCGAGAGTCACGCCAAACCTTTCATTTCAATATAATTATTACAGTCTTGCACCATACATCCAACAATTATATAAAAACTCATTTCCATCATTAACTTAATTTCGTTACAACGACTTTTCGTGAAATTAAACAAATACAAAACGGTATTAATTTTACATTAAAAAACATGTCTTGGCAAATAACCAAAAATTAAAACTATAACAGTTTCCAATGTTATATTTTCCTTTTTGTACATGAATACAATGAAAATACATTTAAATATAAAAAAGATACAGACTGTAAAGTTAAACAAGAGTTAAGCGAGATGTTTGTGAAACACTTATGCCCCCTCCCTTGGAAATATCCACGAAGACAATTAACAGAAACTGTAAATAATCGGAATTTTTTTAAGTCCAAGGAGCATAACTCTGTCGAAAATTCCTCGATCATAATTAATTATTCAAAATCAAACTTGACCTAGACATTATTATAATAAATCAGTATACTAAATCTTATTTCAATATGTGCAACCTCTGCGAAGAAAATAAACTACAAATAGGTGGAATTTTTATTATGTCCGAGAGGCATAACTCTAGATCTGTCAAAAATTGCACGATTGTACCCAAAATCGAACTTGACCTAGATATTATCATGATAAATCTGTATACTAAATTTCAACTCAATACATGCATGAACGGAAACCATTGGTGGACCGACTGACCGACAGACGCACAACAGCAAAGCAATATGCCCACCCTTCTTCGAAGGGGAGGGGGGCATAAAAAATATAGATAGATTTGGAATCCCAATTTATCACACTTATATATGAGGTCTAACGTCATCACATTAGTTTTCGGATGTGATGAACAATATTTTAAGTGAATGCACTTCAGTTTTTTTTCACACTGGAAAAGACTCCGTCCTAGTTCTAGATTTGTAAAGGGCAATGATGAATACAACAGCAAACATTTGGAAAAAAGTTTTAAAAAATTAGTTTATATACACAAAGGTGAATCATTTAATCATAGGTGATTATTTCATTTTATAATAATTATTAACATTTAATAAATTCAAATAATCTATAGCACATATTTCATATAGTAATTGTAGAAATGTTACATGTATCAGGTAAAAAAAATCTTTCAATAAATATAGAAGATTGTCTATTACGTTGAATTTTACTGAATTTAATTAAGATTTTACAAATTTAAAATGAATTATTTTTTATGCCCACAATACATATTTAATAAACAACCTGAGTGGCAATTACGGCAAACAAGTTTCCGGAAATTGAATTGGAATAAGTCAGGATTATATGTTCCATTCGATCAAAGCAGCCCTATGAAATATAGGATGTACATTTCTTAAATACATATAAAATTCAGTCACAGTCAACAATATTAGTAGTAAATAATACAAATTCTTCCACAATAAAAAAAAATCCCCATGAATTAAGAGTATTGTTTTCACAACTTTTGTAAAAATTCCATAATATTTAAAAAAGCTCATAAAAAAGATAAAAAGCATGTCACAACCGCAGCCTTAAACTACTACTGTAACTGTTACTCTGATTGCCATGTTAACTTTCAAAACTTTTTCCATAATTGACAAAACCTAACAGACATTTCTGCTTTACTACAATATATATATATATATATATATATATATATATATATATATATATATATATATATATATATATATATATATATATATATATATATATATATATATATCAATGCAACCCTGTAAAATCCGATGATTTTCTTAGACTTATCAACATATCTTGTTTGAGAAATATACCATAATATTTCAAAAGAAAAAATTCTATTCCAGATCCATTAAAAGACCCTCGGTGAAATGAATCAAACTTAACCTCAGAATCACCTTTTCATTATATATGAGAGAATTTGCCGTGGCTGGACATTGAATTGCGATGTTAAGAATGCCAGATCTTTGGCAGCAGGTTTTCGGCAAAGTGACTTTTTGACAGTTTCTTGTAATTATACACCAAGGACTCCTCACAAAAGCATTTGTGTTATCAGCAAATGAATTTTCGTCACAGCAGCCAATCTAGGGGATTGAGAATTAAACAGTTAAAAAAAAAAATACATGTATTTCATTTCATTTCAGAGTAAATATCAATCTTCTTTTTTAAAAAAAAATAAATATTATTTGATCCAGTGACATTTTTAAGCGAACACAGAATCTTTGGAAACCGAATTTTGCATCAAAATAGATCGACTCTAGTAATGTAAAATGCATTGCAAACAGATATTGTTTTAACATAATATTTGCAATGTAATACTAAGAGTAAGAATACTGTATAGATTGTAATACAGTCAATTCAATATCCTAGATTGAATAATAATTTTGCATACCTTGAACTGTTTATTAAGAAATGGTTCTTGTTTTTTTCTTAATTACATGAAGTTCTACTCTTTGTTTTGTTATTTAATAATTCTTAAAATATCATATTTTGATGTTTAAACTAATAAAACCCCCCGTTTGCGGGGGGGGGGGGGTATATAGGAATCACTTTGTCCGTCCGTCCGTCTATTTGTGCAAAATTTGTGTCCGGTCCAAATCTTTCTTATGGAGAAGCATTGAATATTCTTACTTCACACAAAGATTGCTTATAACGTAAGGGTGTGTCATGACCTTAACCCAAGGTCAATTGAGGAAGTTCAAGGTCATTATTTAAAAAAAATGCTCAATTCCTGTCTGTGTCATGTCTTGTATTAATGGAAATAATAAGAAGCTAAAATTTGTCACAAAGCTTGCTTGTCTCAGGCCACATAAGATTATTTTTTAGATTCTCATCCATTCTCATCCATGTCTCTGAAAATGGCCTGCCCCGATGTATTTTTTTTTTTGGAAAAAAACATGTGAGGAAAAAAGATTTCGGACAAAAATCACACAAATGTCCTCATACATTAACAGTTAACTTGAAATAAAATGGATTTTAAAGAATGGAAATTGGTTTGTGTATTCATATTAGCATTAATAGTTTTAAAGAATAGAGCAGTTGTTATTTATAGAAAATGGACTGTGAAATAGATTCATCCAATATTTTCTATAATAGAAAAACACACGAGTTATGATTTTTTCTTTGCGGGGGTATCTATTGTGAGCTTGCTCACAGTACCTCTATTTTTTTTTGATTTTCTATTTAAAGTTAAAAAATATTGTTGATGTTTGCGCTATCGTCTACTTTACAGTTTACGTTGACTTACCGTTAATGATGCAGAGTGTACTACATTGAAAACTATACTATCAATGCTCAACAAGGAGTCGTCATTTAAATTTTTTGGTAAAGTTTTGAGCAACAGGATTTTGTTTTCAGGAGTAAACTGAAAAAAATAAAGAAATAAACAATTCAAGTCAGTCCCAACTTAAGTCAATATACACCCGATATTTGTAAGCACTAAAAATAACCAACGACACGAACAATAATGTAAAATATTGTCAAATTTTCGGGACAACCCGTCCCTTCTTCAGGACAACAAAATAAAAACTACATATGAAAGAAGAAAAACATCTACAAAATTAGATCTAAAATAAAAACTTAAAAATATATAAAAACTAAATAATATATAAACACCTGATCGAAACGTGGCAACTACATCTTTGTATTATCTTTGTTCGTGTCGTTGGTTATTTTTAGTGCTTTTTTATACCTCATCTTATAACCGTGTATCTTTTGATCCGACACTATAGATAACGAGTGTTGTTGGTTTGTTAGTGCTTCTTTTATATATATATATATATATATATATATATATATATATATATATATATATATATATATATATATATATATATATATATATTATATATTGGATATGCATGATTTCATATCCTTCATTCTAATATTGTCTTAATTTTAAAAGTTACAAATGTATGACGTAAAGACGGAATTCATATTACTTATTTTCTGAGAGGAGAGCTATTCACCTCTTTGCGCTATAAATATTTCATATATCAAATTTTGATCATGCATAGTACTTCTTGACAAAAATGAAACAAATTCAATTTATGTCGTTAAAAATATAGGTACAGATAATTCGAAACTAAATGAATTTTCACTTTCTAAGATGAAAAACCTGGATGCATGATAACGTTTATACAGCATATTTTAAAGAAAAGTTTCGATAACATCAAAGGTGTCAAGTTTAAACTAATATACATTTGTACACCATGGAATCGCCGTTTGCTAGCGACTATAGATGTTGAATCTGAGTGCCCTGCCTTTTCACTCAAAATCAAATTTAAATGACCTGATTAGTTTCGGAATTTAATACAAATAATTTACTTACTACTTTTCTACTTGGATAGTTTAATCTTAATTACATCCCAACGAATCATTGATATTTAATTAAAAACCAACAAATTAAATCGATCCGAAAAAAAGACTTTATGGTATATTTATTTTTATTCTTAACAATTCATTTTCTACGGGAAGAAAGAGAGAAAACGTTGGTTAACAAAACAGTGTGATTTACACTTCCTGATATCGATTTAAAGTGGGATTTTTCAGTGGTATAGGTATTTGTAAAAGTTATGAAAGATGTAGAAATAATATTGGACAACGTATGCATGTAGTTTCATTATTTTTTTTACTGAAAGGAATTTGTTTATTGAGATATTAATTAAATTTTTATTTATGATATGTTGATTGCAGAGTTGTAGACATGTTTATTTTAATTCTTTATTTTAGCAAAATCACAAACCTGTATATACAAGGTGACCCCCCCCCCCCCCCCCCAAAAAAAAAAGTAAACATAGGGGAAGAAAAGAACTAATGGGATTAGATGATTCAACTCACCACGTCTTTAATCTTGAACATGAAGAATACAATTCCTATTTCCATGACAAACACCACTACCATCAATAAGGCATACTGTCCAACGAAAAATGACAATAAAGTAATGCGTTAGTTGAACTTTTCTTGCACATGTTACTCAAATTTAATGTAATTTTGTTTTAACTTATTTTTTTTTTAAGAAAAAGATTTGAAATATATATTATTGTGAATTTGAAATAATAAAACTTACTAAAATCATCAAACATTTGTTTTCAAACCATGTTCCTAAACACCCCAAGACGCCCGATATTACCAAAAGGGCGCCAATGACAACCATTGAAGATGATAGTGTGTTTAAAATGTCACCCAGATTGATCTCAACCACTTGCAATGTGTTAAGGAGCTGGAGCGCATCAAATGGAAGGATATTTATTTTGATAGCTATCCCTGCCATCAGCTGACCAATACCAAAAACCTGGGGTAAAGAAATTCGGTGATAAGCTAAAGTGCGACAGAATTTACAATAAAAAAAAAGATTTGTATCAGGTTATGTGACTAGGTCAAAAAATGCATGCTAAACTACGTACATTATAAGTATGTTGTACTTCATACATTGTTTGTACGTCTGATGTAAATGCGGAAATTGAAGAAATTCAAAACTGAGTTTGACACCTTTAAAAGTTTTAGCAATAGAAACTTTTTTTTTATCGATTTTTATGCTCGACAGAACTTTAATGCAAAAACTTAATTTGAAAATATTCTGTTGAATTATACAAATCTTGAAACGATAATAAAAGGGAAAATCATTATTCTTTTACAAGTGAGAAAGAGTTAAATGAAGACAATGTTACGTATGGTTTAAACATACTGAAATTGTTAAAATTGAACATGAATCATCAAGTCGTCAAGTTTTATGTTGACGCAATTTCCTGTATTTCCTAATTCCCTCCACGTCAATCTTTTATTTTGATTTATAGCAGGCTTTATCTCAATATATGCAAATAACAACAAGAGATAAAAGAAATACTTACTATTAGTACACCATTGATCAGGATGAATATTACTTTTACAGCTTTACAACAGTAATCAATCGCCATCTTGGTTCAGTATCTCAAATTATAGTACGTATTTCTTCCCGGACATAATAAAAAAACCGGTCAACTGAAAAACACAATCCTTTACTGAAGCCTCATCGTAGATGCAACGCATTTTCTAAGTTCAAATGTTCGTACATAATTTTTGTACGCTTTACGCTTGTGATTCATCAGAATAGAATTTTATAATAAAAAAATGTACACTTGTCTAATGATGCTGTGTTTTTCGTTTATGCTACATGACCAATAAATTGCAATTGTGATATTTTGCATGCTTATGTGGTTTGTCCACTCTAGAAAAACGAATATTACGAACAAAACACTAAAATTGGTAATTAGTAGTTAATGATGACTTCAGATAAAATAATCAGAAACTCTTAAACTATTTTAACACCACATTTTTAATTTTCTAACCACAGTTGAATTAAAAAAAATTATTAATTAATTATCCAATTCATGGTTATTACTTTCTGACATGTACAATTCGAAAAAAAAGACCTCAGCCGTGGTGGCATAGCTATGCCACAATGGAAGCAAATTCTGGTGAGCATAATTTATATTTGGTATTATTTCTCGGAAAATATAATAGTTTATTATGGACAACGGGACAAACCTCTCAAAAAGTTAGGCAATGTTTAATGTTAGTTGATTTCCCGGATTTTAACTATAGACAGCCAATAATTAAAATAATTGTATTCGTCATTTTTTGACGATTTTAACTATAGTCCGTCAATTATTAATGTTTTCGTTATCATGTTGACAGTTTTATTTAGGATCTCTCATGATTTGCGTTGGTATATGATTTTTATCCAACGAGTTGTGTGATTTCTACATGGTATCCTTGGCGAGGCGATAGAAAACACACAACGAGTTATGTAATATTAAAGGGGCATGGTCACAATTTTTGTCAAAAATTATTTTTCGATTTTAATGTATACAATGCTTCAATGAGGCATATTTTTTTTAAATGCAACCAAAATTTGAGTGACATTCGTTGAGTTATAAGGGAGTTACAGAGCTTACAATTTTTTGCTATGTAAACAAAACTTTTGTTTACATTTTGAATGCTGAATTCCAGTTTTAGACCTAAAATGAATGTGTTAAACGCTAGGAGCTGTTTCTTTATGCTTAACATGAATAAGAAGATAGAAAAATCACTTTGAAAAAGCTTTTTTACAGGTATATTGAACCTTTGTAAACAAAAACAGAGCACGAGCCTTGTTTATTAGATAAAGAATTGTGAGCTCAGTGTCTTGCTTATAACTACGATTGACTCTCAAATATCATTTGATCATTTAAAATGCATTTCTACAGCATTATAAATAATGAAAACAGAAAAATAGAATTTGACCAAAATCGAGACCATGCCCCTATAAAAACTTATGATTGTTTGTGAAATTTGTTGACTGAAAATATTATCCCGGAAACATTTATGAAAATGCGTATTTGATTTTTTAAAGAATATAAAGAAAACCTCTAAATTAACAAAAAGAAAACGATATGATCATTTCATGTGACACTGTGTACTTTGAATGTTTGTTTGAAAATTGTATAATTACCGAGATTGTTCACGTGACGTGGCTTTTTTGTAAAGATACTGCGCAAAATAACATGACTATTTGTATTGAAATCACTGCACATCTTTATACTGTGACTAGGTCTTACAGAGGTAACGAACAATAGGAAACTAGATATGACGATCAAAGTTTCTTTTTCTGGTCGAATATATTTGATATACTGCTTGTCATTATCTTGACTAAAATGTTAAAACCCCTTGTAAATTCATAATGGTATATAAATTAATTTGTTGAGAATATAATTTAATCTGACCTTTGTAACATAAAATTTACCAAAACATTTACTCAGAGAATACATTTTAAATAAAATTACTAATAAACTTAATTAGTTTAACGGCATATAACACAGGAATAGAAAATTTCTTTTGATGATACATATACATAGTTATTAGTGTTATATCTTTTAGTTTCAATTATCAGAACAGTAGAGTATGAATGTATGTTTCTGCCCCCTGTATGCAATTTATTGTTCTATAAACTATGTGAACATGCAAGCTAAGAGAAGTCGACATGCAGGATAACTCTATTAACAAATAACATGATTTTGCTGATCTGCAAAATTATATGCAATTAAATATCTATCAGAAAAGATTTTGTAAAAAGTCAAAAGATATCAAGTATTGTCAATGAATGACTTCAAGCCTGCAAGATGCTACTTTTTTATGTCGATGTGAGACCTATTTTTATGTCGACATGCAAATTATTTATGTATGTTGATATGCACCTTATAAATAAGGTGCATATCAACATACATATGACACACAACTTATTTAATGTTGACCCGCAAGATATATATGGTGACATGCAATTTATTAAATAATGTTATCATTGTCAACATACAGCATACATGTATTTATGTTGACTTGCGAAATGAATATGTTGACATGCGACTTTTTATGTTAATATGCAATTTATTAAGGTTGATAAACATGCATCAGAAGTTTTACGTTAAAAACATCTCCCATTTCAACATAATCATGTTGTATATTCAATTGACGTAACATCAACTACCCCTTATTTCTGGTATGACATCAAGATTTGTATGACGTAATTATAGATCCCTGGTAACTGCTTTATGTGCTAATCAGCACAAAGATGACTAAGTAAGTAAGTAATAATTGACTTCAGATATAAAATTTATTTTGGGGGGTGTTGTAGTTTCCGTAAAAAGTAAGAGGTGGCAAGCATTTAATCTAGTTCTACAAAAAAAAAGTTCGCAATGGTTTTAAATAGTGTTTTAAAAACACCAGATTACCCATGATACGTTTTCCTGAAATAAGTGGACTTGGAAAGGGTTCAATTAAATTGTATTCTTTTATATAAAAATAGTTTCAAATATTGAATTTTGTTGCATTTTAGTGTATTTTTAAGTATTTCAATATAGATTAAAAGAAACGAATAATGAGATAAATAGTGACAATATTTGAGGAAAAATTCTGATCTCTCTCTCTCTCTCTCTCTCTTTCTCTCTCTCTCTCTCGTTTTACATTCAAATCTCAATATCTGCAAATGAAAAATGGGACCAAATTGCAATTAAAGACTGAAGCTTGTCTGCATAATACTTTTGAAGTTAAATCTGACGTGTGACGTACATTCTTTCGAAAAATATTCGTCAAAATAGTCAACCAATCTCCCTTATAAATTAGAAATGACCATTTCTGATAGGACTTAAGATAAAAACAATAGTGTGCAAATTGATATCTTCCCAATCGGTTTAATCTATTGAAGTCGCTAAACATTAAAGTTTAAACATATGTTTAGTTTAAAAAACACCAGCATTGTGATACAAACTGGTTTCAAGAACTATTTTATGTTTGTTTGCCAAAGTCTCTTCCGAATAATTCATAAATCTGATCAAAAATTTCCAAAATAACACGCACTCTGAACAGTTATTTTCCAACATTGTTCAAATGGTACAAAACATTCACAAATCTTGAAATATTAAACAAACACATAAAACTGTAGAATATTGTAAAGCTTTCTGTAAAATCCCGCTAGGTTGTACGCCAAGACTATTCTATAAACAGAAATTAATAACCCTTTCAATGCATCACGAAAATAAAAAGAACATATAGGAATAAGATGACACAACAGCCAATTGGCTTAACCCTTAACCGTAGAATACATGTACAATTTTTTAAATTAAAAGGTATTTCTATAATATAATACAATTTTGCAAAAACACAATTTCTAACAATATAATTAAGTTTTAATATTTTAGAAACAACAGAACATGGAAAAAAATAACGGCCACTCGTTTAAGTGGAACGAACCCGCGAATAAAAAATCTTAGTTATAAATGTTTCATAAGGTTTATTGCTATACCCACTGAGACATTTCACAACAAAGTGTGTTAATCCTATGCTTTTGTGACTTTTCGTAAATTAAAACCTTAATAATCAGGATTAAAAAATTATATTTATGATGTATAATGTATCGGTAAACACTTTAGGCTTTTGATTATCATTGATTGAAATCGGTTTGCTTTTTCCTTGGATCCAGATTACAATCTGACAAAAATAATTTACACTTTTGACTAATGATACAAATGTAGCAGAAAAAATCCTTAACCTCTTTTGTAATGATTTGTAGTATTTGCATCAAACAAGCACTGAGTGAAATAATATATTTTGCTATAATTAAATATAATTTGTAATACCTCTAGCAAAAGTACAAATAAAAAACAAGATATCTGTGAGTCAACGCTCAGTAGTAATACCCCGGCTCTGATGTGAATATACAAAACTAGTCGACTAATTGTTCTCGAACAATTAGAGGTCTTTCCACCTTAATATTTTTAATGAAATGCTAGATTGCTCAATAAGATATAAAAAAATATATACCTTAGATAAATAATGTACTATAAAATAGAAAAACCACAAAGCCATAAATGACTTTTATAGAGTTATTTTTTAATTTCAAGTCATTTCTTTAAGAATTATATTTTGTATATCGTAAACATATCGTAAACATATAAACCTCGTATACATCTGTTGAATTACTTTTATGATTTTTTTTCACTTACTCTGAACAAAACTGGGCCAAGTGGATATTATTTACACAAGCATTTAAACGGAAAACCTAACAATAGAAGAGTGTTCTAGAGGCTAGCTGTGTACAAAATGAATGTTCCACTTGAGTAACCACAGGACTTCATGCAATACCTGGCTGACCAAATTGAATACCTTATTGCGCAATCCAGCAAGCTATTGAAACCCTTACTCTATTTCTGTATTTCAAATGATATGAAAATTCATTAATTAACAGACTTCCAAATGACATTGACCTTTGACCTTTATGTCATTTTGTTTGGGCAAGGTAGACGCTTCCATTCCAAGTGATCCGAAGTCTCTATGATAGATAGTAAAGAAGTTGGAAAAGATTTTATCGAAGTTTCACACAGGGTCAATTGGTACCATAACTTTTAATGAGCAATTACATAAAGTTTAAATTGTTTGGATAACCCTAATAACAAAAAGGTGACTCCGAGGGAAGAAGAAGAAGAAGAAGAAGAAGAAGAAGAAGAAGAAGAAGAAGAAACATAAAGAGAAGAAGAGGAAGAAGAAGAAGAAGAAGAAGAAGAAGAAGAAAAAAAAAAACCATAAAGAAAACAAGAGGTCTTTCACCCGAAAGGTGGAAAGACCTAAAAAGCAACGTCGACATGCATTTAACAAGAAGTTAACGTCTGATTGGTACAGGAATAAATCCCAACGTATGGCATACCTTAACAAATAGAGTGTTAAAATTTCAAGCATCTGCAATGAATAGTTCTTGAGAATTCTTTGTTGAACATTTGTTTTGAAATTTGGGCTTAAAATAAACAAAGTCGTCATTTAACAGAAAGTTGACGTCTGATTGGTACAAATATAGGCATGGCATGTCTAATCAAAGAAAAAAAACATTCAAGTATCTGCAATGAATAGCTGCTATGAAAAATGCGACAGAAAATTTTGTTACAGACATACAGATAGACATAAGGACACACAAGGTTAAAACAATATAACCCTTTATCCTTCGGAGCGATATTAATACAATATATTTAATATCATCCTACTTTTTTGCCCTCTCCTCCCTCCACCAATTGTTTTATCGGGCATTAAAAAAATGAACTTTCATTCTTAAGGAAGAATGTATATTTGGCACAAAGGTATGTATGATTATCAAAAATTATGCAAAAAGTGGTAGTAGCAGAAACTTGGGACATTATAAAAAAAGAATGTAACCTAATTTTAGATAGAATTTTTTTTTTGAATAAAAAAAAGTTGTTTTGATTAATACTTTGTTATGTAGATGTGGCATTAAATAAGAATAGCATCTACAATTATTTCGTGACCATTGGACT
This sequence comes from Magallana gigas, assembly GCF_902806645.1. Classification (NCBI taxonomy): domain Eukaryota; kingdom Metazoa; phylum Mollusca; class Bivalvia; order Ostreida; family Ostreidae; genus Magallana; species Magallana gigas. Next base: position 29,894,848 of record NC_047565.1, on the reverse strand, counting down.
AATAGCTTTAAACTTTTAGTTTATTAATTAATAAATAATTAAGACAAACGTAAACACGACGTCTCTATTTCTCGTGGATATCGATTGTTAAACCAAGGAAAAATTATTCTCTTGTTAGTTATGTAGAAAAGCCAATAAAGTTGTTTGAGATTTCTTTTGAATTTTATTTATACTCTTTTCAAGACAAATTTATTAACAATAGTAGTTTCCCTGACTGAAATTGTACATACATATGATTACCGGATTTTATAGATCCAAATGTACAACAATTTAATCGGCACATTATTTAGTATGAAGACGATGTAGTTTTAGGCATGCTAAAACTCTTCAAAAATAAAATTAATAAACCTGAACCTAAGAGTCTATGCAATAGATAGGTAAATCAAATCAAGTTCATGTATCGCTGATGTCATTTAAATACTTAATGGCTAATTTGTGGCCATCTTGAAATATTTGATTAGCACTCGAACAGTGTAAAGTTAAAATCGACGTTCACGCACAACAAAAAGATGAGTTTTTAAAAAATCCCCTAAAAATTATTAGTGCTAATTATTGAATAAAATTTAATTTATTTAGTGAATTAATTTCATATGTTATGCATAAATTTCCGGCTACTGTCTATCATAGTCATAAATATAAGCCAGTAGATTTTAACCTATGGCGAATCATCTTAACTTATTTGATTTGTACATAAAATGTCTTCACTACTAAATTAATGTATAATACAAATACAACAATGATAAGACATTTTTGATAAACTTCAAGAAAGAGTTGCAAAATTTCCACTACCTCTAATATATATATATATATAGAGAGAGAGAGAGAGAGAGAGAGAGAGAGAGAGAGAGAGAGAGAGAGAGAGAGAGAGAGAGAGAGAGAGAATGTGTGTGTGGACAATAGAGTAGCTAAACTGACACTGATCGATGTATTCATGTGTGAATTATAATAAAGTGTACATTGTATAAGCCAAGGATTTTTCTGATGAAAAAAAACCGTATTAAAACTATTACAACATTACACATTATCTCACTGACTAATGACAGCAAATTTATATGGCAGCAGATTTGTATGAAAGCAGAAATCTGAATATGAGAGGAATTTTCACCAAACATATTGACAATTAGTTATGTTTAGTTACAGTAACAAGAATAACATGTTTAAAATGTTTTGATCTGAAATCTTATTACTTAACAATCAAATCGACATGAGTTAGCAAATTAACATGCACCGTGTAAAGACAATGATTAACTTCTTTTAAATTGATTTTGAAATACACGTCTTCTTTAACTCAGCAGCTTTTGAATTTATGTTGTTTGTTCTAAAGTGGATCTTTATATAACTTCTATTTATTTGACAAAGTAATGCTGAAGATATTCGGTTTTTTTTGTAAAAATAAAAAAAAATGTCACTTGTAGTGAGACATCGTTATTCAGATGATCAAATAACACATTCTTAACATAGGTTTTCAAAATATTTGTGGATAATAAAGAAAATATAGATTGGTCACTTTCTGAATAAAATTTTTAGATCCAATTTGTAACATGCTCAATATATCCTTGTAGAAACAGTGGCCAGTGTTAAGCTATGATAATCATTGGTGTTTATTAATGTCAGGCAACTTTTACTGTTTATAACATGCACTTTAAAATGGCTCTGACATTTAAAATGAAGATAAGGCATACTAATTGTATAGGATTGTAAAGAGAGAATGTCCTCTGCTTTAAATGAAATGAATTGTGATATAAAACAGACAAAACCCTCGACAAAATAATCATTTTAATTACAAATTCGCCATTGTTTTTCGTTGCTTGGTGTGATAAATATTAAAATGATGTGACTAGAATAGATTCCGTTTAAATATATAAATTCAAACTAATTACTATCACGAAGAATATTTCCGCATCAAATTAATTATATTAAATTTGTTTTATCCTATAAAACGTCAACAGCAGGTAATAATTCAACACATGAGACCTCTCTACATACACAAGGCGTCAAGCAACTGCATACATATTAGTTTTAACTTTTCCCCTACTCTAAACACGATCATGTTACCCAAAATTTCAGTCAATAGAATGCAAGTGTTAGAAATCCTTTTTTTTTTAAAATTAATTACTTGTAATTGTTTGATTCAAAGCAAATAAAATTATTGCTAGTTGTGCTTCAAACCAAACACATCGTGATGAGCGACTGACAAGACACTGCACTAATTTGACCATTGTTGGCTGTGTTAACATGCGTGGTTGTGTTTTCATTTTAAAAGATTACAAGGTAATAAAACAAATGTCACGAAGAAAACAATTCAAGCGTAGAACCATGGACTAATTACTCGACAGCAGGACATTTCCTCGTCATTTTTTTCCAATTTCAAGTCTGACAACACACGCTTAATGTGCTGTGAATAATGACTTAAAATCAACCTTTCAATGTAAAGATGACTATCATGGATATTTAGAATTCGCATTTATTGGTGAAAAGGAGTTTATTGTTATTTCTCTGTTGGAAGTATGCAAAATTTCGGCGCTGTTCTTTACTTTTCTTGTATAATTTGTCTGATTAACTTAGCACTTTCAACGACCAATGATACTTTTCAAGAATATCTAGAAAACAAAGTTTTGCCTCGAGATGACAAAGGACTTGGTTTGGTTTCCTCACAGCGCCAAAATGAAACCGTAACTTTTACCTCGAATGCTAGGGATACAGGTGACTCGTATCTTCCGCCATCTTGGGATGACTTTTGTACTCTGAATGAAACCAATCAAAACAATGTTACAACATATGCTTATTTCTGTGTCATAAATTCTACTAGCTCCGGAAGATGGAATTTCACGGAGCTAAGAAGTTATGTGTCAACAAGAGATATGAAATACAGTTTTGATGTACTATGTGAAAATGGTGCAAACATATCTCTGCCTTTAAATGCGAAAGCAACAAACATTCGCAAATTACGTGTGAGGGATTGTATTGCCACTGACTACTACGCTGATTACCTTAACTATGCCCTGGACGATTTTCCTGATGAACTTGAAGAGTACGTATTAATAAACATAAAGTATTTGCTATCAGTTCAGTCAATGGTACAAAGTTATAGAAAACAGTCCGACAGTCTTCCTAAGAACGTTGAATGTGGAGATGACGAAACATTGAAGATCAAAATTGAGCGGAATTTAACATATATCTTCAGTAATGACCTTGATGACATGGAGAAAGAACAGCTTGGAGCGATTTTCGCTAGGTTTATAATTGGAAGAAGGATATCATCCCGAAAATGTCACTTTGCAAATCTTCATCTACTCGATACCTCTGTCTCTCGGTCGAAATCGAGATTTTATGCGGAATCACTGACGGAGCAAAATCGATTTCCAGCTTTGAGAGTCCTTAATATTTCTCATTCTGTCATTCATTATATACCAGAACAGTTCAAAACCTGGTGGCTGTACTTTCCAAAGTTGGAGTACTTGGACATGTCCTACAACCGCATTCAAGAGATCGTTTTTCATACCAACACTAAAGAAATGACTAACCACCACGTTCCTATTGTCACATTCGACTTCACTTATAACAATATCAGCAGACTTTCTGTTCGGAATTTTGAAAGAATCATTAAGAAAAAAGGAATATTCGTAAAGATGGAGAATAATCCCTTCAATTGCAGTTGCACAGATGAGATGAAAGATGTTTTGAAATATATAAAAGAAACAGATTGGAATTCAAAAAAATACAGACGTTATAAGTATCTTACAAAGTTGCAGTGCCATCACCCTGAAAATATAAAAGGACGATTTTTGAAGAGTCTGAGTATTTATGACCTCAATTGTGATTTTGAACTGATGCCAATTACTGTTGCTCTGTGTGTGTTTTCCTTTATCATATTCGTTTTAATTGTAATCATGTTGAAATACAGGCGGGAAATTCAAATATTATTTTTCACTCGTTTCCATTGCATCCTTCCTTGTCAGCCGAGCCAGACATACGACGACAAAATCTTTGATGCATTTGTGTCTTACAGCAATGATGATAAAGACTGGGTTCACAGTACGTTTGATTATAACAAACACAAACGACTTGCACATTTAAAATTCTGCATGCACCACAAAGATTTTGTTGCAGGAAAAACAATTCTGGAAAACATTGTCAAATCCGTGGAAGATAGCAGACACACAATGATAGTTCTATCAAAGAACTTTCTAGAAAGTCATTTTTGTATGTGGGAATTTCAAGAGGCCTTTCAGCAAAGTATTGTTGAGAGAAAGCGTCATCTTATCATAATTTTACTGGAGGATATTCCGGAAAATGATCTCCCACATGATGTAAAAAGGTGTATGAAGACTTTTACTTACATTCGAAAAGATGATGCAATTTTTACAGACAGGTTGCTTTACTCCTTGTCATACAGTCAAAGAGTTTTGCCGGCAAAACTTGCCCAGGACAACGAAACTTTTGATCAGCTTGCTGACAAAAAAACTTGCAATTTTAAACAATCTGTATTTGAAAGCTCTGTAAATAAAGTATGATATTGTGTGCAAAATTGTTTATTCGCTAGTAATTTCTTATATATTAACACGTCTTGTTTAAACATTTTACGGAATTGCTTATTCCATAGTATTTTCTTATATATAACATGGAACATGGTTTTATTTCTCTTCAATTAAATGTAACCATTTTGTAAAATCGCTTAAAGCAAAATAAGCTGCAATTTTCTTGCTGATTTTTTTTTTTTAGGAAAATGTTATTTCCTACTACATGTAAAATGACAAAAAATATAATGTTTCTAAATTTCTGTTTGCCATATTTTTGTGGGGAAAGCCGTTGCGAGGCCTTAACTGAAAAACATTGAATTATTGTCGTCCTGTATAAGAAAAAGATTGAGATGCTCTATATTTCCTAGAAGAGAAATGTTTCTTCTAACAAAAAATGAAGTTCTGACAACATGCAGACTTATCTTACTAGCTAGAAGGTTTTCGCAGCATAATTAATAAAATTCTAAAACTTACAGCTCATATTGCTTTAAATTGTAAATGCATTTACTACTTGTTTGTCTTTTAATTTAAAAAAAAAATATATGTTTGACAGGAAATATAATTTTGGAAATACTTTAATATAAAAAATATCATAAAAAAAAACTAAATGTGAGCGTGGCAATTTTCATTTATCATAAAAAGGGGACACAGATTTTATCATTGGTAAACGCCCGAAATGCTTCTTACGCATGCATTTTAATATAATGTATTTTTAACTTCGATAAAAATACATTGTAATATTTATTATAGTATGAAATTGTTTAATTAAGAATTGTTCTTGATAGTTGCTTTTCAAGTTTTTTTTAGTATTTACTCATTGTTAGCAGGTGATTGTTTTGCTTTTTTCTTCTTTCAAAAACGTGGTTGTTTGTTTTCTGAGTTGAATCTTTCCCTAAACTCTATGGAAAATTTGACAATTGTGCTTTGACAATATACCCGATAATCTACCAGTTGAACTGATGCGTCAATACTATTGATCACTTGTTTTTGTTATGCTGTGGAGAATTTTCTAAAAGGAAATTTAAAAACGTATCAACTTTTGCTTCAGGAAAATACAAAATTTATGCATCCATTGACAGCAATACCTATAAAAGGTTTATTTTTTATGAAAATGTTTCACCTTTTGAAGTGTTCTCTTTTTTTATCAGCTGTGATAATTTTTCTAATGTTTTATTTAATTTATTTCCTTCAAGTTTCTTCAAATTGTTCAATGCAGTTTCTTTTCATATATCGACGCTTACTTTATAAATTAATAATGTAGATTATTTTGTCATATGCAGGATGATTAAAAAATGAAGACAGTTTCTTAATAATAGGACTATTATTTCTATAAATTATTTCTATATAATAGAAATGCCATTTTTGATTTTTATAATCATCAATATGGATGTTCAAATTCGATATACATGTATTTTTTTTTAAAATGTGCCAGTTAATAGCAAGGAAAACCAAAATATTTCAACAGGTGAAATAGTTAAAGGACTCATATTGAAATATATCATGACGTTTTAAAAAAAAATGGTTATCTCGCTTTCATTACCTAGTTTTCTGGATACATTCAACAAAGTTTAGCATATTTTGATTGTCTCCCTGAAGAACACGTTAGATACATGTACTATTATTCCCAAATGAAAATACAACAAAACCATGTCATTTAGTGTTATCTTGATTAATGATATTAGATATGTAATAGAAAGAAGGACACCGACTTTCCACCAAAGGAAAGGCGAAATAGAAAAGTTGATGCCTGATGCGGATGATGACAGCACTTATGAGGTTCAAGTGATAAGCTTTACAAAAAAAATAATTTATAGCTTATTATATTTCAAATATTGTTTGTTTTAATATGATATATTGCTTTCTTCTGGTATCATTTCATGATTATGGATATAGAATACAAAAGAAATTTCCTCATAAATATCGAGAGATAGTTTCTTTTCACCACGCAATCAATTTAAAATAAATTACGGTTTTAAAGATTTTTGTCTACTTGTCAATAAACTTAAAATTGAAACGGTAAGGAGCATTGCCTTAATTCAAATATATTGCAATTGAATAAAATCAATAAGGATTAGAAATCAGACACAGGCCAGTTCATATATACTCTCCTCATTGACAATTGCCTTCGGATCATGTTTATAAAAAAGTGTAAAGAGATACATGTAAAAGTTCACGTTTTGACAGGAGTCTACATCATATACACTGAGTTTGTAGGTCTTTAGGCCATTATTAGATATTGAAATTTATGACCGATTGACGCATGATTTAAAGTTGATACCTTCTATAACAAGAATTCAATTTTATAATTGCTACAAAAAATCAGTTTTGGATTTCCTTTTTTTCGGTAATTTGGCGAGAAATAAATATAAACGTTTATCAACCGATCATAAAAAATCTTACGATGGAGCGTGCTGAAAACGAAAACGACACCTCGGGCACATATAAATAATTCTTCTTATTTCTAGACGAACAAGCGATAAGACTCTTGTACAACTATCAACTCCGAACGGACGGCTTATTTACATGGAAAGTGGATCAATCATGTTTAAAGCAGACCCTTGCTTCAGACAACCGGAAGCGATGCTATGCTTTATCATCAACTAATTTGGTTAACCAACCAAATAAGGATGTCTGTCGTCCGGCATTGATTTATATCTAAACATAGTGAATTACATTTAGAAAATTGTGAATATTAAGAGCGAGAATGGTACATTGGTTGATGGTACACCTCTCGATCATATGCTTTATCCTCTGTAATTCTGACAGAAATGTTTTACGTTATCGTGATTTTGATAAACGATGTCAGTGGTAGTTTAAAACGAGAGTAGGTAATGCTACTTGTTAATATGACACCCGTTCTTTTATAACAAGGCAGTTGAATAAATGCTTGCAATTATTTATGGGAAATGCAGAAGTATTTGATATATTGCTTTTGTTAGATCTAAAGCTATACACATAACTTCCTGTTATCCATGGGCGAATCTTGATATTTTTTCCAGGTAGGTTCCGAGGAAAATTTAAGTTTCCATGCAGGGATGAGGCATATTTTCGAAAATTTTACAACGTAAATTTAGGACATTTGGAATTTCAAGACACCCCCACCCCTTTCTAGATTCGCATATGTTATCAACATCTTGGTACCTAAAAAATAAGCATGAATAATGCAATCAGTTGTCACCCATGACAATGCTCGAGAATAAATCGGAAAATACTACATAAAATGTTTTTTTTTTTATCAGAATGCGTAAATGCCTACGTAGTTATTGCTACATGATCATTGTTGAGAATCGGTATTGTGTGACAACACACGCAGAGATTACATATATGATATCTGTCGTGGCACTCACATGGATAATCTGTGATATTGTATTTTAAAAAAACCAAGAGGCCCACAGGGCCTGACCGTCACCTGAGTACCACAGCCCTTAGATGGACCTGTCAGGGAGGTTCATGTTTGTGATATAAGCTGTTGAAGTTTAAACATTAATCCGAGATTGTTACCATCACTTTTATCATGTGATGTTTTCAAACATCAGTTCATTATGGGGGAGGGAAACTCAGATTATCTTTTAAATAAGCTTACCTCAAGGGGCCAAAATTTAAAACTTTTTGTAAAAAGAGAACTACAGGCCTTTGATGGTCTATCCTTTATAAAATTCAGTTTTATTGATATACACAACATGCATAAAGTTTTTGATATACGCTAACAATGCACAAGAAATTAAATACTTCAAGTCATAAATGTAATTAAAAATTGTTAACGACCGATACACAACCAACGACAATGGGTTACTCAATAGGATACATGTCCATTAAATGGCCATATTTAGTTGCCCCCTTCCCTCCCCGAACTAAAAAGCATCAACCCTGCTCCATTGACAGTGATTTTCACAATTTAAAAAGAGGACATTATGGACATAATATTAATACATTCCGTTTATCTCCCACGACAGTGAAGAAGAAAATAATCTACAGTGTACATTAAAATACATTTTCACGATATGGCCATGTTTACCTTAGCTAAGGGCCTGATCCCATGAACCAGGGGGATCATGAAGTTCATAATTTATGTTGTAATTTATGTTATGACATCATAATCATGCATTTAGTTTTTCTCAAATATACATTGTAGTAAAGAAGATTTTCTAATATTCAATACATTTTCACTATATAGCCATATTGGTTCCGGCTAGGGGTCATAAATTTCTCAATATAGGGAAAAAGCTTCATTGACATTTATATAACCATGCATTCATTTTTTTCTCAAATATCTATGGGAGTAGAGAAAATGATTTATTACCTTTCTACTATAAGGTCATATTGTTTCCACCCTACGGCCTGAACCACTAACCCAAGGGCCATGAATTTCACAATTTTGGTAAAGGGCTTCATGGGCATCAAACGATGCATTTAGTTTAGAGAATGTCAATCGATTTGATTAATAAAAGTAATGAGAAACTTTTTTAATATGTTATTTTCTTACTTTAAAAAATGTAAAACTAAATTAAAAAAAAAACAAAAAAACAACAACAACAAAAAAACCCTCAATAATAATAAGAACTAGACACGATCTCGTTGCGAGCAACGAGTGGGTCTTCCGTTTGATTATGAATAAATGATAGGGTAAATCAAAATGTTGACATTTGGTACGAGTTACTATATTAACTTCCTTTTAAACTCATTTTTGGACCTACACTGCAATATTGAGATTTCCGGAAAAGGTCATTTAAAACTGCAATATCTCTACAATGCGTTGACCGATTTTAAAACGGTTTTTAGTTTTGTATTCAGTACAAAAATGTCTACAAAACGTATATGCTTTAAAAATAAAAAAAAATCGACGACCGGAAGTGACGGACGACCTGCTCATATTAAAATTTGATCAGTTTAAAACATATTCTGATGAAAAGAAATTGTAAAAAAAAATTTAAAACACAATTTTCTAAAAATGCTATTTGAGCGGACCGGAAGTGACGAACGAACATGGTTTTACCTGATCGGCACTAAGAATTCAAAAAACATTATTCCTGAAAATTTCAATGTTCTATCTTTAATCGTTTTTGAGAAAAAGGAAGAACAAAATCTTTTAAAAAAAGAAAAACAAACATAACGGCCGATCGGAAGTGACGTCATCAACAAAAATGTACGTGATAAAAGACCTTGATATTTTGTATTATTCGTGAAATTTTTATAAAAATCCGTTGTAGCATATTTGAGAAATTTGAGTGTCAAAAAAATGTTAAGAATAAAAAGAATAATAACTAGAGACGAGCTCGTTGCAAGCAACGATTAGGTTTACCGTCGTAGCTGCGTACGTCATATTTGTGACGTGATTACATAATTGTGATTAGTACAAAATATTGATACCTGACCATGGTACAACATTATATGTATAAACACTGAGTAAAAGAAACAAAGTACTATACTACATGTATATAAGCAAATACAGATCTTTAAAAGTTGTCTGTAGTTTGATTCGCCGCATGTTGTTTTTTGCATGTGCATTTTATTTTGAGAAACTTATCTAATCATCATAATTGACTAAATATAGACGACGATTATATTCACACAGTGGGTATGCCCGGTATGAAGGTAAAAAGACCAAACATTTTACACGCATTTTTTATCGAACGCAAGCAAGCGCAAATGAATCTTTTAGTATACTAGTATATGCGGAGATCCTGGAAATTTTACAGAGGGTTTTGAAGAATATTTTTTTTCGAGGAGGGGGAGCATGCGCAGATCAGAAAATTTTTCCGGAGGTAGGGATTGAGGGTCTGACGGTTATTTGAGTTGACCAGGGGATGTCCGAGGCATATTTTTGGTAATTCTATAATGTACATGTAATTGAAAATAAAATTGCGGGGCTTGGGGTGGGTTGGGATCAGGAACCCTCCCCTTTCCCTTCTAGACCCGCGCATGATATGGGGAAGACCGATGCCGGTAATTTTACACTAATTTTAACCATTTTTATTTAATTAATCATTTTCAAAATTATCGGGGTGCCAATATTACCTTTCAACGCAGTTAAAACTTAAAATACGAACCATTTAGTCTTGGTGAATATTCGGCCAACATGCGTACACGTACGAAAGAAATGGCAATATTCAAGAAATTTGGATGAACGATCTGGGTCCTTGGTCCGATTCTTTTTCATACTAAGAACTGAGTTGAACATATATATATATTATTGACTAATGTCAAAAGAATTGGACACAAGTTCCAAAAACTTAGAATGTCCTCTCCTTAAGACTAAGAGACCTGCAGTTAGAGATTGTCAAACTCTTATAATAATTGATTATGTCAATTTATTTTGTCTCAAAGAATCAGGTTTTTTTTTAATCAATGAAATTTTACCTTAAAAAAGAAGAAATAAATCGGGCACAATTTTCAATGTTAGCATTTTACAATTTAATGGTCTAATAAAATTTGTATGAAGTTTCAAGATACAACTCTTCATTGCTTTATCCGATCGCGAAATATTGCATGGAAAAAAGATTTACATTGCTTTTTTTAAAATTACAATAAGATATGCAAAATGAACTTAGAATAAACGCTTACAAACAAGCATACATCAAAAGAAATTCAAGAAAATATCAAAATATTTTTTTCTTTATATGCGTTAATGAAAACTTTGATCAGCAAGGGGTTCTAAGTCGTGCAAGCACCTACTTAATAGATTGTTACACGGGTCTACAACGATGACCAATATATCGAAAAGGCAATATTGTGGGTGAAGGATGAATGTGTAGTTCGTTTTTTAGGTTTATTTTTTGATAATTATATTTATCGGGATCAATTTTGTTTGTTGGTTTGTTTTGTTTATTGAAAAGAGGAATAAAGAAAATTAGTAATATTTCCGATATGAAGTCAAGCATATTTTATTATTATCATAGACTAAAAGCATGTTGGGAAAAAAGAAGTATTGTATCAAACAAATATTATGCGCAGATCATTCATTCCTCTATGGTTTTCACGATTACATGTATCAGTTACTACACGTACTTACTTAAGGAAAAATACATTTCCAAATAGATGATATCGGTAACTTATAGTTACATTTAACTGTTAACTTCCAGCTTGTCTTCTGCCACCTGCAAGCACGTGTGTAATCCTGATTTAAAGATAGGTATTATGGCCGGGAGGGAGGGGGGTGGTTGTCACAAGATTGTGTACTAGCGTACTAGAGTGTACATTGTTAGTTAATTATTGATGTTGAATTATTATTAACAAACAAAATCAAATTGCTTTATTTTTCATAAAACGTCTTTAATCAATATGGTGTAAGGATACCCGCCTACTAAATACACATGCTCACACGTCAACCGATTGAAAATAACTGTATTTTGGATTTATAAATCGGTCTAAAACATTCGGTCTGATATATCGTTGTTAACAATTAAAAACTCTGAACGATTAAATTGGTTTTTATACCTACCCCGATCACCACGGAAGAATCCATTCTGACCAATGGAAATTTCATTAACAAGACTCCGCGCGACAAACGACATACATGTACATGTATTACCACTTTAATCTGCGCGTCTTTTTAATGAATTTATGAACAGCGGCAAATTCTAAGATAATGTTAGCTGCAAATCTGTAGCCTTTGTATGAAAAATTTCGGATGGTAGTCAATCTCAGACCGAGAGCTACATATATTTGTTCTTTCAGCTGCTGAATTTCTTCGTCTCGCTTCTGTAATTCAGCCAGCACTACAAAATGGCGGTTTTTTATGAACTTTGCTTTTGCAGTTTGGTGGTCATTATCTTCACGCAAAATGGTTATTTTCCGCTTCGCATCATCTAGTTGATTCTTAATAAGCTCTTCATAGAATTGAGTCTGTAATCCTGGAAAAAGGAAATTCCGCAAGGAATAAACGTTTTTCGTTGAAAAATCTGATCCGGTCTCTGTTGCTTTGAATTTTCTTTTTTGATTTTCTTTTCTCTTTCTGGCTTGAGTTATCCGTCTTCTCTGTGACTTTAATGGCGTGAACGTCACTTCGGCGGTGAATTTTCTCTGTCTTGCACATCCGCGCAAAATGTCCATTCTTTCCACATTTAAAGCACATAGAAAACCGTGCAACACAATTCAATACGTGATGAGTAAGTCCACATCTTATACAAGCGGGAGTCTCTTTTATGTACAAAGTACTGCGTCGGGTAACTTACAGGCGAAGTCCACGCTGTTCCATACGAGCACTGGTACGAATCCATTAGGGGGAATTTAGGTGAGAGGTACTTCATGGGATCGTGTATCAAGCTAAAAAGTTAATAAGCCGGATTCATACACCATTTGAGACCCACGGAAAATGTACAAGTCGATCGGTATTTGTTTTACAAGTTTTTGCATTTAGACATACAACTGAGAGAAAAGTAAAAAAGAGTTATTTCCCCTTAGCAGAGATAAAATGTATAAAAAATTGGAAATTTAGGATAAAATTAAGCTGCAAAAATATCTTAAACTTTACAGTATTTCTAATTACATCCATGTGATTATATTCACATAAAATAAATAAAACTATCTTGCACAAATTTTAAAGAATTCAAAGTTTTACAATAAAGTATGACATCACAGAGCACTGGATCTACTTCAAGTAACAACTGTGACTGGGCGAATTCACGACAGAGCGAAACTGTTTGCAAGTGTAGAATTGCGGAAACTACACAGGATGAAAATAACCCTGTATACAGTATCTTGATTAAAATATAGATATAAAAGCACACCTTACCTATTTGAAGAAAGTTTTATAAATAAAAGGTTCCTAAAAGTTATATGGAAAAGGCATATAAAAAATCCCCTATTCCCCTCCGGATAAGACATTTTGCATCTTTGCGATTTTTACAGTACATGTACATTTGAGTTATACTTTTTTCCCTATCTGGTTTGGGTTATTTGGGTGGGGGTGTATACAATTGTTTATATAATAAGTATGACAAATGCAAGCTAGTTAACTTTGTAAAACAAAACATGCACACTGTTGTAAAACTGCTAAAAAACAATTTGTATTGCAAGTCTGTCATGTTGTAAATTTTGAATTTACCGGGTGGCAGTTAATACATTTACAAAGTTGTCATGTTGTAAATTTTGTATTTACTGCCACCCGGTATTTTCAAAATTTACAACATGACAAGTCGACAACTTCGATATAAAAAAATATTCCTTGATATACATACATCTTAAATATGATGAAACAAAACTATCATGAATTTAAGTAATTAAAAATCAATTCAGTTAAATGAGTACAAATAAACAATGCATATGCACGAAGATCATTGATATTACATGTAAACCATAAATTAAAATTTTCCTTTTATTTTGCCTTGAAAACAAAACACTCGCTATTTTTGTGCACAGACTAAGGACTTACGCCTACCCATTAATAGGCGTAGTTTTAAACCCAAATTTAGTCCCGACTAAGTTTCCGCCTTTTTGTGAAACGCAACTTAGTCTGGTTTTGAGGTTTAGTCCCTGATTTAGTCCGGAGTAAGCTTACGCCTGGATAAGCCTTTTTGAGAAACGGGCCCCTGCTGTTGATCGGTTAACTGAGTCTCGTAAATAATGCATCTAAATATAGAGAGGGGCACAGTTTTGAAACAAACAACAAAAATAAAGTCAAAGAGGTTCACTTTATGAAATGAAAATGTACATATGAATAAAAACATTTGAGAATTTTATGTGGAATCATCTTTATGCGCTGCATGTATCAGTTAGTGCATTACAAAAAGCCCTTTCATAACTTCCTAAACGTGCACACCCCCACAAAAATGGACCGAACTGACATAAATTGTTTCTGCAAATACTGACTAATTACGAAAACATCAAATTGAATACTACGGAAGGATTTGGAATTCATTTCTTTACAAATTTGCTTCAATAATGCATTAGAAATTTTTATTTCTTTACAAGTTATTGACAAAAAACCTCTGACGCCTCTAGCTCCCTAATTAAAGGGACCAGCCCCTTTTTCTGTACACCGAATGAAAGGTTTCGGTAAGACCAAGAACTTTTAAAATACATCTTATAACAAATTATTATCAGGTAGAAAACTAAAACGGAAAATACGTGAAATTTTTGGCATTTTTTTTTAACCTTTGTTTCTACATCTATATCACTGCTTTATTTGCATTTAAATAACAAATGAAATATTTCTTGCACCAATTCAACGCATCAGCTTCTAAATTAGCCCATCTTTGAGACTCTGCCAGTGGTCGTTAATGCTAAACCCATCTGACAAAAGAAGTCGTTAAATTTACTAAAAGGGGAATAATTCAAAACCGGATGGGGATTTTCATCAAGTAAAATATGAAACGACAACATCGCACGGCATGTGATCAGACCTGAAAATTTCAAATCAATCGGTGAACAAACGGGCGAGATATTAAAGCTATACACGCTATAATTTACGTCAATTTTGAATGACAGTGAAAACGCATGTGTTTGTCTACTTATAAAAGTTATCCTTTATCTGTAAATTACAATGGTGAATTCCATCTCGTTACAAAGATATAGATTTTTAATTGTTTATTTTCCTGCCAGAAAAATTTACCTTTTCATGAATATTGATAAAGGAAGAGCAAACCGACCTCATTGCGCATGTCCGCGGAGAACTAGGTAGTCGTTATTGTTTGCCTAATTAAATATCCAACTTGATTTTTAATATGCTTAACAGTTGTTAATTTGAAATACATACATGTATAATGAGTAAAATACGTTTGTCATTCATGATAATTTTTACTTTTACTTTACTTTTGCATTAACACTTATAGGATCTATAAATAGCACACAGGGGAAAAACACAGGTCTACGTCATTTTTTTAAAGGCAGTATTTATATCTACTCACAGGCTTGTATTTTTTTCTTTTGTTTGTACTCGTATATCGGACAAATTTATGCTTTACTGAAAATATCCTTTCCTTTGTGAAACTATCACAATTATGAAGATGTTGACCCTTCACCAGTTTTGGTATGATAGGCTAAATTTAGCTGTCGATATCACGTGATAGATTGATATTCACGAGGAGGCATTACTTTCCTGGCAGGAAAATAAATATTTTTTATTGTTTAATATTTGATATATTTGTTACGTGATCGAATTGAGCATTATAATTAACAGCATAAAGGTAACTTTTATTAGTAATCAAACACATACATTTTCCCCTTTATTCAAAATTGACGCAAATTATAGCGTGTATAGCTTTAAGGATCAAAGTTGGCGTCTAGAAGAAAAAAAAATAAGAAATCTGAAATTTTTTCAGAATAATAGTAAGTTCTTCCGCTCCGAAGCGGAAGACCTTAAATGCACCACAAAGGCGACACCTGAGGCTTATTGGGAAGCGACTCCATTTTGTATTAAATTCTAACATCCGGTGATGTTAATACATTCGATGTGTTTTTCCAAGCCTGTCGGAAAGGTCCGAGAAGTTGCATTGGAGCTAGTCTATGTGATAACCATTTTAAACCGGTTCTAGAAAACAGCTGTTCTTTTTGTTACTTATTTACTCCCTCATGATCTGCAATAAATACTGATTAATATTAATAAAATAATTGATTTTGTTGATGACAAAATATAAATATAAGCATTAAATGATTTTTTTTACGCCGTCGTGTTAATAACTGCCGTTAGGTGAGCAGAAAAATTAGAGCTCGTTCCAAAATTCCGTCGATTTTCCTACTTGGTGACAGCAAATGTTTACGTCAGTGTCACAATCAATAGATTTATTCATGCTTACAATTTTCCTGTAGGGTACCTCTGATTTTTATTCTATGTTCATATCCTTTTTGGTGCCTCAAATTTTGTCACTTCAGGTATTGGTCAATATTGGACTATACTCGGGCTGTTCTATTTGTTTAATATGATGCTATAAATACCCAATCATGTTTTTGGTCAGTGAGCCGGGGTCATTAGCACGCATGGCAGTAGTAGCACGATGTATAGCTAAGTGTATTTTTTACGGTAACAATCTCCATTAGGGGTAAGTTCGTTTTTCCTTATACTTAAGTCTTGTTTGTAATATTTAAGACTTTAGGTAACTGTTCTTATACGTGTTCGATAGTATTTTCGTGTTAACGTGTTCGTGTTCATTTACATTAGCGAAACATGAAATCAGATTGACCAGTGAAAAGCATCTACGCACAAAGCCATATCCATTACCCTTTACTTCACGTGAAACTGTATGTGAAGTGGTCAGGAGACTGCTAGAAACAGGGATCATCGAACCATCGACAAGTCCTTATACATCGCCGATTGTTTTAGTCAAGAAGAAGGACTACTCCAATAGATTCTGCATAGATTTTAGAGCAATCAACAGAATAACCGTATTTGATGCAGAGACGATTCCGTGTGCGGACGATATATTCGTGCAGTTGGCAGGTAGTAGGTACGTGTCAAAATTTCGTCTCTGTAAAGGTTATTGACAATTACCCCTTGAAGAAACGTAAAAGTGCATAACAGCTTTTCAGACACCACTCGGACTGTTTCAGTTCAAGGTTATGCCGTTATGGTCTGGTCAACGCGTCAGCCAGTTTCAGCCGCTTAATGAGAAAACTATTAGAGGGTATGCAGTTCATTGACAACTTTATAGATGATGTTATAATATATACCAAGTCATTTCAGGAACATCTGCAGATCGTGAAGGAGTTTTTAGAAAGACTGCGCGCTGCAAACTTAACTGCGAAGCCAAGTAAGTGCTTTATTGGATTTCAAAGTTTAGAGTGTTTGGGACATATAGCAGGAGAGGAGAAACTTCTTCCAGTACCAGAGAAAGTCGCAGCTATTCAGGTGTTTTCAACACCTACCACTAAGAAACAGGTTAGGTCATTTTTGGGACTAGTTGGTTTTAATAGAAGATTTATACCTAACTTTTCAGCTATTGCAGCGCCGCTGACAGATTTGACACGGAAAGGACAGCCTAACAAGTGTATCTGGGGACAACAGCAGGAAAACGCATTTACATCGCTGAAGTACGCACTCATGGTAACACCTGTGTTAAAATTACCCGATATGAGTAAACCATTTATATTGCAGACAGATGCGTCAGATGCAGGTGTTGGGGCAGTGTTGTTGCAAGAGGAAGATGGAGTGAAGAAACCCGTTTTCTACGCTAGTCAGAAGCTGAAGTCGAATCAGTTGTCCTACTCTACGATTGAGAAGGAATGTTATGCTATAGTCTGGGCGGTCCAGAAGTTCCAAAGGTATTTATATGGAAAAGAGTTCCTACTGGAGACCGACCACCAACCTCTGGTTTATCTAAGCCACGCCAAGGTATCTAATGCTCGTTTGATGAGGTGGGCACTGTTATTGCAACCGTACAGATTCCGGATCGTCGCAATTAAAGGTTCTGAGAACGTCGGTGCAGACTGTCTAAGTAGACTGTAAATTTGTTATAGTACATTTTGTGTATATTTCTTTACATTTCTTTTTTATGATTGTGGTTTTTTTTCAAAAGTTTATAAAACTTTCTTGAATAGGGAGATATTGTCACAATCAATAGATTTACCTCTGATTTTTATTCTATGTTCATATCCTTTTTGGTGCCTCAAATTTTGTCACTTCAGGTATTGGTCAATATTGGACTATACTCGGACTGTTCTATTTGTTTACTATGATGCTATAAATACCCATGTTTTTGGTCAGTGAGCCGGGGTCCATTAGCACGCACTGCAGTAGTAGCACGATATATAGCTAAGCGTATTTTTTACGGTAATCATCTCCATTAGGGGTAAGTTCGTTTTTCCTTATACTTTAGTCTTGTTTGTAATATTCAAGACTTTAGGTAACTGTTCTTATACGTGTTCGATAGTATTTTCGTGTTAACGTTTTACATACTTATTTATTTACCGTAGAGTTATGGTGCGTTTGTGTGACAAGCGTGGTTTGCTAGTTTATTTGTGAGTTTATATTTTGTAGTCTTATACGGCGTTATTGGTCATACATTGACTGTTTTGTGATGTTAAGGGGTCTTATTCACTTAACTATATTGCACGTTAAGAGGTCTTATATGCTTAACTGTGACAGTGTTTGATACGTTAAGGGGTCTGATACACTTAAGGGTTTTAAGGGGTTTTATACACTTAACTATATTGCATGTTAAGAGGTCTTATACGCTTAACTGTGACAGTGTTTGATACGTTAAGGGGTCTGATACACTTAACGGGCATCAAAGACTTTAATCGTAAGTAGTCCAACTACAATATATTACATAATGCCATTTTTATTTACTTGAAATACACATTCAAATACCATGGATGAACCAAACACATTTTTACTGGAACAAGAAAAACACATACGGATAACGATTAACAGTGGCCAGTCTGGACCTCTCTGCCTGGAAGTAGACGTGAGCATCTGTTCTGATCACTCCAAATGCAGAATAACTGCTGCAATCTTGGAGATGGGGAAATTCATTGAATATTTCTTGGGCGTACTTGTCTCTTGTGTAATAACCTCTCCACCAACCTTTATATACTCTGTAGATTAAATTAACGTTTTGAAAAATACTTTTCGCTACGTGGATGTTGAGATGCTCCGTACTTTTTGGGTTGCTAGCAAGCAACATATTGAAACCATTGTATCCCATGGTCCAAGTACCGTGACATGTATTTGCATAATGTTTATCACCACCCAAAACGGCGTCGTAGATGGCGACAAACCAGTTTCGCCAATAAAATTTATCCCTAAGTTTTTTGTAGATTGATAGAACTACTGTATAGTATGGTTTATATTTGCTTACGTATAGAATCTTCTTTGCATTTTCAATGGCGACATTCAAGAATATAGATTTTTTCTCGAATGAACGGTCAACTTCTTCCATGACCAGGCGCATTTTGTTGATTTGTCTTCTCCATTTTGCTTCGATTACATGCAGGTAAAACGAATGTTTTAGTTTATAGTACACCATTTCAATCTGACTTCCTGCAAGTACCAGTTCTGTAAGACCTAGCATGAATTTTCGGGTCTTCTTACGATCGTATTCAGAGGCCTTTATGGTTTCATTTAGAAGATGAGATGTGAATAAGGACCCTCCCGATACTATGTGTTCGTAAAGCTGCTGACCGCTGTTTTCGTAATTACTTTCAAACATGTTTACAAACGCATCACTTAAACTTTTCATCTCTGATTTGTTCACTGCATTATATTTGTATAACTTGTCAAGTTCATGTCTCAGGAACTGAATTTTTCTTTCATAGAAAACAAATTGAGTTTGAACACGACTCCATCTTATTTCTTGTACAACCTTTTCTAGCTTTTTATCAATTTCATCAAAACGCCTTTCGATCTTTGCCAACATTTCTTGCATAAACATCAGCTCTGGAGACTGCTTTTTTTCTCTCAAAACAGAAAACATGAGACCTATGACTGGCCCCACCATTCCTAGGTATGGAGTCACACTCTTTACTAGTGTCCCCATGGTTCCCTCAAAATCATCGTTACCGATTACTTTTGCCAACTCGATCGCAGCAGCGAGGCCATTATCAATTCTATCATCCCCGGTCTGTGCAAATATTACCGAAATTGCAACCAGAGCCAAAAATGTCCTTAAAAGGGACTTATTCTAGAAAACAAATGGAGAGATTTTAATTTTATAATATCCATGTTTGTTCAAAATTTACCATGCACATGACAAATTTTAATTTTTACTGTAAAAATTTATTTATTACATTTTTATTATCTATATCTCATGAACTGAAGCTTTATTAAGTACTTTTTGTACGCTTTATCCCATCATGGGACACTGTTACAAATCAAAATTGTGACATGAAAAATGTATAATGATTTTAAAAGAAAGCACACGAAGTTTCAAAATCGGCATTCAAACTTATTGCTTATCAGTAAAAGGTGATAATTGTATTAGTTAACAACACATCTTACCATTGCGTTTCTTCTTCTGACTTTGTATTATTTCTATTAAATTTACCTTATTCTCGCATGCTGTGATATAGTAAATTAGACACAAGCTGCGTCAGTGCACGCGATGCTCTCAGCTGTCGATGTTTTAGCAGAAAACAGCCATACGATCTTGGTATCGAAATCACACTGAATCCGAGCCAACAACATATGGTTAAATATCAATTCATTTCATCTAGGGATGTAATTAGTCTTTATAATTTTACATACATAAATTTCTTTAATTTATCACTTTTTAGAAAACAAGAAAAGTGAGGATGCGATCTCAACCTTGGTCCAAAATATATAATAGGTATTTTCAGTATATTAATTGAAGTATATAACTATACTTTGCTATATCTTAATATTTTAAACATTAAATTTAATATTTTAGTAACATCGGTGTGGTCAACGGACATGCCAAAGCATTGATAATTGCCGAAATTAAATTCATTCAAAACATGGCTGTGAAAATAAGAGAAACTTAACGTCCATATGCCTGAAATCAAACTCGGGCCTTCTCACTTCCTCCTGAAATAACATGCACCAAAACAAAAATAAAAAGACCTTGAACATTTACAGATGTGAGACTGTTAGAAATCTTAAACCTTGTCTTTTATCTTAAGAAAATCTGCCCACGTCGAAGGAAAAAACCCAGCTAAAAAGCAAAGGGATGAAGTGAACGTTCCGGGAAATTCTGTTATAAAGTCTAATTAGATCACAAATACTATTTAGTATCAGACAATTACCAGGACACGGTAGGATACCAGAAGGGCAATCATTTGTCGGCCTCAGATTTGGGCTGTAGGGGTACCTCCAGGTAGTTCCCAGGGGCTAAGGCTCATTTTAATGGATGATATCTCTATCGCATTTGTGTAAATGCACGGTCCAATTAAGCTCACCCGAACTTAACTATTCTCATGAACTCCTCATGATACCAGAGAAAAGGGGGCGTTTACTCTCCTATCTGTTAAGTGTACATCAAATAAATTCATGGGGAGGGCTGGGGACATAATCGGCTAACTTTCGTGGTCTCGGATTTTGGCTTTAGCGGTACCACCAGACGGATTCCAGGTTTAAATACAATGTAGTCGCTAACTCCATTAAAAAAGGTCCGTCTAAAGCCTGTAACGAGTAAGGTCCTTTTTTATCCATAACGTTCATTTATTTGTCCTTGTCTTCAAAAGAAAGAGAGGAAATAGTTTCTCTTTTACCCCTATGCCATTGTGAAACGTCAAAAATGGGAAACATGGGTTAGCTAAATAAACCTTTGTAGGTTCATTGGAGGGTCACGTTTAAACATGGCTAAAGCGAAATAGTTTCACGTTGAATATATGTACCAGGCAGAGCTTATTTTTTAAAGTTACAAGGTAAAAAGAAATTTTTTGTTCGAATACCTAGTACTTTGATGATTTTCATTAATGGCTGCTACTTTCTTCGGGCTTAAAGGCTTATGTAGTGGCTGAGAGCTTTCGCCTGACTAAAATCATGGATTTAAAAACCAAAGTGGTACATTTCTGAACCTTTCTATACTTAATAATCATTTTCATATAAATAATTTCATTAGTTCTATATCATTCAAAATTACATCACTGTAAGTTGCCATTTTGATACACACTCTTAATATATAGTGACTTAGATCCGCTACAATGTGTCCATTACTTTACACCCACTTCTTATTTTTGGGGTAGTCTATCAAAAATAAAAATGGTTTTTAAAATCAATTTCAAAATATTTGCTGATCAGATAAAACTCACTTTATAAAGTTCACTCATACGTTTTGAAATATCAAAGCTTTAAGCAGGCATCTATTAGTTAATTGGAAAAAATAATTTATTAAAAGACATTATTTAAAAAAAAAACACGCTGCACACTGTGTGTACAAGTTTATCGATGTGAAGAGTGGTTGAAAGGTCGTTTTGACATTTTTAGTGAAATTTTATTTTTCCAAAGCCGTTAACATTGTTTAGCAAGTTGAACTAGCACAGAGAAATAAACTTATTTGTAATTTGGAACAGAATTCTACCAATACATGTTTATTAAAATAATGTTTTAAAAGTTGGCACCTGCATTATATACCTATCAAAGAATCGCCAGCTTTGTTTCTCGTTTATAACTCGACACTTGCTATTCAACTTTTGATAAAGCATAAGAAATATCTATGTGAGGCATTAAAACTGGCAAAATATTTTCAATTTTGGTCGGTCTTTTTAAAGATTTCTTTAATTTATTTACTTTTTGTATTAATCGAAGTCCGATCCAAAGTATCTGCCCGCGATGCATGATAAACTCGACCTACACTTTTCGTTAATTAGTCAATTCGCGTTCTTGGTTACCTGGAAAGTTCTATCCCATTTTCTCACCAAAGGTCGTACATTGCAAGCGAATGAGTATCAAAACTAAATCATCCACTGAAGAAACGAATAGACTCATTTTATTTTTTCAACATTTGTCAAATTTTAACTTCTATGTATTTTCTTCATAGGCCCACAGTAAATATTTTGAATTTTCACTCTTTACGTATTTATTCAATATTATTTCATTGCAAGCATATATTTTGATCGAAACTACGCCTGACTTGGATCCACCAAAGTGTCTACCACCTTACTCTCCTTTTTTCTATTTCGGGTTTGTTTATCGAAAATGAAAGTAGGTTTTTGATTAATTTCACAATTATAACTTATCAGTTTAAATTCACTTTATACCTTACGGACATCATCTTACGTGAGTTAAAATACCAAAGGTGTAAGCAGTTATTCTGGTGCTGGCGTTTTGTAGTTTATTTGCAAAATGCCTTCATTTATAAGTATAGATTCTTCTTGCTAATAATTGTCGAAAAGTCTTACTAATTACCATAATGTATAATTTTTCATTTGCGTAGTATTTTTCATTTTTTACAAGTGTAACAATATGGTTTTATTTTCCGTTTGATCTGTAAAATTTTCATCCGTATTTGTATATATTTACATTTCTATTTTTATTAAACGTAACATTTAAATTTTAAAAATCATATTTTTGCTTTTGTTTTAAGTTGATAGTTGGCTTTTTTAATAAAAAAAATAATTTTTTTAATTTCTATGGAATATAATTTGTGTTTACAAAAAAAATATTTAAAATACAATACATTATGATTATTATAACCATAATAATGATTTAAAAGGTAACTTTGATGTTAAAATTGAACTTGGTTTAATTTATTCACATTTTGTAATCAGAACCCCCCTCCCCCTCCATCCCATACTACAAGCACGGCGGAACGAGTCCAGAACTAGTTATATCTTATTTATATGTTTTTTCTTAACACCAGTGGGATTGCATTTCAATTTCAGTTCCTTGATTAAATAGTAAATGATAGCCGGCGCAAGCGCGAAAAATTGCACGTTGCACATTAATAATTCGGTGAACCAGATTTTAAAAAAAATTGTAAATACTGTTCCTGAAATTTTTATTATTTTTTAATTCAATCATTTTTAAAACTGAAATTAAAAAGGGAAGTTACTTGATATTTAGAGGTGCATGCAGGGTGAAAAGTCTAAACTGAAATTGTATGAGGTCTAAATTCTTTTTCTTGCAGCTCTTTCTTAGAATGCAGCAGAGATCTTCAACACAAATCTTCTATCTCCTTTGAGCAACAACACATATACCCTGCGCCTGAAAAAGATTAACCATATGTATATTTTTTGAAAAAGGTTTTAAACAAAAATTGGCCATTTTAATCCCCTGTTACCAAGAGCACATTCTTTCTTTGTTGGAACCATTCATACATGTACCCCTTTTTCTCACTGAGGACCTAACACAACACTAGATATCCTACAACACTTAACTCAACCAGAGGCTACCATAAAGGTGCAAGGCATGTATATGGAAAAGCACATTGTCACACCTTACTCCAAAGTATACAGTCCTATAACCCTTCTGTTAATGAGTCAACTGCTTCTGAAACATTTGCAATAGTTAACCAATATTATCAATACAGTAAAACTCGTTTAATACGAACACGAATACAGCAAATTCGCGGATATAGTGAAGTTTTGTGTTTTTTTTAAGTCCCTGGTAAAATTCTATTTAAATTTTTGCAAATTGATACGGTTACAACGAATTCGGATATAACGAATTTACGGATATAGCGAACTGATATCAAGTCCCGTAAAGGTGAATAATAACAAAATTGTACACTTTTATAACAATTTTTTTTTACAAATTGAAGAGTTCGCACTACCATTTAATATAATAGTTTGAAAGATCAGGAATCATTATTAAATGTGCATAACATACAAGAAACAGTTCTATTAGAGCAATTATATCTGTATCTAAAAATGCAATAAATGCCAAATTTTCAGAAATCTTCTTCTCTTCTCTACTCATACACATGAAAAACACTAGTAAAACCATAACCAGTTTTGCTTTGTTTCAATTAGTTTCAAATATGGTTCTTTTATTAATTTTGGACAAAAATCATTTCTTAAAAGTGAGAAGTACTGGGAAGACACTTGCTCTACAGTACATACATACTTAAAAATCTCTCTCTCTCTCTCTCTCTCTCTCTCTCACATCACGCAATTCGACACTTAACGTGATAAATCATTATTTTTTATTCTCTGGTGAAAGGACGACAGCTGAAATCTGATTTACGGTTTAAAAAATCTGCACGCAGGTTTCTGTTCAAGAGAAAAGAAGAACAATACTTTTGAAGCAGAAAATCAAAAGTAAGATTGGTTTTTTTTTATATTGGTAATTACAATCTTTTATAAAGACGTCAACAATTAAATGTCCTTGCATGTTTAGTATTTTTTGACACATGAATTTTACTATGAAGTTGTAAAAATTGATTTATGTTTAACATATGAATATTGTGAGGTTCTCTTTGTTTTATTGAATATATGCATCTACCGGGATTAATATTTTTCTTATTTTTTAGATGTCTTTCGTGTTTTCCTTTTTGGTCATGATAATGACTTTGGTTACATTAGCAGATCGCGGATATGCCATTCCTAAAAATGACCTCCATTCAAAAAATCAATGGCATGGCCAGACTGGCGATCTTCGCCGATCCTCTTCTATTGAGGAAAGCTTTTGGAATTCAACTTTACAGAATATTGCCATTAGGGAAGCAAAGAAGATTTTAGATGTAAGCAAATACTCTAGATATTTGGACGTGGTCAACACAATATATAAAAAGTTAACCCAAAAATTCAGCGAGCGAAACTGGTTTGTCGCCGTATACGACGCCGTTTTGGGTGGCGATAAACATTATGCAAATACATGTCATGGTACTTGGACCATGGGATACAATGGCTTTAATTTATTACTTGCCAGCAACCCCAAAAATACGGAACATTTGAACTATCACCTAGCGAGAAGTATTTTCCATAACGTGAATTTGGTGTACAGAGTATATAAAGGTTGGTGGAGAGGTTATTACACAAGAGACAAGTACGCCCAAGAAATATTTAATGAATTTCCTCATCTTAAAGATTGCCAGAACTATTCTGCATTTGGAGTGATCAGAATAGATGCACATGTTTACTTCCAAGCAGAAAATGCTAGACTTGCCACTATTAATCGTTATCCGTATGTGTTTTTCTTGTTCCAGTAAAAATGTGTTTGGTTCATCCATGGTATTTGAATTTAATAAAAAATATTTTAAAAATGAAAATTGTGTAATGTATAATTTAAGAATGGCCCACGTACAATTTAAGTCAAGTTCTGCCCCTTGCATTATTTATCTTTAATTTAAAACTGTTCCGGTTATGTTGGATTATTTTGTGGTGTAATGTCGTAGAAAAAAATTTACTATCTACCTCTTCTATTTTATTTCCAGTCAAAGGAAGTCAGATTTTACGTACGTCTATACGGATAAATGATGTATGCATAAAACTGGGAAGTTCAATAGGGGTGCCCCGCCTCTTTCATATTGTTTTTCAAAACAGTTTTCTATCTGAAATACTTATTTGGACAGTAATAGAAATTTTACTGAAATACACTAAATACCAATTTACTGGTTTGAAATGAACACAATAAAAAAGTTTATTTTTCCCCCATTCATCTGCAACGAACAAAATTAAAGCCATATATATATATATATATATATATATATATATATATATATATATATATATATATATATATATATATATATGTTATCCATTTCAGTTTAGATTTTTCATCCCTGCCGAATCCTCTAAATATCCAACAATGCAGATTTTTTTGAATTTCAATTTTAAAAAAATAAGTTAAGGAAAATATCGGACAAAATATATAAAAGAATGAACCAAAAAATTATGATTTAATTAACATATTAAGTATTATACTAAGTATATTAATGTGTAAATGTTAATTCCCGCGCTTGCGCGGGGTATCATCTAGTGCAATTAAAATCAGACATCATTTCTTTGAATTTAACTTAATATGTTTATTTAGTACTTCAGATGGAATTTATTTTTAAATATATTCCGTGTGAACAACCTCATCGTAACAAGAACTATGTGTCAGACACGCTAATAAAAACTGCCTTCCACAGGGGTATTTTATACTTTAGATCAAACAATCTATATTGGAATATTTGACGAAGTAGGACCATAAAGCTTTTTCGAAACCTGATACGTTCTTTAATAGAAAAATAAAAGGTTTTTCCTTAATTACATGTAATCTTTAAATTATCGACAAAGTCTATGATTAAAAACACATATTAAAACATGATTCATGTAAGTTATTAAACATTTTCTATCACGTTTTGATCATGAGTAGCTTCATTTTAGTACAAAAAAGTATATTTATTAAAATTTCAACTGGAGTTATGGACTGCTCCGTGGTTTTTGGGTTAAGCACTTTTAATAATTTTTTATATTATGTATGTACAATGTTAGCAAAGTGGTTGTGAATTAAGAATGCCTCTTTTATTCCACATAATTCTAAACCCTGTTCGAGATCAATTATTGGTATATGTTAATACCAACATTCGGTGGCACTTTACAGTTTAATATATTTTGAAAAGTGAAATTGTTGCTGTGTATATCTGTTGCCATGGTAACAGAGGCTAAAGAAGGTAAAATAACATTTGAGGGTCCAATATGATTGAGAACAACAATAATATTATAATTAAGATTAACCAGGGTAGAATATGTTATAGAAAAAATGCCAGTTTTGAAATCCACAGAAACAAAATTTTAAGAACGATATTTTAAGAACGAATATTTCAAAATGACTTTAAAGGATTTTAAGAAAAAAATATCAATATAAAAACTCCTAACGCTTTTTATAAAGGACTATATATGATAAGGGCCTAAAATGGCCCCCTAAAATGAACATCATCATTTTACTATCATTCTTTGTTTTCTTAGTACATATATGTATGTGATGTGTTAACATAATATTCATTTTGGTTCAAGTGCCCACAATTTATAAATACGACATTGTAAAGACAACCTTTTCCCGCCATTTTTGCATTTTTAGCGTAAAACAGCTTGTTTTCAAGCAGTTTTTCCTTCCGAAAACATAGAGCGCATTCTTGACCAAAAAAATATTTTAATCAGAGATGTATCTAGCCAAGACTAATATGTGACAAAAAAATTTTCCTTGTTCAAGCATGCGCTCTATATTTCCCATTCGTAAATATATAAGAAAAATGTCAATTTTTGGCTGCTTTTGATTGAATTATAGAAATGGCGTCACTTCTGACGTCATATACTGCCAGTGAGTGCAAATAAATCAAATAAATAGATGAAAAATATATTTTATATCAACTCTTCTAAAAAATTAGTTAACATTTTATTGTACCCGAAACACTTAAAAAATGGCGAATTATGGGGGCCAAATTTAACTCTTATCATAAATAGTTCTTTTCAAACCAATATTGTGTCTATGTCTCAAATGGAAATTGAAAACTGCTGTTGTGGTAAAAAGCTTTTAAAAAAAGGAAAAATTGTATATTTTAAGGCAACTTAAAATGAATAATATTTATACATGCATATGTGTATATTTTAATACAATATACTGATTTCGTTTTTAACGATTACAAAGTATGTTCTTTACTTTGAATTCAAACAACCTTAATCAAAACTGCAATTTTTCAAAAATAATTGCCGTTGCTGTGAAGGTTTCAAAACGTAAAAATGTTTGCTGGACGTTGCTTTGAAGTTTTCAAAAAATAAGAACTACTGCACGATTTTCTTTGATATATAAATTTTCTTTCTAACAACACTTCAAATTCGCTACTGTTGGTAGGGTACGCAAATATATTAGGCAGTTTTCCACACAAAACAACAACACAATCCCTAAATATTAATCATAAATGCCAAATTACATGCATCAAATCTACCATATTTTGTCAGCTGGTGTCAAATTTCATATACCATGTGACATTGTATGTTGTACAGATATTGATATGGATGTTAAGTTTTAATTGTGACCAATATGAGCTTAAATAGAACGAACCCATACACACAGGTGTACTATAGCATATGAAAAGGTCATTGTGCTTTTCATATTGGGAGTGGGGCCAATATGGCCAAATAGTAAAAATGTATTAAATCTTAGAAAATCTTCTTCTCTACTCCCATATATATTTGCTAAAAACTATATGCATGGTTATGATGTCCATAAAGCCCGCTACCTTAATTGTGAAATTCATGACCCCTCGATCAGGGGTTCAGACTCTAGGGTGGGGCCAATATGGCCAAATAGTAAAAATGTATTAAATCTTCTATTAAATCTTCTTCTCTACTCCCATATATATTTGTTAAAAACTAAATGCATGGTTATGATGTCCATGAGGGCCTCTACTAAAATTGTGAAATTCATGACCCCTTTGTTAGGTGTTCAGGCTCTAGGGTGGGGCCAATATGGCCATATAGTAAACATGTTTTTAATCTTAAAAAATCTTCTCTACTCCCACACATGTGGGCTAAAAACTGAATACACGGTTTTATATCCACAATCTCCTCTACCTAAAATGTGAAATTCATGGCCCCTGGGTCAGGGGCTCTATATATTTTTTAAAAACTAAATGCATGATTATGATGTCCATGAAGCCCTCTACCTAAAGGGGTTCAGGACATGAAGGGGGGGGGGGGCAATATGGCAATAAAGTATTAATGCATATACAGTGGAGCCTCACTTATCCGGACACTTTTGTCCCCAGGCCAAATCGTCCGGATAGGTGAAGCGTCCGGATATCTGAATTGTGATATTTACCTTTAATATTTATGGAAATATAACTCATAAATAAATTATACAATTAAATATTTTATTTTGATAGCCATAAGGACTACAAAAAAAAGTTGAGTTTTTTTTAAAATTAAGAAAACAAAATATTGTTTAAAACATTATTTAAGGTATGTTTTTTCCACAGGAAAGCAAGCACTACATTCTACAAGGCAACACTTTACGCTGACAAATCTTTTTCTTCAAGCTAGCGGTGATCGCAACTCTCGCTCTCTTGGCCGGTGGTGTTGACATGTTTAAAGCTGCTCAACACTTAATGATTGAAAATGGATAAAAATCTGTATATATTCCCTTATTGATAATTGTCCAAGCTTTTTTTCATTGATAGAACTTATCCAAGCTAAGTTTTACGTATCCATCTTTCTATAGAGTTAATTGTACCCAAGCGATATTTACAAGTAGCGTGAACACTCATCCACGCCATGTTTGGCATAAATTATTATTACACTGTTAATTGAACACGCGCTATAAAATTAATGTCGATACCCTGAACATCCCAAGCGGTCTTAATAACTATCGTAAACAGAACTCAAATTATCAAATTTTTCAATTCAATTACGTTTTAAAATGAATAGGCGTACAAACGATCTAATCACACTACGATTAATAGAATTGTAATTCAATCAATAGATGAATTTTTAAAACACAAATTTAACAATTTTCATGACATTTTAATCAAACAATAACAGTTCATAAGTTAAATGGCGACAATTAAACATGTCGCATCCATGGTTATCGTAATATCCTCGGGCGAGTACATAGCGTGACACAGGTGACCCCGATTACCGGACGAAGGCATTGTTTAAAACCAACAACCAGTGTCAGATGTTTTTACACCAATTTGCACTTGCGCATAAAAAACTTTTGTGCCCCCGAACACTAAAATGTGACCGTCCGGTTAAATGAGGTAAAATTTAAAGGAAAACTGTATTATGTGGTAAAATTTGACCGTCCGGATCCGGAACGCGGAATTCCGGATAAACGAGACAAATTATTGTGTAAAAATTCCGTTCCCCATAAAAATCGACCGGAAAGTGAAGCGTCCGGATATCTGGCGTCCGGATATCTGAGGCTCCACTGTAATGTTTAAAAATCTTATTCTCTATTCTCACACATCTGTATAAAAAACTGACTAATAATTATGTTTACCAAGAAGTCCTCTACTGAAATTTTAATTTTCATGTCCCTTCAAGGATGGGTTTTGACTCTAGGACAGGGCCAAAATGGATGTATAGATGTTAATGTATATAATGTTAAAAAAATATCTTCTTTACTCCCACACACCTGAAAAGGGAAACTGAATTCATGATTTTGTAGACCAGATCTTTTAGTTTTTCACCAAAATTATAGGTTTCACAGTTCTTTTTGAAATGTGGTCGTCATTACAAATTTATAATTTTTCTACTCCAGTATGAAACCTAATTAATTAGATGCATAAATGAGACTACATGACAAGTTTGTGAATGGGATATATGCTACTCAGGTGACCGTTAAGGCCAATTGGCCTCTTGTTTCAAATACGTCCTGTTAAGTGATGTCCTTTCTTGCAATTATTAGTCCCCTACCGGCTTTCACCGGAGGGGACTATAGCTTTCCTCTGCTTCCGTCAGTCCGTCCGTCTGTCTGTCCCACTTCAGTTTTCCACACTTTTTTTCTCTATGCGTTTGAGGAATAATATGAAATTTGCTGAACAGCTTCAAAATGTCAAACTACAGATCAAGTTTACACTTTTGTAGCGTCTGGTTGACATATTTTCGAGAAAATTAATTTTTTATATTCCAATTTTTTAATGTTCAGGTTCGATATTCTGCATAACAGTGCATTGTTTTCACAATTTCCACAAACCGGTAGGGGAATTGTATTGCTTTCACAATTTCCACAAACCGGTAGGGGACTTGTATTGCTTATGCAATACTCTCAGAATGCTTGTTGAGCTTAGAATTCTTTTCGGCTTTCTGACATTTTCCAGAAGATTTTGAAAAGTGAGGCTTATCTATTTAAAGAACATTACACTAAGCTTTAAACCAGAATACAACATAAGGTAACAAGATGCCGATGCTGAGCAGGTTTTTTTATTGTAAGGAAAGGCCTATATTTTTTAAAATAGATGAAACAAATAATATAATTTTACCTCTCTAAAAGACAAAACTTCTTATCTTTTCAACTAAGAGTAGTATCAAAAATAGGAAACGAAACAACTTGTATACACGTTATGAAAACATGTCACGTACAATGTACACGTTTTTTCAGTACTTACATGTATGTCATCAATTAATGCAGCAGTTGATCAAAACAGTTTTATTATCATTTATTAGCACATATCTGTTTTGATTAAATGCCTTTTATGTACTTAGTTTACTTTCGTCATACTAGCATTTTATTAATAATTATTAGAGTTATTCATTATTATGACATCAAAGTTGCAAATAAGAATTAATGTTATGATAGACAAACGAACGCAAAGACCTTTATATCATAGATGGTATATTACGGCATTCACAATATTGTGTCATGAATTTTGAAATTAAAATTCCCACTCTTTCTGTTTTACGTATGAAATTGTCGAATTTGGATATATTAAGTTATAAGGAAGCTGTTTTTTTAAATACAATAAATCGACAAATAAGTGTCTCCAAAGTTCAGCTGAAGAACATCTTTACCGTAGCTGCAAGGGTTACCTTAAGGGGAATGTACAGCCATCTTGTGAACATTTCTTGAATTGGCTTGTGTCTGCCCAAAACTAACCAAAAATGTTGCCAAAAGATATAAAAGCAATAAATATGACATTCTACGTGTTGTATTGTATGCAGGTTATGCATACAAGAAATTAACAGTACAATGCCTTATTAATCACTCAAAACAGTTGTCGAACTGTGCAGCTACAGACTTATTTTGTAGATTAAAAAATCTGGAGAGAGAGAGAGAGAGAGAGATATATGCAGGTAGTGTATACCATTTATGTATGTTTAAACCATACTTTACTCAGTTGAGGACAATTGAAATGATATGAAGGTTCACAGAAATAAAAAAAAAAACACAAAACAAAAAACAATTTGACCTTATCTATATAACTACTTCTAATGGTTAATGTTCTACAGTTTTTACAACAGGTGATAAAGTTTTGGTGTTCTTTTTATAGATGTTTAATTCAACTTGTTTTGCATATTTGGAAGGATCTACAGTTTTTCTCTACATGTATCCAGAGTTAGATTAAATTAAGGCGATATCGTCAGCAAACTCAAGGTCTTCTAACATAGATGTGATGTCCATCTTATTCCTCTCCGCTTGTTGCCGACTGTTTCCATATAGCACAATATTTTGTCCAGTTTCAAATTGTTGGATTTTTTTCAATATTTAAAATTATTACTTGTACCAGCACCATCGAGTAGATTATGCTTTGAATATGCAAATATTTTCCCCTAAAGCAGGAATGTGAAATAGAAAACTCGTGTTGACTTCCTTCGTCAGTAGGGACGGGTCTTTACAGTAGGACTTTCAAACGGACGTTCTGGATGATTTCTGTTAAGAATCAAAGTACGGAGATACTAATGAGAGTTGATTTTATAAATTATTATTTGGTTTAAAATCAACCATATGTAATTTTGTATGGGAAGCAGTTTCTTCGCTGTAGAATGATGCACATTTTTTTTTTCTAATACCGGTATGAATGTTTGGCTTTTTCCGAAAAGAATTATGATAAAACCCCATAGGAATCATGTTGTGTAATATTTATAGATAGAATTAAACTATAAAACTAACAAGCTATGTATCAGTAATCGAAATATTTCTAGAATCGAGCAATATTGAACTCTTGTCTCGTTCAACCAGACTTACGGAGACAGCCGATTGTCTGGTTGAACGAGGCGATGATGAACTCTGGCGCAGGCACTATTCCTACGTCAGAGTTCAATATAGTCTCCTATTCCGAATTCATACGACTACAAAATTATCTGAATTGTTCGTACCATATAAAATCCGACCATTTCCAAAGTATATACAAATAAATATTCTGGAAAAGCAATACCTCTTTTACTTTACATCGCATTTGTTGATTATTTTCCAGTATTAGTCTTGTCAACGGTTATGATTTGTGCTTAAGTCCAAACACTGTTTCACCCCCGGTTTGCTCGAGTAACTATATAGGAGAGTTGATTAAAATCAACTCCCAAAAATCGTCAGGCTTTCTCCAGAAGACGAAAGAATAATGTTAAATCGAGAAACCGAGAGTCGCCATTTTTACATGTTAACAAAACTGTACCACTTCACTTTTAATACGGGGCTGGTTACAGAGGCAAATCCAGCAATTTGGAAAAGGGGGGGGGGGTTCCATTTGATGAAAACCAATAGGTACAAAATTCATTATTTGTTAATAAATAAGGACTTTTTGAACGATTTCCGTGCGTATTCAACCGTATTTAATAAACATTTATCTCTTCACTATCTATTTCATATATATTTCAACAGCAGAGTGCACTGCATTATTGGGCGTTTTGCCGTTTTGGTTTAGGTAAGGAAGATTTGCATAATATCTAGCCTCAAGAAACCCAAGTCTCCAGCAATGAGAAAGTGCGCCCATGCTTGATAGAAAAGAAACACTAAGAAACAAAAAGTAACTCAGACTAATTACGACAAACTATTATAAAAATGAATATTTTGGTAATTTTTTTTATGTCTTTGATGTTTTTAAATTCTGAACTATTTATCGATTTTGATCTCTATCGATTGTCTTCGTAAATAAAGGTCTAAATGATATGATATGGCAAAAGAAAGGGGATAATTTATCTGCTGAATAAATGGTACGTGTGTAATACAATGGTAAAAGCAATTGTCGTCCCAGGGAACTTGATGTGACCTCTGTAATGGATGCGTTACATCATCTGGCACTAGTACAGATGCAATCATATTTAGAAAAGTTTTGAAAAGTTGGGCATACATATAAACCCTTTACACGGTATTTTTGTTACAGGTCTAAATGATATGATATGGCAAAAGAAAGGGGATAATTTATCTGCTGAATAAATGGTACGTGTGTAATACAATGGTAAAAGCAATTGTCGTCCCAGGGAACTTGATGTGACCTCTGTAATGGATGCGTTACATCATCTGGCACTAGTACAGATGCAATCATATTTAGAAAAGTTTTGAAAAGTTGGGCATACATATAAACCCTTTACACGGTATTTTTGTTACAGAATTTCCGATTCTTGGAAACAAAACAAAAAAGGCTTTCTTTTGTGTTTCATGTGGGTATTGTCCTTTCCCATATATTTTATTTTTAACGAATAAAATATACAACATGACAATTGCCATGTACAAATTTTGATTATCAATAATCTAAATTTTTGTAAAGGACAGTATGAAGGTAGCTAGCATTCCAGAAAAATAGCATAACCCGCAAAAGCGGGTCATGAAATTTTCTTTGTATTTTTTCGAAGAAGATGAAACGAAGTAAAACTCATATATCATAATTACTTTAATTAATTTACTAAACAATACATTTGAAAGCGGCTTTTTAAAGTAAAACGAATGCGTGTACTTGTACTTGAACTTCGTTTTACTCGATGGCTCGTCAGTTCAAAACTATGAACTATAATCAATTTTTTTTAAAAAGAAATTGAGAAAAAGATTCATTGTAGATATTATTATAAATCTGTGTTTTTAGCGATACTGCTTAATTTATGTATTTTTTCTTTAATTTTCCACATGTTTACTCAGTGTAGTAAACACCAGATGCTGAAGGGGAGTACAATGTACTTTATTTCGATAAAAAATCGATAGGGTTTTTTCATATAAGAACAAAATTATGGGACGCAGTACGAAATTCTTTAAATAAGCAATTTTAAAAGCATTTATTTGAGATAATTACAGTATTTCTATTATAAATGGGGAAAATTGCCTTTAAATAAACGTTAAACGTTTTCAAAAAAATTCATATGTCCCAGAGAAAGGGGGGGGGGGGGGATTCCAACCCCCGGAACCCCCCCCCCCCCTCTGGATCCGCCAATGAGTTATGGTGTGTAAAAGACTACCAGATAGAAGTAAAGGGACGATATCAGTAGTAAATTGCATGAAGTATTTAATGATACTAATTTTTTCACAGAATTTGCATATAGATAAGGTTAATCAGTCAAAAACTAGCGCAATAAATACACATCATTTTCAGTAGGTGGCACCATATCGCCAAGTCGTCCAACCGATTTTTTTTTCAGACCAGGAGCTAAAGACCTGCAGCTATATATGTGTATGGTTTTACAATTGTTCTCTCTTGTCTTCACCCCCTCATTTTTTTCTTATTTTTAAACTATCGATAACAAATAAAACACAACAATGAAATACATGTAATTTCATCATTTAAGGTTAGACTCGACCTATCTTCCATTATTTTCTCTCTTTTTTTTATCTCAGCAATGTAAAGATTTTCACTCCGTTAAGCGAAATTTATATTTTCTTGTTACATGATTTATTTTTCTATTTTGATATATGGTTTCAATCGAAAATATATGTGATTTGACTTTTAAAAAAGCATTTAAATGCATGTTGTATACAATTAAATGAAAAATCTCAAAATATTCTATCTCCGAAATTAGCTTGGTAATGCACCCTGAGTTTTTGGCCATTAACAGGTTTTAATGCAAATAAATAAGAAAAAATCTATCAAGGAAAATTAAATAAAACTGAGGAACGTCGCATCTGTCCTCAATATTCAAAATCATGAATGAAAGTAGAACCAAACAACCTGATAGTTTTCTCACCATATGTTATTGTCTTCATGCAACGAAAACCTATATCCTAGGTCATGTACATGTAATATTAGGTGTTTACGTATTGAGTGAAGGCAGTTGTGAAATACATCAATTTATAAATCACTAATAGTTTACAATGGTTAATTTCTACATCATGCATGTTTTGAAGTACAAACCCACTCCTTTTATTTAGAAATAGTACTATGTGCTTTTTGTTTGGGGGAGGGGGGAGGGAGAGAGAGAGAGAGAGAGAGAGTTAAGGTTTTTTGTTCAACTAAACTCTTGTCCTCTATGTTTGCTATACCTGGAAAAATATAAGA
Source organism: Magallana gigas (assembly GCF_902806645.1). Classification (NCBI taxonomy): domain Eukaryota; kingdom Metazoa; phylum Mollusca; class Bivalvia; order Ostreida; family Ostreidae; genus Magallana; species Magallana gigas. Next base: position 29,858,157 of record NC_047565.1, on the reverse strand, counting down.
TTTCTTTCATATTTTTATGCCATTAACATTAAAATTCTCTTAAAGATGATTTATCTTCTCATTACAAAAATAACGAAAATAAAATCGGCATATAGATGAAAATTTATTTAGTACTATACCTTTGTATGTTCAGCATGTATTGATATGAAATTTGTATGTTTAAATATTCAATTAGGTTACACTGTACCCCAATGTGAGTTTATGATTAACTATGATGTGTTTTTCCCAGCCAAAGTTATTTATCACACATTTGGAGAATTGGGTAGGGTAGAGCAGATCTGAGTTTTTATAGTAAATTTGAAAAACATGTTTTCCCATTTTAATAACAAATGAGGATGTTTGCGAAACATCTAAAGGAGTTTTGCAGTTTGGTATTTTTGTTCAGAAAGTTATTAGCAAGTACCAGTCTAGGTATTTAAAAAGAATCACAACCTTATATAATAGTATATCTTGCTTATGAAGTCAGAAAAATGTTGAAGTGCTTTTGTATTGAAACAGATTTTTTAAAGAAAATTATGAACTTTACACATCAGAACACGATATATTGATGCTTAATTACTTTCTAGCCTTTTTATAGTGTATTTTTTTAAAAACATATATATTCATTTGCAACAAAATGTTTTTATATGTTGTCACGCTCACTGATTGTGTAAATATCGTAAATGACCTATGTTTAAGGGTCCTCGATACCCCGTGACTTTTACCCTTTGTGACAAATCTTTACAAGATGACGATATCAAACCATTGTCAAACCGTTAAAATCGCCAATCCCGACTATACATCTCTGTGCAGCAATCGGTATACATGTAGTTGCCTTTTGATCCGCAGGTCCCAAGTTTAAAAATAGCAGTGATTTTTTTAAAAGAATAACAAAAACATTTTAAAGGCTGATTAACCCCTAAAATGAACCTTTTTGCCATTCTAAAGTCAAATTCGTTTGAAATTTCATGTCTTTATGGAGTATAAAAGTTTAAAATTTGTATACACAAATTTTCCTGTGCTGTTGAGAACCTTTGAGATTCCTTAGAAAAACAATTTCCCCTGTTATGTTTTCTGATAACCCATAGCTTTTGCTATTGCCTGTCGAAATGAAATAAGAAATTAACCAATTGCAAATAGCCTTATTTACCAAGACATTTAGTTTTAATATACTTTAATTATGGTTTGAATGAATTAACTCACCAATGATTAAGTGATTGTTAATTAGGGCCTCGCTGGGGCGCCTTATAGTGATCAGTCTGTCCTTCCATCCGTCCGTCCTCCATCAGTCCGTCCGAGATGTCTTATCCGGAAAATTTCTTCCCTCCCCTTGGCCCAATCCCGCTCATACTTCACCCACAGAGTGCCTTTTAGTAAAGGATGTGCATTGACATTAAACCATGTTTCTAGGTCGAAGCAAAAGGTCATAGCAAAATTATTTGAAAAATCCTTGTCCGGAGCATACCTTCTTCCCCATTGGTCCGATCTGGCTCAAACTTCACTCACACTCAGAGTGCCTATGGTCAAAGGGTGTTCAGTGACCTTGAAGAAAGTTTGTAGGTTAAGGGTCAAGGTCATATTTGATCATGCAAAAATTCTTTTATTCAGAGCATATATACTCTCCACTTAACCCTATTTGGCTCATGCTTTACATAAACAGCTTTTGAGTAAAGGTTGTGCAGTGACCTTGAACCAGGTTTCAACAATATAAGGTCATAGCAGAATAACATGAATAATCATTGTCTGGAGTATATATCTTCTTCCTCTGGTCCAATCTAGCTCATACTTTACTCACAGATTGCCTACGATCAAAGGGTGTGCATTGACCTTAAATGATGTTTGTAGGTCAAGTGTCAAAGCGTATTGGATCACGCAAAATTCTTTTTTCCAGAGTGTATATATATATATATATATATATATATATATATATATATATATATATATATATATATATATATATATATATATATATATAAAATCTCTAATTGGCCCCTTCTTCACAGCAACAGAGCTTGTGGATTAATGGTGTGCAGTTACTCTATAATTTTGACCAATTCAATGTGAAGGTCATAGCAGATCAGTTTAAGACCGTATATTATTTGAAAAATGAACCCAACATTTACCCAAGTTATACGAGTATAACCTGGGTTGGGGCAGTTTACGCTTTATAATCCGCAAAGCGAAATCATAACAAAGCGTTAATTGCTTCCTTATAATTTTTCTGTAATTTACTTTACAAATTGAGTGCGTTTTACTTTAAAAATTGATAATAATCTGTTCAAAATTGATACGTAACGTCAAGCGGAATAGTGTTCTTGACGTTGGTGCATTGTGACGTGCAAACAGTTTATACAAATTAAACTAAATTTTTCTATACAATCAAATGCCGGGTTACAACCAAAATTAAATTATTTCCAATTTGCTGAATCTTGTTCAGGTTGGAAAATAGTGATTGGTCAAAGAAACCTTCTCTGAAATGCTTTTCATCCTATTGTCCATTATTTAAGCGGTGCCCTTTGAGATGGTCATCATCTCAATGTTGTCTAGTTGATAGCCTATTGCAGTGGCCGTGTGTTCTCATTCTGATTTAAAGAATCTCAGGGGTGCGTTTTACAGAAGAACTTACGACCAAATTAATGAATGCTAATTAATCACAAACTAATCTATGTTTTATTCGTATTACTGTAAAATATAATTATGGGAAATAAAATAGTTGTAAACAAATGGTTTAATAAAATTTTTGTTCATTTATGATCATTCTACGACTGTAAATATTTATGACTTTGTCGTAAGTTCTTTTGTAAAATACAACCCTAGATTCAAATCCATTGTTGGAACTCAGGGCATGCCTCGTACATGTCACTTACGGAAGCTAAAGAGAAAATCTCATGAGTTGTTCTAAAATTAAAGTTAGTAAACATGCGTGGACATTGGTTTCCGAGGAACACGTTGGTTGTGACAAACAACAAGAGATGTAAAACAACAGAGACGTAAAAAAAGAAAACACGAATCTGTCTGGTCTTCCGTGAAAAAAAACCATCGTCTTCCTTTCTTTTTTCCCCCTGTATAAGCAAGTTGACTATCAAAATTTATTAATTTCCAGGGCCTTGAAACATTATTATGGTTTAGAGTTTCTATTATTTAAATTTCATGACTTTAACCCCTAATTTTTAAATCATTATCCGAATTACAGCTCTAATACATGTACTTGTAATATATAGTACATGTAACAATTGTTCTCTTCTGTCTACACTCCCACTCATCTTTTCCTATTTTTCATTTACTATCGATAATTGACGAAAGGCTATAACAATTCAGGTCAGCAATTATTAATGAAAATCATGAATGAAAGTTGACCTAGAAAATGATATTTTTCTCACCACATGTTATTGTCCTAATACAATATCTACCCACATTCTGGGTCATGTTTATTGTAACATCAGGTGTTTACCTATCGATTGAAGGCATTTATTCAATGTTTTTAATTTTATGGCTGTGAAACACATCAATTAACATATAGACCACTACTACTTTACTATAGTAAATCTCTACATCATGCATGTTTTTGCAGCACGAACCCCACTCCCCATTCTTTGAAGTAATATTTCACCTTGAAAATAAGGACTTGTGTGCGAGAAAAATAACAATGTCTATTCAGTATAGACTCGTGTTACAACTGGAAGAGTAAACAATTTTATTTATTTTCTTAATACTATTTTTGCCTTAATATTTACAATAGATGATTTCTTTTTTGAATACTTTAAGTGTTTTATTTTTTCAATTTGTGTGTTTGTATTATTTCAATTAGAGTCAAGATTAATTATTACATACAGCAACTGCAGTTATTATAGGTTTTATTTTCAATGAATAAAAATGAGTAAATTGTGGATTAAAAGAAGAAAATTGGCCTTGCATTTTAACATTATTTAACACTCTAATGATAGAGACTCAAATAAATAAAAAACCATTGCTTTGGTCAGTCAATTTATTTATGAAGAAAAACTATTTCTATCAGTGTATAATCCTTATTTTAAAGAATAAGGATTCAAATCCATTATAGGAACCAACGGCTTATCTCCTACACGCTTCACTGACTGTTAAGCAACAAACTGAGTTTTCTCGTTTTATGAATATTTCACGCTTCAATCTCGTTTGGTCCGTCGCCCATTTGTAAAGGAAACATCACGAAATGCAGTGATGTTTATGAATACATCCATTAGCAACTGAAATATTTCAAACTATGTCTTCGTTTTCATATTCCCAAAAGCTAAAGAGTTGTTTAAATCATTCAAAAGTTGTTCATATTTAATGTTCACAAACCTGCCGAAAGTCAACGTCCCGACGTCCCAATTGATCTCTGGTGAGAAGAGAAATGTCATTGTCACCCTCTTGTTATACTTCCTTATTTAGTTGATAGGTTGACGACCAGAATTTATTCTTTATCGAGGCATTCAAACATTATAAGGGTTCAAAAGTTGCTTATATTTACATCCCATATCTTTTTAATTTATTTTCTGAATAACGGTTCTAGGACTTGTAAAACATACGTAAATGGTTAACAATTGTCGTCCTTTGTTTTTATCCCTCACTTTTTCTGTTTTCCATTAATTATCGATAATAGACGAAATGTATTAACATTTAATTTATGTCAGCAATTATTCATCAAAACCATGAATGAAAGTACTACTAAATACCCTGATAGATTTCTCACTACTTGTTATTGCCCGAATGCAACAAATACCCACATTCTGGGTCATGTAACGTCAGGTGTTTACCTATGAAGTGAAGGCAGTTATTCCTCGTTCTTAATTATTCTGTGAAACGCATCAAATTAATATATAAATAACTACTATATCTCTACATCATACATGTTTTGCAACACAAACCCCACTCCTTTTTCTGACCAATTCAATGTGAAGGTCATAGCAGATCAGTTTAAGACCGTATATTATTTGAAAAATGAACTCAACATCTACCCAAGTTATACGAGTATAACCTTGGTTGGGGCAGTTTACGCTTTTTTTTCCTCTTTTTTTTCGCCCTGTATAAGCAAGATGACTATCAGAATTTATTAATTTCCAGGGCCTTGAAACATTATTATGGTTTAGAGTTTCTATTATCTAAATTTCATGACCTTTAACCCCTAATTTTTAAATCATTATCCGAATTACAGCTCTAATACTTGTAATATATAGTACATGTAACAATTGTTCTCTTCTGTCTACACTCCTCCTCATTTTTTCTTATTTTTCATTTACTATCGATAATTGACAGGAGGCTATAACAATTCAGGTCAACAATTATTAATGAAAACCATGAATGAAAGTTGACCTAGAAAATATGATATTTTTCTCACCACATGTTATTGTCTTAATACAATAACTACCCACATTCTGGGTCATGTTCATTGTATCATCAGGTGTTTACCTATCGATTGAAGGCATTTATTCAATGTTTTTAATTTTATGGCTGTGAAACACATCAATTAACATATAGACCACTACTACTTTACTATAGTAAATCTCTACATCATGCATGTTTTTGCAGCACGAACCCCACTCCCCATTCTTCGAAGTAATATTTCACCTTAAAAAAAAGGACTTGTAGGCGAGAAAAATAACAATGTTCAGTATAGACTCGTGTTACAACTGGAAGAGTAAACAATTTTATTTATTTTCTTAATACTACTTTTGCCTTAATATTTACTATAGATGATTTCTTTTTTGAATACTTTAAGTGTTTTATTTTTTCAATTTGTGTGTTTGTATTATTTTAATTAGAGTCAAGATTAATTATTACATACAGCAACTGCACTGTAATTATAGGTTTTATTTTCAATGAATTAAGATGAGTAAATTGTGGATTTAAAGAAGTAAATTAGCCTTGCATTTTAACATTATTTAACACTCTAATGATAGAGACTTAAATAAAAAACATTGCTTTAGTCAGTCAATTCATTCATGCGGAAAAACTACTTCTATCAGTGTATAATCCTTATTTTAAAGAATAAGGATTCAAATCCATTATAGGAACCAACGGCTTATCTCCTACACGCTTCACTGACTGTTAAGCAAAAAACTGAGTTTTCTCGTTTTTATGAATATTTCACGCTTCAATCTCGTTTGGTCCGTCGCCCATTTGTAAAGGAAACATCACGAAATGCAGTGATGTTTATGAATACATCCATTAGCAACTGAAATTTTTCAAACTGTCTTCGTTTTCATATTCCCAAAAGCTAAAGAGTTGTTTTAATCATTCAAAAGTTGTTCATATTAAATGTTCACAAACCTGCCGAAAGTCAACGTCCCGACGTCCCAATTGATCTCTGGTGAGAAGAGAAATGCCATTGTCACCCTCTTGTTATACTTCCTTAATTAGCTGATAGGTTGACGACCAGAATTTATTCTTTATCGAGTCATTCAAACATTATAAGGGTTCAAAAGTTGCTTATATTTACATCCCATATCTTTTTAATTTATTTTCTGAATAACGGTTCTAGGACTTGTAAAACATACGTAAATGGTTAACAATTGTCGTCCTTTGTTTTCATCCCTCACTTTTCCTGTTTTCAATTTATTATCGATAATAGACGAAATGTATTAACATTTAATTCATGTCAGCAATTATTCATTAAAACCATGAATGAATGTACTACTAAATACCCTGATAGATTTCTCACTACTTGTTATTGCCCGAATGCAACAAATACCCACATTCTGGGTCATGTAACGTCAGGTGTTTACCTATTAAGTGAAGGCAGATATTCATCGTTCTTAATTATTCTGTGAAACACATCAAATTAATATATAAATAACTATTACAATAGTAAATCTCTACATCATACATGTTTTGCAACACGAACCCCACTCCTTTTTCCTGAGAAGCAGTATTTTATCTTGAAAATAAGCGTTTGTAGGAGGGAAAAATAACAATATTTGTTCAACTTAGACTATTCTTACACCTGGAATAGTAAATGGTATCTATTTCGATTTATTTATGCCTTTAACTTTTCAAAGAATAGTTTCTATTATAAATACTTCAGGGGTTTACCTTACCATTGCGGAAATAGAATTATATATTCAGTAAAACACGCTTATAAGCAAAGCGCAAGGGAAGGGCAATTTTGCTTCGTTATAAGCGTGATTCTTTATATCCGTCAAGTTTACACCATGTTATTAGGTCGTGGGGAATGAATTTCAATTCATTATAAGCGTGTTCGCTATAATCGTGTTTTATTGTTTGTGTATTTTCCCGTTAAGGTTACATGTTGCATACAGTGCATTTATATGTTTATCAGTGGATTAAAATGGGTTAATTGTGGATTTTTAAAAGTAAATAATCTGGATTTTTTTACATTCTTAAACACTCTTTTAAAAGAGACGACATAAATAAAAAGCATTGCGATGGCCAATGAGGGAATATTTTACAAGCTTATAAATGAAAAGAAAATGTTTTAGATTTTGTAAAATAACAAAGAATTCTATAAATCAAGAACAATTATTGCAAATATTAAAATCCTGTTGCTGAGATGTGATTTGATAATTCGGAATAATTTATTTATTGTGGTGTTATTGTCTGGAATGAGTTATAATTACACAGAATTACGCATATCAGTATATACAGCAAATTGTATGTGTATATATATATATATATATATATATATATATATATATATATATATATATATACACACCAAAAGATGAACATTTTCGAACTTAGCAATATCCAATTTAATAAAAATAACTTCTATACAGTAACACAAAAACAAAGCTCATGTGATGCGATGATACAAAAAAGGGATCCGTTTAGTTGCGTTCCCGATTGCTTTGGTTTATTAAGCTCGCATTTTATGTATCGGTTGTGAGCACAACAAACTTAAGAAATATTAATGAAAAATGTACACGTTTATTCTAGATTTTCCTATACATTTTAGAAATTTTTTAGTGAATGCAAAAGTCGTAATGCAATCATACCCGCCTCGACTGGGGGGGGGGGGGGAATAAGGCGATAATCTTACAAAATCTCATTTTGTAAAAAAAAAGTTGTACATGTACATCATTTCCCCCTTAAATATCATTAAGACAAAATATTTTGATTTTCACTTCACAAAATTTTAGTTTAAGGCTAAACTTATTAATATGTCAAAGTCTCCTAAAGATCATCATAAGGTAATCGAAGGGTTAAATGAAAGTCAGATAAAATATATATGATTCAAACAGTATTTTACTATCAATTTTGATATCCTACAAAAGTACATATCCATATTTGTGGATGCATTACGTAAAGTCACATTCTAGGTTAATGCTTCGTCTTTTTTTTATTGAAGAAGTTGTTTATCAGTCTTATGATTTCAAAAGTTGTGAAACACATTGACATATATACCAGTATTTGTCTATTTCAGTATTATGCGGCAAGATCCCCACTCCTTTTCTGATAAATTGGATTTGACTTTAAATGCATATAAGCGCTTGTTGGCGAAAGCAAGAAAGATATTTTCTTTAACTAAGGATGTATGCAACACATCCATATTGTAACGTACTGTCTTTTGAAATAAACAAATTTTACTGACATATTATCCTCGAAGGTCCATGAGTTGTTACCCTGAGAATGTCGGCCACTTTAATCACTTAAATTAATTAAAATTGTGGCACTAAATTATTTATATCACACCTAAAGTACTTCCATTTCTTCGTAAAACTTTACACTGTTTTCATTATTTTTTCATTTAATAAATAAATAAGTGGGCAGTGCAAGCACCAATGAAGCGGAGACGGCCATTTTGAAACATGGTCCTAGAGTCGTGACGTAAGATATAAACTATAAGACCAAAGCAATCTAAACATTCGTTTATAATGGACAATATTCACAACAATGTATTGCACAATATAGAAAATTATGAAAATAGATTTAACAATATTTAATACTCTATTTAATTATAACAAATTGAACAAATTGGATAACAGCTCATTCATGTAAATCCATCTTTTGAATTGATATGTTCTATTTATAAAGCATAATTGACAACAGATTTAACAATGCAATATTGGATAGTTGTATGAAAACAATATGATCACTCTTCTATACAGTGAGGACAGAAGAAGGAGTCATTCCTCCTAACAAATCCTACAGGTGAGCAGTAAATTAAATGAACCGAGTGTTTGCATCCTTCACACTGTGCCCATTTGGTAAACACTAAAGAAACACAATTTCTGATCTGTTCTGGTTGCCATCTGTGACAAATGCAACAAAGCTTTGATGGATTTATGTTTTTAGTGTCACTGTCTGAATCTCTGATGGCATCATCCGAAATCAAATTTATAGCTGATGGTTCTGGTTGTTGAGTCTCATCAACAAAAACAGTTTCTTCTTAGGCTCATGTGATCCTTTCTGATTTCTTTCATGTTCCACCATTTTTTCAATTACTCCATCAGAAATTTCCTTCCCTGCCACTATCTTACTCAATGGTTTCCTCTCCTTGCTAACTGACTCACTCTTTATTTCCTTCAAGTGTTTCTCTTTTTTCACTAATTCCATTACAAAACCTCCGTTATCTTCCTCATTGTCTGAATTTTCCCCATCATCATGTGTATTCTTTTCACTTGGTGTTGTGTTTGTATTAGGTTGATTTGTTTGAACATCTCTGCTGGAGCCAAATATTCCATTCTAATCGCTTCAGGATTCAAAGAGTAGATATCTGATTTCCTGAATCCAGACTGAATATATTCTGAAGAAAGCTGTAGTATATGCCTTGCCAGCAACCTCACATACATTTTATCTGATAATGGTAGCAGAGGACTCCCTCATCAATTTGTGTCACAGATTGTATATTTTCTCCAAGGGACCATAGCAAGAGACATCCATGGGCTGCAAGATGTGACTGGTATGTGCAGGTAAAATGTAGATAATGATGCCCTGCTCTTTTGCCCATTCTATCAGATTAACCGAAGCATGGTAGCGATGTTTATCCAAGAGTAAAAGAACCTTTTGATTGTCATTTCGTGGTACAAACTTCAAGAAATGGTGTTCGAAATATTCGCGGAATTCACAGTCCCACTGGTTCCTGGAGATGTCCCATTTAATAACTCTGGTCTCATCAGCTTCCCTGGGAAAATAAAAAATGGTGGCATGGCAACCTCACTGGCACTTCCTCCTCCAAGAATTGTAATAGTTTTCCCCCGACCAGATATGACAGCCTGTGGGCAGTATGTTGAATCACTCACAACTGAAGGGGGTTTGTGATCAATTGATATGCCCTTTTCATCTATATTAGTAAATCAGATGAGGCTTGTCATGCATGTTATGTGTTGAAAAGGTTTTTTCAAGGATTCTTAAAGTACCCAGCAACAGTTTCTTTTTTATGCCATCTTAACTCGGGCATGTTCAAGCCCCCTTGGTTTTAACACTATTTATTACACTACACATTTAAGAGAATTGGGCAGCGCACATTGCAGTTTTGACAGTAAATTTTCAAAACATGGACTACCCACTCATACAACAAGTAAGGATGTTTGCAAAACATTTAAAAGGATTTTTTGCAGTTTGGTACTTTTGTACAGAAAAACAGAGCAAGTAGTACCGTTTGTCAATATAAAGGTCAGTGTTATATAGGTGTGCTTACTTCCTTCGTTGGTTACACCGACTTCTTGATTTATAGTGATTTAAACAATGGTAAATGTCACCATTGTTTTGGCCAATACAGTCCTGAAGTTGGGTCAATGGAAAGGGGTTGCTTGACAATTAAAATTGCCTTGTGAAAAGGCATGATTATTTATTTTGGGACGTGGTCAGGGGAGCGTTTTGGATATTTATACGCTGGGGAGTATTTTTACATGTCATGTTCTATGACTGGCGTAGTATCCTGTATGAAGACTAATCCATCTCTTCCTCATAACAGTGCTATATAGGGTTAAGATCATATTTTAGATAACTTCATTTGATCTGTACTGCAAAAATATTTCGTGGTTAACACTTACAAATTTTTGTACGTTGGTCTTCCTTAGAAACGCAACAATCGCAACATTTTTTTCTCTCTCCATCAAAGTCCTCGACGCAACCGACGTCGACATACAATTGAAACTTGTTTTCCCTTGGACTGAAATGTCACATTTTCATTGGATTGCCTCATATATCTCTATATTTGTTCTGTGAGAAATAATATTAGGCAATATGGCCGTCATTGGTCGACGCTTCGCTTACTCATTTCGACATTTCATAGTATTTTATACATAAACTGCATGCTGTAAGTTCTTAAAGTATTTGGAGTTGTTGCCCTTTGAAATTCTATAAAATTAGAGTAGTTGCCCTTAGAATATTGACGTCACATTGTTTTGTCTGGAGCAGAACAAAATTGCAGCGACGAAATTTGCTCAAATCTCTGCAGAGGAAAGGGGGAAAACATTTGAAATTAAATAGCAACAAAACATTGTAAGTAAACATGGGTAAAGCAAAGATTTTGAAAGAGTATTTGAAAGGTGAGATGAAAATTTTGAAGAGTTTAAATGAGTTAAATTGGACGAGATGTAAGGCATCTTGTACATGGCTTTGCGTAGATCATCGCTATTTGTGAATAAATATGTCGCTTGATAGTCCTCGAGAAAACAAAACACTTATTAGGTTAGTTACTGACTCACTACGGAAACATATTGGGTTGATCAATCTCATAGAAGGCTCGGCTTCGCCTCGCCATCTATGAGATTGATCAACCCAATATATTTCCGTAGTGAGTCAGTAACTAACCTAATAAGTAATAATATTAAAAAAAAAATTATACCGCAATCCGAATTGTTATTCGCATTGAATTCCGTATTTAAATGTCTGAGCACTTTGAAAAGGATGCATTTTGCAAAATTAGACATAATTTTGTCGTCTGTTTCGGGTCTTAGACGGCAATTTTTTGCCTTCTTCACACATTCTCCGGTTCTATTGAAAAACTCGTTCCGATTCAGAACGAGCATCATATATTGCATTGCAAAATGAAAACATTATATGCCCAGTATAAATAAAATTTTAACAGCAACATTCCTGTATCTCTCCTAATATGCGGAATTTTGTCTAAAGTTTAAAAAAAAAGGAAAAGAAAAAAATCTTGAGGGTGTGTAGTTAGCTGCAATAATGTAGCCCTCTCCCGATTTTTTTTTTTTGGGAGAGGGCTACAACTCCATAGGATCTCCGTAATGGTGCAAGTGCGGGAGTGATTCACTCCCGCAACGATTTCGTCTCAAATCGTATATAAATGACAATAACATGTGCATTTCTTACCTAAACTCAAACATTGTAGATGTCTATGGCATAAATTAATCCAAAAATATCAGATATAGTCCATATATCGGTTATTTTTGTGTATGTCAACAACGCAAGTTGAATTTGTCCGCCATGTTTACTGACCTTGACCGGTTTTATTTTGGGACAACCAATGAGAATTTAGGAGCGGATCTTGAACTGAATGTAGGAATTCCCCTATTTTAAACATAATTAACGCGGTAAATATGAATTTTCCATTATATACCATTTCTTTAAATGATGTTTTAGTGCTAGAACGAGGTAAGATCGATTATTTATACTGACATTCACGTTATCAAGCCCATCAAAACTCCAAGCGTAAATCCCATAAAATCACGCGAGAACTGTCATGGCTGCTAAAAAAGACGACTGGTAAACATGCTGATGTGTTTTATCTGGTTTTGATTTATATACGGTTAGTTTGTTCAATCTGAATTAAAAAATCATTTTATCCAAAGAAAGTCAAATATAAAATCGATCTTTTCAGACCGAAGTCAGCCGCATTAAAAAAATTAATTTTGCACCATTACGGAGATCCTATGGAATTGTAGCCCTCTCCAGTAAACATCAGATATAAAAAATCGGAGAGGGCTACATTATTGCAGCTAGTGTGTAGTAAATAACAATATAAAGACAAGAGAAGTTTTTAACTAGCTACAATAACGTTGTCATCCTGTAAAAATGAAGTGTAAAAAGTTTTTATTTTCTTTAATTTTGATGTAATATGTTACATGTAAATTGCTAAAATCCATCAAATAAAGAAGGATGAATGGTAAAATACATTTTTTCTGGAAATAATTTTACTTCAACGTGTGGGGTATTTGATGGGTGTAGAAAACATCGATTCTATGTACATTTTAAACTGACATTACATCTGACATTTTGAAGAAGAAAAATTATTATAAACAATTATGTCAATGAAATGTAATTTGTACGTTGTAAATAACAACGATCAATTCCGAATCGTTAATGTGCCGTCGCTTAAAGTTAATGATTAATTGAGATTTTATTGTTTTATCCAGAGTTATTTATTTTACTACACATTTAAGAGAATTGGGCAGCACACATTGCAGTATTGACACGTACAGTAAATTTTCAAAACATAGAATACCCACTCATACAACATGAGAGGATGTTTGCAAAACATTTAAAAGGATTTTTGCAGTTTGGTATTTTTGTACAGAAAAACAGAACAAGTACTGTTTGTCAATATAAAGGTCAGTGTTATACAGGTATGCTTACTTCCTTCGTTGGTTACAATGACTTCTTGATTTATAGTGACTTAAACAATGGTAAATGTTACCATTGTTTTGGCCAATACAGTCCTGAAGTTGGGTCAATGGAAAGGGGTTGCTTGACAATTAAAATTGCCTTGTGAAAAGGCATGATTATTTATTTTGGGACGTGGTCAGGGGAGCGTTTTGGATATTCATACGCTGGGGAGTATTTTTACATGTCATGTTCTATGACTGGCGTAGTATCCTGTATGAAGACTAATCCATCTCTTCCTCATAACAGTGCTATATAGGGTTAAGATCATATTTTAGATAACTTCATTTGATCTGTACTGCAAAAATATTTCGTGGTTAACACTTACAAAGTTTTGTATGTTGGTCTTCCTTAAAAACGCAACAATCGCAACATTTGCTTCTCTCTCCATCAAAGTCCTCGACGCAACCGACGTCGACATACAATTGAAACATATTAAAAAAAACATTATACCGCAATCCGAAATATTATTCGCATTGAATTCCGTATTTAAATGTCTGAGCACTTTGAAAAGGATGCATTTTGCAAAATTAGACATAATTTTGTCGTCTGTTTTGGGTCTTAGACGGCAATTTTTTGCCTTCTTCACACATTCTCTGGTTCTATTGAAAAACTCGTTCCGATTCAGAACGAGCATCATACATTGCATTGCGAATTGAAAACATTATATGCCCAGTATAAATAAAATTTTAACAGCAACATTCCTGTATCTCTCCTAATATGCAGAATTTTGTCTAAAGTTTAAAAAAAAAAGGAAAAAAAAAATCTTGAGGGTGTGTAGTAAATAACAATATAAAGACAAGAGAAGTTTTTAACTAGCTACAATAACGTTGTCATCGTGTAAAAATGAAGTGTAAAAAGTTTTTATTTTCTTTAATTTTGATGTAATATGTTACATGTAAATTGCTAAAATCCATCAAATAAAGAAGGATGAATTGTAAAATACATTTTTTCTGGAAATAATTTTACTTCAACGTGTGGGGTATTTGATGGGTGTAGAAAATATCAATTCTATGTGCATTTTAAACTGACCTTACATCTAACATTTTGAAGAAGAAAAATTATTATAAACAATTATGTCAATGAAATGTAATTTGTACGTTGTAAATAACAACGATCAATTCCGAATCGTTAATGTGCCGTCGCTTAAAGTTAATGATTAATTGAGATTTTATTGTTTTATCCAGAGTTATTTATTTTACTACACATTTAAGAGAATTGGGCAGAGCACATTGCAGTTTTGACATGTACAGTAAATTTTCAAAACATAGATTACCCACTCATACAACAAGTAAGGATGTTTGCAAAACATTTAAAAGGATTTTTGCAGTTTGGTATTTTTGTACAGAAAAACAGAGCAAGTACTGTTTGTCAATATAAAGGTCAGTGTTATACAGGTGTGCTTACTTCCTTCGTTGGTTACACCGACTTCTTGATTTATAGTGATCTAAACAATGGTAAATGTCACCATTGTTTTGGCCAATACAGTTCTGAAGTTGGGTCAATGGAAAGGGGTTGCTTGACAATTAAAATTGCCTTGTGAAAAGGCATGATTATTTATTTTGGGACGTGGTCAGGGGAGCGATTGGATATTCATACGCTGGGGAGTATTTTTCACGTCATTTTCTATGACTGGCGTAGTATCCTGTATGAAGACTAATCCATCTCCTCTTCATAACAGTGCTATATAGGGTTAAGATCATATTTTAGATAACTTCATTTGGTCTGTACTGCAAAAATATTTCATGGTTAACAAAAGTTTTTCTATGTTGGTCTTCCTTAGAAACGCAACAATCGCAACATGTTTTTCTCTCTCCATCGAAGTCCTCGACGCAACCGACGTCGACATACAATTGAAACATATTTGAAAAGAAAACTTTATTACCGCAACCCGAAACATTATTGCATTGAATTACGTATTTAAATGTCTGAGCACTTTGAATAGGATGCATTTTGCAAAATTAAGCATAATTTTGTCGTCTGTGGCTGTTGTGGGTCTTAGATGGCAATTTTTTTCCATCTTCAGACATTCTCCGGTTCTATTGAAAAACTCGTTCCGATTGAAAACGAGCATCATATATTGCATTGCAAAATGAAAACATTCTATACCCAGCATAAATGAAATTTGAACAGCAACATCCCTGTATCTCTCCTAATACGTAGACTTTTGTTTAAAGTTTAAAAAAGGAAAAGAAAAAAATATCTTGAGGGTGTGTAGTAAATAACAATATATAAACAAGAGAAAGTGTTTATCTAGCTACAATAACCTTGTCATCGTGTAAAAATGTAGTGTAAACATATTTATGTCGTGTAAAAAATTGCATATTCATCCCCGGAAAAGATACAGGTTCCCTCTCTGTCTTGTCCCTCTTGCTGTTAGTCTATCCGACGTACCTTGGTTTTCACCACTTTTGTATGCTTTTTTACGCTTATAATGGTAGATTTGCTTGTAAGCTTCGTAATGATAAATATCGGTTTTTAACGTTTCATTAATAAGAGCCCCGCTCTACAGGCGCACGATATTGTCAGTTTGTACATCCGTCCTATGTCACCAGGTCTTAATGAAAAGTGTCACAGTAACTTTCAACCGGCTTTCTAAATCAAAGGTCATACCATGCATACCATAGATCAAAGATTCATAACAGCCCTATGTTTTCCGAACCATATATATTCTCTTTCTTTGATGGTCAAGTCTGGTTTATATTATAAAGCTAAACAATTACTCAGAATAAAGGGTGTCTAGTGAACTTGAACAAATTATCTTTGTCATAGGTCAAGGTCATATAAGACCTTATAAAATAATCTTTGTTCGATCCATGATAATGCATCTCCCTTGGCCTAATTAGGCTCATATTTGCTATAAAAATTGCTTGAATGTTTATGGTGTGCAGTGACCTTGAATCAAGTTTCTAGATCAAAGATGGAGGTCACAGCAGATCTTCATGAAATCCAATTTTGGAGGGCATGTTACCATACAATTATTAACAAGTGCAGTATTCTATAATATTCTTTCTCCTCATATAGACCTTCTGTCTAACTCCTTTTTTAACCAATTTTCGATATCTAATAAGCATGCTGCATTTACTAGTATCCGTATTTGAAAATCCCCGAAAGTTAGGTTATACATAACAATTAAAGTCACTTTACTTGAAGTAAATCTGGATGCAAATAGGAGTAAAGGATAACTAATACAATACAATGAGTGCTTCTCTTTAGTAGTTGTTCATTGCTATTGGCAGTATGGGTTCTTTGAACTCGCACTTAAGGTGCCTAAATACTAGTACTTATTTTAGTGTAACTTAAGATTGCATTTTCTTTACATGTTCACTTGAAAATGCTGTTTCAAGACTATCAAACCTATATATTTCTTAAATGCGTATGTTATCATATCAAATTGGATGAAAAAAATTAAGACGAAGACGCTCAATAAGTCGGTCGAGAAAAATACTTTAAATAAGCAGTTTGGTGTCACTTCAAGAAATTAAAGGAAAACTACAATAACAAACTTTAAAAATCTAACAAGTGATAGACACCTGAAGAATCAGCGATCTTTCTCCCTCCCACTACATACATTCGTTATTGTTCGATTGCACGAAGTCTCTTATTTTGTGAAGAAATCGTTTAACACTTAATCATCGTTAACTAAGTGTAGGTTGATGCGTGGAATTTATTAAATTTATTTGAAAAATAAAGCAAAATAACATACATGTATATTCTGTGAAAAATACACTCCCTTGAACCTAAGGAATGCAGGCACGTGGCTTTGCAACTGGATTTCAAAGTGGGAGGAAGGAGGAAATCTACCCAAAAACATCTTCACGAGCAAAAACAATAAACAATACGTGAGTTGTCCGAAAAAAACGTAGACAAACGGGGTTTTTACGTAAATTAAAGTCACAGATTAATGGAAATGGTATATATTAAAGAGAACAAAAATAAAATAGTATATCATAATCGGTTTACTTTAAAATACTTCCAAGTTTGCATTTTCATGTAAAAATATTGTGAGGCGGTGCAACGTCAAAATGACAAAATTAAATTCGTCCTCTAGAAAGTATGATCGCTTAAAACAGAAATATCTAAAGGTCTTTTTAAAATAAAAAAAAACATATAAGAAGGATTTTAAAATCTTGCTTAAATTTCTTAATTATGACGTAATTTCTGAAGATTGTATGTTTGACCTGTTTTGCGACCGTTTGATACATTAGGTTAGAGAGAAATATCGGCGTCAACGTCAGAGGCGGCACACCGGAATGTAACCAAAGGACACCCACAAGAAGCCAATATTAACAGAAGCTCTGAAAAATGTTTCAAGTGTTTTGGTATTAAATGACATAAGAGATACACGATTGGATATGAAGAAACTAAGTATTAAAAGATAGGCCAACTGAAGAAAATCGACAACAACGTAGTGAAAATTTTAAATGACACTATTGGTGATGACCGACCTTGGGCTGTGCGGGAGATGGAAGAAATGTTGGGGGAAAACATTCATTTATCGCAAACTATCTGGAAATTTAAAAATGCAAAGGGTTCGCACGCTGGGTTCCTCGAATTTTGAAAGAGGAAGAAAACAAAGGATAGCTTTGTGTTCCCGTGAATTCCTTCGCCATGTTGGATCAGGCCGAGGAGATTTTTTGGATCGCATCATAACAACAGAAGAAACTTTGCTTCATTACTATGACCCAGGGGGAAAGCGAGAGTCAAGTGTTCAGAGAAAAAAACCCGAGAACGCCACCATGAAGGCAAAAGTCTCAAAACCTGTCGACTAAGAGTATGATTATCATGTTTATGGACAGATAGGCATACTTCTCACCCAAGCCGTACCCACTTGACAAACTGTTAACGCTGCCTATTATTCTAAGGTTGTGCGACGGGACTTATTTATGCACTATGAAAAAAGAGACTGATATTGGCTGCAAATAAGGAGAATATAATTTATCACCGATAATGCACCATTCCAAATTGCAGAGCAGACAAAGCTAGAACTCGACTTACTCGGATTCAGCAGAATAAGCGACCCACCATACAGTCCAGACTGTTTCCTTGTCTGAGGGCTGAGCTAAGAGGTGTATCAAAATTAAGTTGATTGATCGACATAAATTTTGAAAAAGGGAACTAGACACGACCTCGTTGCGAACAACGAGTGTGTCTTCCGTTTGATTTTGAATTAATGATAGAGTTGAATGATGACATTTGGTACGAGTTACTTTATTAACTTCCTTTTAAACTAATTTTAATAGGTCATTTTTAAACTTCAAAATCTCTGCAATGCGTTGTCCGATTTAAAAACGGATTTTAGTTCTGTATTCAGTACAAAAATGTCTACAAAACGTATGTGCTTTAAAATTCCAAAAATCGAAATTTTGGAATCACTTCCAGTGACGACTGGAAGTGACGGACGACCTGCTCATAATAAAATTTGATAAGTTAAAACCATATTTAGATGGGGGGGGGGGGGGGGGATTGTAAATTCTTTAATTTGAAAAATTTTTAAAACACATTTTTCCAAAAAATGCTGTTTGACCGGACTGGAAGTGACGGACGATCGTGGTTTTACCTGATCGGCACTAAGAATTCAAAAATCTATCATTCCTGAAACTTTCAATTTTCTATCTTTAATCATTTTTGAGAAAAAGGGAGAACAAAATCACTTTTTAAATAAAAAAAAATGAATATAACGGCCGACCAGAAATGACGTCATCAACAAAAATGTACGTAATAAAAGACCTTTAATTAATAATTTGTATTATTCCTGAAAATTTCATAAAAATCTGTTGTAGTATATTTGAGATATTTGAGTTTTAAGAAAAATGTTAAGAAAAAAAAAATAATAGTAGTGAAAAATAGAGAAAAAGAAACCTATCAAAAACAATAAGGTCGTCCATTGGAAGACCCTAATAATGCCCTTTTAATAACTTTCGGATTGAAGGCCTAAACAGCTAAAAGGACAATTCATTGTATACCAACATTTGTTTACTGATTTATGGCAATAATTATAACTTTCTGAGCATTCTTATAATTTGCTTTTTATCAAATCATATTTCCTAATTACACTGAAAACTGTAGTAAAATGCCTTGATTATATTTCAATGACGTGCTGATTCAACAAAGACGTTGTGGCTGTAATTATTTACGTCGTACATTGCGCCGCAGGGTGCAACACTCGGGCTCTAAAAATTATTGTTCTAACAAGAATAAAATTCCTGGGTCCCCCGCCGGTCAAGCAGTATACTTGTATCGAGTCTATCGACCAAGGCTGATTTAGGAACTTGCCCAAGGTACATGTATTAGTGGTATAAACATTTGGTATAAATTTAATGAAAATCTGTCAAAATTTGTAGGCGTGAGAGCGCTTACAAGGTCAATTTTTGAATAAAACGGAGTCATTATTGTGGTCAAAGTCCCATAACTCCAACAAAAAGTATCAACCAATGCTGATTTTCGAACTTGACCAAAGTATTAGTGGTATAAACATTTGGTATAAATTTAATGAAAATCCGTCAAAATTTGTAGGCATGAGAGCGCTTACAAGGTCAATTTTTGAATAAAACGGAGTCATTATTGTGGTCAAAGTCCCATAACTCCAAAAGAAAGTATCGACTAATGCTGATTTTCGAATTTGCCCAAGGTATTAGTGGTATAAACATTTGGTATAAATTTAATGAAAATCCGTCAAAATTTGTAGGCATGAGAGCGCTTACAAGGTTAATTTTTGGATAAAACGGAGTCATTATTGTGGTCAAAGTCCCATAACTCCAACAAAAAGTATCGACCAATGCTTTGACCAAGGTATTAGTGGTATAAACATTTGGTATAAATTAAATGAAAATCCGTCAAAATTTGTAAGCATGAGAGCGCTTACAAGGTCAATTTTTGGATAAAACGGAGTCATTATTGTGGTCAAAGTCACGTTACTCCCACAAAAAGCATCGACCAATGCTGATTTTCGAACTTGATCAAGGTAATAGTGGTATAAACATTTGGTATAAATTTAATGAAAATCCATCAAAATTTGTAGGCATGAGAGCGCTTACAAAAAAGTGTGACGGACGGACAGACGGACGCACGGACGGACGCCCGGCATTTCTATGTTCCCGCTCCGCGTTGCGGCGGGGGACAAAAAAAAATAATCATGTTACACAGATGAAATTTGAGATATTAAAGCTGCTTGGTCCGATTTTTTTGCAATTACAGTATCTACATTTTTTCCATACAAATCATTTGTCTTAGAAAGTTATGGAAATTCTCCTATTTACACCAGCAGAATCAGTCTCCTTTCAAAGTTAGAAATATTCAAAGTAAATAAAAATAATTTCTCTTTGGGCAAACGAAAAAACAAACCAAAATGCATCACGGGAATGTTTAGAAAATGAAACCGCTTGGTTTCGTCCCCCGAATGATTAGGGTTATTCAACCCGCACGCTATGCATCGTTTGTAAAGAAAGCAGACTTTAGAAATATTACTAAAACCGATTTGGTTTGACTTTTCCGATCGCGTCGCGTTCAACTTTTTCAGCTACGTCATACATAAACAATACCCGCACCTTAACCACAGTTTTTTTATTGGTGGATTCAGCTTACCGCTGATTGGCTGCTGGTTAACTAAGACTAAATTATGCACGGACAGAACAACAACATATCAGAGAATGAAAAATTCACATGGGTACTCGTGACTGTCGAAATTGGGCTATTTTTCGAAAGTGTACACTTGTGATAAAACAATACATACGGTACATAACATATATAGCTGTAGCTCTGTGTATAAATTTTGGGTTAGAAAATATAAAGCTACAGTGCATACAATACTTACATGTACAAAAAAACTTTACGGCAATTTGCCGCGTATAGAAATAACACTATTTTTTAAAATTATTTACATCATACCATACCACATTTTGTGCAAATAATCCATTTAAATAATTCTTCATTTAGTTTACTACTGTTAATAATTGTAGCTTTACCCGCCCCAAGCCTTCTCCTATTAAACAACCTTTAACCGTACTCGGAAAGCGGATCAAGAACTGTATTTTTTATGTATGTAAACAAACCAGTGTTCATGTATGGAGCGGGTGATCGGGGGTTCAGAGACAGGTAAAATAAAGAAATCTGCAGTAAATGGTTTGTGGATATTTTAGTATATATATTTACACCGAAAGTGATAGGGCAACAGAAGAGAAACGAATCGGACACTTGCCTAATGAAGACGCACATGTACAAACCTCCTTGCACTCTCCACTTCCGTCTCGTTCTTTCACACCATCGTTCAATACTTTTATTGACTGTCGATTGCCGATCGAAAGGTGTAGAAATCGAGGAATTCATACCTATCACTTTGACTGGCAAGTTAGTAGGTAATACATGTGCATTATATATTTACGGTATTTACACGAAATGAACGCTTAGCACATGAAACTTTTAAATATTATATTTTTTATAACGCCGTACTCTGGACCGTAGCTTAAGGCTATGGTTTAACGCCCGTTTACACAGAGAGAGAGAGAGAGAGAGAGAGAGAGAGAGAGAGAGAGAGAGAGAGAGAGAGTTTAGCACAGAATTTAAACATACGGGATAGTCGATTTTGAATGAATAATATTGGGGGGAAATAAACTGTTCTGAGAAATCCTTCAGCTCTGGCATTGCATAAGCGTATACTGATAACTCGGCCTAAAAATAGGAGTTAACCAGTCATATAGTTTTCACACCGGCGGCGTGTATAATTTATGCATGACGTAGCTGACAGAAATGATCGTGACGCTATAGGAAAAGTCAAACCAAATCGGTTTTGATAATATTAGCGAACAAAACGTACACATGTTTATTTGTAATTTGTCTGATCATTTCGACCTTTATTTAAAGCGATGTCAAATTCGTAATACAACCATACCCGTCTCGTCGTCAGGGGTGAAATTGAACATGAGGCGAAATAACGCGGTACCTTTTAATGTCGTTTGTTTTGTAGCAAATTTTGTACGTATTTTTCATCATTGAAATTTGGCATAATTGACGGGTAAAACTACTGCAATGTCTATTATTATACATATACTAAGCATAGCCATCGTTTAATAGCGTGCATAAAATTTGATATAAAATCGGATCAAGCAGTTTTAATCAACAATAACACTACAAAGTTACCGTAACAGTTTATTAAAGTTGCGCCAAAAACTTTAATGAGATCAGTTTACGGTATTTTGGGACAACCCTCGTATATAACTTCGCTAAATTTTATTTTTATTATTTTTTAATGTTTTTAGTAGTTTGCCAGAACATGATTTGTTTTATTTAAGCCTTCTTGGTGGACACGAGGCTTAGTTTTCACTGCCATCGATGGAATACGAATGGGTTGAGCATTACTGAAACAGAGAGCAGCCTCATTCCACTATAGTTGTCCTACGTAATAGTATTTATATTTTATGTTCGAAAGTTTTACGAAGTGGCATCCTTTCCAGTTTGATGGTTCCATCTACTTTCTCTTAGATCCACCCAATAATTCCCGTTCATTTGAATGGATCACTTATGTTCCTCTCAAGCGCTTCTACAAGGATTTTGTCTGGTCCCTTAGTCTTGTCATTTTTCAAGTTGCTTTCTTTATTTTTGTAATTCAAGAACGCAGAAGGGTCTCCTGAAAGTACCATTTTTGTGGGGTTTTTTTCTTGTGCTTATTAGTCCCCTACCGGTTTTCACCGGAGGGGACTATAGCTTTCCTCTGCGTCCGTCTGTCCGTCTGTCTGTCTGTCCCACTTCAGTTTTCCACACTTTTTTTTCTTTATGCTTGTAAGGAATAATATGAAATTTGCTGAACAGCTTCAAAATGTCAAACTACAGATCAAGTTTACACTTTTGTAGCGTCTGGTTGACATATTTTCGAGGAAATTATTTTTTTATATTCCAATTTTTTAATGTTCGGGCTCGTCATCGGGTTTAATGTGTATTGAATAAACGAGGAAAGGATGTAGTCAGTAATGATACCATTCCTTTTATTGTCCTTTTATTGTTGCTAACAAATAAGTTCTGTAAAATAGTGTCTAGAAGTGTGTTGTAAATTTAATCGACAGGGTTTTTAGTATTATTACAATCGGGTTCGTTATCGGGTTGGTCTGTTGATTCGGGGTACAGAAGACGTTAAGAAATGATATTCTGCATAACAGTGCATTGTTTTCACAAATTTCTATAAACCGGTAGGGGACGTGTATTGCTTATGCAATACTCTCAGAATGCTTGTTCGTTAAGCATTGATTTGAATATATATTCGTATTCATATTCTTACGTTTGCATTCGTTTCTCAAAAGTAATTTGAGCCGTACGGCAACATCTCGTTTACTGTCATCATGCCAATGAGATGGATATTCAAACGGGGTTTTTTTTAATAATTTATATTCAGATTTTATTCAAAGATGAATAAATTAAACCTGATGCGTTGCTGCGGAAACATCAAAAAGCAAATACATGTAGTAGTAACTGTCTTTCTGGGCTTTTTACATTGCATTGTGAATTCTTTCATTAATTAACTATTAGGATGCAAAATCTTAGAAGAATGACTACCAAATACTAAAACCTACCTTACAGTGTTTAGTTCTTGTGTTTAATTAAGGAGACACACCTGTTTTGGGGGAGGATGAAAGTTACTAATCAGCTGTTGTTTGATAAACATTTGATATACATCATGGCTCTAATTTGGACTTAAATGCTACATTAATTGTTAACTGAATTAATTTAAACATTTCTCAGTAGAAAAATGAGATATTTGGATCGCTATTTCGTAGGAAAAGGAAATTCATCTTTTTTTCATATAGATTAACAACAGGTATAGACATATATTACATAATTACTCATATGATTGTACATAATTACCCCTATGTAAATGAATGTAAATTACATATATAAGTTACATGGCTGTACCATATAAGTGCCAAAAATCCAATTCGTTTTAATAGAAACAATTTGTTTGAATTTAACGTTATCTTGCTAAAATAACCCGACTGACAATATGAATATATCCGTTGCAAGGGATAAAAATAATTGCAATATTAAGCCAACATTAGTGATTTGACAATGCCGATTTAAAAAACCATCTGTTTCACTATTATTTTTTATGAACAAATCAATACTTACTGGATCATATTTACTGTATCTAAATATAAAACCAGAATAGCCATTATACCAATTACATCTATTTTAGAATCACAAAACAACATTTTGCGTAACAGTTTAAATTGTATAAAGCGACATCGTCATGCGAGTATATTGACAAATCATATAAATGCTACTAATTGTCGCATAAAGAGATTCGCTCCTCTGGTTTTAGGTAGCCACTTTTGAGTTTACCTTCTGCATAATATATTAACTCTAGTAGTATATTTATATTCTACAAAGCCGAATAAATTTCTTTGAATAACATAATTTAAAGAAAAATTACAGAATTTAAAAAGGGAATTTATTTTGTGGCGGAAGGTTTTCCTAGAGGAAAATGAACATTTTTTTATAACTCTTTAGTTTTAGAGTACTGTAACTTTAGCTTCCTAATTTTCAGCGGTGACCTTACTTCCAGGTTAGATATCTTCATTTCTGAAAAACTTATTTAAACAATTTTTCAATATTTTTGTTATCATATGTTTGCATATTTAGCCAATTAAATCAAGGTATTGAAAGTTATTAGAAACTCAAAAAATATTTGAAATCATAGGAAATTCGGATTAACTTTATTATTTGAAATGTGATCCAAATTTTTTTTTTACTTTTACATCAAACATAAAATTTATGTCTTTTTGTATGGAGTTTGGGAAGATGACATTACTATTAATTTTTCATTTGCTTTACAATTTGATTACTTCAACATTTTGTAACGATCGTAACATGTGCTCTTGCGCTCTTTTTGTATTGGCATAATGTGAAGCCAAAAGTAAGGCAAGGTTTTTTAAACTTTGACATGTAAGTTTTACTTTTATATTTACTATTAATATGTCTTCAACTTCATACTGTATTAAAATACCATCACATACTTGATCAAACAAAATATTTGAAGGATTACTTCAAAAAATCAATTTCCATGTCAAATTTTAGCAACATTTTCAAGAAAATTATCATTTCTGTTTGAAGCCACAGATTTTAAAACAAGGCAACTGACATGGGTTACGAATAGAATAAATTAACATTTTTAGTCCCAATTTTTGTGAGAAAATTGTTTTTTCGGGTTATTGGCATTACGTGTATGTATTTCAGATGCCAACCTCCATTAGGCAAACACATCGCTTTCAAGTTTTCAAGAATTTCAGCTTTTACAAAAGTGCTTATTTGATGTGTTCAACAATCAGAAATATTCATATAATTTGCAATTTACACGTTTGATGATGTCATTATGATTAACAATTCAATAACAACTTGTTTACGTTCTTAAATGAGCTTAGGAGTGTTACGTTCATCCAAAATACTCAAAGTTGATTACAAACAAAAACCATATATGGAGCCCATAGTTTGTCTTAGATGTACCGCACCCTCGTGATTCTACAATTTGCTTTTGAGGAGGATGGACGGTCAACCAATCATCTATCAAAGAAAACTAAATTTTGGACATGATTTGTTCAGCCAAAAACTGTAACTAAGTAAAGAAAATATTAATTTCTTAGACATTTTCTTATATCTTCAATTTTTTTTTTTCATTTAAGGAGGTTGGTCAACCATTTATCTTGAAATTTAAAACATGAATTAAATAGCCATAAACTTTTGCTAAGTAAAGAAAACATTTTCTTTTTTTTTTTTTCTTTTTTTTTTTACATTTTTCTATATCTTTTATTCTTTTTTTCTGGATGGTCCACAAAATATTTATCAGATCTACCGTAGAATTTTAGACATAATCAATTTAACCAATTTATTTAGTAGAGAAAATTTGATTTTTTTTTTAATGTTTTTCTATATATTTAATTCTTTATATAAAGCTCCTTTTCTGAAGAAGATAATATTGTATAAAACCTAATAATGGCGACGACCTTTCAGCGCTCTTAAGATGGAACAGGGGTAGTGCTTTGATTGCATGTTGATTAAAATTTGGAAATATAAAAAAAATCACAAAAAATCGTCATATTTTATCAATGTTGAGACGAGACAGTTTGAACATTTTCACTTCTGTACGGTTACGACTACTAAGCGCGAGTTTCAAGGAATCGGTTGTCGCATATAAAAATGGATCCAATAGAACAATCCACACTTTACAAAAGTTAAGTCCCTTGGTCGCCATCTTTGGGGGGAAAACCCATATATTTTTCACAGTAGCCTTTGTAGTTTAGAGGGTTGCAACTTCGTCATTTGACATTAAAAATCCGTTTCCGCTGTGAATTTTAGTTGATCCAAGTTGGGGTAACCCACACATCAGAGGAATAAATCAAATTCCAAGAGATTTCTTCAGAGGACACCCATATATTTGGTTACTTAAAGGAGGGGAAAGTTGCTTTTTCCCTTTTTGACCTTTGGGTTGACCCTGCAAAGGGGAACAACTTTTGCAAAGTGTGGATTGGACTATATGCTTTCATGGATTAAACCCTGAAGTTTTAAAATTTATTGTTTCATTCTTTATTGTATTTTTACATGTAATTTCAAAACGTTTTATGAAAATCGAGAATATTTAAGGTTTTACTCAATGTAATAAACCTTGCTTATCTTCCCTTTGCTTATTAATATATTTTTAATTCAAAGTCATCTTCTAGTTATAAAAAAAGATTTTAAGCATAATAATCAGAACATTTTACTAGAATTTGCACTAAATTATTCGATGAATAGAAAGACATAAACGTTCTCTCAAAAATCCATTTTGAACCGATTTTTTCCCTCCCTTTGGCACAATCTTGCGCAGCCATACCAAAAGACTCCCTATATATAGGTAAGCTGCGCGGAAACATTGAATCACATTTATAGGTGAAGGTTACAGCAGACAGGTCAAGGTTACAGCAGACCTCTGAGGAAAATCTCTATTAATATTTTCTCTCTTTTTGGTCCAATATAGTTAACACTTTACAAAACGGCTGCCAGTACCTAAGGGATGTGCAATGAATATAGTTTCCAGGTCACGTGTCGTTTACAACAGTTCTCTGTGTAATTGTCTGGAACATAGGCCTGAAATTTCTAAGCTTATTCTTCATTCATAGATTGTTTGTTAGATAATGGATGTGCAATGGTTGAAACTAAATTTCTAACTCACAGACTATAATGAAAGATCGAAGCAATGTCCTCTTCAATCCCTTTTTTGGTCATTCAATCCTTAGGGTATCTCATTACACCTTGAATGATAGTAGTTTATCAGATCAGCAGAAAATCACTTGATTATGATGGATAACATGATGCATAAAAAGTATATAACTCAAAGAGGCTATAAAATATGCAAATTTGAATTTAAAAAATTGTGATTTTCAAAAATTTGATTCAATAGATATGATTTAAAGTCTAAGGCAGATTCGAACTCATTACTAGTATCTGCCATGCCATTGAGCTATGAGATATAGAACTAAAAACAATTTAACAAAATATTTAAATTCCCACCTTGTGACGTAGTGTCTAAAGCCTTGATGTAGTAAGGTTTTTATAATTAAACATTACAATGAGGACTTCATATGTACATATAAAACACAACAGCCTATTACGGTCAGTCTTAAACCAAATTGCGGTACAACAATAAATACAGAGAAAATACTGGCTAAAAGTCCTTAGATGATGATGATGATGATGAGAGAGAGAGAGAGAAAGCCATCTCCACTAATCAAACTGTTTTAATAACAAGAATTAGCACTTTAAATCTTATTTAGATCGTATTGCTTGAAAATATAAATTAAACCATGTAATGCATTAAAGGCATTTCTTAAAATTTTGCCTTGTTATTCAATGTGAAATGTGTTTAGGCTCTTTACTTGTTCATAAAAGGCCACGTATTACATGCATGTAATCCAATTCTTTGATCGTAGATGTAAATATATTAATGCGTCCACGTTCTTTTTTGTAAAAGTACGCAGAATTCTACTTCATCAGAATCATTATAATATATACTGCATCGTCTCCATCAGCAAACAAACAGAAATTAAGATGATTTCTTACGAAGATTCAGCCTTGAAAAAAAATTAGAAAATCGATTATTAGGTGTATAATTCTCTTAATTTCTACATGGAAGATTTTTTAAACTATATTACATAAAATGCCTAGATTGTACAAGCGTTTTGTGAGATTACTTTATTATCATCGTATTATACTCTTTTATATTCTCAGAATAATATGAGTTATATTTATACTTAGCATCATTTTGAATGAACTATTGTCAAAGAAAGAAGGAAATGGAAATCAGTAATATTTATTTGATTAATTGTTTGAGGTAGGGCGAAAGGTAATAAACTCAAGCAACAGTGGTGACATAAATCCGGTTTCCTGAGGTTTTTAGACACGTACAATTAAGGCTTGCAAATATTTTAAAATCGATTACAAAGCAGAATTGGGACCAAGAGCGAAAACTAACCTAAATTTTGGTAGCTCAAAACACTGCAGTAAATCACAGTTCTCTCCCTTTACACACACAGCTCCAATTATTGGAGGATATAGACGGGGTTTTTTTTTTCATTTAAAATTCAAACATTGATTTGTAATTTTGTATATCTCAGAGTACATTTATACATGCAGCTGTTTTGTTGATGTTGTTTTTAACTTGCAGACGGTTTAAAAAAATAGTTTACGACAGTATACTACGTCATTAAATTCTATTTAAAAAAAATTGACTAGAGCGGTTCTGGTTTCCGTAACATTATCCTCTCCTCATGATTTCGACCGAAAACCTTGATTTGATTAATGATACATATCCTCTTTTAGTTCCTGTCCGCTGCCTTCAAAGTCTGCTTAGTCGACGCTTCAATAGTGTCGTATCATATTATAACCCTATTTAATGACAGCTCGCTTCGTTCATTCATTACAAAAGTCTTCCTTGTTTTCTCGTACAAAAATCGATTTTCCCCCATACATGCATAACGTTATGGGCATATGTTTTTTCAAAACAAAATTCGAGGTGTTTTTTTTTTCGCACGCATTTTTTCTACTTAATACCAAGACAGAGCCTTTAAATAGTCCATTGATAGATTAGATGTAACCCTATAACCACAGTAAGCTTTAATGATATTTGAACTTATCAGGCACGTAGTATCAGGGGGGGGGGGCCAGCCCCCCCCCCCACACTTTTAAAAAAATGAATTATAATGAGTTGCCCCCCCCCCCCCCCCACTTTTTTCGAAGTAAGTAAAAATTGATATGAAAAAAGGAAATGAGTAGTCAAATTGAATATACCCCCCCCCCCCCCCCCCCCCCCACGGATTAGGTTTCATGATTTGAGGGGAAAAAAATATTGGTAGGGAAGAATATTTTTTTTTGGAAGTATAGCCCCCCCCCCCCCCCCCCCCCCCCCCACGCGGATTAGGATTTTGAAGATTTGGAAACTTTAAATTTCCTTTTTTTTTCTTTTGCTTGTCAAGATTTTTTGGATGGGTCTGGCCCCCACTTTCAAAAACAATGCTACGTGCCTGCTTATATAAATATGGTTAAAATGCTATTTAGAATGTCATAAACATTCATGCTTATCAAAGAATTTCTATGTAGATAAACTTGTTTACTAACTTTTCCATGCACAAATGAAGGTTCGGATCCCCCCCCTCCGGAAAATTTAAGACTAAATTTACATAGTACCAAATAACAAATAAAAAAGGCTTTGCAACCCAATGACAAATAGAATTATAATATTTTGGACCCTAAACCTGGAAAAATTCTTAAATTCACGCTTGTTTTCAAAATCTTTGCATTTATTCCTCTTAAATATTACTGTTCCGTCTAATTCAAATACTACACTTAAAAAAAGCTATGACACTGTCATAAATTATGTACATGTAGATTTTAAAAAGTCACCTGCATTAATGAGAATACGTGTTATCGCCATGCATGTGGTTTATGTACTACGTGTATTTGATGTGAACTCCGGTCCACGTGCATTTAAAAAGTCATGAACTCGGAATCGGATGTTGCATGCTAAAATTGATTGTAAAACCCTTTTAATAAAAATTTAATGTTTATTCTTATTTTGTTTCATGTACTTTAACATGTATTTTCAATGATTTTTTTTTTATGAAAAATAGATAGTTTTTGATAATTTTATCAATTTGATAAACCTGTCAAAAAGATTTTGACAATAGTGAATGCATTGGCAAGACAGGATATAGGAAAATGTCCTAAATGACATAGATTTCAATAAATACTCAATCAATCTGTCAGAGACACATGATAGATACACGTTTTAATTTGATTTACAAATTAGACTAAGATAGTCATTGGCCATCGTGTGCATCACGACTGAGTCTCGAAAACCAGAGTCGGTGTTAGCACGATAAATACGTGCAGCAGAAATTGTGCGCTGTAATAGAGCATTTCACACTTGCAAACAACTTGGGCATTGCTTTCAAAGTTAATTTAATTAGTGACGCCTAAATTTGAAAAAATAATCGGTCATTTTTTTTTCTTGACAGTTCAAAGTATCATGCCCGGTGATATCTTATTATGATTTCAAAGGGGTGGGGGGGGGGGGGGGGGCTAAAATTAATTGGTGAAGCCTGTAATTGAAATATTGATTCTTTTGGGGGCATTTTATCAACCTTTTTATCATGATTAGGTCATTATGGAACAGCTAGTAAGTATTATTATTACCATAGCATGTCTGATGCTTATTACATTGTGGAACACATAATTACCGAACACGCCAAGCATTTTTATGTAACCAATACACGCAATATTGGCCATGAGATACCGCCGGATTATCTTATTACTTCTCATGAAATTGTTGTGATAACAAGTCATGTAATTGGTGTAGCGTGTCGTGAATCACAGAGCCCTTTGCATATCTCCATACTAAGCTACACTCATCGAGATATCTGCGCCATATCTGAGTACTAAAAAGTCATTAACTGAATTCCCAGTCTTCGTCTCAAGGATGTTTTTTCAAAGGGTGATGAGTGCACTTTTACAATTCGTGCATATTTTTCCCTATAAATCTTTGTGTCTTATTTGGTTTCATTTTTTCAAATCCACGCACAAGTTGATCGTATTTCTGGGTAACCTGGAAAAATGCCAAAACAAACATGGGGAAAAAAAATAAAAATAGTTGTCTTGCGTAAACTGTCTCGAATATGCAGGATAAAAGGACAATCTTACATCCGTGTGCTATCTTTATGAAGAATGTCATGAATGAAGAAATTTCATGCCACAATTATCACCAATTCGAGTCCAAGTTCGAAAGAGATCGGTAGAACATCTTCATTCATTACTACTGCATGTTAATCTTAAACTTTAAACATCCAGTTCATCTTACCCTTAAAAGTACACATTATACTCTGCAATGGGGAAAAGGGGAGGGTTAAGCCTACAAAATAGACCATAGCCCTTGAGGGTTTAATTGCACACTTTAGGAATATAACACTAAAACGCATGCATATGCACTGAGAAGAAAATTTTGCGTCAACCAAACAAATGTATTTTAAATGAAATCGGAGAGAAATTAATATAAAAAAAATGTGAGAAAATATTCGCAGAATTTTATTCATGATTGTAATGGATATCAGGTTTTAGGAGTGATATGGAGGGGAGAAAAAAAAAATTTCTAGGGAGGGTGTTAGTGCTTTTTTAAGAACCAGACGGCA